>JAHRHZ010000145.1:27629416-27642004 GCA_024137785.1 Ginglymostoma cirratum | reverse complement strand
CCAATGGGTTGCAGCAGTTCAAGAAGGTGGTTCGTTACTATTTTGGGGAAAGGCAACAAGTGCTGGCCTTGCAGTAATGTTCACATCCAGCCACAAATCAAAACAGAACTCACTGTCAGATTGCTTGCTTAGCATCTATCCTTGGATGAGCGAAAACTCTCATCAGTGGAACATTGGAATGAACAAAGCCGTTGTCTATGGACCTCACTGCAAACCCTGCTTCTTTGCCACTCATTCCAGCTTTCTTCCAGACCTTTGCATGTTGAACTAAACACTTCAAATCTTGATGCTTTATTTGACACATGTTTAGTTTCTGATCCGTACCCAGTCCTTCTCAAACATTGTCTGTGTTCTAGCCGTGGCATATGTGGTGCTGACAGCGTCTGCTCTGATTTTTGTTATCTCCAGACTTGACTATTCCAATTCTGTCTTGACTGACCTCCCAAATCAAGGCCTCGAACTTTGAGTTAATTCAAAACCCTACAAATGTTTTATACTCTGCACCATCCATCTTGTACTCTCTGATTTATATTGGCTTACAGTCCACCAACACCTTGACTTTTAAACTTCTTATCCTTATGTTCAAATCTTCTCATAGCCTTGTATCTCTATTTCTCATCTGGACCAACCTTCCAAGAATTCTCCATGCCTCCAATATTGTGACTCTTGTGAACTTCCGTTGGTCATCATTACATTCTGCTGTTTAGTCTCTAATCTCTGCTATTCCCTCCTGGAGTCATTGCCTTCCAACTCCCTCATGCTCTTGCTTCTATTAAGAGGCTCCTTAAAATTAACCTTATTAACTAATGGTTTAGTGCCCGTCATAATATATTTGGCTATGGGTTATGTCAGTTACTTCTTTGATTATGTTGCTATATTGCATTTTGGGATGTTTTCTTATGTTAAAGATGCTGTGTATGTGCAAGATGCTGATGTTGACCCTTGCACTCTGAACGTTATTGATGTGTAGAAAGGAAATGCGAAGCATACAGTTGTTTCCTTCCAAAACATTTTTTGTTTGCTTTAGAATTTTTTTATGTGGAATCTTTTACTCCTTCAGTTGTCCTTCCATCCCTCACCTGGATGTTGCTAGTGGCTGTTGCCTTCATGCAGCTGAAAAATGAGTACTGTAAAAATGTGGCTATCCTGGCTTCAGTTTTGTGAATGAAAATACTGAAATCTAGTACAAGAATTAAAACTGAATCTCGGACAGAGCAGTATTCTGTAACTGCATGCGTGGAGGTAGGGTTAGTTGAATGGAGTTCAGGACAAGGCAAGTTGCATTGCTTTGAACTGATTATTCTATCACATTCATAGTCATACAGCACAGAAACAGACCCTTTTTGGTCCAACTCATTTCTGCTGACCAAGTTTCCAAAGCTTAAACTAGTCCCACTTCCCTGCATTTGGCCCACATCGCTTTAAACTTTTCTTGTTCATGTACCTGTCAAAATATCTTTTAAATGTTGCAACTGTACCTGCATCCACCACTTTGGCAATTTATTTCACATACGAGCCACCCTCTGTGTTCAAAGGTTGCTCCTCAGGTCCCTTTTGTAGGATGCTATTCTGTAAGATATCAAACCAGTTGAGGACCACCAAAATAATTACATTGCCATGTCTATACCAGTGTAGCACATCTCACTTCTTGAGTTTTCAACTTCTGTGGCAGGCGCATAATGTGAAGTAGATTAGTTGTATTTTATGATGTCTGCATTAGTCATATATTGCTAGACGTATGTGGACAACTCTAATCCACGCATTATGTGTATATACGTTCAAGGAAAGAAGCAGATTGAAGATCTATTTCTATCTTACCAGACATTTGATCTCCAGAAAATTATTTATTATTGATAGTTGTAATAGTTAATAATTCAGCTGTTGTACTCGCATTACAGGATTTGTCTATAATGTTGAAGTCATTATCTGAAACCACTGCTTTCACTAATTCTAATATTCAATCTAAGTATTAGATTGTTATGAGCTGTTCTATAAATGCAATATTTTAGATGAAGATAGACAGCTCACTTGGAATGATGGCAATGAACTGTACCTAAAGCTTTACGCATGGATAATCTGGATTGATTAGGTGGAACTGAGGTATAGATCAACTATGATCCATTAAAATTATGAAAACAGACTTGATGAGTTGAATGACTTCTCCTGTGCTCCTCTTTTGCTGATTTGGATTATGTGGTAGACTCATCTAGACTTGAGTAGAAAGTTATAATATAAAATTTTGGTTTTGGTTCATTATAGAGTTAAAGAAATGGTGGTGGATTAGTCACCAATCTTTTGTTTGGGAAAAATCATTACTTTTTGTTTTGGCCTGCACTTATATAGAGATTGAGGTAGCATTACAAGGTTGTGTTGTAGATAATATTGACACACTTTCTGGATTATGCTAAAGTTAGCTTGATTGCTACTTCTAATTTCAAAATCAGAAATTTTTTTTTTTCCGGTTCTCTTGGATTAATGAAAACCTAATATAAAAAAAGCATGAATATTTGAGCATCAGCTCCATTATGAATAGGGTAGAATTCTTTTTTAAATACATAATTTGCTTTCTTAAAAAGAAATTGGACTCGGAAGACTTAATATATTTGCTTTCAGACTTGGTAATATTCTGTTTCGAGAGTTGAAGAGATTGAAGTAAAATAACTATTTTATGTTGGCAATATATTCTAATTTTGGAATACCAAAGATGATGTGACCTTTCATATTCTGACCAAATGTAAACATTAATTGTTATGTAAGTATTGCTAAACACTTCTGGAAACCAAAGGTCACTAGTTGGTATGGGAAATAGTATTGTTTTAACCCATGGGGAGAAAAAGGAAAAATTTGGAATATGTTTCAGCCTACCAAAATCAGAATGCACTTGCATTGCCCAGCAAATATTCTTTCAAGGTATCAGATAGGCCTGATTTTAAATGTACAATTAATCAGTTTTCTTCAAAATTGAGGTTTTGCAATAAATAAATCCATATTTATGTAATTGTCTTTTCCATAAGTCTGCTAACGTATCAATTATGCTACAAGTTTAGTTGTTTTTTTATTGTCTCAAAACCTACGCGAGTCCCTTCAGTCACAAACCCAGTGTTTCAGTTCTTGCATCAATGTTAATAGTTTAAGAACATGCAATGCTGCATTTGAAGTTTGTTCCATTAATTGGTATTGTTACCTGGAGGTATGCACTTTTATCATCCTAGAACAACCTAAGTATTTTCTCTACATTTGTTACATCAATTGACCTGCTGTCATTGTATTGTAAAGCAGTTGGAGTGATGTTACTATCTTTCTAATACCTGGTTAGACAATATAAAATGGCTGTTTAAAGATTTATTTAATACATCTCACAAACAGTGGATGATCTAAAGGTCTGAGGGACAAAAAAAAAAGTACAATTGCACAATAGCTAAAACATGTTGTAGGATGTCAAATCTTTACTATAAATTTTGTATGTAGTGTTTGTGTTTACTGGTTTTAATTTTCAGTACTTTTTTGCATTTTTGTATTTCATTGCATTTGTTTTATATTTCTTGACAATGATCAACATTTAGCTTTTATTTGCTTATTTCTGGAAACAGTTTGCATTTTTTTGTATTTAATAAAGTTATTATCCCACGTGAAGCATTGTATATATTTTGCTATCAAAATAACAAATTGCCAATTTTAGCTAAAAAGCAGTGTTATTGGAATTGTTTTCATTTATATTTTTAATATAGTAAAATATCCTCTGGCACATTGGAGAAGAAAATAGGCATTGCTTGACCAGTAAGTTGGGATGGAGTTGACAAATGATTGAAGCTTTTCAAGGAGGAGAGGCAAGAAAGTAGCAAGAGCATGGCAAATATTGCTGTGGAGCCATGATGGCCAAGGGCTCTGCTACTGAAGGTAGTTTGAAATAAGTGGACTAGTAAAGGATGCATAAGGCTAGACTTTGGATTCAGGAAACCCAAGAAGGGCCAATTCCTGACTTCAGAACTAAGAGCTTATCACCTCTGCCCGTGCCCTGATTATTTTTGTCTTCTGGAAAAATGAGTGTTCAGATTCCCTCAACGGTTACAAGTGGTGAGGTAGGCTGCTGAGAAGACCAGCCTTGATTTTATTGAACCTCAGCCTACCTCTCCAATGAGTTCTTTTTGTCCCCTAACCTTTGTCCATATTCCATATGCACCTCCTGTTCTCTAAGCTTAGCCCTTCCCATTCCCCACAGAGGGTGTCTTTTCCTTCTTCTGCCCCCCCCCCAAATAAAAGCCCCTTATCCAGTACTATTATGTGCCTTCATCTGGGCCCATGTTAAAGCAATAGTCTTTGAAATGGGTTTGAAGGTACAGCACTAGCAATCTAATAGACTTGTCATTTTGTTCATACTGAAAAACTATTGAGCCAATTTTTAAAAAGTTACATCCTCTCAAGCGCTTATTCACTTGTAAAGACAAGCATGTATTCAGGCACCACATTTAAGATGGGTCCTGTAATAACCTGTTAAAACTGTCAAACTATGCACGTGACGACACTGAGAAAAGTAGGAACGGTAATAACTTCTGAATTTATGCTATTAAAGGAACACTTTGCAACTGCAAACGATGGAGCTTGTTAAGATTAGAAAAGATTGATTTTACTAGTTTTTCCTGAGCAACGACAATATCCCGTCGTTTAGTGGTTGAGGAGCAGGTGGATGGTATTTAGGAACACTTGTAGGCCATTCAGCCCATTGAGCTTGCCCTGCCATTCAATACGATCATGGCTGTTTGAATATTTCAGTGCTGTTTACTCGAAGACTGAGCCTCCCCATAGCTCTCTGTGGTACATAAGTTTAAAATTTATCTAAATCAAAATTGCAGATCAATTCGTTTTAGATTTCAAATACTGTGAATGTTAAATCACTCCAGATTGACATTAGAGTTTTGAATGCATAAATAACTTTCTGAAAACGTACTCAATATTTATACGATAGTAATCATTGTGGTTAACTTTTCAAGACAGAGACATACGATCAATCACTGCAGTAGAAACACACTAACTTCTAATACAGCATCTAATGACACTTCTAGTTATCAGGATATTTAACATCTACCTGTCAAAATATTCCAGGTTCCTTAGCAGGCTATCCCAAGGTTCCTGAGGTCCCGGGCAAGGTGGGTTTTTGAAAGCCTTCCAAGATCCACCTGACCCATTGAAAATATTGGGGTGCGTTTTTCCCCATGTCTGACAATTATGGGAAGATTGTGTCCATCTATTTTTTTACATGGAAAATTTAAATTTTTGCTGTGGAAAAAGAACAAATTTTGGATGATTTTCACCAATGCACCACGAGAGCGTTATTTTGACTTTGTTGCAGGATGATTAACATTGAAGATGAAATCCAATTAACTTAAATAAAAGAAGGTATTTTGTAGACAGTGTTTGTTGCACCTAGGTGTGGTCATGCTTCAGAATAGTGTCTTGATTTATATAATTTTCTTCTAGGTTATGAAGAAAGATTTGTAGTCAAGCACTGTGAGAAAGGCTAATAATTAATACTAGATTCAGTTGCCTGAGCAGTGTTGCATTGCCAGTCTTTGCAGTGTGAAATTCTTAGATTGCGGAAAATTTAATTGACAGTGGTCTTAGCCATTGTCAATCAAGTCTCTTTGTGAAATTAGGATCCAGTTCAAACTGGTCATCACTTGAAAATGGCATTTTATTGTGGAAAAATATGTCAAGGGTGCATGTGGGAACTAGAATCCACCATGTGAGGAAGGGAGCAACCCTTCACTGGCCACTTTCTTTCTTTTGGTGGATGTACAAGAATAGAGACAGTTATTGCTGAGAACAGGACAGCATCACAGCAAGTCTATTAAGGCTGCCAGACCTGGAAGCTTCTGTCTGTTGTGCTGTACAATGTGACTGCAGTTACTCAGTCACTGACTGGAACTTGCAAGATACTGAAATAATTTGCATTACCCATGAGTTCCATAGCCTCATCTTTGAAGTGGGTGACTGAATTAATTGTATGGAAGCTTCTTCTGGTAGCTTGCCAGTTATGGAAGCCAGGTCTATTGTAAAAATGCAGGTCATTGAGGCCAAGACTGGCACCTGGTATATGGTAGTGGCAAGAGGTAGGTAAAGTAAGCATAAATGAGGGTTTTAAACTGGGGGAAGATTTTGGGGTTGTGTAAAGTAGTTGTTTAAGTTGTGTAGCCATAATATAGCATAGACTTTCAGGTCCTGTTATCTAGAGAATAAGATAGGAGAAGAAGCCCTTTTGGCTTTTCATGACCTTGTCTCTACCACCCTCTGAGGCTCAGAATTCTTAAGTAATGCAACCCTCCTGAGGAAAAAAATTCTCCTAAAATCTGCCCTGAAAGGATAAGTGCTAGTTCTGGATTGACCCACAAGAGGAAACCTGCCTTCCACAAACATCTTGTCGAGTCCCCTCAGGATCTTATACACTTCATTCAAGTAAACTCCAGTCTTCTAAACTCCAGTGGAAACCAGCCTAACCTGTACAATTTGTCCTCAAAACAACTTGCTCATTTCAGGTATCATTGTAGTAAACTACCCTGAAATGCTTCCATTGCATTTTTATCCTTCCTTAAATAAGGTGATCAAAAATATGCATGTTATTTGAGATGTGATCTCATCAGTGCTTTTGTGTAACTGAAGCACAGCATTCTTTACTGTTATGTTCAATAATAAAGTGGTCACTCTGTATGTTGTGCTTTTTATTCTTCCTGGTAAAGTAATCAACTTCCCATATTACGGTTGATCTGGAATTGGCAGGGATTACTTTCTTTGGAACATAGCATATCACTCTTAGTTCAGCAGACATTAGATTGAGGTAGGAGACTTGGAGAGGATGTGTGTTGCAATCTTTGACGCAAAGGATATGAGGTTCTGGAACTCGTTGCCTGAAAGGGTCATGGAAGCAGAAATGCTGTCAAGATCCTCTACACGGCGTCACCTACAAGGCTCCATGAGTAGAGCTGGAAAATGGTATTGGGGTCACATGTCTCTTTGTAGGTGTCACACGAACAATGTTATGGATGGTCTACATATATAAATCTCTATATACAATGCATATTTTAGTATCATTTGTTTTGGATTTTGTGCCCGAAGGGGTTTCGTGATTAACTTTAGTATTTTCGAAAATCTTTGTTTCAGGAACAGCATTAGAGAGAGATTTCCTGGAGAGTAATGGAGTTATCTTGCATTGGGAAAATTTACCAGCGAACAAAATAAACATTGCGGTGCATTAGGCTTTAGTTTGACGGTCACGATTATGTTTTGTTCTGGTTTGGGGAAATCACTCCGCTTTGGGTTTGTTTGCAGAAGTCCTAGCCGAACCTGGATGTGTAAAACAGTCCCTTCTGAGAAAGGGAGCTAGTTTAGGACTTTTAAGAAGGATGTTATCTCAGTGCAAGGAGTTTAGTTCAGAAGTTCCAGAGCAAAAGTGTTTTAAAATACTGAAGGGGTTTTCTGAAACTAAGGATACCTAATCACCCAGGTTGATAGTGCTGTTAAGAAGGCATACGGTGTGTTAGGTTTCATTGGTAGAGGGATTGAGTTCCGGAGCCGTGATGTCATGCTGCAACTGTACAAAACGCTAGTGCGGCCTCACTTGGAATATTGCATACCGTTCTGGTTGCCCCATTACAGGAAGGATGTGGAAGCATTGGAAAAGGTGCAGAGGAGATTTACCAGGATGTTGCCTGGGCTGGAGCGAAGGTCTTATGAGGAAAGGCTGAGGGACTTGGGTCTGTTCTCATTGGAGAGAAGAAGGCTAAGAGGGGATTTAATAGAGACCTACAAAATGATCAGAGGATTAGATGGGGTGGACAGCGAGAGTCTTTTTCCTAGGATGATGACGTCAGCTAGTACGAGGGGGCATAGCTGCAAATTGAGGGGTGATAGATATAGGACAGATGTCAGAGGCAGGTTCTTTACTGAGAGAGTGGTAAGGGCGTGGAATGCCCTGCCTGCCAATGTAGTTAACTCAGCCACATTAGGGGCATTTAAACAGTCCTTGGATAAGCATATGGATCATGATGGGATAATGTAGGGGGATGGGCTTAGATTAGTTCACAGGGCGGCGCAACATCGAGGGCCGAAGGGCCTGTTCTGCGCTGTATTGTTCTATGTTCTATGTTAAATTCAATTGTATGACGACTCCAGGAAGAGGCTAGGAGATTATCAAGATGGAGCTGGAATTTTTCTCACCATTTCTCGCATCGGTGAGAACTGTGATTTCCTTTTCCTCCATGCTAGCATTATAAATCTTGGGAATGCTAGGGCACTACGAGTAGCTAACAGCACGGTACAGGGCCAAAAACCAAAGACTTCCCTACTTCTCTGTGAATGGATCGGTGTCCGGTTTGGATGGGTATTTTTCCAATTTTCAGGGTGAATCATCATTTTCCAACTAACTTGGGATTCTGTTGAACTGTCTATAACAAAAGAAATCCCACAAGTCAGATAAATGGTTACTTAAACTAATATTGGGGAGTCGGAGGAGGTGGGTGGAAGTGGAAGAAGGATGTTTAGGGTACTTTTTGAGTAGTACCAGATTATCCTCGTATGCTTATTTTAAAATACAGACATGACTTTGACAAGACACATGACAGATGGCATCACCACCAATTAAGTATTCCTCAGGAACAAAAACAAAGTTGCTGGAAAAGCTCAGCAGGTCTGTGAAGGGAAAATCAGAGTTTGTTTCAGGACTGAAATTCATTAATTATTAAATAAATTAATTAAATATTACCATTGCTTTAATATTTATGATCATAAATAACCAAGGCAGAAGTTCTCAGCTAAGCCAAGCTATCTAATTATGTCAGTACATAAGTTGTAATAGATTTATTGTTGCTACTCTGCCCAGCCTGCTAAGCAACCTGGTAATGGAAGTCAGTTATTCAAGAGGCATGTGTGTGCTGATTTAAAAACAAGCACCTAACAATTCTAATCCCATCTTCAAGCGCATAGCCCGTAGTCTTGTATGCCTTAGCAATGTCCTTTTCACAATGTTGTCCTCCTCAAAAGAAGACTGTTCATATAACTCTAAATTGTCGGCATCTATCACATTCCCTCTTTGCCTATTCATTTGTGCAGAGCACTGCACACCGTGATAATGTAGCACAGTCTGTCTGGACTATACTGGAGAAAGAGATTAATTGATACTAACCTATGTTCCTTTGCCTCATTTAGCATTTTATAGACCATCATTGTGCAATATTTTAACATTTGTTGGCCAGTCATGTTTAAAATCCATCAGCTGTGCTATTTTAAAAAAATAAACATTTCTTGTTATAGCTTAGTGTAGGCTTTTCCACATGTAATTGCAAGACGCAAATGTTGATTCAAAGATCCACTTTGTAATCGAGATCTTTCATTTGGAAGCAAGTTGTTTTTCATCCAGGCATTTTTGTTAAGCAAGCACAATGTGTTTGACACGTTTGCATCAATATGTCTAAGTGCTTAAGTAGTGAAGTAATTTAGTAACCCTTAATGACAGTTTTGCGTTAAAGAGACAAAACTAGCCCATCTCTACACATTTGTTTAAAATACTTAAACCATCAAATGTATTTAATGGATTCTTGTTATTGTGTCAGAATTGTGCCTCAGCCTAAGTTTAAACCATAGCTATTGGCTAGCAGTTTTTCAGTTTGAATGTAAATAAATACTCTCTTGCTTTCTTGCTTTCTTAAATATACTCATCAAATTGGTGTCCATTAGTTAATTAGCTTTTTGCTGTATGAGGAGTCCGAGGCTGGTGTCAATTCTAACGAGAACGCCTTATGTTGGGTCAGTAAATTGCATCAGTGTGATCGTCACTGCAGTACAGTGAGACACTTTTCAAGCTTTGCTTAAAAACAACAGCAATTGTCTTGGGGAATGTGGTGGATTGTTACTTTGAAGGTCAGATATGGATTTGTGGATATCATTCTCCACTTTGAGAGATCCTAGAAATTTAATTTAAAGGGGCAACAGACATGAAAGAATGATTACTGGAAATAGATAAGGAATGGGTGAATTATTTCATGCTCCACTTTACTACTGTTAACTAACTTGAGCAATATTGACAGAAACTGAGTGATGAACTATTTGCCAAATCTTTGAAAATTTTAGGTAGTGTAGAGATCTGAAGTGTAGTGGAGGAGAAGAAATTAGGTTAGTGGTTAATTTGTTTGTTATTAAATTGGTCTGTAGTTAGACTTTTGAAAGCAATTGGGAAAATTTATATATATGTATTACAGAATTTCCAAGTTGATGATCAAATAATGTTTGGTCTCTGCTAAGCCTGATAATTCGTGCCAAGTGCAATATTGCTTGGGTGACTTGCCAATCAAGGTGAAGTTGTTTTAAGATGTGTTAAGGGGAGGCAAGAGGCCTTCTAAGGAAGGATAGTTCAACAAGTCACCATTTTTTTTAGGTCACTCATAGATAACAGGAACTGTCGATACTGGAGAATCTGAGATAACAAGGTGTAGAGCTGGATGAACACAGCAGTCCAGGCAGCATCAGAGGAGCAGGAAAGCTGACGTTTGGGGTCTGGACCCTTCTTCAGAAATGAAGATTCAGAAATTTCTGAAGAAGGGCCCAGACCTGAAACGTCAGCTTTCTTGCTCCTCGTGCTGCTTGGCCTGCTGTGTTCATCCAGTTCTACACCTTGTTATCTCACCATTTTTTAGGTATCACTTTTTGGCAAAATGGCAAAAGTAGTTGACCTGTTCTCGGGGATCTAAAATAATATATAAGAGAAGGTGAGATATTTTGAATGATTCATTTTAAATCCAATTTTTATTACCAGATTTTAAATGTAACTCTAAATACATCTACATCTATTATCAGGAAACAACAAATGAGCAAAATTTTGACAAGTTAGATCTTGATTTGATCATGTTTTGTGCTTTAGGTTAAAGATTGCAATAAATAATTAAATTGTCCAGAATAATTTAGATTGTGCTAATGATATAATATCTGCCTGTTTCTCAGATAATTACTTTTACATCAAATAACAACAGGAAAGTATCAATTTAGGGAAACGCTACAGTCCTCCACATTTTTTGAAAGGAAGCGTAGGATATACTTGTAGAATAAAGTAGCTTGGAGTAAAAATTATTATCAAAACAGTGGAAAGCTCCAATTACTTCAAAATAATCTGACGCAAAGCAAATGAAGAGACATAGGGTTTTTACATTTTGTGCAATTTTTACCCATTGAAGGGAGTTTATTACCTCAGATCCTGGCCATTTGAAGCAACCACTAGTAGGTACCCACAAGGTAAAGGGAGTGGGCTTTGCAAAGACCCTATTAGCAGCCTGTCTCCGGGTCTCCAGCCAATCAGCAAGGGTGCACTTGTCTATGAAATGAAGAATTTTGGCATTGGTTGGAGTGGCTCATCTGCACTTAACTATTTGAGGGTGCAGCACTGATAACAATAAGAGGAAAGGGTGTGGATGAAAGTGGCTGAGTAGGTTTGTAGCAAGAGTGTGCTTGTAACATACTGAAGGTGAGGATTGAGGACCTCAGGAGGACAGGAAAGATGAGTGGCATGATATCATAAGGTTAATTGCTGAGTTTGCTATCATTGTCCTGCTCAAACAGCATCAAATGCAATGCTTTGCTCAATCAGAGTCAACCTGCTTAGTTTCAAATACAAGCAAAGTGTTGCAGTTAAATGTCAGTCATCATTAACTGGTGCATTCTCCATAGAAATGCCTCCAATCAGTCAAAGTTTACTTGCCTACTAATCAGCATTCTCCTCTCATTCAATACAAATGTTATTGTACTTCCATTTTAGTGCTGCTTATGAATTGTTTGCGAGGGAAATCTGGCATCCTTCCCTTTTATGGCTTACATGTGAATCCAGACCCAAGCAACTTTGTTGATTCCTAACTGCCCTCTGAAATGGCCCTACCAGTCCACTCATCAGGGACCAGTTATGGATGGACAATAAATATTTGTCCAGCCAGCAACATTCACATCTCATGAAGAATCATCTTTTTTAAAGAAAAAACTGCCATTTTGCCTGACTTCCACCCTCTCAGCTTTTTAGGCCCAGTCAAGTTTTTATTGTCCTAACAAAGGTACAACACAGAGATAAAAGGTACTGCAGATGCTGGAGAATCCGAGATAACAAGCATGGGGCTGGATGAACACAGCAGGTCAAGCAGCATCATAGGAGCAGGAAAACTTGACGTTTCGGGCCTAAACCCTTCATCAGAAATGAAGAAGGGTTTAGGCCCAGTCAAGTTAAAAAAAAAAAAAAAAAAAAAAAAAAAAAAAAAGGCGGCGGCGGCGGCAACGGCGATGACGGTGTTGGTTTCGGTGATGGAGGCGGTTGTTTCTGCAGCGGAGGCGTTCGCTGTTCTTACTCTGGTATAAACTTAATTCATTTGGTGAAGTTGATATTTTTGTCATCGAAAGTGCTGAACTCACTGAAATAACCATATCCGTCAAAGCAGCATTAAAACTTAGGTCATTTGGAAAAGTTGTGATTTTTGTCATTTAAAGTGATTAACTGGCTGAAGTAAACATTTTAGTCCCAGCAGCATCAGGAGTTAGGTCATTTGGTGAAGTTGAGATTTTGGTCATCTA
>JAHRHZ010000145.1:27592412-27629016 GCA_024137785.1 Ginglymostoma cirratum | reverse complement strand
AAACTTGACGTTTCGGGCCTAAACCCTTCTTCATTTCTGATGAAGGGTTTAGGCCCGAAACGTCAAGTTTTCCTGCTCCTATGATGCTGCTTGACCTGCTGTGTTCATCCAGCCCCATGCTTGTTATCAAGGTACAACACAGTCTGGTTTCTTCTAAGGATAATTTTACAGCAAGGTTTTAAACTATTTTATGCCATCATGGCCCACCCCTAATAGCTAGGAGGGAAGTTAAGAGTTAACTACATTGCTGTATGTCTGGAATTGCATGGAGGCCAGTCCAGATAAGAATGGCAGGTCATTCAACATGAAGTCATAAGGGAACCAGATTTTTGTTTTAAATGACAATCAACTGTAATTACATGGTTATCATTAGGTCAACTTCAGATTTTTTTTGATTTCATGATTTGCCATGATCTGATTCATGTCCTCAGAATATCAGAGATAACACAGTGTGGGGCTGGAGGAACACAGCAGGCCAAGGCAGCATCAGAGGAGCAGGAAAGCTGATGTTTTGGGTCAGAACCCTTCTTCAGGGTCAACTTTCCTGCTCCTCTGATGCTGCCTTGGCCTGCTGTGTTCCTCCAGCTCTACATTGTGTTATCTTTGACTCCAGCACCTGCAGTTCTTACTATCTCCTCAGAATGTTAGCCTGGGTTCTGGATTATTAGTCCAGTGACATAACCAGTATGCCTGCCCCAGGATTACATCTCTGCTTGACCTGAAACCTGATGTTTTAGCTAGTATTTCCACTTGGGGTCCTTTTTTATTTGAAAGAAAAGAATTAGAGGTTTTGGAAGTACAATTCGTGCAGCTAACAGCTTGCAAACTGTGAATTACGTTGCATAACACGCTCAGTTGTAGGAAGTCTCTTCCCAGGACAAGGCTGACTTTAGCAGTGATTTATCATGAAAGGTGAAAGATGCTGTGACATGTCAAAAGACCTGACCTCTGCTTTTGGAGGTTCTAATCTTTTTCCAGCTGAATCTCTATCCTTACTCATTGCCCTAATGCAGTGGCATACAGCTGAGGAAAGACACTGTTGGCAGGCCTGTTGCATCTCCTCTTGTCCTTCATCAGATGTATGAAGTGGATCTTCACCTTGAACCTGAAATGATTATTTGTCTCCACCATCACATCTGCTGAATATTTCCAGCAGTGTCTTTTTATTTTAGATTTCCTGTAGGCACGCAATTTTGTTTCCATCATTAAAATATTTTATTGGGTGGGTTTGGAGAAATTCTCTACTTCGGTGGGCCCAAACAAGGGAAACTTAATAGTAACCACTAGATCAAGGAATTTAATAGGAATTTCTTTATGGAAAGAGCTCCAAGCCTGGAATTCGCCATATAGAGCGTTTGAAAGAGAGAAACTGAGGTCAGCAGTGGCTGCTGCAGAGCTTGCAGTGATCGCTAACAGCTGTGAGGCTCTTTAAATCATTACAGTAAGTTTTAATAGTGGGCATGACCACAATGTCCAATCCTGAAGGCATGAAAATTCAATGGAAAGGTGGGTTCTTTTTTTCTTTTAAAATGCTGCATTAAACAGCGTTTCCCCCCACCCCAGCCCACTGCTCTCACATGCCTCTTTCTTCACCGTCCTCCATCACCAAATGTCACAGGGCTCTCATCCCATCCTGTAGCCTTTCTCCTCACCGACTGTCACAGGTATCTTAATCATCTATGTGCATGTGTGTGTGTGAATACATGTCATAAAATAAGAATAGAATAGTGAACTCAGCAATAAAAATCAAAACAGTTTAATACTAGAAAGATGATTGTGAAAAATGGGAAGATTAAAATGTTTAACTTTTAATTGAGTGTTAATAGCCACACACCTGGACAGTGATTACCTTCGTTTTTTTTAATACTAGGGCTTGCTTTCGTAACCCAGTGTATGGCAGGAAAACCTAAATTGATAATCGGAGTCATCCAGAGTTCTTCACAGAAGTGTTACCATACAGAACAAGGCCATTCATCCTGTCCTGTCTGCACTAGCTCTTCAAATGTGCATAATTACCTAACACCAATCCCCTGCTTTTTCCCAATACCTTTGCACCTTATTTCTATCCAAATAGTCATTCAATATCATCTTGAATGCTTCAACTGAACCCGCCTGCACCACACTCCCAAGCAGCGTATTCCATACCTTGGTTACTCGCTGTATGAAAAAGTTTCCTTCTCGCCTCGCATTTGAAATTGATTTAATCATTGAGGAGATAGGGCAGAGCTTTCGAGCAGGAGTGAATGGACATGACTGTCTCCCACAGGTACAGATGGTAAGCAGATTGTGAGGTAGGGAAGGGAACAAACCATTGGTTATGAATCCAAGACACAATACTGTTGCAGCATTCCCTTCCATTGTTTCAGAGGATTCCATGTGAATGGTATTTTGCAATTACTGGTAAATTAAGCTACAGGAACATTCTATAACTCTCAAATTAATTAGTGTTAAATGTAATCCATTTTGCCTGTCAACGTATACCATAAAATCACTGGAGCAACAACCAGCATATCTGATCCTAGAGTGGATCAGCTTCTTCATGTCCATGACACTGTTTTTGTTTTACAGATTTTAGCTGGCTTATCAGAATATGAAGGGCTGAAAAATCAAGTTAAAATTTCATGCTGTGCAAATATCCGGTACAGGGAGAATAAAAGCCATTTTAAGTTAAGGGGGTGGACAATTATAGTTCTAACTGGCCTAGCAAATTAATTCTTACAAAGATTTGATCTGTTTTTTTCACTAATGGGTTAGCGTACTTGACATTCATGATGTAAGGGTGAAACAGATCACAATTGCTGCAGTTTTAAAGAAAAGTTTAATGTGAAATTGCTCCAGTTACAAATCTTAATGAATGATGAATCAAGAATTATCTTTTTTTTTTTTTTGAAATTTTGGTTTAACTTTTGATTTGTTCTCAGTAGTGTAGACCAAAACCAAACTGGAACTCCCTACCTACATCCGTGACACCACCCACGCCTTCCACCTCCTCCGGAACTTCCAATTCCCCGGTCCCCAATACCTCATCTTTACCATGGACATCCAGTCCCTATACACCTGCATTCCCCATACAGATGGCCTAAAGGCCCTCCGCTTCTTCCTGTCCCACAGGCCCGACCAGTCCCCCTCCACTGACACCCTCATCCGCTTAGCCAAACTCGTCCTCACCCTTAACAACTTCTCTTTCAATTCCTCCCATTTCCGACAAAGTGGGTGGCCATGGGTACCTGCATGGGCCCAAGCTATGTCTGCCTGCCTCTTTGTAGGTTACGTGGAACAATCCCTCTTCCGTACCTACACTGGCCCGAAACCCCACCTCTTCCTCCGTTACATTGATGACTGTATCGGCGCCGCCTCGTGCTCCCACGAGGAGCTCGAACAGTTCATCCACTTCAACAACACCTTCCACCCCAACCTTAATTTCACCTGGATCATCTCTGATACCTCTCTCTCCTTCCTGGACCTCTCTGTCTCCATCTCTGGCAACCACCTAGAAACTGATATCCATTTCAAGCCCACCGACTCCCACAGCTACCTAGAATACACCTCCTCCCACCCACCTTCCTGCAAAAATGCCATCCCCTATTCCCAATTCCTTCGCCTCCGCTGCATCTGCTCCCAGGATGAGGTATTCTCATGTACATCTCAGATGTCCTTGTTTTTCAAGGACCGCAACTCCCCCCCCCCACCGTCAGTGGTCGAGAACGCCCTTGACCGTGTCTCCCGCATTTCCCGCAACTCATCCTTCACACCCCCTCCCCGCAATAACAACCAAAACACAATTCCCCTCATCCTCACGTACCACCCCACCAACCTCCGGATCCAATGCATCATCCTCCGACACTTCCGCTATCTGCAATCCGACCCCACCACCAAAGACATTTTTTCCCTCCCCACCCTTGTCTGCTTTCCGGAGGGACCACGCTCTCCGCGACTCCCTTGTCCGCTACACACTCCCCTCCAGCCCCACCACACCTGGCACTTTTCCCTGCAATTGCAGGAGGTGCTACACCTGCCCCTACACCTCCCATCTCACCCCCATCCCAGGCCCCAAGAAGACTTTCCACATCAAGCAGATGTTCACCTGCACATCTGCTAATGTGGTATACTGCATCCGCTGTTCCCGTTGTGGCCTCCTTTACATCAGGGAAACCAAGCGGAGGCTTGGGGACTGCTTTGCAGAACACCTATGCTCGGTTCGCACTAAACAACTGCACCTCCCAGTCGCGAACCATTTCAACTCCCCCTCCCATTCCTCAGACGACATGTCCATCCTTAGCCTCCTGCAGTGCCACAACGATGCTGCCCAAATGTTGCAGGAACAGCAACTCATATTCCACTTGGGAACCCTGCAGCCCAATGGTATCAATGTGGTCTTCACAAGCTTCAAAATCTCCCCTCCTCCTACCGCATCCCAAAACCAGCCCAGCTCGTCCCCGCCTCCCTAACCTGTCCTTCCTCCTGCCTATCCCCACCTCAAGCCCCACCCCCATCTCCTACCTACTAACCTCATCTCCACCCCCCCCACCCCCCCTTGACCTGTCCGTCCTCCCTGACTGCCCTAGCTCCTCCCTACCTCCCCACCTACGCTCACCTTTACTGGCTCCATCCTTGCCTTTTTGACCTGTCTGTCTCCTCTCCACCTATCCTCTCCTCTATCCATCCTCTATCCGCCTCCCCATCTCTCCCTATTTATTTCAGAGCCCCCTTCCTCTCCCCCATTTCCGAAGTAGGGTCTAGGTCCGAAACATCAGCCTTCCTGCTCCTGTGATGCTGCTTGGCCTGCTGTGTTCATCCAGCTCTACACCTTGTTATCTCAGATTCTCCAGCATCTGCAGTTCCTACTATCTCTGGAATTTGTGATCATTTGTTTTCAATATTACATTTGTGCATTTCATGGGATGAAAGAATCTTTTCTTCACAGACTTGTGTCAGGGCAGAAAATAAGTACAAGCATAGATAATTACGTATTGAATTAATTTGCATTTGATGTAACTAGTGTATAACTTTATATTATGTTAAAAATGTGATGCAGCTGTCTAAATTCAGCCTATTCTGGAAAGTTGTTTCCCAGCAACGCATTATTATGAATTAAGGAGATCTCTGGAGTGAATTTCGATGGGGCAAAAACAGTTGACCTTCTCCCTGACCATTTTCAAAGAATAATTCTTATTTAACTTCTGAGGTGCAGAGAAAATTCTCACCCCCTTCACTGATCTCACTTGGCACCAAATCCATATTGTAAAATTCAACAACACCGTCTTCACAAACTGACTCGACTGGAAGCTAAATTTAAAGGGGCACTAAATACAGGTAGTTGGGTTTTAAGGATTGGTTGTGAATAGCACAATTCCCAACTAGTTCTGAACTTCCATTTTGTTCAGTTTCATCTTTCCATACCCAACCCTGCACATTCCACCTACTCTGCTATTGCCTTCGTTAAGAGCTGATAAGTGTTTTGCTTATTTAGAGACAAAGGGAGAGTTTGTCATTGTAGTAAGGAAACAAAGCATTTTTCCAGAGTATGTGACAGAATAATGAACAGCTATGTCCAAAAGCAAAAGCAGGTAAAACAAGACTAAGACCAGCATGTGGCAAAATAAATAGAATTGATCTGGGGAACAAAGATTATTTTGAGATATGTACTACACAAAAGCAAAATACTGTGAATGCTGGAGATCTGAATTCAAAAGAAGTGTTCTAGAGAATTTCAGCAAGTCTGGCAGCATCAGTGGTGAGAGAAATATTTGACGTTTTGAGTCCAAGTCTTGGAACTCAAAATGTTAACTTGGTTTCTCTCTCCAATTTTTGCTAGCCTGCTGAGTTTCTCCAGCACTCTGTGTCTATTTGCAGACAGGTTTCATGGTCTGACATTGTTGAACTCAAGATGCTTTACACCCTTCTGGACTCAAAATATTATCAGAAGATGAGGTGCTGTTTCTTGAGCCTGCATTTGGCTTCATTGTAAAATTCTGGTAGGCCGAGGACAGAAATTTGAGCTTGACTGCAAAGCAGTAACTTAAAAAGGCTAGCAACTGGAAGCTCGAGAGTATGCTTGCGGACTGAATGCAAGTGATTTGCAAAGTGATCACTCAAACTGTGTTTGTTTTCCCATTGTAGAGGAGATTGCATTGGAGGGAGCAAACACCGTGCACTTAATGGGAAATAAAAAGTGCAAATAAATTGCACAAATATTTTGAGTCACTTACACAAGACTTAACACGTCCTTGCATTTTAGCAAATGTTCTCATCCTGGAACATGTTCCTGTGGTCAGAACCTGAGTAAGTTGGGCATATACACTCGAGTTTAAAACAATGAGTGATGACCTCATTGGAATAGACGAGATTCTAAATGGGCTTGATAGACATTCACATGTTTCCACCAGCAATTTATGGAGACCGTCTCAGGATGTGCAATTGATCACTGAGGACTGAGATAAGGAGAAATTTCTTCACTCGGGGTTGTCATGGTCGTAGTTAATTACATGATTCAGATTTTTTTTGCGACTCGGAATCAAAGGCTGTGGGGAGTGGGGAGGAAAGTGGAGACTAGGCATAACATTAGGGTTGATAATATTGAATGATAGAACAGGCTTGAGGGGCCCTTTTGCTTTTCTGCTGTATTTCTCGTGTAACGTACCTGCTTAATGTCAACACAAAGAACAATCTCAAATCCATTTGGTTGATTTTATAGCATTGTTTCTCATTAAACCTAAAAGTGCAGCTTTTGCTGTCAGAGTATCCTAATCTGTTTATATCTGTCACTGCTATTGTGGAGGATTCTGCAATCTATTTGCTGTTCCATTTAACTAATTTCTCTGACATATCAGATTAATGTTCACAGCGTGATTTTAGCTTCCGTCATGGAGCATTAATATATAGTAGTGCTGATTGAGTTTATTAGAGCTGGACAATGATTTTGGTTCTTAGTTATTAGTTTTGTTATAATACAGTAGTACTTCCAAAAAAAGGCCAATAAGTTATGAAATTATGTAGGAGGTGGTAAATTGATGTCCAGTCCGAAAGTGAAGGGAAAAGAACAGTGTGACGTGGGCAGGATGGGAACAGTTAGAGATCAAAGACTTCTGGTTGCATATCTATGTAGCATAATAAAACAAGTGAACTGGACAGACAAATCTAACTTAACGATAATGTACTAGCTATCGTCTATACCTGTGTAAAAGTTGAGGTTCTAAAACTAAAAATTTTAGCCAAAAAGTAGGCAGTTGATTTTTACATGTTTTTAGATGAGTCGGAATCCAACCTCTACCATCATCTCGCTCTTATACAGTTGCCAGACTGGACACTGTTCCCACTAAAATTGTCCCTAAAAGTGCAAAATAAGTCAAAAAGTATATTATTGTAACTGCCATTACTTCCTGATGCCATGTTGCTGTATTAGTGAGTGGAATCGACTAAAATGCAGTGGTCCCAGTGAGATGATAGACTTGACATCGCCTGTCGACGTGCACAGACACAAGGAGCTAAACAGCAGCCTTCAATTGTGTTCTATTCTATCTATGATTCTACCAATAAGCAGATTCACAGGGTGAGTGGGTAGTGAGTATAAAGAGTTTGGATTCTTTGGCTAAAAGTCAGGAGATGACGTGCACAGGATTTACTATCAGTTGAATATATACAATATTACAACTAAAATCTGATTGTAAAAATCCTATAATATGAATATTTACCAAAGGGCAACGAAGTTGTGAAAGAAAAGGATGTAACAATGTTGGTAGATACAATGATCACAATTGAAAGATGTGATTTCAGCAAGAATGTGTAGATGGTGGAAACAGTATGGGTAGAATTAAGAATTAAGGACAAAAAGACCCTGGTATGAATTGTCTACAAATGTTCTGATAGAAAGAATGAGGGTGTATTAATACAGAGATCAGGGAAGCAAATAGCAAAAAAAGTGGTTATCATGGAAAATTTAAACATACAGACAGGCTGGAAAAGGTGAAATGGTAAAGACGATTTACTTCTGCACATTTTAAGTGTCAAAGGAATATAGTATATTGGATTTAGTGTTGAGTACAAAACCATTATTATTTAACAATCTGATGAAGGAGAATTGCATAATTAGTGGTAATAATGATTGAGTTTTGATACTATGTTTGAAAAGGAGAATCTTAAATCAAGACTTCAGACTTAAGTACAGAAAACTTTTCAGAGGTGAGAAATAAATTGACAACAATAAAAGATTTCGAGATACAAATCAACTGTGAACATACTAGTGAAACTATCTTGAGGGGCTGAATGATACATCCTATTTATAACCTATACTAAGTACCTAGACCCTCCAGTTTTAAAAATGGCAGAAACTAAGGCATTATGGTTTCTCTTCCACTGTACATAGTATTTTAATAAATGTGGCATATTTAAAAGCATGAATCAGTAGTGAAGCAAATATAAATAAAAACCTGTTTGTGTGATTTTTTTTTTTAGGTGAAGTCAGTGATCAACCTTCTTTTTGCTGCTTATACTGGAGATGTGTCTGCACTCAGAAGGTAATATTTAGAGTTTCAAAGATTGCTTCACAAATGAGGCTACGTGTCGTGTTTAGCCAAATAGAAATAGTGCATGGACTTGTGTTTGCAAATGCCACTATAAAATAATCTGAATGTTAAATTATTTTGTCAGTATAATACAGCCCAAAATTCTATAAGTTTTTTTTTTTTTTCAGTATCCACAGTAGGCAGAAAACCCACTACTTCCATCTAGAATTGTTGAATTCTGTGCATGTTCAGCCTTCCCTTTGTGAATAACCAATCTCAGTTGACAGTTGAAGAACAAAAAAAGGATTTAATAAATCAGTTATTATTATCATTACCAAAGAGCTATTACAAAATCCAGTCTCTTGGTCACAAATCAATGTAACCGCTAAGCTGTAGAACTGCAAGTGTATTAACTATTTTGGCCCATTGATTACAGTAGATTAAAAAGAATTATAGGAGACATTGAGTTTTGTTTGCCATAGCAATAAATCCTATCACTGAATAACTGTAGTTCCTGTCTGTTGAGGTCACACTGAGTGTAATTTTAAGCTTCATATTTGGGTGCTATTTTTGTTACTGTATTTGTAAAAAGTTGTTTTCTTCAGCATTGTAAGCGGGTATGGTTGAATGTAATGAGCTGTTAGTGTGCTAAAACCATTGTAACCTTTGTTGAGTATTTTTCTACTTTCTCATTTGTTGAAATCTTTTATTCATAGCTCTATCCATTTGTTTTTGGCTCTATTCTTTTACCAGTTCTGTCATAACTGAGAAAATAAAATGCTCATTGTGAGTTACAAATATTGTAATTTGAAAGCTATGAATTTCTGCAGTGTAACTTTAATCTCTTAATGCTGGATTTATCATGTGCTGTATTTACAAAATATTCTGACATCTAACAGCGATAGAGGGGGGGTGCACCTCTTTTGTATTTGATGTATATTTTGTGAATAGATGTTTTAGTTGCTCTGAAGGTTTGTTTAAGCTCTACATTTGACTGGAATGTACTAATTTTTAAATGAATGGAAGTTTTGGAAACTCAAAACACAGATCAAGATGACATGGCAGGGCCGTTAAATACATTTCTGGGAATGATGCAGTTACAATGTCATCAGATCAAACTTTGTTAAAATGAAACAATTTGAAGTGGTATACATTGCAAATGCCTATATAAAGCTTATTGAAATTTAGAGAACTAGTCATATACTTTGCAGTTTACATTGCTAATTTCTCATATGGGCTGTTTTTTCTTCCTGTGATAAAATAAGTAGTCATGTCTCAAATGCTACCATCAAAGGATGCAGGAGGAAGTAGATCATGTATACGTAGGAGCATAGTGTCACACAGCATGGAAACAGATCCTCCAGTCCAACCAGTCCATGCCAAACATGATGCCAAACTGAACTAGTCCCACCTGTCTACTGCTGGCTAATATCCCTCCAAACCTTTCCTATTCATGTAGTTATCTAAATGTCTTTTAAACATTGTAATTGTACCCACATTCACCACTTCCTGAGGAAGACTATTCCATAAGTAAACCATCCTCTGTGTAAACAAAAAAAAAAATTGCCCCTCATTATTTTTAAAATCTTTCTCCTGTCACCTTAAAAATGTGCCCCCTAGTCTTGAAATCCCACATCCTAGTAGACTATTTAACCCATCAAGCCTGTTCCAGTACGATCATGACTGATCACAGACTTCAGTCTTTTATTCGCCCCATCCACACAACTCTATATACCAGTGGTAATCAGAAATCTATTGATCTTTACCGTAAACATATTCGAAGACTGAGTCTCCGTAGTCAACTGTGGTAGAGAGGTGCAAAGGTTCACAACACTCAATAAAATAACTTATCATCATCTTGGACTTTAGAGCTATCCCCTTATTTTTAAATTGTGCCCCCAGGTTTTAGACTCTATTCAGGACAAACTCTTACCTGTATCCACTCTGTTTATCCTATTTTGTAGGTTTTCAATGAGATCACCCCTCAAACTCGATAGAATACAAGCATAGAGACATAGAGCTGTACAGCATGGAAACAGACCTTTCAGTCCAACTCATCCATAGTGATCAGATATCCTAACTAAATCTAGTCCCATTTGGCACATATCCCTCTAAATCCTTCCTATTCGTGTACCCATCCAGATGCTTTTTAAATTTTATAATTGTACCAGCCTCCACCACTTCCTCTGGCAGCTTGTTCCATATATGCACCACCTCTGCATGAAAATGTTGCTCCTTAGGTGCCTTTTAAATCTTTCCCCTCTCACCTTAAACCTATGCCCTCTAGTTTTGGACTCCTTTACCCTCGGGAAAAGACCTTGTCTATTCATATCCATGCCCCTCATGATTTTATAAACCTCTATTAAGGTCACCCCTCAGCCTCCGATGCTTCAGCGAAAATAGTCCCAGCCTATTCAGCCTCTCCCTATAGCTCAAACCCTTCAACCCTGGCGACATCCTTGCAAATTTTTTCAGAACCCTTTCAAGTTTCGCAATATCCTATAGCAGGGAGATGAGAATTGCATGCAGTATTCCAAAAGTGGCCTAACCAATGTCCTGTACAGCTGCAATATGACTTCCCAACTCCTACACTCAATGCACTGACCAATAAAGGCAAGCATACCAAATGCTGCCTTCACTTTTCTATCTACCTGTGACTCCACTTTCAAGGAACTATGAACCTGCACTCCGAGGTTTCTTTGTTCAGCAACACTCCCCAGGACCTTACCATTAAGTGTATAAGTCCTGCCCTGGTTTGCCTTTCAAAATGCAGCACCTCACATTTATCTAAATTAAACTCCATCTGCCACTCCTTGACCCATTGGCCCATCTGATCAAGGTCCCATTGTACTCTGAATCTTCTTCACTGTTCACTACACCTCCAATTTTGGAGTCATCTGTAAACAAACATACTAACCATACCTGCTATGTTCACATCCAAATTATTCATATAAATGACAAGCAGTGGATGGTAAGGAAAAGCCAAGGAACAATAGACCGGTGAGCCTCATATCAGTGGTGGGCAACTGGTTGGAGGAGATCCTGAGGGACAGGATTTACATGTGTTTGGAAAGGCAAGGACTGATTAGGGATAGTCAGCAAGGTTTTGTGCGTGGGAAATCATGTCTCACTAACTTGGTTGAGTTTTTTGAAGAAATAACAAAGAGGATTGAGGGCAGAATGGTGGATGTGATCTGTGTGGACTTCAGTAAGGTGTTCAACAAGATTCCTCATGTAGACTGGTTAGCAAGGTTAGATGACAAGGAATACAAGGAGAACTAGCCATTTGAGTACAGAACTGGCTCAAAGGTAGAAGACAGAGCGTGATGGTGAAGGGTTGTTTTTCAGACTGGAGGCCTTGATCAGCGTGTGCCACAAAGATTGGTGCTGGGTCCACTGCTTAGTTTGCCTAATCTGTCCTCTAGGGACAGTTTCGCCACGCTGGAAATGCACTGGGTGAACCTTTGTTGCACTTCCTCTGTGGCAATATTTTCCCTGAGATATGGCGACACAAACTGCACATAGTTCTCTTGTACAGTTGAAACAATACGTCACTACAAATTTAAAATATCACTTCAAAATAGTCTTTCCTTTCCTAAAACATACAATTGCATTTTTAAAACATGCCTATTTTGCAGTTACTTGATTAAACATCACGCTAATGTAGCTCACTCAAAGATAGTAAGAACTGCCGATGTACTAATCTGTTCAGCTTAAACTTTCCTTGTATTTTAAAATTCCAAATATGGAGGATACATGCAATGCCTTCTGATTAGCCCAGAATTTGTCTCAAACCAATAACAATTAACATTCTGTACTGACTGAACGGGCACTTGTGGTTCATTCGCAGCCAATGGCACACCTGCCACTCTGTGGGTAGTATTCAGAGACTGCAGCCCTCTTTCTGTGAGCTTGACTTAATAGACTGCCAATTCAGGATGGTGTGTTTTTGTAAGAAGAAAGTTCTTTTTCCAAAAAAAAAATGTAATTATGTACGTCGGGTTGCTTTATGGTAAATGAGAGTGCTAAAGTAACCACGAGCCAAAATAAAAATGACTGTCTCACAAGGCCTCTAACATTAAGTTAATTTTATTAGCTCTTCCACATTAACCAAGTGGAAATAATTATAGGAATAGATGGTCACATGAAAAAGAGACCACAGCCTGAGAAACCAGAAAGCATTTAGGTTCCACATACATTAACAGTTTGCATTTAAAATAAAATCTTGTGGATTATTTTAATTTAATATAAACAGAAACATAAGGCAATTTAATGTTTGTTTTAGACCAAGAAACTATCAAAAACAGTTATCCTTATTTTTGTTCCAGATTTGCTTTGTCTGCCATGGACATGGAGCAGAGAGACTATGATTCACGAACAGCACTGCATGTAGCAGCTGCAGAAGGTAAATTTCACTTGCAGAGGTAACAAGCCCTGAAGAGTCAGGTTATGTAGCTCAGAGTGTAATTGCTGTATTTTGATTTATAGGTCACGTGGAGGTGGTTCAGTTTTTGTTAGAAGCATGCAAAGTAAACCCATTTCCTAAAGACAGGTGAGTTGGTCATAATCTAACAGTATTTAAATTGCATAAAAGCAGTAAATTGTGCAAAGACTAGCCTTTAAATTAAGTCTCACTAACTTGATATAAAACAACTAGAAACTGCCTTTCTTGCATAGCTTCTCCAGCAATTTCTGTGGAGAAGAACAAAGTGAACATTTCAAGTCCAATGTCTTTCCTTCAGAACTGAAGGGGAGGATTGGGGGAGGTGTGAAAATGATAGGTTATTACTGTTGGAAGAAGTGAGGAGGAGCCAGTAGAACAGAAGCTTAGGTCAGGAAAAGATGTTGCAAACCAAAGGACAAGGAGTCATAATGGTTCTATAAAATGGACAAAGATCCAGAAAAGGTGTTAATAGCAGAATATTGACTGGCTCTGCTGTAATCAAAATGGGGGCGTTGTTCATGGTCCAAAGTTGTTGAATTACCATTGAGTCGAGAAGGCTGTAAAGTGCTATTCCTCTATTTTACACTGGTCTTCACTGGAACAGGCCTAGGACAAAAATATGAATGTGAGAGCTGGAGGGTATATTGAAATGGCAGGTACTTGGAAAATCAAGGTCATGCTTGGGGACTGAGCAGAGGTATTTGACAGAACAGTCACCCAATTTGTGATTTGTCTCCCTGATATAGAGAAGACAGCATTGCGAGCGGTGGTTTACATAAGACTAGATTGAAAGAAGTACGAATCAATTACTGCAACTTTGGAAGGATTTTTTTGGGGCTTTGGGTAGTGGGACAAGAGGAGGTAAAAGGGCAAGTGTTGCACAGGAAGGTGATGTAGGAGACTGATGAGATGATAGTGGAGTGGACAGGGCTTACTGAGAGAACACTCCCTTCAGGGAAGAGGGTGTGAAGATGCGTTTGGTGGTGGAGTAGCAGAAATAGTGGCACGTGGTGTGGGAAAGTGAGCACTGGGGAACTCTATTGTAGTTCTTGTTGGTAGAGGAAGGGGTGATGGCCCAAATGCTGGAAATGCGTCAGACGTTGTTGAAGCCCTGCCAACTAAATGGCGGGGAATCCTCGACTTACATGTCAGGCATGGCAGACTCATGGAATCATACCTTACAGACAATGTCTCGGACATCACTATCACCATCCCTGAATATGTCCTGTCCCACTGGCAGTTGTGGCGGCACAGTGGTTTAGTCAGTTGGGAGTTGCCCAGGGAGTCCTCAACATTAACTCTGAACCTCATGAAGTCTCATGGCTTCAGGTTAAATGTGGTCAAGGAAATCTCCTGCTAATTACCACATACCATCCTGTCCTTGGCTAATGAATCAGTGCTCTGCCATACTGCAAAGGTGTATGGGCCCTGACAGTGTTCTGGCAGTAGTACTGAGGACTTGTGGCCAGAGCTTGCTGCTCCCCTAGCCAAGCTGTTCCAGTACGGATACCCGGGTGTATATCCTGTACACAAAAAACAGGACAAATCCAACCTGGCTAATTATGGCCCAACTGGTCTGCTCTTGATCATCAGTCAAGTGACGGAAGATGTCACCAACAGTGCTATCAAGGAGCCCTAGCAAAATTGGAATCAATGGGGGTATCAGGGGGCAAACTCTCTGGTTGGAGTCCTACCTGGTACATAAATGGTTGTGGTTGTTGGAGGTCAGTCATGTCAGCTCCAGGACATCTCTGCAGGAGTTCCTCAGGGTACTGTCCTAGGCCCAACCATCTTCATTTGCTTCCCTCTATCATAAGGTCAGGTGTGGGGATGTTTGCTGATGATTGCAAAATGTTCAGCAATCATTCATAAACTCCTCATTCATAAACACTGAACCAGTCCGTGTTTAAATGCAACAAGATCTGGACAATATCCAGGCAACAGTTCAAGAAGACAGCTCACCACCACCTTCTCAAGGGCAACTAGGGACGGGTAATAAATGCTGGCCAGTCAGTGATGCCCACATCCTATGAAGGCATTAACATAAAAAATACAAGTAAATTTGTCAAGCGTGGTTTTCCCTATATGAAGGCATACTGACTCTGCTTGAACATGTTATGTATTTCTAAATGCTTTGCTGTTGTGGTCATTACAATATCTTACAATATAATAAACACCTACCCAGTAACAGATGTTACCAGTTTTTTTTCTTCTCCCCTTGTTCAATAAAGGTATTATGTTGGCAGTTTTCCAATCCTCTGGGATTTTTTTCCAAAATTTAAGGATTCTTCAAAGATTATCACCAGTTCAACCTCTGTTGGTCCTTCCTTTAGTACCCTATGATGTATCCCATCACGTTCTCTAATTTGTGTTTTTTAAAAATCGTTTTAGGTGGGGCAATACACCAGTAGATGAAGCGATTCACTTTGGCCACCATGATATTGTAACAATCCTTCAGGAATACCAGAGCAAGTACATGCCCACAGAGGACTCGAACAATGGAAAAGAAAAACCCTCTAAAGAGAACTTAGACAGCATGGTATAGTTCAACATTATCAAACTGTTCTTTTTGTTCAGAATTACCAAAACTAAACTGAAGTTTGGGATTTGTAAAAGTGTTGTATTTTTTTCAAGTAACTGTTCTGGTGTTTTCTTCTTGGAACTTTTTTGATGTAGTCTTAGAAAATTATAGGCAAAATAGAAAGGATTGCCAGTATTCCGTTTGGGGCCTGAGGTCTGACTCTTAACATGATGCATTGAGTTAGTTTTATGACAATTTCAAAGAAAGGTAAAATAATCTCCATGGGAATTTTAAGATTTCATATGTCTTCTTGGCAATTATAAAATTGCCATGAAGTCCTAAATTATTATTAATACTAGTAAGCAATTTAGTCAATCAGATACTCGGGCCAATAATACTGGGAAATATCCAGCTTTAGTAAATGTGTAAGGAAATTTATGGTTGGTGTGTTCTGTAAGTAACCTGTTGCATCCCTGTAAAATGTGAATGAATATTAGTGTTCAGTATTAGGATTTTGTCCAGATGTTTTACAAATAGAGGCTATTTTACTTGCTCCTTTGAAATATCTACTGTTCCAATTGTGTAAAAGTGTAGCTGTGAATCAACAGTAACAGTATAATATTTGTTAAAAACTCATTCAATATTAGTATCATGGCCAAGAAGTATAAAAGTCCAGATTCTACATATGGGTTATGTAACTGTTATGTTGCCTTCCAGTAGATTATTACTTTGACATTTCCCATTTAGTATAATTTTATTAACTTATTTTTAATTTCTTGTTAAAATATTGTTTCATTCACTTTTACTTTTCCCCACCTCCTTATAAGGTCCACTAAACAGAAGAGGCTTCATGTTTCATTACTGTAATTGTTTGTAAGTAAAGGCTTCAAACAAATGTAAATGATTCAGTATCAAAAATATTGTACCATCTATCAAGTTCACAATTGTTTCTCAGGAATAGGAATACTTATCGGCAAGTCTGGAATAAATATTCCTGAAAATTTAGTTGTTTTATAAATACATAAATAGTTACTGGCATTTTCGAACAGTTTTTTTCTTTCAAGTAACAATGCAAGATTTTTAATTTTCTCTTGTGTTGGAACTGGTCCAATGACTTTTAGTAATGCTTCGTGCTGTACTTCAGAAAAATAGTTAAGACGTGCAATCCCTTGTCATTACTACTTTTCAGAGCAGTTAGATTGTTATTTGAATTAAGGCTTGACTATTTTGTACAATCTAATTCCATTGGATCATGTTAATAGTCTGTGAACTTTCAAAAAGCATATCTAGTTCCAGACTGCATGGTACATTGCTTTTCATACAATACAGGCATAAATGGAGTTGAACTGGGAGAACTGCAGATGCTACAAAAACAGAAATTGCTGGACAGTCTCAGCAGATCTGGCATCATCTGAAGAGAAATTAGAGTTAAGGATCTGAAACGTTGACTCTGGTTTCTCTTCACAGATGCTGCCAGACCTGCTGAGCATTTCGAACAATTTCTGTTTACGTTAGCTGAGTTTGTTAGTTTACATCATTATGATTACCTGGAAATGCAATTTTTTCTTGTAATAGATTTTAAAGTACTCTATGATAAATACTATCACACAAAACAGGAAAAGGCATTTGAACCCTCAAAGTCGTCTACTTCCATGGACCATATGCAATGTACTTGAACAGACTAACCTAGTTAATCATCTGAAGTAACACCTGCACACCCAAAGATAATTGAGCAGAATTAGAATGTTTATCATGCTGTTTCTGTTGGGGAATTTGACTTGATTTTCTTTTCTCCTATTAAAACTTGATGAAGGGTACAGACAGTAATGCACAATGCTACAGGGGCTGTGGAACCATGTACAAAAGTAAATTTGCATTTTATTTCCATATAGTTGGAGTTATTTCTTAATTGCTAACCTGGTTGGAGCATTCAAGAAAGTTTTCTCTGCCATGTTTTGTATGAATCATTTGTATTTGTGTCGGATTCCAGTTTAATAGCAGCATTTGATGTTTAATGTTGTGATGAAAGACCTGAACTGCCTAAGTTTGCTTGGTGCAATTGTCTGTGTCTGTGTCTGTGTCTGTGAATACTTAGAATTGTAGTAGATGGATGGGTAGCATTTCAGTATATTTTTGTTCATTTAAATTTTAAAGTATATATTTCTATCCACTGCTGTAATTGCGTTGTGAGTTGCTGCACTATAAAATGGATCTTTTCAATAATTGTACATATTACTGTTATAACAGTCAAAACAGCCTGCTCATGCTTCTGCCTTACTCATTATAGGGCAGGACTAGCCCCTGCTTATGTTTAAACTGCTGTTCAGACTGTGACTGTAATTGTATTTTTCCACATTGTGACATGACTGCCTTTTCGAGCATGGCAGATTGATGATTAATGTACTTGCTAACAGCAATCTATTTTCAGTGCATTGTTCCATATTTCAATCTGAAATGTTATTTTTGAACTGTTGCTGGCAATGCAGGGTATTTATCTAAAAGAAGCAAATCAAGTGTGTTAAATACACAAATAAAAACGCAAAAGTTTTGTATTCTGTTTTCTTTCTCACATGCACCAACTGTAGTGTCACGTACAAACAGAATTTCCACAAGGAACACAACTTTCCATAATCATTTACACGTCAAGTTATTATTGATGGCTTTATTGGGTGGCATTTGTCAGTAACAATCTGGAGTACATCTGCAAGAGATTTTATGAAAAATAGCTTTTGTCCTCACTTTCTTTTCATTTAGGGCGGCTCAGTGGTTAGCACTGCAGCCTCACAGCACCAGGGACCTGGGTTCGATTCCAGCCTCAGGTGACTGTCTGTGCGGAGTTTGCATATTCTTCCTGTGTCTGCGTGGGTTTTCTCCGGGTGCTCCGGTTTCCTCCCACAGCCCAAAGATGTGCAGGCTAGGTGGATTGGCCATGCTAAATTTCCCGTAGTGTTTAGGGGTGTGTGGGTTATAGGGGGATGGGTCTGGGTGGGATGCCCCAAGGGTCGGTGTGGACTTGTTGGGCCGAAGGGCCTGTTTCCACACTGTAGGGATTCTAATTCTAATTCTTCTTAATACATTTTCTGAAAGACTGTCTCACTTACATTTGCACAATTGTCAGAGATGCAATGCATTTTCCACACTTATAACCCTATATTGTGTTAGGTTATTCTGCTGTGGACAGTTATTTCAACCAGAAACACTGGCTGATTTTTCTTAGTTTTTCTCCTCCAGTTGGCCACTAAGATGAGGTTAAAATTATTTTCCTAGGACCCTGGCTAACTTCAACTAACTACTGAAGTAAAACTGAGCCTGGGAATTTCATGACCTGCAACTGGTGATGTCTTTACTCACCAAGCTATTGAGCCTTTGGCTTTTCTCATTTTCAGATATCACTGCTAAAAATCTTGTCTTGTGTTTTTCAGATGCTAGAGTGTAAACTTTGAGAAGCTTCAGTTCTGAGTCACCTTTCTCAGTGGTACAAATGAAGCATCCTGAACAGTGAACAGACCTAAAGAAAAACTTTGGCTTGAATCTTCCACTTTCTATATATTCCTCAACTGGACGTTCCTCCAGAAATGCAATGGGATCCCTCCAGTCCTAAGCGTTGACTGTGCAGAATTGCATGGGAAGTTACCCAGTTTCCTGAATCCTCCAAAATAATCTCTGAATCACCATTGAGTCAAATCTGAGGGTTCAGACTTAACTAGATAATCACTCTGGTAATTTAGGTGTATAAAAGCCAATTATGACCTAGGGGTACCTAAACTACTGACCCTACTCTTTGACTGTCCAACTATCCCCAACCCAGTTACTCCAATACACGCCCACCGTCTACCCCCTCACCAATGTGACTTGCATACTTCACTCCAATAGGTTTTGGACATTTGAACTATTTACTTAGTAGGTAGTGCCAGAAAAAGGAATCTTCTATGAAGAATCTCTGTGCTGCTCCCTATAAGGATTCCCAGATTGTGAGCATTCTGTCAGATTCTCCATCTGGTCCAAAAGATTGGAGGTAAGCAATTAAAACTTCATCATATTCTGATGGGAAATAGTGTTTCTAACCCACATCCAAAGATTTGGACCTTTGTTTTACTCTGCATGTCACCGGCTATCTGATGGGATGTGAAGTAAGCCACTGGTAGGGTGACTTCTAGTAATTTTTTGACTGTAAAATTGCATGTCTGCTCTGTTCCTTCACTACAAGAATAATAGTTTTTGTTCTTTTAGTAGTATAGTTTGTTTTAAAATACTTAATTTTAAGGCAATGAAACAACACTTTTGAAGCAATAGTGATGATGTCTGAATGTCCTGTGAAATTTTGCATATTTGTATTTATACTGTGCTTTCCTGAACACTGACTATTACACTTCTAATCCTGCATGAGAAAAACAAAAAACAAGTTTTTTTTCACTAATGTTTCCTTGCAGGTATAAGTTTTTAAAACACTTTAGTCAATTTGACCAAAGATCCTCTTTAAGCAGGCAAGATTTTCAATCAGGAGCCTGCTTTTCCAGTGCTGAATTCTAAAACTGAAGTCTTCAGATACAGCTGGGCTTGAGATTGTTAGCAGACTTAGACAAAACTGAATAATATTTTTACACAAATAACCTTCGGGAAATGCTAGGGGACGGAAGGAAATCCTTATCGGTTAGGAAATGGTATTGGGGAAATAGATGGGATTAAAACCCCAGGGCGCAATGCTGTGCAACCCAGAGTACTTAAGGGAAGTGGCCCTAAAAATAACAGATACGTTAGTGATCATTTTCTAGCATTCCGTAAACTCTGGAAGAGTTCTAATGGACTAGAGGGTAGCTAATGTAGCCCCACTCTTTAAAAAAGGGAAAGAGAAAACGGGGAATTATAGGCTGGTTAGCCTATATGGGGAGAATGCTGGAGTCAATTATTAAGGATGTAATAACTGAGCATTTGGAAAGTAGTGACAGTCAGTTCTAGTCAGTATGGATTCACTAAAAGGAAGTCACGCTTGACAAATCCTCTGAACTTTGAGGCTGTGACCAGTAGAGTGGACAAGGATGAATCAGTAGATGGTGTACGTGGACTTTCAAGAGGCTTTGACAAGGTTCCACCTGAGATTAGTAAGGAAAATTAAAGCTCATGGTATCAGAGGTAATGTTTTCTATACACTTCAATACTAGTTGTCAGACAAGAAGCAGAGAGTTTGAATAAATGGGTCCTTTTCAGAGTGGCAAGCAGTGACAAGTGGGGTACCATAGAGTTTGATGTTGGGACCTCAGCTGTTCACAATACACATTAACGATTTGGTGGAAGGAATTGAATGCAATCTCTTCAAATTTGCAGATGACACTAAGTTGGGTGGCAGCGTGTGCTGTGCGGAGGATGGTAAGAGGCTGCGGGGAGACTGGCTGAGTTGGTGAATACTTACCAAATGAAATACAATATGGATAAATGTGAGGTTATCCACTTGGGTCGCAAAAACAGGAAGGCAGATTATTACCTGAATGGTGGCAGTTTAGGAAAAGGTGAGGTGCAACGAGACCTGGGTGTCATGGTGGAACAGTCCGCTGATGGTTGGCATGCAGGTGTAGCAGGCAGCAAGGAAAGCTAATGGCATGCTCTCCTTCTAAGTGAGAGGATTTGAGTATCGGAGTAAGAATGTCTTGCTGCAGTTATACAGGGCCTTGGTGAGGCCACACCTTGAGTATTGTCTGCAGTTTTGGCCTCCTACTCTGAGGAGGGACATTCTTATTATTGAGAGAGTCCAGTGATGATTTATCAGACTGATTCCCGGGATGGCAGGAAAGACTGGATTGGCTGGGCTTGAACTCTCTCTGGAATTTAGAAGAATGAGGGAGGCTTTCACAGCAACATATAGCATCCTGATGCTGGGGAAGTCCAGAACTAGGGGTAGTCACAGTCTAAGAATAAGGGGTAAGCTATTCAGGACTGCGGTGAGGAAAAGTTTCTTCACATGAGTTGTGAACCTGTGGAATTCTCTCCCACAGGAAGCTGTTGGGGCTGTTGGATGTATTCAAGCGGGAACTGGATATGGCCCTTGCGGCTAAAGGGTTCAGGGAGTATGGAGAGAAATGGAAATTGGATACTGCGATTGCATGATCAACCACAATCATCTTGAATGGTGGTGCAGGCTCGAAGGGCTTAATGCCTACTCCTGTACCTATTTTTCTGTTACACTCTGAATTCTAGGCATTACAAAGATGGTGATCATCCACTGCATATATCCTGTGTACTAATATTACAAACACAAGTACTTGGAACAGAGAAAGCTGATTACAGCCACATTCTACACTTCATGTGCTGCAATGCAATGCAAGTTTGGATTGCTACTATCTTACTGGCTAATACAAAACAATCTTTGAAAACTGCAGTTGCTCTTCATTCCACATGCTCCCACAAATGTCTAAAATACATCAGTTTTTTTTTCCTGGGGAAAACTGTCAGAAGTGCACATCTCAATTAATTTCAAGTTAGACTTGTGTCTCATTTTACTTCTCTGCCTTAATGTAGTTTAGGAGCTGGGCTAGTTCATTTCACTTGCTTTGTTTTCATGCATTTGACTTCTAAGATTTGTCAAGGGTATCAAATCTCCTGTTAAATTTACTCAATCTGTCTAAAGTTGCTTTTTAATTACTGTAGTTTACATGGGAGTTTAGTGATAGGACTAAGTGTTGAACCAAACGGATTATGAGATCACTTGGTTGTAATGCTGGATTGAAAATGAATACCCACTACACTGCACACTTTATTAATTGATTTATTGAAATAAGAATGCTGAAGTGCAGTAAGGGAAACAGCTCTTAAGAGGATGAATGGTTTTTTCACATTTGAGCAAGTAACGGTGGCAGTTGTTTTAAAGTGTGCTGACTTGTTTGAGATGTGACATGGGCGTGACATTTGTGTGGTGTGGTTGGCGTATTGAAAAACCATGGTTTCACTGCTCAATATGGATACAAAATAATCACCTAGTTTGGAAATCCAAGATTTTTGTTAAAATGTTCTGCCAGTGCCACAGGTCTGCAAAGAATTGCTCAATATCAGTAAAACATGGAAATGTTCAGGCAAGTGATTCTAAGTTTGGTTAGAAACATAATAGGACAATTAATGCAACTATCCGTTTACATTAAAACTGAACCTGTTTCAAAAAAGTATTCTGGTGCTGTTTCAAATCAGAAAATTACAGGAAGAAGTATTTTGTCATTTGACTGTATATAAACAGTGCAACAATTCCCTTTTAAATATCATTTTCAGCATTGGGAAACATCTTAAGACCGTTAACATTGGCACCCCTAACCCAAAATTGACCACTGTCTGAATACCTCCTTCAGCACATGACCTGAAAATTGGCCAGAAAGGTAAGTTTAAGTGGTGCCTTAAAAGGTCAGTGGGGAAAAAGTATGTCAGATTTAAAGTTAAGGACTTAGAAAATTAAGGGCACAGCTGCTACCAGTCAAAGTGGGGAATGCACAAGAGTTCAGAGTTGGAGTAACCTAATATTCTTGATATGCTGAAGGTTGTTAGAGAGGGAATGAAGCTTTGGAATATGAGCTCAAGAATTTTTAACTTGTGTTGGAGAATCAGGAGCTCATTAGGACAAGGAATTAGGTCAGTGAACGAGAACGGTGGAAGGACAGCTTGATGTGGGATACAAGTAGAATATTGAACGTGCTCTAATTTTGAGAATGGGATATGGGAAGCTTGTAGGAGCTACTGCAATAATCAAGGCTAACGGTTACAAAAGTGAGAACTGAAGCTTTCACTGAGTGAGACAATAAGCAGTCTTAAAGATGGGAGCCAGTGTTTGACAGTTGATTTCAAAAGGATGGAAATGGTACTTAAAAGGGGATATGTTAACATTATAAATTAGCACAAGTGCTAGAACGAACACATACATTGCCAGTGGGCTCTGTACAAAGAACTAAGTACCTATTCAAATTCTGAATTTAGTCTAAAATGTATCCATTAGAACCAGGGTTTCTTCAGCAACAAAGCTGAGGAGGAGAAAGGGCAAAGGATCCTAATAGGCAACCTAGGATAAAGTTAGGCAGGACAGGAGCTTAAGAACTCTAAGCCCAAGAGCCATTTTTCAAGTCGTGATAAACAAAAGGAAATTGGTTGGTTTCCTTAAAAAAAAATATTCACAATAGAACAGCCAAGTTTAATGGTATGGTTAGTATTTAAGTTCAAGAAAATGATACAAATACTCTAAACGTAAATAGAACATTATGCTGTAGCTACTTTATCTTTGCAATGTTTACATGAAAAATGTCATTATTTACATTGAAACTCAGTTTTGGGCTACTGTAGCAGCTTCCAAACAACACTGCCAGAACTTGTCGATTCACAGTTACGAAGAGGACCATGGTTAATTTGGATATGTTGAACACATCTTTAAAAAAAACAAAATAATTAGTATTCAGAGACTGAACTGTTTCACTGCAACAACTAAATATTTTTAAATATCAACATTGCTCCACAAAATATACAAATGCCTTTTGAAAGAAGTATTTGAGTTGATTGTTCCCTATTAACTTTTTTCCCAAGAACCTTTAGCATAGTTTCAAGTCAACTCAGGCATTTAGTGACTCAACTAGAGGGTTCCTGATTTCTGCAGCTATGTCATCTGGCCAGCTTTTCAGTACGAACAGTACCGTTAGGAGCTGAGAGTACTGCTGGTTGTACACAAAGCCCCACGTTAAGGAACTAGTCTGGAGACTTGAAATGGAGGCAAATAGGACAAGAGCCCTGGGTTAAGGAAAAGTGACCGCAGGAGGGAGAGTGAGTGTGGTATAAAAGGGTAGGGAGGTCTTCCTTCCACCTCTTGGGAACTGTTCTAGAAGCAAAAGAATGCTCGAATTCACAAGACATTCATTATCACTGCAGCTATGCTTTTCCAAAACCTGAGTGTACCCTAGAGAGAGCTTGTTGAGGAATGATCTTTTTGAAGCATGTAAGATTAAGGGGGTGGAAAGGAATGGAAAGGAAACTGGAATTTCTTCACCCTGCAAAAGCAGGACATGGAGAAAAAGGCTACTTTCAGGATTGTTCTTGGAAACTGTCTTCCCACCACTGCCCCCCCCCCCCCACCCCCTCAGCCTAACAACAACTGGAATGTATAATGGTGATAATTACAATGGAGTCTAGACAAACACAAATTACTATTGGTCCCCTATTAAGTTACTTCATTTTTCTATCGCTGTTCCACACACTTTAAAATCATTAACATAAGTTGACAAGTTCTGCTTGCATTTACTATATAACGGTAGTGATTAATGACACATGATAGATGTACAGTAAACTTGTTGCATTCCATAATATGCATCAACAATTCTAATAATTTTTACAAAGTGGAAGTTATAAACACTTGGATTCTAAACTAACTTACCACTGTGTCAATTTCTGAGGGACTTAAGTGGCGCTCCAATTCACCAAAATCCTCCACAGACATAGGCAGCAGATTTTCTGTTGACTGCAGTCTTGAGGGATGACTGGAAACACAAATATAGATAATTATTTTCACTCAAAAGGTACATTTTAAGAGGGAAAGGAAATAGTTAATGCAATATCCTGTGCCTCCAACTGTTTCTTGATATCACGTGGAAGGAACTGAATTGGCTGAAGACTGGTATCTGTGATAGTAGGGGCCATTGAAGGACACTGAGATGGATCATCCACGTGGTACTTCTGGCTGAAGATTGCTGTGAATGCTTCAGCGTCATCTTTTGCACCGATGTGTTGGGCTTCCCCCATCATTAAGGATGGGAATATTTGTGGAACGTCCACCACCATTTATGACTGGATGTGGCAGGACTGCAGAGCTTAGATCTGATCCTTTGGCTGTGGGATCACTTAGTTCTGTTTATCACTTGCTGCTAATGCTGTTTGGTGTGCAAATAGTCGTTTTGGTGGCTTCACAAGGGTGACAGCTCATCTTCAGGTATGCCCTCCTGCACTGTACATAGAACCAAGGTTGATCCCCTGGCTTGACGGTGACGGTAACGGTTGAGTGGAGGATATGCTGGGCCATGAGGTTGCAGATTGTGCTAGAATATAATTCTACTACTGTTAATGGCTCCCAACGTCTCATGGATGTCCAGTCACTATGATGGTTGTGTGGCACTACGGAGTGTATTCTCACTGAAGACAGTACCAATATTGTTGTGGACAGATGCATGTGCACTAATGGACAGTTTCAAACAAGGAAAAACTGTTACCATACCTAATTTCTGACTTTACAAAATCTTTTCCATTTTAAAAAAAAAACTAATTTCCTTAACCTGTTCCAACGTGTTGAAGGAATCTCTGGAAAGAGGATATTCCACTGCCAGGACTCTGTAGCTAATAGTTTCCCCTGCTCTATTGTCTTAAATCCTTATATAATTTTTTTTAAAAATTCAGTTTGTCAGCATATTACAGCCACAGTGATTATGAAAATATTTTTCTTTATTCATTTTGTAATGTAAACTATTTGAGAGAGTACAAACAACATCTGTATGAATGCACTCATCTCTTCTTGCCCTTCCTGGTTGTTATCATCCAAACCAGAAGCACAACTTGAGTCTTTTTTGGCCACTTTTCTTACTGCAGCCACTGCTTCTCTCCTGACACAGAATCCCATATATTCGAGGTTGTTGACTTGCTCCCCGAACTGACTTGTTTTTGTTCAGACGTTTCGTCACCATGCTAGGTGACTCCATCAGTGGAGCCTCTGATGAAGGCTTCATCGGAGGCTCCGCTGATGATGTCGCCTAGCATAGTGATGAAACGTGTAAACAAAAACAAGCCAGCTCGGTGAGCAACTCAACAACCTCATCCACAACCCGAGCTACAGATCTTTGCCAAAACTTTATCCATTATGTTCATTGCAAAAACAAAAATCATTGCTACTGTAATATCCATCTCGCTCTCTCCCTTCTTGCTCAGGTACAGCTATAAGATTAAATAATCATCATAAATGTGAAAAGCAAAATGTTAGTGTATTAAAAATTCAGGATCACCAGCAGACTTAAGTCAAGCATTTTTTTAAAATCACATTTAAAATAAAGTGGAACAGCAAAACATGGTATATACAAAAACAACCAAGTTCTTTTTCTAAACCTCCTGGCATTTATAAATTACTGAGCAGGTGTCTTACTTAAATATCCAGCAGCATTTCTACACAAGGTTACCTATGCTTTACAACCCTTTCACAGGCTCCTGGTAGAAACTCCCAAAATTATGAAGCATGGATAGAATACATAGTCGGTGTCCTTTTTTCCCCCAAGAGTGGAAATGTCAATTACTAGGAGATACATGTTTAAGGTAAAAGGGGGTAAGTTTAAAGGACATGCGAGAGGCAAGTTTTTATTACACACAGCACATTAAATACCTGGAATGTACTGCCAGAGGAAGTGGTAGAGGCAGAGGCAGATACAATAACAACGTTTAAGAGGCATCTTAATAGATATTAGGGAAATGTGGAGCATGGAGAGGCATTTTTGTTTTGTTTAGAAAGGCATCATTTGTTTGGTACACAATTCGTGGGCTAAAGGACCTGTTCCTATGCTGTACTGTTTATTGTTAAAAGACCACACATTTTTAATCACTTTAACTTCACCCAGCTCTGCCCTTGACTGATTTGATCTGCTGCTCAAGCCCTCATCCATACTTTTGGTACCTTTAGATTTAACAATCCCATACTCTAACCTCTGTAAACTTGAGGCCATCTAAAACTCCACTGTCTGTGTCCTAGTTCAAACCAAATCCAATTCACCCATCACCTGTGTTGATTATAAAACAAGTCTGATTATAAATTCATTATAAAATTCTTATCCTGGTTTTCAAATCCATCCACATGCTGACTCTTCCACCATCTCTAATATCCTCCAATCCAACAACCCTCAGACATCTGAATTAAAGACAAGTACTGCAGATGCTGCCATACCTGCTGAGTGCCCAGTACTTTTCTCATCTCAATCCTCAAGACATTTCTGCTTTTCTAATTCCGGCCACTTGAGCATCTATGATTGCAATTGTTCTTTCCTTTGTTGCTATGCCTTCAGCTGGCTGGGCCCTTGGCTCTGGAATTTCTTCCTAAAATCCTTTCTGCCTTTTACCTAAACATACCCAGCTGTCCTAATTTGCAAAGTCATAGTGTTTTGTAAAATATAAACATGGTTTATAAAACATAACATCTTATTATCAAAAATTTATACAAATAAAATTCTTGAGGTTTAACCAGTGAGTCATTGGAAATTCTAATAATTATTAACATCAACACCCTTCTTGGATTCAAATTCATAGAGGAAAAATGCCAAATCTTTTATACAAAACTATCACTATTGCTCCCAACCTTAATATTCTAAGACAGGTGTACAAAAGAAACTTGGTTGTCATTCACTTGTGGCTGCAGCCAGGGCAGATATAGCTCTGCATGTAGCTAATACAGAACACTCAACCAGTGATTTGAACAACAGCACCACCTACAGTGAAAGGATTAAAATAAGGCAAGGTTGAAGTTTGATTACTAGATTTCAATTGTTATAGGAAGTGCAATAATTGAAATAATGCAGGATCTTGCAGCATGTGTAATAATATTATCCTCCTCCTATATTTTTCTTTTTTCTCAATCAAGGATTCCTTGGCACTGTGATCAACAGGCCCTCAACTACACCCTCACTATATCTAGCTCCATACCAGACCATACCTCGTCCTCACTTTCCACATTATCTGCCTCCATGTTCAGTGCATCATCCTTTCCCATTTTAGCATTTGAAAGGGACAGTTCTCTCTGATACCCTTTCAAGCTTCCACAGGGCCTTCTGAGCAAGCAGAGAAGATGAGATGACGTCATCCCCTTCACCACCTGCATTTCAACTGCAAACACTGAAACAAGCAATTTACTTGTACTGCTTTCAATTTAATATGCTATATTCTGCTCATAATCTGGTCTCCACTACCTCAGTGTAACCAAACGTTTTGCTAAACACTTCCATTTAGTCCACAAGATTGACCCTGAGCTGCTGAACACTATTTCTCAGCCCTTCTGTCCTCAATATCACACACTATTCTAATGAAGTTCAGAAAACTCTACTCATCTTTTAAATCGGCATGTTCCAACCTTCCAGACACAATTTTAATTTCAAAGACTTCAGATCAAATCATGGTTTTTACAACAAATGAAATGGAACCCCTTTCCAGTCATGCCCACATTTAATGAAATTACGAAGAAAACAAATTACAAAACTTTTGGACTTTTTCTTCTCATAGACCTTTCTTTTTGGTCTTTCCTTGCTTCTGAATTGATTTAAAAGATTTTTCACCTCTAACTTCTGGTTCTGAGATTTTTTTTTTTTTAAAAGGCTGACAATTCAAAACAATTCTTCTCTCCACAACTGTTACCTGACTTTGAGCATTTCTTTTTTGTTATTATTCAATTAACTTTACTCATGATAAGGTAACTTGTTGAATACAAAACATCAAGTATGATTTAAAAGATGGGCCAGTAAGAAATATAAAAATGCAGATTTTTAATTGGTGTAATTTGAAATCACTGTGTGCTGGCAGCTCAATTAGTAATAGGGAGTGACTCATTAGATATTAATACAATTGTTATTAGAAAATCTAAGCATTTGATTATATCCACTACTCAGTAGCAATGAAATGTCTAACTAGGCTGGTTACTTTAGAAAATTATCCTTTATTTTGTAAATGTTCCATGAGAATTGGTAGAATGCAACAAAAAGAAAATTCATGCCTGTGAATGAGAATCTTTGTACACATAATTGCAAAAGATCTAAGGTATCCATTCAATTAAATGTTTCACTTCCTTCACCATTAATTACTTTGTTCTAAATGACCAACAAAGAGCAAGTTTAAAAATTGAACAACCACCATCTGATTTTCCTAAAAAAAAAATCACAGGGCCACCAATTTTAGATTTTTTATATCGCTCCAAGAACTTGCACTTTAGAATTATTATAAATTTGTGTATTTGCAAACTTAATTAGGGAGGGCAGTGATCATAATTTTATAGAATTCATCCTGCAGTTTGAGAGGGAGAAGCTGGAATCAGATGTAATGGTATTACAATTGAGTAAAAGGTAACTACGAAGACATTAGGGATGAACTGGCCAGAGTTGACTGGAAGGGAAGCCTAACAGGGAAGGCATACAGCAGCAATGGCAGGAGCTTTTGAGGATAATTCAGGAGGAAAAGCAGAAAGTCTTCCCAGGGAAGAAGAAACATGCTATCGGGAGGATGAGGCAACTATGACTGACAAGGGAAGTCAGGGACAGTATAAAAAACGAAAGATGCAGCATTAGATGTGAGTAGACTTTAAAAGCCAGCAGAGAATAACTAAAGCAATGGGGGTGGGGGAGGGGAAAGAGATGATGAAATGTGACAGTAAGATAGCTAGTAATACGAAAGAAGATTACAAGAGTATTTTTTTTAGATATCTAAAAGGTAATAGAGACAAAAGTGGACATTGGACCACTGGAAAATGAGGGTGGCGAAGTAGTAATGGAAAACAAAAATGGCAGAGGAATTGAACTGGTACTTTACATCAGTTTTCACAGTGGAAGACGCCAGCAGCATAACAGAATTTCGAGAGAGTCGGGGGTAGAGGTGAATGTGCTGACCATCACTAAAGAGAAGGTGCTGGGAAGCTGAAAAGACTGAAGGTGGAGCAGATGTACCCCAGGGTTCTGAAGGAGATAGCTGAGGATATTGTAGACGCATTGGCGGTGATCTTTCAGGAAACACTAATTTAAGAGGGTCTCAGAGGACTGGAAAATGGATAATGTAACACCCCTGTTAAAGGCAAGGAGGCATAAAGAAACTATAGGCCGGTTAGCCTGATTAACCGGTAAGATTTTTAGTCTGTAATGAAGGATGAAATTGCAGAGTATTAGGAAACGCATAGTAAAATAGGGCAGAGTCAGCATAGCTTTGTCAATGGGAGGCCATGCTGACAAATGTTAGAATTCTTTGAGGAGGAAATGAGCAGTTTAGACATGATTTGTTTGGATTTATAGAGGCCTTTGACAAGGTGGTACATAGGAGGCTGCTAAACAAAAGCCCACATGTTAGGGGCAAGATACTGGCATAGACAGAGGATTGGCTGACTGAAAGAGAGTAGGGATAAAGGGTTTTTTTCAGAATGGCAGCCAATGAGTGGTGGAGTTCTGCAGGGGTCAATGTCATGATCACAACTATTCACATTAATACATTAATGATCTGGACAAAGAAATGTAGGGCATTGTTACCAAGTTTGCAGATGACACAAAGACAGATGAACGGACAGGAAATGTTCAGTAAGTAGGGAGGCTGCAGTAGGACTTGGACAGGCTAAGACAGTGGGCAAAAAAGTGTCAGGTGGAATACAATGTGGGAAAATGTGAGGTTATGCACTGTGGTAGGAAGAATAGATGCATAGATTATTTTCCAAATGGGGGAAGGCTTCGGAAATCTGAAACATAAAGGGACTTGGGAGTCCTAGTTCAGGATTCTCTTAAGGTTAACATGCAAGTTCAGTTGGCAATTAGGAAGGCAAATGCAATGTTAGCATTAATTTCAAGAAAGCTATAATACAAAATCAGAAATGTACTGCTGTGGCTGTAGAAGGCTCTGGCCAGACCCCGTTTAGAATATTGTGGGCACCTTTGGACCCCGTATCTAAGGAAGGATTTTCTTGGATTAGATGGCGTCCAGACAGGTTCACAACAAAGATTCCAGAGATGAAGGGTTTGTCACATGAGTTCTTGAGGACTCTGGGTCTGTTCTCGATGGAATTAAGAATTACAGAGAATCCGATTAAAACTTATAGTACACTGAGGGGCCTAATACGGTGGACATGGAGAAGATGTTTCCACCAGTGGGAGAGACTAAGAATTGAGGGGACAGCCTCAGAGTGTAGGTAACTTTAGATTTGAGATGAGAAGGAATTTCTTCAGCCATAAGTTGGTGAATCTGTGGCACTCACTCACTCAGAATGCTGTAAGGGGCAAGTCATTGAGTGTATTTAAGGCAGAGATAGATAAGTTCTTGATTAGTAAGGGAATCAAGGGTGACGGATAGAAGGCAGGAGAATGGAGTTGAGAATCATATCAACCATGTTCAAATGGCCTAATTATAATCCTGTCTTGTGGTCTTGTATAGGAAAGGCAATAAACAAAACATGCGTATGCATATATTAAAACAATTTTGAGGAAAAGATGACTTAAGAGGTTACTTACACTTCAGACACGGAGATCAGTTCAGTCTTTATATAACCACTAGTCTTGGAGTCATCTACATCCATAGGCTCTGAAGCTAAAGGAGAGAAGAAACATTGATCTTTACTTTATACCTGCTGGTGATAAGAGACCGTCAAGTTACATACATAGTTAGGCCAAGTCATAGGGACCACTCCAACCGTACCAGTTTAACATACTTTGGGACAGCATGGTAATCAGAGTCAAACTGTACCAAATGACCTAAATCAGAACGGAATGTGGTCCCTGATTGGATAGCACCTCTGGGCGACAAATAGCAGTTCCAAAGACGAAGGAGAAATTGTACTGTTTTATATTAAATATCAGAGACGCAGCTAAATAAAGCATCAAGATAGCAAAATAACTAACAGGTGGTTATGGAACTTTCAACTACTGAGGACAAGGAAATCAAATGTAATATTTCCATGTTTGCTGTCAACACAAAACTAGGTGGGAGTGATGAAGAAAGGGCCTTCAGAGCAAATTTAGATGAGTTGATACAGCGGAAAGTGTGTGGCAAATGCAGTAAAGTGTGGACAAATATGAAGTTATCTACTTCAGTAGGAAAATAATGGCAAATTATTTAATGATGATAGATTGGGAACTGTTTATTCACAAAGGACTTACATGTTCTTGTGCAGTGGTCAGTGAAAGCAAGCATGCAGGTGCAACAAGCAGTTAGGAAGGAAGGCAAATGATGTTGGCCTTCTACTAAGAGGATATGAATATAATAGCAAGGAAAACTTGTCGCAGCTGTACAGGGTTTTGCTGAGCCTATACCTGCAGTGTTGAGACATGTTGTGGGCTTCTTACCAAAGAAAATACATACCTGCGCTAGAGCAAAAAACTGCAAAAGTTCATTAGACCAACTCCTGTGATGGCAGGTTTGTAACATGAGGGGTTGACCAAGCCTGTATTCACTGGTAGTTACAAGAAGGAGGGATAATGGGATGTCACTGAAATGTATAAAATTCTGACAAGAGCTGGACAAACTGAATGTAGGGATGATGTTTCCCCTGGTTGAGAGCCCAGACAAGGGGGGTTACAGTCTCAGTACACGTGCTTGACCATGTCAGACTAACAGGAGGAGAGATTTATTCAAGGGGCTGGTGAACCTGTGGAATTCATAGAACAGAACCCCTAGAGTGTGGAAAGTAGGCCATTCAGCCCATCAAGTTCGCAACAATCCTCTGAAGGGCATCCTGCCCAAACCCTGTCCCCGCCCTGTAACCCTGCACATCCCTGGACACTACAGGGCAATTTAACATGGCCAATCTACCTAACCTCCACATCTTTGGACTGTGGGAGGAAACCGGAGCACCCAGAGGAAACCCATAAAGACATGAGGAGCATGTGCAAACACCATACAGACAGCTAGAGGTTGGAACTGAACCCAGGAACTGGTGCTGTGAGACAGCAGTGCTAACCATTGAGTCTCCATGCTATTCCCCTACAAAGCTGTGGAAAGGAAGTCACTGATTATATATATATATAAGAAAGAAATAGAAATAGACTTCTAGAAGTGCTAGATGACAAGGGAAATAGAGCAGGAAGACAGTGGTTTTGAAATAGAGGATCAGTCATGATCATATTGAACAGCAATAAAGCTCGATGGGCCAAATAGTCTATTCACACATCCCTATTAATACACCAGAGAAATCTTGTAATACCAGGGTGCATTCAAAATCACCTTAGCTGCTGTCAGACTAATAAGCCTGTTGAGTAATATTAGCTGTTGGGGGCTCCTTCTAGCAGAAGAGTCTTAGCTACTTACCCTCTCCCTCATACTCACGCTCTTAAGAAGTGAACAGTTCTGCTCAACCACGCAAATTTGTGGAAAAACAAAAACAAAAAATGGAAAGGAACAGGAGATTCTCACAAAACGTCAAGTACTATTTTCAAATCTGAATTTTTTCCCCCACTTTGTGGTGAAATTGAGCAATTGTTGAGCTGAAAAGAAACTGGGATATTTGGGAGATGTTTATTTTTCCAAACACGTTCCAGAATTCATTGTTCACCCCACCCCCAAAAAGACCTTGGTTACAACCACCTTAACACTTCAAACCACAAAAGAACTTTGGGTCAAAGAATTTCTGTTAACAGTTCACCTTTTCATCAAAAATATTCACCCATTTTAATGATAAAATAGGAGGTTTAATTTTCAAAAACGTCACAACGTACAAGTTTTTGTAAGTATAAAGAATGATAGAACTGTAACAACAACATTCAAATGGGTGCAAAGTCACAACCATTTTAACTATACTGTATTCATTTAACTTCTCAGATCTTCAAGATTCGTAGATTCAGCCCAGTCCATCACAAACCGACCTTCCATTAATTGACTCCGTCTACACTTCCCACTGCCTGGAGAAAGCAACCACCATAATCAAAGATCCCTCCCACCCTGGTTATACTCTCTTCCACATTCTACCATTGGGCAGAAGGTATAAAAGTTTGGCTATATGTACAAAAAGATTCAAGCACAGCTTCTCCCCTATATTATTAGAACTCTGATTCCAAATTTTACAGTTAATGTTGACCTGGCTCTCTGTGCACCTCTGCAGCTTTAATATTGTATTCTTCACTCTGCTCAATTACCCTATGCAATTGGAAGGTATAATCTGCCTGTACTGCACACAAAACAAAACTTTTCACTGCACCTAGGTACATGTGACAATAATAAATCATATCAAACCAAATCCAGATAACAAGGCGTGGGGCTGGACGAACACAGCAGGTCAAGCAGCATCATAGGAGCAGGAAAACTTGACGTTTCGGGCCTAAACCCTTCTTCAGAAATGGGGGAGGGGAAGAGGGTTCTGAAATAAATAGGGAGAGAGGGGGAGGCGGATAGAGGAGAGGATAGGTGGAGAGGAGGCAGACAAGTCGAAGAGGCGGGGATGGAGCCAGTAAAGGTGAGTGTAGGTAGCGGGGTAGGGAGGAGACAGGTCAGTCCAGGGAGGACGGACAGGTCAAGGGGGCGGGATGATGTTAGTAGATAGGAGATGGGGGTGTGGCTTGAGGTGAGAGGAACAACAGGTTAGGGAGGTGGAGATGAGCTGGGCTGGTTTTGGGATGCGGTTGGGGGAGGGGAGATTTTGAAGCTTGTGAAATCCACAGTGATGCCATTGGGCTGCAGGGTTCCCAGGCTGAATATGATTTGCTGTTCCTGCAGCCTTCGGGTGGGATCACTGTGGCATTGCAGGAGGCCCAGGATGGACATGTCATCTGAGGAATGGGAGGGGGAGTTGAAATGGTTCACGACTGGGAGGTGCAGTTGTTTGTTGCGAACTGAGCGCAGGTGTTCTGCAAAGTGGTCCCCAAGCCTCCGCTTGGTTTCCCCGATGTAGAGGAAGCCACAGCGGATGCAGTATACCACATTGGCAGATGTGCAGGTGAACATCTGCCTGATGTAGAAAGTCTTCTTGGGGCCTGGGATTGGGGTGAGGGAGGAGGTGTGGGGGCAGGTGTAGCACTTCCTGCGGTTACAGGGAAAAGTGCCAGGTGTGGTGGGGCTGGAGGGGAGTGTGGAGCGGACAAGGGAGTCGAGGAGGGAGTGGTCCCTCCGGAAGGCAGATAAGGGTGGGGAGGGAAAAATGTCTTTGGTGGTGGGGTCTGACTGCAGATGGCGGAAGTGTCGGAGGATGATGTGTTGGATCCGGAGGTTGGTGGGGTGGTATGTGAGGACGAGGGGGATTCTTTTTTGGTTATTGTTGCGGGGACGGGGCGTGAGGGATGTGTTCCGGGAAATGCGGGAGACACGGTCGAGGGCGTTCTCGACCACTGTGGGGGGGAAGTTGCGGTCCTTGAAGAATGAGGACATCTGAGATGTGCGGGAGTGGAATGTCTCATCCTGGGAGCAGATGCGGTGGAGGCGAAGGAATTGGGAATAGGGGATGGCATTTTTGCAGGAGGGTGGGTGGGAGGAGGTGTATTCCAGGTAGCTGTGGGAGTCAGTGGGCTTGAAATGGACATCTGTCTCTAGGTGGTTGCCCGAGATGGAGACAGAGGGGTCCAGGAAGGAGAGAGAAGTGTTGGAGATGGTCCAGGTGAACTTCAGGTTGGGGTGGAAGGTGTTGGTGAAGTGGATGAACTGTTCGAGCTCCTCGTGGGAGCACGAGGCGGCGCCGATGCAGTCATCAATGTAACGGAGGAAGAGGTGGGGTTTAGGGCCAGCGTAGGTATGGAATAAGAAAAGGCCCTTTGGTCCATCGAGGCTGCACCTACATAACTACCACTAAAAGTGTGCTAATCCCAATTTCCTGCATTTGTCCCATATTTTTCACTGTTATGATGTTTGAAGTACTTATCCAAATATTTTTAAGCATTGTAAGATATCTTGCCTCCACTATCTTCCCAGGCAATGCATTCCAGATTCCCACACCACAGTGGGAAAAGCTTTTCTTTCCCCAAATCCCCTCTGAATCTCCTGCCCTTTACCCCAAAACTATATCCTCTCATGATTGATCTCCTCAACCAAGGGGAATAGCTGCTCTCTATTCACTCTTTCCATACCCCTCAATCTTATACACCTCAATCATGTCCCTCCTCGGTCTTCCTTGCTCTAAAGAAAACAATCCAAATGGATCTCGTCTCTCCTTATAGCTCAGTTTCATCCCAGGCAACATCCTGAACTTCCTGTGTACCCCTCTAGTGCCATCACATCCTTCCTGTAGTGAGGTGACCAGAAATGCACACAGCACTCCAGTTGTGGCATGACCAATGCTCTGTGTAACCCCAACACCACCTCCTTGTTCTTGTACTCTATGCCACGACTGATGAAAGCACGTGTCCCATGTCAGAGATAAAAGGTACTGCAGATGCTGGAGAATCCGAGATAACAAGCATGGGGCTGGATGAACACAGCAGGTCAAGCAGCATCATAGGAGCAGGAAAACTTGAC
>JAHRHZ010000145.1:27499315-27592012 GCA_024137785.1 Ginglymostoma cirratum | reverse complement strand
TCAAAGGTCTAGGCCCGAAACGTCAAGTTTTCCTGCTCCTATGATGCTGCTTGACCTGCTGTGTTCATCCAGCCCCATGCTTGTTGTCCCATGTGTCTTCTTAGTTATCCTATTCACTTGCTCTGCAGACTTTAGGATCTGAATACTCACCCCAAGATCCCTCTATTTCTCTAAGCTACCCAGTGTCATGCCATTCATTACAAAATCCATCTTGTTTCTTCTTCCAAAGTGCATCATGTTGCTCTTATCAGGATTAAATGCTATCTGCCACTTCTGCTCTTCTGACCAACCCATCTATATCTTCCTATAACCTACAAGCATCTTCTTCACTATTAACCAGTCTAACAACCTTGGTGTCGTTTGCAAATTTGCTTATAGATGACAATGTGGAGAGAATATTATCATTTATGTATATAACAAACAATAAGGGTCCTAAAATTGATCCTTCTAGTACACCACTGGACACCAGCCTCAGTCACTCAAACAGCCTTCTATCACTACCCTTTGTGTTCTATTACTAAACCAGTTTCTGATCCATCTCACCAAGTTTCCCTCAATTCCATGTTCTTTAACCTTCTCAATAAGTCTAATCAAGATGTCTAATTCTATTGCACCAATCATTATTTAAACTTACAAAACTGAAAATCTTATTTCATTAGCAGCTATACTTACGATCTTTTGGCCTGGAGTAATACTTTCCAAATGCCTGATCTTTTGGGACCTCAGGATACAAATACTTCAATGGATTTTCTGGAATATTTTCAGCTGCCATAACTTTGTAATTGCGGATGATGTCTGGGAAAGTTACTGCTGACAGTTGATGCTTTGTGTATGGCTCCACTGAGTGAAATTGAGATTCATCTGAAGTGGGGGGGAATAAAGAAGTTCAATTTCAGCTATGAAAATAAAAAAAAAGTTGCACCTATTTGCACCCTAGATGTGCCTGACGTGGTGCTGGCACTAGCAAGTGATATGCCACTTAAGGAACATTCTCAACCCAATGGATCATGACACATAAGTGAGGTTTCTTTAAAAACTAGCATTTTCTTTTAAAATCCCATTAAAATGTACAGGTGATCCCCAAATTGCGAATAGAACGCAATGCAGGACAAGAGAAAGCAGTCATTCATAAGTACAGGAAATGTTTGTATGTCAGATGTTTAAAATTACACACCGGTATGGGACTGCTTTTGCAAGTACTGCCAGCTCAGCAGTGCAGGGTACTGTTTGGAAGGAAGGTAGGTTACCGTTATCTGGGAGGGAATAGATGTCCCTCTTCTTATCAAGTGAGGTGAATGAAGGCCAACCCCCTACTACAGGGCCCAACAGAAATCCTGATATTGAGTAACTGGGTCCCACCATGACATGCACCCCATTAAGCACATTACTATTCAGTTTATGGCACAACAGAAAACTCACAATATGCTATTAATTTATATATTTTTATGTAAATCTGCATATTCAGGTTGTTAATCACCTCCATCTTCAAAAATGTGATGAAAATTTGGGAAGCCTTGTTTAGTTGGATATTTTATTCTTGATTTATTGGGATAATGATTAATAATTTGCCTTTAAAAATCTTCACCCCAACAGAAAAGCACAATTTGCATTTTTTTTAAAAATAAAATCTGCCTGTCTGACCAACTTATATTGCTAACCAACCAAGAGACTTGTATACCGAAGAATTCAAGCCACTTACCACTTGGAGATATTTCCACCCAGGTAAAAGTAATGGCACCTTCTCGACTGCTCTCACTGAACCTCAGTAAAAATGTACCTGGCTGCCTACCCTTCAGCAAAGCACGTTCTTTTTCCTTACTCACAAATCCCATGATCCACCTGAAACGGATCAAACTTGTGTTAGTTTCCTCACATTTGTAATTTAATGTTGCTAAAATCAGAGATACGGATGAAAATCTACTCCATTAATTTATATGGTTATTATGCTGAGTGTTATGTTACCTACCCATCATTCCAGAGAGGCAGGAGATGCTTTTTGATCAACTCCAAAATCCCTTCAATCCACAGCCAGAATGAGAAAGGCTTTTCGTTCAGGTTCTCCTGCAATATTGTAAAGCATAATCAAACAAAATATTCCGTTTTAAAATTAGACTTTTAGCAATAACACTGATTTAGAATTAACTAGTTACCTTGCAGAATCGTGTCCACGGAATGGTACTGTCGTTGAAGCAGTTATTTGTACCTGCATAAAGATAGATCAAATTTTGTAAGTTCAACAGTTTTCACATTTTACCAAATGATACTCACCAACAGGTTTTTTTTTTTAAAAAATGCATTTTTCAGAAGCAGGTATGTTTGAAAAGTTCCAATTCTTCTACTGGTAGCTATTCTTGTTTTTTGTGTAGCATATAGTATATAGTCACTTTAATGAAGATGCATGAGCCATCATTTATTTTGCTCTACGGAACATGCATTCTTCAAAATTATAACAGAGCTCTTTCAGGGAGAATTGCTTTCTTTTAAAACATTGATCTTATCCCTCAACATTAAGAATCGTCAACACGTCACATCGAGAGAAAAACAGGTAAATAACTTTCTCAGCTACATGCATGTTTCTTGATGACCATTATGTTCAAATAGTTTTGCAGAATTTTAAAATGGAAAATGACATACATTTGCTTTATGGACAGTCAGTGCATATATTATAAAGCATATCAACAATAAGTATGGTATTACGTATCAACTGAAAAATTAAATATTAAAATTCTTTAGACAAAATGTCACTAAAAAGTGCTTCAACCATGCACTCACTGGGAGGAGCTGTAAGTACCAACCATTCATATTGAAATAATTGAACTCTAAGGGGACCACAAAGGGTTGCTCTCAGCAACCCATGTTCTGGCTCACTCATTCAAAGGAAAAATAGGTTAAGCAAAATACATTACATGTGGATTCAATACACAAGAACAACGCTCCAATTAAATGATGTCCCTTTCAAAGCTTTTGAGGACAACCAGGGTGCATTTTTCTTGGGACTAACTCCAAATGTAACGCACAATGAGAACTGCAGCACTTTTCCTTTTCAACTTATCAGGTTTTTGATTTTTCCAAGATCCTACCTAGTAACTTCTCTCCCAGCATGCTGAGCTGTTCAGCATTAAGGCCTCGTTTGGTGATAGAGGAAAATTGCCAACTCAGTACCTCAGACAGCTGACACCACTTGGCAGCTGGGGGGTTGGAGAAAAAAGCCAAGGTCTGGAGAGGGGAAAAAAACCTTGTTTAAAATAAATAACATACTTTAGGATTGCTCAACTAAAATACACAGGACTGTTTAAATCCTACACATGATTACATGTTGCAAATCTTGCCTCAAGCTGTTTTTCCAAATTTCACAAATATAATTAAGTTGCAGGTGATTATCTAAGACATACCATCTTTTCACTGGTACAGAGTTTGCATGTCAATGTATTAGAGAATCAACTCATGGTTGGTGAAACAGGAATAAGTTCCAAAGTTTGCACAACAGTAACTTAGTGAAAAGTAAATCTCCATTCAGAAAACTATGAAACAGATTATTGAATATTCAAGTATCTAATAACTCCACTTTGGGCATTTTAATAGTTAAAACCATGCAAATAAATAAGCACAGATAAACATCAGCAATTTAAAAATAATTAGAGAAAAACTCATTCATGGGATTTAGGTGTTATTAGCGAGGTCAGAATTTAATGTCAATCTCTAATGTCCTTGTAAAAGATGGTGATGAGCCACCTTCCTGAACTGCTGCAGTCTGTGTGGTGTATGTATACCTGCAGCCACAGTGAGGAACATGTCTGAAGTGTTGTGTCACTTGAAGGAGGACTAACAGATAATCATGTTTCCATCTAGCTATTGTCTTTATTCTTCTAGGTGGTACAGACTGGTTTGCAACATACTGTCAAATGAGTCTTGAAGAGTTTCTGCAGTGCAATTTACAGTTGGTACCAATCTGTGCTAAGTGATGGAAGGAGTGACTATTTAAGGTGGTGCCAGAGATTATTTAATTATTTAGTATTAAGTCCCTGGAAGAATCTATAAAATTAATGCATAATAACTTTCTGTACACTACTCTTGGTAAGGAACGTTGTCCACATTGCATACATTAAAATTTGACATGCATCACAACATCTAAACTTCTGGTATGCACAATTAACTGGCAAGACTTATCACACTTAATGGAAAGTTGGAGAGGTATCCCAATAATGTAAACACATTATAGCCTCAACCTACACAAAAAGTGACCCTTTGCAAAGTTATCCAATAAGGCCAGTCAAAATATGACAGAAAGTGTACCTTAGTCTCGCTTACGAGCATGTTGTACCACAAAATAGAAGCCCAACCACTGGGAAGCTGGCTAACATTGGATATCACCACTAATGGTAAAGATGTAGTCTGCACAATTGGAGGAGAAAAGAGAAGTCAGAAGCATATCAAATAGTTAAAGATTTCAAAGAATTCAAAACTCACTTTTAATACTGTAAGATGTAAGCAGTGAAAGTTCCATTGAAGAGGCTATTAATCTACATAATCTCTCTTAACTTTGTAAAAATAAACAAACAGGCACTAAAAACAAAAGTCATGAGATTGAGTTTCAGATTCAACTATACTAAATTTACTTTGTTTAAAGATGATGATCCCATCACCATTGTCTCAGTAACGAGTAACTGACAATTGATGCCAGACTTGCCAGGGATACTTGCGTCCCAAGATTTATATTTTAAATCCACAAAAGCATGGAATTTGACTTAAAACTGCTCCAAGATCCCACATTAATTTATAGAATTTTTTTTTTTGTACTGAAAACTCACCTCTAGGTCAATTATCAGATTTTGGTGACAGCACTGAGTTTCGAAGCTGATGGAGTGAAGTTCCTCAGTCACAATAAGAGGACCCTGTTACAGCAGATTAGAATACTAATTTTGGTTTTAAAACAATACAAAAGTAGTTTGAAAAAAAGCGACTCTGCCAAAAAGATTATGCTTTCAATGCATCGGTGGTGAGAGATGAGATGGTCAGCAATAACCAGAATGATAGGCAAGCAGGAATTGGTGATTTGAAGAAGCAGCATTTTCACAGAATGAGCCTTTGAAACTTAAAGAGGAGATGTTGAAGGAGAAGTTGAGTTTGGGGGTAATCACATCATAACACTTACTTCTGTTGTTCGGCTTCCTGCATTCTTCTGTTCCTTCAGTTGCTAGAATATAGGAACAGACCATATACTAGAAATTACATTAAGTTTTAAAATATATACTGTTTTATAAATTTCATTACTGAACTGAACTATGAACAATTCCAGTGGAATAGTTGGTGACTGAACTCAACCAAGTGTTTGGTTTTCAGCTGCCTACCAGATGCCTGAATTCAGCAGCTAAACTGCCATTTGTTGACTCCTCCATGTTCATCACTTTTGTGTTAGTTCCCAGTATATTGAATTTTCTAAATCTACGAGAAAATAAGGGATAAAGTAAATCGCATGCATGAGAAAAGGCAAAATTATAAAAAATAAAACAAAACGATCAGACAATAATTGGCAGAACTTACCCCTTTATCGCACACTTTTCAGCTACATCCCTGAAAATAAATTACAGTATTAAATCCTATTTCTAATGCAAAACCCTTAAAATAGCAGATTTAATGACAAAATAGTAACTGTCTTAAAAATCAACTGAGAAATTAGTTAATTTTTTAATACTACTATGAAACCAATATGGATCTGAACTAGACATAGCGACTCATGGTTGTATACAATGAATATTAACTGGCCTTAATGTTAAATTATTACTTTTGCAAATAAGGTGACTCTTACAATTTGCAACAAAACACACACACACAAGTAATATAATGTTACGTACTTGTCAAAGGATGCTTTTACACGCAATTGGTAATTTAGTTCTGGTAGCCTTACCAGGAGCCTGTAACAAAATTGGAAAAAAGTAAGAAAGAGGCACCCTATAGCTGATTAAACAGAAAATCACAGCCTTGTGACGAGTTATAACATTTTCTTGTTATTAATTAGCAGTGGTTCCAATTCTTCCCATTTGCCACTTCCACTCTTAATCCCTATTTTGGTGATCTATAGGCTTAAAACTAAGCATGAGAACTAGATGTGAGTGATGCTATCAAGTCTAACTGTGCAACATACTTTCCCTGGGTACACCTACCTCGTGTCACCAAGTTTGCAACAATCATCCCATACAAATGTCCCAAAATGGTATCAAGGATAAACTCTATGAGGATCTGGATAAAGCTACTGCAAATACTCCATAGGACGAGACATTTACTGTATAAAGACTTCACTATGAAGATTAAGGTAAAACATCTTAGGGAATCAAGGTACCGGAAAATGTAGCAGCAAATGTACTCCTGCTGACCTTGCGGTCACAGGAAAACATCAATCAGTAACACCATTTTTAGACAGCAGGCAAAATACAAAAACAGAGCAACACAAAAGATGTTATGATCGCCAAGGTTATGAGAAGAGTGGATGTTCCACTCAACATGAAATTCACCATCACCAAAAAGATGATCTACATGCATTAAAACATTAAGTAAGTGAGATGTGTAGAAATTAGTGGCTAGAAAGTCCTGTGAACAATTCAGGCTCAGATGAGGGCTTAGACTTGTCCTCTAAATCATCATTTGGGTTTTTTCCGAAGTGGTATAGTCAAATTTCAAATCAATAATTCAGGAGGCTGCTAATGCTATCCTGAGAACAGTGAAGAGTCCACCAAGATTGCTTTGATGAAAATGATGATCAAATTAAGGCACTGTTACAGAAGAAAAATGCAGCATGGCTGGGAATCAAACATACATCTGCCCCTAAGATATTACTCCAGGACAGCTAAAGGAACCACCAAGAGATGCTGCATAGAACACACGCTTCATGCTAGACTGATTAACATGAAGTGAGGAACTTCTATAAAGCCGTGAAGCCGGAATATTGTCCTTTCTCACATGACTCACTATTTCATCATGCCTGCAAGGAATCTCTCCTGATGGACACAGCTTTATCAAAGAGCACGAAATGAACGCTTAGTGGACATGCTCAACTCTTCAGCCAACATAAACAGGGCAGCTATAGACAGGTCTTAAAGGCTGACCCAAAAATAGAAAACTTGACAGCAAGCCTGTGGAAGTCAACAAAGCTGTCAGATAGTCCATTTCAAGGATGGTTCCAAGCTCAGATGGGGTCCCAAGAGAAATTTACAAATGTTTGCAAGCCTTTCAGCAAGTATGAGTGAAATGCTGCATTGATGGGACTCACTGTGCCATTGCCATCCTGTCAAACGCCTTTGACAGTAAATAGAGGGTGCTCGTGGAAAGACAGAGCCAAACACTGGTGTTCTTGATAGAGCTAAAAATCCAACACAGCAGTTTCACAATGGAATTACGAACAGGGTTGCTGACAATTACTGAACAAGTGGTAACAGTTTTCTAAAGCGACTGACTATAGTCTACCCTCTAAAACCATCAATAACACAACTCTGAAAGTTATAGGTAATGGCACTGACTTTGGAAGGACTATGTCAGAAAAGTATGTTTTGACATAGAGGTGGGAAAGAGAAATATCAGAGCAAATTTGCCCATTCACATAGAGACGCTGTAGGAGTTGATGCATCAAATTTGCAACAAAATCTGCAATGCTCAAACCCTTGGTAGTCCCCAGTTTCCTCCTAAGAGACGGTCCACCAACTCAGATGTATTAAGCAGTTGGACAGGTTCCACTTAAGATACATCTAGTTCATCACAGGCATTTCATCCTCCCACTTGATGCTTAATGTCAAAGTACTTCAAAGAGCAGAAATGTCTGAAATTGAAGCACAAATCAGAGCTTAGCTCAGATAGCGTGGATGTTTGATGAATGATAATATTATTAAGGGAGCCATATATTCGCTACTTAAGCCTGAACATCACCTGCAAGGTAAACTGAGATTATAGAGTGGACAGCCAGAGACTTTTTCCTACGGTGGAGGTAGCTATTATGAGGGGGCATAGTTTTAAAGCGAGTGGAGGTAGATATAGGGGAGACGTCAGAGGTAGGTTCTTTACTTAGAGTGGTTGGGGCGTGGAATGCATTGCCGGAGAGAGTAGTGGAGTCGGCCTCATTAGGGGCATTTAAGTGGCTATTAGATTGGCATATGGATGATAGTATAAGGTAGGGGTGGAGGTTAGATAGAATTTAGGATTAGGGTAAAAGTTCGGCACAGAGTGGGCCGAAGGGCCTGTACTGTGCTGTATTGTTCTATGTTCTATAAAGTTCAGGACGCCTTGAAAGCATGCCCAGTGCAGATTGAGACAAAAAAAGTGGACATGTATAAACAACCCGGGGAGCAATTTCCAGTAGTTATTTTGCTTCCTTCAAAAAGGAAGGATCCAGGAAGAGGCAAGCTAGAATTAGAATGACTGTTAAACCTGAAAACTAAAAAAAAATTCATCCTTGCCTACATTGCTGAAGCCATACAGTTTGGTCTCCACGGCCATGCTGGAATGCATAACAAATAACTCTCCACAGACAAGAAATCACTATCTTTGATAGTGAAAGGAAATAGATGGACTCAAAACCATTCTATTCAGAAACAGAAATTTCAGTGTAAAGTCTGATGTTCATCACACAATGCATCATGACTGAAAAGGCCTAGAAGGCTACTGATTAATTTTCATTTATAAAAATGATGGATGCTATTTTATTAAGACACACATCTTACCGTTGCTTTTTGTGGACCTTAACACAGTTCATTTTTTTGAATGTTTTAAAACATTGTCACATCAACAATACATATAAAATATCTGCAGAGTAATCATTAAATGCTATGGTGAAAAATTATTCCTTTAAAACATCACACTTTCCAGCTACAGTCTACAGCCACTTCAGTCTGTTTAATGCCTTCAGTTTCTCATTATAGACTGCATGGTCTTCAGCTCTTACTTAATAAAATGTTGGGGCCTATTCAGAGCAATCAAAGTAATAACATATCATAAAGCTTCCCAAAAGCTCACTCAAATCAATCTGATAAGAAAATGAGATTTAAGTTCAGGGATAAGGCTAATTTAGCTGTAGACAGCTAGATGGTTTTGAGAACACCATCAATCCATGGTCTTATACCACACCAACCCCAAAACTTAATATTTTCCAGTATGGAGGTTACTTCTACTGAAAGGTTTAAAAAAAAAGTCACTAACCTTAACTTAACAGTAAACTGCACACCAGTTTTGAGGACCATTGGTCTCTGAGGATGAGTTGGCATGCAAGGTTGTCTCTCCACCACAAAGGAACTGAAGTACAGAGTGGAACATAAATACATTCAGTTTAATGTAAATCATGAAATGAAGTATTCCTTTTAAAAGAAAGGCAATACAATATACCCAGAGACAGTCTGAAGGGTAACCAAGGTTAATGAGTTGATGATCTGAAAAGAATTTAGCGATTATTCACATGGAAGAGTACGCACAAACATCAGTGAAGATGTTGGCCGAGTGCAAGGTGCCTCTCAAATTAGAGGAAGAAACTGGTTTATTTTCACTTTAACCAAGCTCTTTTAGGTCAGATACTGGGAAAGTCTACAGAAGTATACAGTGTACAATTAACTATATTTCTGCAAAATGTCTACATTGTTGAAAAGTGATTATTGGGGACAAATAGTAATGGTAAGTTTGATTTTGTTTAATTTTTTCGGCAAGGTCACAGTTAAAACACACCATCTCAGGTGATAGCTGAACAAAGGCCATATGCCATATTACAAGATCATTGCCAACACTTATGGAGCTGAACTCTAGGAAAGATCAATAGGCATAAATTGATCTTCATCACTAGTGTGAAATAAGCTCTCAGCAATTTAGCAGTCTCCAGGTCCTATTTTCCATTTTGTTTTGGGCTGTGGAACATCAGAAAAGAGATTGGCTCTTACAAAGTTTAAATTGGAGGGAATACAGATTAATTTTTTTTTATTAAAGTCATGTTTCTTCACACTTTCTTTGAAAGATTGTTACCTTTTAATAAGATTGCAAAACAAATTGTTGTTCCTTTCCTCCAGAAATTGCTTGTTGTGAGTAATGGGGTCTCCATCATATGAATATTTCTGCTCAAGCTCTTCTAATTTCTTTAACTGTTGCCGAACCTGCTGCAAACTCTCAGCCAGCAATGTGAACCTGAAAGTACAACCATCAATGAAACTATCCAGAAGTTACAGCTCTCACTTTTTTTTTCATTTTCCAATGAAACTATATAATCTCAAAATTTAACATTTTCAATTAACATATTTTCCCAATAAACAACAGTGAAACCTGTGCAAACTGAAACCTGTAAACTTGCTTGAGACCCAAACAAATTGCGCTACAATAGATACAAACTGCCCCTTTAAAAGTATAGATATACATACAGCCTTCAAGTATTTTTTTTCTTTCAAGGGAGCTGAGTATCACTGGCATAGCCAGCATTTGTTGCACATTCCTAACTACCTCACAGTAGGTGATGGAGAACATGTTCCTTTCTGTACCCTTTATTTCCTGGTTTTGGGTGGCCTTGATTCTTAGAACTTCTCAGTTGTAGGCATAAAACCAAAAATAAAGATTCAACAGCTGCAACAGACTCCATCTTTATAACATTTACCCAACATCATTTATGGAAATTATGCAATATCGCACCAGATGCCATGACTCACAGACAGATGCATGCAGCAGGTCTACTCCACTGCTGTGTCAATGTACTGATAAGCTGCAAATGCAGGGCATTCCAGAGTGGGGTCAGGACACACAGTTGAAATTTTGGAGTTGCAAGGTCAGAGGCACCAATGGCTGGCATTTGGCCCAATCCCTTCCTCTTCACTCTCAGGGGCCCTGTCTCCAGGCCCCTGTTCTCATAGATCATCCATGTCCCAAGTCCCAGAATGGGTCACAACAATTTTTAAGCCTCAAAATCTGGTCACAGTGGAAAAAATGTTTCGGAAGTATTGTACTAACAACACATGGAAAATAGGGGCCCAGTATGTTGGACATCAAGTGCCCCAACCCACTCGAGCCCACACAATGTGGACAAATTCTCCAAAATACTTGGGCCTACAGAAACCACCTTGTCCTGTGCAAGCTACGACTGTAGTAGATTCAAAAGAAGAACGTCCCACTTTCAACTGGGAAGGGAAAAAACACTCTGGAATGGGATCCATAGTAGACCCAGCAAACAGAAAATGAACTGAAAACACTTCTGACAGGCTGCTGAATTAGGCATGATCCCAGGTGATGACAAGTATGGAACACATCAGGAGATACAGCTAATTCCCAAATATTTGGTTTATCCTATTTACAGTACAAATAAAGACCATTTTGAAATCCCTAATTTATGTTTTTTACAGTATCTGAAACTACTGTTAAATGTGACTAATAGATTGGGTAATACAAGACAAATGCATCGTTGAAGGCAGGATGGAAGATGGTTCAAGTTATCCTTTACAAGCATCCAGTACGGCCTGGAAAGTTGGCAGAATGGAGAGGACAGAAAGAAATAAGGTGACTTTCCAAACTCTCTGTTGACAAGAGCTTTGGGATTGGTTAGCTGCCCTTTTATTAATATTTCTTTATTGGGTTATAATTATCAGTGTTTGATATAATCACAACTTCTAAATGACCATGTCATTCAACTGACTTCCTGGTATTCCCTGGATGTTCAAATCAATAGTCTGTACGATCAGCAAATCTCAGAGAAAGATGCTACAACTTGATGAAAAGAAAAAGCCTACTACCATTGTTGCAGCTGGTCAAGACAGGTGTTTGGTGGTCCGCCAATGCATGCAATCTGTTGTCTCCGTTTCCATTCCACCAACTCTTCATTGATCAAATTTCCCTCAATTTTCTCTGTTTCATTCAGCAGGGAAGCAGTTTTATTGATTACATCCTACAAACAACAGCTCAGTGTGTTAGTGAATTCTATATCTAAAAAGTGTGCAAGAAAGTCATATAAATACCTCGTTCTAGAGCATGTGCGCACGTACACACGACAGTTCCAGACAATGTATCTAAAATACATAAGTGCCCATTTAAAAAATTAAATTTTTTCAATGAATTGAATATATGGTTGTTTTCGAAGAATGCAGTCAAGTTTGAGCATTCATCGAAACAAACAATCCAAGCCTGGATTTCAAAAGGTTTAAATCAGAATGTCACAATTCTGGACTGATCCTCCAGCAGGAATAGGCCACTTGGCCCCTCACTGTTCGATATGTTTTTGCTTATGATGATTTTCAGTTTCATCTTAAATTTTGGATTTGGAAATATAAAAGCTGTGAATCAGATGGCTACCTATAAACATAATATGCAAGCAATTAATAATGCATTGGCAATAGCCTAAGCACCTTAAACATTGTTTACCTTTCTTTTCAGATCCAACTTGAGCATCATATTGTGAAGAAGGACTTTTTCCTGTTTAATTTCATTTTGAGCCAAACCATTCACTTCATGCTCTAAATACAAAATGAGATTACAAAGTTAATTTGTAAGATAACAAATACTTCATATGACTGCAAAGTACAGTAAAAGAATAGCAATTTACACAACTTATTTCACCAGCATCCTCAGTGTATACATGAATATAAAATGTACTTCTTACCTCGACTTTGCAAAGTTTTAGATCGGAAATCAAATTCATCTTGAAGATCTTCAAGAGACTTGATTTCCTGTTCAATCTCCTATAATCACAAAACAAATAACAAGTAGAACAAAAGTACATTATATGGTATCTGTGGTGAGAAAGAGTTAACGTTGAGTCCAGATTCAAAATATTAACTCTGCTTTCTTCCCATATACACTGCCAGATCTGCTGAGTCTCATCCATAATTTCTGCTTTTATTTCAGATCTCCAGCATCCACAGTTCTTTGTTTCACTTTGTTACATATGGTGCTTTTCATGACTTCGTGTCCCAAAATGTTTCAACAAAAATGAATTACATTTCGAAGTGTAGTCATCAATATATAGGGGTGGGGAAGGCTAGTTTATTTGCACACAGTATAGTCCTAAAAAAAGAATCATCAGCTTTGTTTCAGTTATTTTGATCGGGGATGATGTTATGCAAGAGAATTCCCTGTTGCAGTCGTATAGGATGTTGGTGAGAGCAATTTTGGAATACTGCATACTGTTCTGGTCACCCTGCTGTAGGAAGGATATTATTAAATTGGAAAGGATGCAGAAAAGATTTACAAGGATGTTACTGGGACTGGAGGGTTTGAGTTAAAAGAAGAAGTTGGATAACTGGGACTTTTCTCCCTGGAACTGCACGAGGTTGAGGGGTGACCTTATCGAGGTTTATAAAATCATGAGGGGCATTAATAGGTCAAGAGCCAAGGTCTTTTCCCAAGGGTGAGGAAGTTCAAAACCACAGGGCATAATTTTAAGGTGAGACGAGAAAGATTTAAAAGGGACCTGAAGGACAACTTTTTCACACAGCGGGTTTACGGAATGAACCGCTAGAGGAAGTGGTAGGTGCTGGTACAGTTAGATTATTTAAAACACATTTGGACAGGTACATGAATAGGAAAGGTTTAAGAGGGATATGGAACACGAACGGGCAAATAGGACTAGTTTAGTTTGGGAAACCTGGTCAGCATGGACGAGTTGGACCAAAGGGTCTGTTTCTCTATGACTCTAAAATCAGGGTTGTTTGTGTTCAGTTGGACAAAGTTTAATAACTCATCCAAATGATGTCATTTCAGATCATGCAGCACTTCCTCAAAATAATTTAGATCGTGTCTTCTAGTCACAGAGTCATAGAGTCCTACAGCAGAGAGAGAGGCCCTTCGGCCCAAACTGGTCCATGCCAACCAAAATGTCCATCCATGCTAACCCCATTTCCCTGCATGGCCCATATCCTTCTAACCCTTTCCTATCAATGAATTTGTCCAAATGCCTTTTAAACGTTGTTAATGTACCTGTGTCAACCACTTCCATATGCCTACCACCCTGTGTAAAAAAAATTGCCCCTCAATTTCCCATGTGCGCTTTCCCCTCATTACCTTAAACTGATGCCCTCTAATCCTCAATTCCCCAACCCTGGGAAAAAGCCCGAGTCATTTACCCTATCTATGCCTCTCATGATCTTATACACTTCTATAAGATCCCTCAGTCTCCTAAGCTCTAAAGAGAAAGGTCCTAGCCTGTCCAAACTGTCCCGAGAACTCAGTCCCTTGATTCCTGGCAAAATCCTTGTGAATTTCTTCTGCACTTTTTCCAGTTTAATAGCATCCTTCCTATAGCAAGGTGACCAAAACTGAACACAATACTCCATGTGTGGCCTCATCAACGTACTGTACAACTGCAACACAACTTCCCAACTACTATACTCAATACACAGACTGAAAAAAGGCCAGTGTGCAGAAAGTCTTCTTCGCTGCCCTGCCAACCTGTGACTCCACTTTCAGAGAACCGTGCACCTGAACTCCAAGGTCCCTCTGTTCCACTGCACTCCTTAAAGTCTTACCATTCACCGTGAAAATCCTACCTTGATTTGACTTTCCAAAATGCAACACCTCACATCTATCTATATTAAAATCCATTTGTCATTTCTCAGCCCACTGGAATAAAGCTTGAAGTAGTGACCATCTGACTTTCAAACTACAGTGTGACACATCCTACCCAACATTTGGCACGGATCAAAGAATGATTGAAAAATTGTGAACTTCTTTTACGTTGCAAATGAACTATTTATCAAAGTTTGTTGTAGGTGATAGCCCCATCCAATAGTAATAAATACAGGTTATTCATTCACAAAATAACCTCGGATGATTAGATTTTACATGTCTTTAATTCTCTCAGTTTCCATTTAAAACTGTAATAAAGTATGATGCACACAACACAGCTTCCAACCTTCACAATTAGGAACTGAATTAGAGATGCAGGAAAGCTCCTGAAGTGTAAAATGTTGACATTTGAAGCAAATAATTCTAAAAGAATCATCATAAGTATTTTACAAAGATTTGGATAATTATGGGCTGAAATTTCTCAGCCGTTTGACTGTGGGCTTAGAGGTAGGGGTAAGACTGCTTCAGGACAGTTCCTAAACCATTATGATATCAAGGATTTCTTCCAGAGAACAGGCTGGGAATCAAATCTGTTGCCTGCTCCAGGGAAGTGGGCAATCAGTTAGCTTTGTTAATGCCTTATATAGGTTTGATTAGATGGCCATGCTGACACTTTGCCACCAGTAAAGACATCCCCACACAACATGCAGAGCCTGACAGCTCAGTGAAGGACTTCCCTACCATAGGTTGATGGTTCATCGGAGCCTGAGGCCCCATCTTTGGGAACGGCAGGGGTACAATAAAGAACGGCTGCAAATAATCCAACCAAGGGGTTCCCCTGCATTTCCAAGTACCCGCCAACCTAGATTTTGTTTATTTCTGCACAAACTTCACAAGCAATTCAAAAGTAGATTCGGAAGGATGCCACATTTCAACTTAACATGCATTCTACTGTATCACAATAGTAGAAAAAGTAAGAAAGCTATTCAGTTATGACTACATACATACTTGAACATTGCTCTTTATGTTCTTCACTTTCTGATCCAGCTGTTTCTGCTTATCCTGAATTACGGTGTTCTGGACAGGACCAACATGATTCTACAAATTAAAACAAAAGTGCAAGTAAATCAAATATTCAAGCGATTTCCACAATTCTGATATTAGGTCAGGTTTCTGAGTCAGTGCTACAGTTCTGCCAGCGAAAGTGCAGAGTTGAAAATCGAGGATCGCAAAAACCACTACTAAGAATAAGTCTTTGGAAAATTTGAAAATGAGCAAAAATGTTAATAGCTACTGCTCTCCTGGTGACTTATTTGAGATAACCAGCATATGAGGGAGCTCCACAAACCAGATTTAACTTCTCCTTCCTGTGGTTTCTCTGACTCATTTTCCAAACTTATGCTTCCGCTAGTGGAACTGTAGCACTAACTCAGAGCTAAGTCAGAAAGAAAATGTTAGCTGGGATTGGAAAACCATCTCTAGATAAGAGATAAGGGGCAGGGTGTGCGTGAATCCTACATTTCTATACTGGAGGGGAACTGTGTCTTCTCTGTCAGTCCATCGGATCATGTAACAGATATTAAATCAGAAGGTACAAATGTAAATCAAGTCCACCAGCAGAAACAATTCATAAAGACCTTGACTAGGTACGTATCAAACCATTCCTGAATATTCAGTGATGATTTTATTTTTAAATTCAGGAGAGGTGTCATCTCAGGAAAATCAGCCAAGAACAGAAAACCAGAATGGTGCCACAATACAATTATAACAAGACAGTCCACCATCTACTACCTCGCCCCAAATTTCAACCTCATGGAGGAGGGGACAGGATGGCTGCTGATGTTCAGCAACAAAGAGCGTCTTACATCATTCATGACACATGCACAAACCCACTGCATTTGAGCAGCACAAATTTGAACAGTCGGAACAACAAGTATTATTGTAGAACACACCACAACAAAATTGAAAAAGGGTTCAGTTGACTTAACCATTTGAGGACACTTCTTCAAATGTTCCCCATGACAAGCATGACATCGCAACTGAACTTAGAAGTAGAAAAGCAGCAGCAGTATTCCACCTGGGACAGGACTGACTAGATAACAGAGGAGAAGCAGAAGAAGGGCTCTCTCAAAACTTCAATCAAGATCCAAGGCTAGCTTCTAACTATTCTGCTAAACTGCTTTGGCACCCATTTAGAGACCCTCTCACCACCAAATCACCACGCTGCCCCCAATCATTTTATAAGATGGTGGCTGATCATGCAAATCATTACCCTTCTCTTGCTTTCTCCACATTGCCTTTGATCCCTTTAGCCTCAAGAACTATATCTAATGTCTTCTTAAATACATTCAATGTTTTGGCCTCAACCACCTTCTGCGGCATCTGGGTGAAGAAATTTCTCATCTGAGTCCTACCATACATTAGTCACATCCTTCCTGCATTTATCCTGTCTAGTTCCGTTACAATTTTAGAAGCTTCTGTGAAATCCCCTCTCGTCTTTCTAAACTCCAGCGAATATAGTCCTAACCAGTCTAGTCTCTCCCCACACATCAGTCCTGCCATCCCAGGAATCCATCTGGTAACCTTTGTCGCACTCTATCCATAGTCAGACATCCTTCCTCAGATAAGAGCACCAAGGCTGCACACAATATTCCAAAAGTGGTCTCACTCAGGTACTGCACTAACCCAGCATGACATCCCTGCAACTCTACTCAAATCTTCTTACTTTCAAGACCAAAATACCATTTGTCTTCTCACTGCCTGCTGTACCTGCATGCTTAGTTTCGGCAACTGGTTCTACCACCACCTTCTCAAGGGCCACTAGGGATGGGCAATAAATGCTGGCAAACCAGCAAAGCCCACGTCCCACAAACAAATAACAAAAACTGGCGTGCAAGGACACCCAGGTGTCATTGCACCTCCGCCTTTCCCAATCTAACACCACTCAAGATAACAATTTGCCTTCTTGTTTTTGCTACCAAGAAGATAACTTCACCTTTATCCACATCTGCCAAGCATTTGCCCACTCACTCAACTTGTCGAAATCAGACAGAAGCATCTCTGAAACGTCTTTATGCTTCACTCTCCCACCCAGCATTGTGTCGTCTTCAAACTTCAAAGATATTACATTTAGCTCCCTCATCTAACTCATTAAAATGTATTGTGAATATCTGGGTTCTAATCTTGGTACCTCATTAGTCAGTGCCTGTTTCTCGGAAAAAGACCCAGTTATTCCTGTCAGCCAACCAGCTCTCTATTCACGTTAGCACACAACCCCAATCCCATGCATTTTAATTTTATATGCTAATCTCTTATGTGGGACCGTATTGAGAGCCTTCTCAAAAGTCAAGTAAATCACATCCACTGGTTCCACCTCTGCAACTCTACTAGTTGCATTTTAAAATATTTTGATAGATTTATTAGGCACGTTTCCCGTCTTGTAAATCCATGCTGATTCAATGTGATTCTGTCATGATTTTACAAGTGCTCTATTACTAAATCTTTTATTATGGACTCTAGTATTTCCCCACAACCAATATCAGGCCAACCAGTCCTTAATTCCATGTTTTCACTCGACCTCCTTTTTAAAGGAGTGGGGTTATGTTAGCTACCCTCCAACCCAAAGGAATTGTTCCAAAATCTTGGAAGTTGACCACAAATCCATCTGCTGCTTCCCACTTCCTTCCTTGCTCTGGGATATGGATTATCAGGGCCTGGGGATTTATCGACCTTTAATCCCATCAATGACCCCAGCAGCATTTCCCTACTAAATACTGATTTCCTTCCATTCCTCCCTCTCTCTAGATTCTGTGTTCCCAAACATTTTTGAGATTGTCTTGACAAACGAGGACAGGAATACTGAGTCAAAATATGTATTTGTTTGGTCTGCCATCTTCTTGTTCCCTATTATGACTTCCCCTGTTTCCTGACTTCAAAACATTTGCTTTAACTAATCATTTTATCTTCACATAATTTTTACAGTTTGTATGTTTCCCATGAGCTTACTCTCATGTTAATGACAATATTAACAATGCAGACTCAAAGCTTCTGTTTAACCATAAACAAAAATATCAAGTCAATCTGTTTTATTGCATTTAACAGTAATTACCATTTACATTTTCCATTTAACTATCATCTAAGTAATTAACCTTTTCCTTAAAATGTTCCTGCCTAACTCAATTATTTCGCAATTGCTCTCTTGGCAGCATCAGGGTCACTGGGTGAAGGTTGTTGCTTCTCATGTGGGGAAACTGGAGATAGTCTGGCAATGACTTCTGGGTGGTTACACTCAGGAGGCTGGGCTGCAGGATCTTGGTTTCTGCCAAAACTGTGTGCCTTCAGCTGACACCATGATGGATATTACTTGATGTCTAAAAGAGGCAATCATTTGCTGCTGATATCTTGCGAACTGGGTCTCTGTGTTCCCACTGATCTGCAACAAAAAGTGCAAGACGACTTTGGACCCTCTCAAAGCTCCAGTTCCATTAATCTTTTAGTTGTGAAGCACAGAGTCTATGTGTCAGTTATTTGAACTTCCTCTGTGAGAGTTCAGATGCCAGTTTATGACTGGATCACAATTGGTAGGGAAGACAGTGGAATGTGGATAATGTGCAAAGTGGAATGGAAGTAACCACCTGATGACAGTCACAAAACTCCATGCAATAACTGACAGGACTTCCCAATACCGATAACTAGTTCCAAAGAGCTGGGCCTCACGACATCTTATTCTCTGTTCTTTCAGCAGAGCTGGGAGAAAATGCTCACCTATTGTTTCTAGTTGCTTGAATAAGCAGACATTTCTTTTTGAAATTCATATCAGAGTGGCTCTCCAGCTGCCCAACTCCATACAAACCTGACCTAATTGTGTTTCCTTTCGAAGAAATAGAAGTGCATAATAAACAATCAAAATTGTATTTTCAATGTGGACTACTGCAGGTCATTACTAGGTTTAGATCCTAAGAAGCGGAAATATTCACTTAGCATAAAGATGAAAAAATTGTTTAAGAATGAATTGAAATAAAATGAATGAAAAAAATACCTGTTCAGCTTTTAGTGCATTTTCCAGGATTTTCTTTTCTTCCTTCAGGCATTTAGATATTGTGAGTGCCATAAAAGTAGGATCTTCCTGGAAGTTAACCTATACAAATAAAAGAGATAGCTACAAATTGAAGAAGCGTACTTAAAAATGCTTATATTTGAAAAGTAAATTTCTACCAAACATTCTAGAAGTAGTTAGTATACCGTAAGCTGTCTATATACCAGAGCAGTAGTCAATTTCATTATAACCCCATCCTAACTTTTAGCCAAGAAATCTGAATTCCTACTTTAGTGGTGAATGGGTGCCAAGTACAAACTCAATCTGATTCAAACTTACTCATTATAAAATCTCATACCACTGCAGGCTGCTATTAAATCTAACAATAAGAATACTTTTTGGCTCCTTTTAAGCTATTTTTGGGATGGGAACAATCCCAATCCTAGTAGTTTTCTGATGGCACAATGATGGAAGAAGGTGGATTTCAACCACTTTAAATTGTTACTCATGTAAAAGTCAACCTCTTACTTTCTAAGACTACTTTTTTTTTGGTTAGAGATTTGACTCTTACACAAGCGTATGTGGTAAGTTCTCAGAACGATCTTTAATCAATTACAATGTGCTTTACAAATGTAAACCCAATAAATGTTTGCATGAACAATTTGACTTTAAGTCAGTCTCTCTCACAAAATCACTTAAAGCTTATTATGTTAAAATTTACATGTCTGAACTGTCCCCCCCATAATAATTCCTCCTACTGCTAAAATAGCCCTCCAACTGTCAACTTACACCTGAATTTACTGCCTATTATCTGACATGTTGGAGTTACATGGCAATCACTTCAGCAGAATGTTTACATATAAAGCATACACTAAATTTAGTGTACATTTTATAATGTAAATTAGTCTGTCAAATGTAAGAATCGGCTTACAGATTCAATATGTGTCGACGATTTTTTAAATCTCAAACTTATCATTTCAGTCCTAGAAACAAACTGAATTACTTAACTGCATTACATCTAGATTTACTGAATTTGCTCAATAAACATTTGATTTATTCTTCAGTAAACAGTAGTGTGGAGGTCAGTATAAAAAAATCTTACTCCACACATTATTTTAGAGTTCATCAGGTGAAGTGGAGGGAGGTGCACAGGCACAGAATATATATATATATCCACTTCACCTGACAAATGAGCAGCACTCCAAAAGCTTGTAATCTTAAATAAACCTGCTGGACTACAACCTGGTGTCATGTGATTTCTGACTTTGTCCACCCCAGTCCAACACCGACATCTCCACATCATACATTATACATACAGGTACTTCAAAATACGGAGGATAATTCATGAACACTAGAAACAATAATCAAAAGGATCGATTTTAAGTTGGATTATTTGCCTTTTACTTCAACCCTGATGGGAGGTGTACTTACGCATCTAGGTTAGGAAACCGATTCATTCCCACATGTACTCATGTGTGGAATCTCCTATTCATACCTGAAGATTGCGTTTGATTTTTCTGATGTTGTGCTGAAGCAGAAAGTTGTTCTCCAGAGAAAATCGACTGTATTGGTCATCTAACTGCACCAGAAGTTCATGGAACAAGACTATGGCCAATGAATCATTGATGGCAGCATGGTCCCTAATCAACACAAACAGTAAGTGAAAGATCAAACATCTCAGCTTGTGTAGCCAACAGTGATTTGCAGATGTATTTGGATGGGGCAGGAGGGATGAAGAAGAGAGAATGAAATTGCATTTCAGTAATAACTCAAAATAGTCAATAGCACACAAGCAGTCTTAAGACCTCTGCAGCCCATTATCTATTGCAAAAGAAATGAGAGAACTACAAATTGAGTCAATTTGCAATCATCTGTTTTGCACTGTTATCAAATATCAACTTCATTCCCTGATTCCAATCTTAGTGTTAATCTTCAATTAGCTTTCTAAATTAGAATTGAAGGAATTCTTACCAGTCTTTCGTCTCCAGCCATTGTCCAAGGTACTGCCTGATTTCCATTGGAAAGTTATCATCATAGAGCTGATCTACTTGCTCCAGAAATTTGGAGTCTAACTGCTGTAGCTGGTACCACTGTGACATTCTACAAAGAAATTGCACAAATATTTTAATCAAAGTCACTTACAGTTATATTAAATTCATGAAATATATACATGTAACATAGATTTGAAATATTTTATAACCATAACCACACTTCAAGTATAAAGTGGAAAACATTAGCAGAAATATCCTTGCCTGACCTCAATACTTCCTATACCTTCGACAGCCCTGCTGCTAAGATTTCTGTGCTGCTCCAATTCCAGCCTTTTCTATCCCCTACTTAACCATTCATCATTGGTAGATCTACTATCAGTGCTCTTAGTCCTAAGGTCTAAAATACTCTCCTTAAACTCTCCACTTCTCTCCATCCCTTTACAATGCTCCTGAAAACATCAAAGCTGAGGCTGAAATAATCATTCATCCCTAAATGTGGGAAGAAACCAGAGCACCCAGAGGAAACCCACACAGACAAAGGGAGAACGTGCAAACTCCACGTAGTCGCCCAAGGCTGGAATCGAACCTGGGTACCTGGCGCTGTGAGGCAGCAGTGTTAACCACGGTGCCACTATGCCACCCTGCCATATATTAATGGAAAATAATTTACCTCAGAAGATGCTCTGCAATACACTAATGCACTGGAAAGAAATCTAGATATCACCACCTACATAGCTAGCAGACAGCTCAACAACAAATCAGACTGTTTATTAATTAGAGTAACATGGCACATTTGTCTACCTCCTCTTCAATGTATGCTTTCCTCCCCACACCCTAATCCCCATGTATCTTCAGAAAGACGTTTGCAGCAGTCTTAAAATTTCTGCCAATAATGTAAATTGTGTAAATTCAGAATATATAAAGACAACTACATCTTGATCTAAACAAAATATACATGAATCCTAAAACTGAAATGTATAGTAAAGTAAAGATAAAGTCGCCTTGGTCCCAGATGTCCATAATGCCGCTCTCAATGGAGAGAGATGGCTGGTGGGTAGTGTAACCTGACTGTCACCCCTACTCAGCTGAGGGGCAAGGTTGAGAAGGCTGGACTTTCGTGGTGACCTCAGCTGGTAAAGAAATTAGGTCCATATTGTTGGTGTCACTCTGCATCGCAAAACAGCTGCTCAGCCAAACCCCTTACATGTGTGGTATTAAAAGATGGCTAAGTGTCAGGCTTAATCAGGATGTCATCTACAGCTTACTAGGTTCTGCATTTGGGTCAAACTTTAGAATTCAAAGAGATAATGTTGATTGACATTCTAGGGCAGAGTCAAAAATATTATCCCATCCATTAATTTAAATATACATTCCTTCCATCATAGGCGCATAAGAATTGTGTAAATTGTCTACAAAATGTGGTGAGGACAGCGACTCACGAAAGTTCTTCAACAGCACCTTCCAACCCCAAAACTCTACATTACCCACAAGCAGCAGAACAAATAAACAGCAGACCAAATAAATATACACTTTAGAGATAGTAAGAACTGCAGATGATGGAGAATCTGAGATAACAAGGTGTGGGGCTGGATGAACACAGCAGGCCAAGCAGCATCACAGGAGCAGGAAAGCTTGACGTTTCGGGCCTAGAGTCTTTGACAATATATAAAAAGAGACCAGCTTACTTGGGACTATATTCACAAGAGAAAGGAGTTAATGTTGTAGAAGCCTATAACATTCTAACAAGGCTAGACTGGGTAAATGCAAGGAGGACATTCTCAATGAACGTCTCCAGAATCGGGGGTCAGAGTCTAAAGATACAGGTAGGCATTTTAGGACAGGGGTGAGGATAAATTTCTTCATCCGGAGAGTCCTTCTCTGCCTCAGAAAGCGGTTGAAGCCAACACATTGAATGCTTTCAACAACAGGGTGTTAATACAGCTCTTGGGCCTAAAGGGATCAAAAAGAATGCAGAAAGCAACAACATGGTACTGAGTTGGATGAGCAGCTATGATTATTTAGTGAGTGCAGCAGATTCGAACAGCCAGATGGCCTACTTCTGCTCCTATTTTCTATGACTCTATGTTTACCACCCAGAAGGACTAAGTTGGTATTTACATGCAAACATCACCTCATCCAAATTCCCCTTACAACAGACGCAGTATAATGGGCCATGATGAATGGTGAAGGCATAACGTTTATAGTGGCAGTACAATGACTTGCTCCAAAATCGTACTGCCATGAACTGAATGAGTACGACAACACACATTTTTAGCACATAAGCAAGACCATTTTACTCTCTTGTCATACTGCTCTTTGTTTCTAATAGATGAACTATGTAATGGTGAAAAGCAGAGCAAGGAATGTGTCACTGCTGCGGTCTGTGCCAATTTAGGACCAAAATGATTTCGGCCTGTGATAGTAAGTCTTGTTACTTGGCAAATGTTTATAAATGTTTAGTATAAGGCTAAACAAAAAGCACAGCCAGAATGTCCTCCAGTATTTTTGGAAGCATGGATCAAGTATCTGGACAATATGCACCAGTGAAAGAAAACTCAGATATTATAGCCCTGCGCACCCTAACATCACTGGCATCAAAACAGCGTCAAGCTGACATGTTTACCCACCATCACACCTGCTAAGCTTCAGCCAATGTATCAGAGTGATCAGGAACTAGTAAAGCCACTACTGATGTCAGCTGAACTGTCAGGTTATTGAGGCTACTGATAACTAGCAGGAGAACAACCCAGTTGTTCTAGAGACAATGTTGATAATGAAGGAAGTATGGGAGTTAATGACAGAAGCCATTGTCGCAGCAACTCCTCCTGCTATACAGTGCTCAAACAGGCTAAAATTACACAGAATGCCAAGAATGAGGAGGAACAGGGGAGGTCAACCAACCCGATGAGGAGGCACTTCTCATTTGCTTGCAGGTGAGCCAGCAGAAACTTACAGGGTTGGATGGGGCTTTATGCCACTTCTGACAGATGTTGCAAACAGATGTGACAGATTCTTCAATAAAAGGAGCCCAATGACTCTGAAATGTCCAATTAATGCTCTCCTAACAAAACTGGAGTCAATGGGACTCTTCGAACAGTGTAGGGGGGAGGGGAATAATCGCTCTCCAGTTCGAGTCACACTCACACAAAACAAGGGTATTTGAAGTTGTTGGAAGACGATCATCTCAGCCGCTGAACATTACTGCAGAGGGGCTCATGGTTTTTTTTTAATTAAACAACTAGTCACCACCAGTAAATCACCTGCATTGCCAATTGGATATTTATAACCAAAGTCCATCAAGGACAATGCGAACTCAGAAGTGAAGGGAGGGCGCTAGAGAGAGCAGGAGGGGTCGATTGGAAGGGGAAATAAAACACTGTATCCCCTTCAGTACCCATGTCTCTAAAAGCATTGAGATACTTATGGTAGTGTCCCAGACCATCCATCTTCATTTGCTTCATCACTGACCTTCCCTTCATCGTAGGATGAGTTGGGGATGTTTACTGACGAGTGCACAATGTTCAGTACCGTTCCTGTCTTATTAACCACTGAAGCAGTCCATGTCAATATGCAGCAAGACTTGGACAACATTCAAGCTTTGGTTATAAGCTACAAGTAATATTTGTGCAACACAAGTGCCTGGCAATGACCATCTCCAATGACAGGATGCAACCATTGCTCCATGACATTTAACGGCATTACCACTACTGAATCCCACTCTTAGCGGCACCCTGAGGAGTTACAATTAACCAGAAACATGAGCATACACTGTAAATGCTGTGGCTATAAGAACTGGAAATAACTTACCTCTTGACTCCTCAAAACCTGCCTACCATCTACAAGGCACCAACCAGGACTGTCATGGAATGAGCCCCACTTGCCTGGACGAGTATAGCTCTAACAACATTCAAGAAGCTTGACGTCATCTATAACTCTTGGGTTATCTAAAATTCACCATTTTGAATATCAGTTTATTGATCTTACATATAGAAAATACACTGAATAGTCAGTATGGTTTTCCATGGAGCTAATTCCCAAGAAGTCCATCACATGAAAATTGACTTTCTTGTTTTTCATCATGCCCTGTTGCAAACAGAGGTTAGCTCACTAAGAGAATATACAAATACCATGTTTTCAACAAGTTTAAGCACACATTTCCAAGCCACATACCATCCTTACTTGGAACTACCTCATTGCTCCTTCAGCATCACTGGGCCAAAGTCCTGGTGCTCCCTTCCTAACAACACCTGCCATTTCTGCATCTCAACGACTGCAGCGGCTCAAGAAGGCAATTCATCACCACCTTCACTTGGGCAATTGGGAATGAACGATAATGACTGACCCAGCCAATGAAGACCATATCCCACAAACAACTAAAAAAACCAAGGTCAGATAAAGCTTCACATTTTATTTTAAACAATGCACAAATTTCCTAAAATACAATCTGGTTTGAGAAAGATAGAGGTGTTCAAACCAATGGTGTCTAGACATAGTCAATACGAAGAAACTATTCATGTGTTGGGAACAGTCCAACACCAAACATTACAAATTTAAAGAGATCGCTGAAAGAAACAAAGGCGACACAAGGCAAGTAGCTCTGATCTGGAATGTACTGCCTGAAAGGATGGTGGCGACGTATTCACTTTTGGCTTTGGGAAGAAGGTTGAGGTCCAGGAATTGGGAGTCAGAGAGCCTGCACACACTTAACTGGCTGAATGGTCTCCTTCCGTACTGCAAAAATTATTTAATTTAGTGAATCACTACCACCAACTCCATCACACTAAAGGCTAGCTGATCATCAGGGAAAACTCAGTACTCCACTTACGTCTGTGCACTGTGGGATATGTGTCCCTTTATTTTGCCTCCTCAAGCTGACAAACTGGGAGATGCTGCAAACCTGAATTAAACACAGAAAGTGCTACAGAAACTCAGCAGGTCTGGCTACATCTGTGAAAAGTGAAACAGAGTTAACGTTTTGAGTCCAGCATGACTCTTAAGAACTGCTCTGAAGAAGAATCATACTGAACACTGTTTCTCTTCCCACAGATGCTGCCAGACCTAGAGTTATAGAATCATACAGCACGGAAACAGACCTTTTGGCCCAATCAGTCCATGCCAAACACAAGGGTTTAAGGCCCGAAACGTCAAGTTTTCCTGCTCCTATGATGCTGCTTGACCTGCTGTGTTCATCCAGCCCCATGCTTGTTATCTCGGATTCTCCAGCATCTGCAGTACCTTTTATCTCTGATACAATCCCAAACTAAACTAGTCCCATCTGCCTGTTCCTGGCCTATATCCCTCCAAACCTTCCCTATTCATATTTCCATTCAAATGTCTTCTAAACGTTGTAAATGTACCCACATCCACTACTTCATCTGGAAGTTCATTCCACATACTAACCACTGACTCTGTTCCCCCGCCCCCCCTCGTGCCCCAAAGAGCGAAGTGATCGCGAACCAAAACAAAAATAGAAATCGCTTTAAAAATTTAAAGAGGCACCTTGTGACACAGTAGTGGTGCCGCTGCAGAGACTTAGCAGAGTTAATGTTCCGGGTCCGGAACACTGCCTGAGGCCTACCTGAGCTCCACACTCACCTGCACGACAAAGGAGAGGCTACAAATCCAGCAGCTGCAAACCCAAACAGCGAAGCCCAGGGAACCCGTCCGTCTACAAAAGCACCAGTTCACACTCCGGCAGCAAACCGCTCGCTTCCCATCAGAATCGGAGAAGCCTGGGGACCTGGAGGTGGGCGGAGTCGCCAGCACACGGAAGAGGGCGGGCCCCGGGATGGCCCCGCCTCCCCACCGACGGTCAGTCTGATGGACGCCACCCTCGACAAATCGCCGGCCGCTTCGGTGTAGGGGGGCGGGGGTTCAGCCGACGGGGCAGTAGGCGTGGCCGGCTGTTCTGGCTCGGGCACTGCCCACCCTCCGGAGAGAGGCGGGAGGGGAGGGAGGGTGCACGGAAGAGCGACACGTGGTTTCCGAGAAGTGACTGAGCGAGAATCGCTACATAGGTGGCAGGAAAGCGAGAATCGAAACTGACGGTGCTGGAGGCATAGCAAAGACGCTGGTGTAGGCGAAGGTAGCCAATATTAGTTACTGCGCAAGGCGCAGCTGGTTCGAGCACGGATAGTTCTAACGCATCAAAAATAAATTGTTCGTTACTACTCATACATCTTTTCTTCCCCTTGGTCAACTATATTTTTATCTGTGCTATATGGAAGATGGAATAAGTCCTTAAGGGAGGGCTAGGTGGGATGGGGCTGTAAAGATTACAACTTAATGATGTGTTGCATATTAATATCTTTTCATTTTTCCTGTAAGGTTGGCACGAGTCTAGCACTAGTAAAACAAATCTCTGACTAATGTAATAGTCCGCTCATCTAAGTGTCGTTTAAGTACAATGTTCGTTTTGGTGTCTATCCCTTGTAAGTTAAAAAGCAGAAAGTGCTGGAAGTACTCAGCAGGTGCATGGAACATTTGTCCTGTAGAGAGGGGAACAAAAAGTTAACAATTCAAGACTGTACCTTGTGTTGCCCAGTGTTCATAGACGTCCTAAGGTACAATTTAAGACTTACTCCCTCTCCAGATCCGCCTGAGGATGGATTCAATCGCAAAAAGATTCAAGCAGTCACGGTGACTCTCTGTCTTGACTGTGCCCAAGCTGAGTTTGTGAATAACCATCTTTCACAGGACTAGAGGTAGATGTACAGAAAAAAGTCTTCCTACCTGCCCATTCCCTGCACCCAAATACACCTCGCTTACTGGATGAGCAGTGATCAGGATGCAGAAATGAAAGATCTTGAATGCAGAATACCTAGGGGTGTCTGTATGGAAGTTGAGGGATTGGAGATTCCACAGGATGGAAATGACACTGTTTAAGTTGTGTCCTAACTGTTCCCAGCAGAGCTCTCAGAGATAACAAGCACGGGGCTGGATGAGCACAGCAGGTCAAGCAGCATCACAGGAGCTCTCAGAGACACTTGTTAATGAAAAATTCCACCTGGGAGGATAGGCTTGTTCTACATGAGGTTCTTCATGAAGGGGAGTTGGGGTTAAAGGTGATAACACAGTATGGAGCTGGAGGAACGCAGTAGGCCAGGCAGCATCAGAGTTGGATGCAGCATCAGAGGACAGTTGACAGTTCGGCTTGGGACCCTTCTTCTGGTGTTTTTTTTAGCCCCAGTATTTGTACACATTTTAGACAAGGTGCCAAGCATCCAATGCTACTCATGACATTCAATGCATTAAACAAACGCCATCGCTAACATCACTGAATCCTTCCTGTCTGCAATCTTCCTGACACCAACCCCCCAAAACTGGAACTGCGTGTTCTGAAGCGGCAATTCCTTCAGGTTGTCTGTCCTCTCTGATGAGGAGAATTTCTGCTGGGAGGTAACAATGTCCCACAATCTGTTCAGAATGCAAAAGAAAACAGCAATTCCTGAAAGTATATTGATATGACTTACCAGAAAGGAAAATTTATATTTTACAATACTCCATCTTCAAAACAACAGTGTAAATTTAAATGATTTGCACTTAGTATGTTGATATTATAAACAAACACAGAGAATGCTGAAGAAATTCAGCAGATCTGGCAGCACAATCTGGAAAGACAGACGGAATGAAACACTAACTGTTTCTTGCTCACACACAGACCTGCTGAGTTTCTTCCAGCATCCTCAGTACTCTGCTTTTCTTATTGTAGTAGATTTAATATTGGAGGCATTCATACATGATAATCGGTAGATTTCACATTTAAATTATAAGGACATTGGTAGAAAGTAACTGCCATATTTTGGTTTTGGTCTGCGAAAGACATTGATTAAAGTAGGCTTCTGCTCCCCACTTGCCTGGATGGCTGTAGCTCCAACAACACTGAAGAAGCTTGACATTATTCAGAACAAAGCTGCCTGCTTGATTGGCATCACATCCACAAGCATCCACTCCCTCCACTATCAAAGCTCAGTAGCACTATCTACAAGATACACTACAGAAATTCACCCATGAGTCTTAGGTAAAACCTTCCAAAACCATGACCACGTCCATCTAGAAAGACAAGTGCAACAGATATATGGGAACACCATCACTTGCAAGTTCCCCCCAAGCCATTCACTATCCTGACTTGGAAATATATCAACATTCTTCACTGTCACTGTGTCAAAATCCTGGAATTCCCTCCCTAAGAGCATTGTGGGTCAACCTATAAAATGTGGACTGTAGCAGTTCAAGAAAGCAGTTCACTGCCATTTTGAGATAGTAGGAACTGCTGACGCTGGAGTCTGAGATAACAAGGTGTAGAGCTGGATGAACACAGCTTTTTCTGAAATTTTTCTGAAGAAGGGTCCAGACCCGAAACATCAGCTTTCCTGCTCCTCTGATGCTGCCTGGCCTGCTGTGTTCATCCAGCTCTACACCTTGTTATCACCGCCATTTTCTCTAGTTTCAACTAGGGACAGGCAATGAATACTTGCCAGCTAGCAATGCCCACATCCCATGAATGAATTAAAAAAGACATTGTTTTTAGATATGGGTGTGCAAACCTATCTGATAAGTCATTGAGAGAAAGATTGGTTAAAATGTCAAAATTTAAATGCCTGTTATTGAAGTTATTTCTCCTCCAAAATGGTTGATAATAAACATTTTTTGACTGTCTCAGTAATCACTAAATATTTCATGCTTAGAATTACTCAAAACAATTTTAATTCTAATGTTAAGTTCCATTTTTCTTCAGTTTTAACGCTAATAGTGTCTCTGAAAAGAATTGGAACTCAAACAATTTGGTAACTTCAAAAAAAATTTAGAAGGAGATTTTATTTCATAATGTGAGCACCACAACAAAAAAAATATAGTGCAAAACTAAATAAAGGCACAGATAAAGCACAGCCCAGAAATACTTCCTCAGTTATTGGCATGGAAAAATCTTTGGGAATTGATTAGTATGAATGATTTTTTTAAAAATAAGTTTGGTTATGCTGCAGCAATTTAGTAGCTTAAAGATATATCTTGCTTCAGGTTTGACATTCAATTCAAAATTAAATTACAATCATTGAGGACTTTCCGACAAATACTTGTTGTAGAATATAAAGTATAAAATACAAAACAGTTTGAACCCACTTTAAACTGTTTCTGTGTATAACTTGGCAAATTAAAGCAAATTATCAATGTAGACAATATGTTTTGTGTTTTGAAATAAAGAGAGAACACAGCCATGATGGATTAAACAATGTAGAATCGCATTTGATTTGCATGAATTTTATGGCAGAATTACTTAACTGTGATGGTCTTTGTATCCCTGGTATAGTGCAAATTAGTATACTTTTGTTTCAATAGCATACATCGTTTTAAGTTCTTTCAAACTCCTGCCATGGTAGTTTAGTTTAAAATGCCAAATCATTTGGACAGTTATTCTTCACAAGTATTCCTGCAGCTTGTTACTTGAGCATATAAGTCACCCACACATTGCAAAGATTAAGCTCAAGTATTTTGTGAAGTCTAGGATTCTCTCAGGGTAAACTTGCAGTTGAGTCAGTAGTTAGGAAGGCAAGTGCAACTTTGGCATTTATTTTGAGAGGACTTGAATACTGAATGGCCTGGACATAGTGGACGTTGGAAGATGTTTCCATTGGTAGGAAAGACTTAGGACCTGAGGGCACAGCCTTAGTCTGAAGGGAAGACCTATTAGAACAGAGATAAGGAGTAACTTCTTCAGCCAGACAGTGGTGAATCTATGGAATTCACTGCCACAGAAGGCTGTGGAGGCCAGGTCATTGAGTATATTTAAGACAGAGATAGATAAGTTCTTGATTGTCAAGGGGATCAAGGGCTACGAGGAGAAAGTGGGAGAATGGGGTTGAGAAACTTATCAGCCGTGATTGAATGGCAGAGCAGGCTTGATGGACTGAATGGCCTAATTTATGCTCCTGTGTCTTATGATCTTATTTGTACTGAGTTAGTGACAGCAAAACATGCTATTGGATGTATGTGCTGTTTGTCATCTACATTTGGCATCGAGCATTCATGTGAATTCATAAAAATCAGACAGAATTCTCCATTATAAAGTTGAAATGTGGGGTTCAGTTTTTAATAGTATACCAAACACTATGATCCCGCTATTCTTTCTCATACTCATTGTTCTCTTCCAGTATCTTTTCCTGAATTCTATCTTTTCCTCCAATGTTTCAATATCTTATATTGTTCCCAATCGCTCTTGCACGTCAATCTCTTTTCTGGGGTTTTCCAAGTTTCATATTCTTCTGAACAAGAGTCAGACTGGACTTGAAACATAAACTTTGTTTCAATGTCCACAGACTCTGCCAGACCTGCACTACTGAGCAGATTAGACGAAGCTTTAAAGCAAACTGCATAAGCAGTTGCTTGTGATTTTACGTCATTACACTTTCTAAAATAAATTCAACATTTTTGATGCATAATTATAATTGTCCTATTACTACATTAATCTCAGAAACAAACAGACAAAATATTGCTTCACCAGCTGAGTAATTATACGACTTTCTGTTTCGCTTTTGGATCTTGACTTCTAGCACAGTTTATTGTTTTCTATCACATTGTTTTAATTGGGTTCAAACATAGTGGTAGCCATGCACTAATGCCTTCTGTGAAAACAGAATCTACAGTGTGCCAACCAGGATATGGAATTGGATTTGATTATATTAGCAGTCATGGATTCCAGAGGAGATCTGAATTCAGTGAGCTCAGATATAAAAATAATTCTCTGTTTTATAACAAATTGATAATCTGGAGCTGTAAGAACTGAGCTATATCATAAGTATTGCACTGTCGTTTAGTGCCTAGCAAAGTGGAGATTCACATATACACACTTACATTACTTTAGAGAACTCTGGTTGCAAGTGTCCAAAAGAAGTTTACACTTCCTCTAATTGTTCATGTGGTGTGAGTGTCACTGTCCTGTTCCTAATTTTCCTTAAAAAAGTGATATTAAATTTAGAATGAAGAGTTAATGGGATAGGCATAATGATGAAATACAGTCATGTCAATCAAATATGCACATTTTCCAAGAGCAATAATTGTATAATAGTGAGGAGCAGGAACCCTTATAACTTTTCCTGTTCTTAGCCCAAAGCAACTGAGTCCAATTGTAGACCTTCATTGCCAGTTAATCTTTTCTTTGAACAACAGAAGTCTGCAAATGAAATTGTAGATATTGAACCAGTGATATTTTGACTTTATAACATTGAAGATTGGAGCAGTAATAGGCCATTCCGTTTCATTCTCGACCACAACATCTTCACCTGCGACAGCTTCCAGACACATGGAACAGCCATGGGAACCAGATTTGCACCCAAAATGCCAACATTTTCATGCACAAGTCCAAACAAGACTTCTTTGCTGCACACGACCGCCGACCAACTCTATACACCAGATACAGTGACAACATTTTCTTCCTTCGGACTCATGGCGAGGAATCACTGAAACACCTGCATAGCGATATCAACAAGTTCCATTGCACCATTTCTGTGTCTGATGCCATTTCTCTCACTGAGAGAAATCAGTCTCATTCTTGGACACACACATCTCCATCAAGGACGAACATCTTAACATCTCACTCTACCGCAAGCTCACGGATAACCTCTTGATGCTGCACTTCTCTAGCTTCCATCCTAAACACATTAAAGAAGGCACCCCCTACGGACAAGTCCTGCGCATACACAGGATTTGTTCAGATGAGGAGGAATGCAATGGACAACTGAAGGTGCCAAGGGATGCCCTCACAAGAACGAAATATGATGCTCAATTCATCGATCGCCAGTTCTGACGTGCCACACAGAAAAACTGTAACCTCCTCAGAAGATAGACACGGGATACAACTGATAGGGTACCTGTCGTCATCCAGTACTTCCCGGGAGCAGAGAAACTACGTCATGTTCTTCACAACCTTCAACACATCATCGATGACAATGAGCACCTCACCAAGATCTTCCCTATGCCTTCACTTCTCGCCATCAAACAAATGCCAAACCTTAAACAGAGCATTGTTCACAGCAAACTACCCAGCCCTCAGGGCAACATTGACCACAACACCACACAACCCTGCCATGGCAGCCTCTGCAAGACATGTCAGATCATCGACATGGATCCTACCATCACAAGTGGGAACAGCACCCATCACATGCATGGCAGATACTCATGTGACTCTGCCAAAGTTATTTATCTCATATGCTGCAGACAAGGATGCTCCGAGACATAGAGTATTGGCGAGACCATGAAGACGCTAAGACAACAGATGAATGGACACCGCATAACAGTCACCAGACAGGGATGTTCCCACCCAGTGGGGGAACACTTCAGTGGGTCAGGACATTTGGCCTCAGATCTTCAGGTAAATGTCCTCCAAGGTGGACTTTGGGATACACAACAATGCAGAATCAGCGAGCAGAGGCTGATAGCCAAATTCAGTACCCATGAGGATGGCCTCAACTGGGATCTTGGGTTCATGTCGCATTACAGATGACTCCTCCATACTATACACTCTCACACACGCACACATAGACAAGTAATCTCTCACACAAACATACTCACACTCATATAATCACACAGTCACACAGACCTTCTGTCATATACACACACTGTCTCACAGACACACACACTCTCTCTCTCTCTCACACACACACACACAAACACACTCTCTACATGCACACACATATACACACACACATACACAAAATCTATGGAGTGAATTTGCATTTGCAGATTTGTTATGGCAGATGCACTCTACTTTGTTCAAAAAGCATACGATTTGTAGATAGTCAGTGTGGCATTTTATAAATTCCGGTTTTGGAAATAAAACCAGTCTGACTCCAAGTTGATACATAGCCAGATTCTAAACAAGGCCTCACATCTAAAATGCATTGTCTGTCCTGGGATGTCACCTCTGTTGTACTGAGGGAACTGATAAAACCTTTAGTTGTCTCAGGACAGTGACTTGAAAGAAATTCTGGAATTTGTATATTAATCCTTACTAGCTGATTAAAGATTTAACAGCCATGTTAGGTTTGTTCAACACATTCACATCAGTTCTATGACCTTTTGATCTTTTGCTTATAGGTTCTGTGTCTGATGCCATTTCTCTCACTGACACCTGAAGAAGCAGCAAGACTCCAAAAGCTTGTGTCTTCAAATAAACCTGTTGGACTGTAACCTGGTGTCATGTGATTTCAGTCCTAAAAGTTTTCCCCATTAGCCTTAAATATGAGCCCTGGTTGTGGACTCTGTCACCGTTGGGTACATCCTTCCTGCATCTACCCTGTCTAATCCAGTTAGAATTTTATAGTTTCTGTGAGATACTTCTTATTCTTCTGAATTCCAGTGCATACAATCCCAACTGACTCAATCTGTCCTCATACATCGGGCCTGCTGATTAGGTATGATTCCACCACTGTTTTCTTAGTGTTATGCTATAAACTCCTTGATATTGGACTCTAGCTTTTTTCCCACTACCGTTGTCAGAATTACTGGTCTATAATTTGTTTCTCTCTACCTCCTCTTTTAAATACTGGGGTTACATTATTTACCATTCAATCAGTAGGAACTGTTACAAAGTCTAAAGAATCTTGGAAGATGGCCACCAATGCATCCACTATTTCTTGGGCCACTTTCTTAAATACTCTGGGTTGTAGAATATCAGGCCCTAGGGATTTATCAGCCTTCAATCCCATCAATTTCTCTAACAGTATTTCTCCACCAATATGGATTTGCTTCAGTTCCTCCCTCTCACTTAGCCTTGTGTTCCCCATCATTTCTGGTGTGTAATTTGTGTCGTCGTTTTGCGAAGACAGAAACAAAGTATAAATTTAGTTCATCGGTCATTTCTTTGTTCACCATTATAAGTTCCTCCATTTCTGACTGTAAGCTTCTATCCATTTTTAATTGTTTAGTTTTTGTCACCCTCCCCACCCGGCTATTTCAATTTTTGTTTCTCTTTTTACATTTTATGTATTCCTTTCTATCTCATATTTTCCTCTTAATTAACTTTACTGCTATTATTTTAGTGCTCTTTTGTATTGTTTTCTGTCATTCTTCCTCTATCTTTCATTTCCTCTGCTGCTAAAATTTATGTTTCAGATTCTTTCTGCTGCTTATTTAAAGCTGTAGTTTCACTTTCTGTGATAAAACCAATTCACAGAAACAAAGGTAATGATGTTGTTGATTATTTAGCAGCTCTAACCAATGCTTAAAATGAACTGTTAAAGCAATTTCCTATGGTATCAAGTTGTCACTCTTTCTGGCAATGTTTTTGTTGTTTTGTGGTATTGTTTGGGAAGCACTTCTACCTACATCAAAAATTTGTAAGTTCAAGTCCCATTTCATGACATCGTGTTACTGCTTGAACTATGGGCTGATTTTCCCACTTCCTTGAGCATTTTCTACAACATGAGGAAGGTGGAAAAGAATCAGATTCTCGATGTTGTGAAGTTCTGTTTTAACTCATAGGGTTTAAATGGCAAATTCTGAATCTTCCTAATGAGCAATGATTACTTTATTTCCATGCATGTGAATCTCATGATTGACTAAACTCTCCTCATTTCTATGTAGCTCCCAAATCTCCCCTCCTTCCCTGAGAAACTAGATGATTCCAATTCCCAACATGAAAGTCAGACACGATACCTCACCATTTGTTTTTCCAGGCCTTCAGACAGGTCCACATTTGCCACAATCCCCTGCAGGGTCCATGGACGCCACCCTTCTTCCAACCTCCATCCACACAAGGGGGCATCACAAAACCACCAGGCTCACTGTATCATCATGCTGCTTTTGGACCATACCATATACCACTTCAGTCCTTCAGAACATCACTTCAGAATTCAATTATAACTTCCATGCTTTTGTCAGGATTGCCTTGCATGGAAGGAAAAAGCAGCATTCAGTGAAACAAGGGAGTAATTTTGTGTAAAATTGAAGTTAGATATCTTAAGACTTCAGTCAGCACATGATATGCATATTATGCAGTGCCATTGCTCGTGATAGGCAGTGGGGTGGGAGCAATCACTAATCAGCCTTCCATCACCAGTGAGCCTTCAATGCTCCAGAGTTCACATAAGCTGCTAAATTGCCCTGAATTACCTGAACATTCTAGATGAGAGCATTTAACCTGAAACAAGCAGGGCTTTGTGCAACTTCTCTTGACAGGCCAATGCAATATAAGAGTGGAAATATGAACATCCCATTGTAGATACCCCAGCCTTGAATGCAGTGTGCTCCCTTGGAAAGCTGAAAGATGGAATAAATCCTTGCCTCCAGAGGGATGTGGAATCGTGACTGATTCTGTGCTGTCATTTACAAGGTGTGTGAATGCTTTGTTCAAGAAAGGCCCTACCACAAACCCTGCACATTCTTTTTAGTCCTAGTGTTGTCCACATTAATGTGCAAAGACTTGGCTGCAGTTATTGACATCACAGTTCAACATCTGAGGCTACCTACAGTCAAGGAGTTGTTTGTTACAGATGAGCAATACTTGGCCATTACAACTTCTTTCATTCTTGCGATATCTGAAGAGGACGTTCATCTCTCAAATGGGTGAGACTTCATCAGGTCTGACAGTGACGAAGATACAAAAGCAGATTTTTTTTAACAATGCAGGGGAACATAAATTTAGAAAAATGCAGGATTATTGCCAATGAGGTGTCACCCATCTCATGTGTGTACCTTCAGTAAGTTTTTTTTTCTTCCTTTCCCTCCAACTAGTCAAAGTGCAGTCCCAAATTCCACAGCTGGGGTGCAGGGATACTGCTCTATGTTTGGTCCTGTTTGCCTGGAAGTCTTGGCTGATGATCCCCAGAGCCACTCAGGCCTAGAAACCCAAGCTCAATGTTCTGCCCAGATGAAGATGAACCCAGATTGACTTGGACTTCTGCAGCCTTTGGTATCCCAGGCAGCTTGGCAGTGGAGTGGCCAGATGACTCTGGAGTGTATTGAGAGGAAGCTTGAGATGGCCCTGTCTGTGTCTTCTTCTACTTAGGGTACCTGCTGGAACCATCCTGTCTTCCTGAGGTAAGTGTGCCTGAAGTAAGGTTGAGGTCCCTGACTCACCTCGTCTTGCCATTGATGCTGAGCACCTGATGGCTACAACGATGGAATGTAGGTTTGTGTGCATATCGGACAGGAACTAAGCATGCTGGACCTGAGTCTCCAGGGCAGCAGCTGGCCTGTCCATGGAAACTGCCAGGTGCATACTTGTCAGAGCCAGCATGGCACTAATAATGTTGGTGGTCTCCTCCATCTTTCACTCCAGTTTACTAACTGTCTCTGCCTGCTGCTCTTGTGACTGCAAGTTGAGTGACTTTATCCTCAGAGATGGAGGTGGAGCTGAGGATCCCTGCTGTTTCCCTCTTCTTGGCAGAGATTTGCTGAGTGCTGTACAAGGACAGAAGTGTAAAAGGGATAAAGCTTTGTGCAACGTTATGATTGAGATAGCACTGGCATTAATGGGAAAGCAGTGAGGCACAGCACAATGAAACTAACTTATTTTTAATTTTTTTTTAAAATTTGTAAGGTGAGAAGAGAGAGATTTAAAAAGACATCAGCAGTGATTTTTGTTTTACACAGAAAGTGGTTCATGTGTAGAATGAACTTCCAGAGGAAGTGGTGGATGTGGGTACAGTTACATGTTTAAAAGATACTTGGATAAGTACATGAATGAGAAATGTTTGGAGGGATATGGGCCATTAGCAGGCAGGTAGGACTAGTTTAGTTTGGTATTATGTTCAGTGTGGACTGGTTGGACTGAATGGTGTGTTTTCATGCTGTATGACTCTATGTCTCTATAACTGGGTTGTTTGGCCACGAAGGTCTCCTTGTCCCCACATGAATTGTCATACTCTTCTCCAGCCAAATTAAGCATTTTCTCCTTGTATACACAGATAGGGTGAATGGCCAAGGTCTTTTTCCTGGGGTGGGTGGGTCCAATGCTAGAGGGCATGGGTTTAAGGTGGGAGGGAAAACATTTAAAAAGGACCCAAGGGGTAACGTTTTCGTGCAGAGTGTGGTGCGTGTATGGAATGAGCTGCCAGAGGAAGTGATGGAGGCTGGTAAAATTACAAGATGTAAAAGGCATCTGGATGGGTATATGAATAGGAAGGGTTAATAGCGATATGGGCCAAATGCTGGTAAATGGGACCAGGTCAGATTGGGGTGTCTGGTCGGCATGGACAAGTTGGACCTGAGAGTCTGTTTCCATGCTGTATGACTCTATGGTGACTCTATAGTGTGTGGAGCCTTATGTCTTCCACCCTCTTGCTGGTCATGGCCATCTGGGCCTTATTGTGAGATTTCTTTTATTGGAATGAGATAAAGTAGGGTTAAACATGATGGAACTGAATGGAATTGCTGTAGGTAGTGATGTAGGAGCAGGAGAGCTGGTGAAGTATCCCCTGTCAGCGAGTACGAAGGACAGAGAGCAGGAAGGATTAGTAGTTTGGGAGGATAAGTTGGGTGAGAGCCCATGTGAACATGCTGCATGGAATAGTGAGAGTTACACTCCATGAGCCTTAATGAGAGGCATGTACAGTAGATCAGTTAGAGTGAGGGGTGACTCTTGAAGTGTGAGGTAGCAGAGAAAGAATGGTGGTGCTTAGCCTTGTGCAGGACACAAGATCATGAATCTTCTTCCTGTGCTATTGGTTGTTCCATTTCACCTGAGACACCTCACTGACCCGCTATCACAGCCCAGGCAGTCTGAGTCAGGTGGCATTGCCTACTTTGCCAATCAGCAGGAAGCTGGCCCTCCTCTCCACATTGCAGCACCTCAAAATTCTTGGTGGCCTAGCTAGATGCCCATGTCTCTTTGTGAGCCATGTCTTTGGTAATAATGATGGAGTTCCAGAAGGGCAGCTTGTGGCTTGCAGTGCCTGAATTGCTATGGCATAGGTTTTTAAAATATGGCATCAGCAGCACAAATGTTGCAAAGCCCCAGCAGCAGTGAGCATTACAGTGACTCTCCTGCCTCCTATAGGATAGGTGCTAGAGACGGATAGAATAATTTGTCAGATGAAGAGTGGAAGATTTAATGAAAAATATCAACATGTGACTTAGAGCTGGCACTCACTCAAAAAACAAATCAAAACGTCAAAAAGATGGGAATATTCAGCCCAACAATTGAGATAAATGCTGTGCCACAGGAGTGTGACATGACTGAAGGAGTTGCTTTTCAGATGAGGTGATTGGCTGAGACTTACTTCGCCTAGCAGTTCATGTGCTCATGAAAATTTCTGTGGCTTGATTTGAAGAGCAAGTTTCCCTGAGCAGTTTTTATCTGCCAACTAACAACTCCAAGACAAAATCCATCATTTATCCATTGTTAATTCTGAGAGTTTGATCTGAACAAATTGGATACTGTGCTTGACTACGTTACCTATTTGTTGTCTTCCATCACAATGCACACTCCTAACCAGGTGAATAATTTGGCTTTGATCGTATGCATTTTATTTTAGTTACATCTTCATTATGCATATTCTTATGTTAATGAGATGTTAAGCTAACAGTAGATAAGTTAGCAGAGGATATAAAATTAAATAGGGAACTGCATTTAATAACTAAACATCTTTGTGCCTATTTGAGTAGGATTCACAAATTGCACCAGATAATAGGAAAATTTATAATGGATTACTTGTGTTTAGGAAAATAATCAAGCCTTTATGCAAAGGGAATGGAACATAAAAACAGGAATCTTGCTAATCCTTGCTAACTCACACCTTGATTGCTGTGAAAATTTTTGGGACTTTTACCAGATGAAAGATATACTTGCATCAGAGACAGTCCCATTGCGGAAGGTTCACTCAGTTGATCCTGTGTATGAGCTCTGAGGAAAGGTCACTGCACCCTGCACAGATGCTCCCAGGCTTTTACAACAACTTCTGTTTTTGTTGCTGGGTGTGAAGGGATTTTCTCATCACAGGTTGAGTAGCTGGATCTGTATTCATTAGAGTGTCAAAGAATGAGAGGGCATTATTGAGGCAAGTAAGATTCTTAGTGGCTTTAACAGAGTAGATTCTGACAGCTGCTGCTCTTTGTGAGAGAATCTAGGGGATTCTCTCAGAGTAAGGAATTGCCTACTTAAGACAGGGATAGAGAAATTTCTACTCTCTGAAGGTGATGAATCTGTGGACTTATTTACCACAGAAGGCTATAAAGGCTGTGTCATTAAATATATTCAAGGCTGAGACAGACAGCTTTTTATGCAGTAAGGGAATTAAAGGTTTTAGGGGAAAGGCAAGAAAACAGAGTTAAGGATTATTGGATAGGTCTTGATTTTATTGAATGGTAGAGCACACTTGATGGGTTGAAGGTCCTACTTCTGCTCTTCTAGCTTGTGGTCAAATGATATTGATGTCCAGATGGACCATGGATGAAATTGGGAGTAGGCCTCTCCACTCTCAAAGGAATGGATTATCTTGATATCATAGATCACTATTCTGACTACTCTGAATTAGACTAGCTGACTGCAATGACTTGGTGAGATTGTAGAATGCTTGAAAACACACTTTGGTTATTACAGCATTCCAGATATTGTGATGTGTGGCAATAGCTCTCAGTTCACAAATGGATAATTCAGCTCCTTCATAAAGGATTGGAAAATTAAACACTTAATTTCATCACACTATTCCAGTCAAACGGCAAGACCGGCTTCTTTGGACAATTTTCATTGCCACTTCAAAGAAGTGAACAGAAATCCAGCACAGGACAAGTGAGTTGGGATGGGGCGTGAGTAGGAACAGAGTATTCAGAAGAAGTTTGTACCTATGAGAAAGAAAAGTTCCACCTCACAAATAAAAGGACATCATAAGGGACAGCATAAAATTAAAAGGCCTTATAAAAATGCAAAGAACAGTATAAATCCACAGAATGGGACAAATACAAAGAGCAAAAAGGGCCACAAAGCAGCTTGTAAGAGCAGCTAAAAAGGATTATGAAAGCAAATTTGCAATGGACATGAAAGACAATAAGAAGAGATTTTACAGTTATATAAAGGGAAAGCAGATGGTTAAGAGTACTATTGGTCTACGGATGGCTGATAGAGGGGATATTGTCAATGACCATAGGGAAATGATAGGCCTGCAAAATTATTTTGCTTTAGTATTCACAGCAGAAAAGGAGGATAGCTTGCTGCAAGTCCCAAAAAAATTAACATAGGATCAGTGACATACTCTAAATAAAATTAGCTTAAATAAATCATCAGTAAGGGGGAAATTAATGGAACTGAAGAGTAACAAATCCACAGGAGTTGTAAGGTTCCATTCACACGTGCTAACGTAGGTAGGGGAGCACATTGTCGATATCCTAACCATAATCTTTTAGAGTTCCTGGATTCAGGAGCTGTGTTTCTGGATTGGCAACTTACTTATGTCACTCTGCTATGACAAGAGGGAAACCAGGGAATTACAGACCAGTTAGAATAATATTTGTGGTGGCGAAGTTGTCGGAGTCCGTAATCAAGGATCAGGTAACTGATTGTCTTGAAAAGTTTTCGTACATCAGGGAGAGGCAGCATGGATTCATGAAGGATAGGTTATGCCTGACAAACTTCAGAGTTTTTGGAAGCGGTGACAAAGGTGATAGACAGCAGTAAGTCGATGAATACTGTTTATATGGACTCCCAGAAGGCTTTTGATAAAATCCAACACAAGAGACTGTGAATTAAGGCAGAAACCCATGGAATTGAGGGCAAATTACTGAAATAGATAGAAAATTGGTTGAATGGTAGGAAACAGAGAGTTGAATTAATGGGGAAGTACTCAAATAGGCAGGACATGACCAGTGGTATCCCACAGGCCTCAATTATTCACAATATTCGTTAATTACTTGGATAATGGTAAAAAAAATCAAGTATCCAAATCGTTGACACAGATTTGGGCAGCATTGTGGACAGTGTTGACAACAGCATAGAATTACAACAGGATGTTGATACATTAGGTGAATGGGCAAATCTGTGGCAGATGGATTTTAATATAAGCTTGTCTGAGGTTATCTATTACAGACTGAAAAGGGATGGATTGGGTTATTTTTTCGAAGGCACGAAGTTAAATACAGTGGATGTCCAACAAGATTTGGGTGTTCAGGTGTGTAGCCCTTTAAAATGCCACCAACAGGTGCAGAAAATAGTCAAGAAGGCTAATAGAATGCTGGCCTTTGTGTCTAAAGAACTGGTGTATAGGGACATTATGCTGCAGTTATACAAAACCCTAGTTAGACCCCAGTGAGCAGATCTTGGCACCACACCTTAGGAAGGATGTTTTGGCCCTAGAGGGTGTTCAACACAAGTGTACAAGGATGATACCTAGACTTCAGGGTTAAATTATGAAGAGAGATTAAATAATTAGGCCTTTATTGTCTAGAATTTAGATCATCCCGTAACCTTCTAATCAAGGTTTTCAGCATATTAACAGGGAAAGACAGGGTAGATAAACTATTTCCACAGCTTGAAGATTCTAGAACCAGGGACCATAGTCTAAGAGTTGGGGCCAGGACATTCAGGAGATATTTTAGAAAGTACTTCGACACACAAAGAGTAGTGGATACTTGGAACTCTCTTCAAATGGTGGTCAATGCCAATTCAATGGTTAAATTTAAGTCTGAGATAGACAAATTTTTATTAAGCAAGGCTGTCAAGGGATATGGACCCAAGGCAGACATACAGAGTTAGGCGACAGATTAGCCATTATCCTACTGAATGATGAAGCATGCTCAAGGGGCTGCCTGGCCCACTCCTGTTCCTATGGGGCAAGGAGGTAATGGTAGCGAAGGACTTGTCTTTCTCCCTGTCCCAGGCTGGGGCTGGATCCTCCCCCACTCCCCAGCTGCATCTCCTCCTCCTGGGTTGCATACCTTCCTTATAGCCTGGTTTATGTCACCCCCTCCCCGTCTGGGCCACAATATCCTTTCCCCAAGTTCAGTCTACACAGATCCCATTCCCTCACCCTCTCCTGGGTCCCTAGCTACGTCTTCCAAAGCCACGTAAATCCATTTGCACAATGTAAAACAGTGCATGGTGCAGATGTGCTGGCATCAGCAACTTCAGCCTTTAAAGAATATGATGCAAATGCAGGGACTGCTGAGAATAATCAACTGCTGATGCATGCAGAACAGTTGTCTGCATAGCAGATAACTTGGGTAACTCACAGTAAATGATAACACATGCAAATTTTTGACATTTGAGATAGAAATACTCCAGTAATGTGCCTCCTGCCTTGTTGTAGAGATATGACCCTTGCCATGAGACACTTTCAGTAGGGATCGATTTTACTGTATCTCAATAAAGGTACTATACTAGTGAATCCGGTTTTACTGTTACCTTGTAACAGATGGTTTGATTGCCTTAAATGCAACAGGGAATTGTTCAGTCCAGTTTGTTCCTAATGTTTCTAATATTGAAAAATCATTCAGAAATTAAAGTCCAGTCCAAATTTGGCATATAGGGAAATTTAACTTCAATCATTTAAATTACTGTAATCAGTTTATTTATGAAGTGCATAATACTACTGTGTAACATTCAATTAAGCAGTACAAAGTGATTCTACATTTACAATTCAATAACAAATGTTTCTGATCATAATGGCCACAACTCATCAACAATTTAACATAAAGGGTACAGTAAGATTTAAAGCAAGTTTGTTCCCCATGCTTTCCGTTCATGTCTGTGTAGTATTATATAAAGGATATCACTGAATATACTAATCACTCCATTAAGTATTTTAAAAGAAACTTCAAAAAGTGCAAACTTAATTAACTTGCGTTATTTGTATTTAGAAAAGACATTATGTACATACACATACATACAAAATTAATTCACAGAGTTAACAAAGAGGTGGTGTGTAAAGTCTTTATGTCACTGCGTCTCAAATTATTTTCTATAATTTCTTAACCATGAAATTGTAGGTATTTAGTGAATAATGGTTTTATAATAAAATGTACCTTTTCCATAAATCAAACAGTATTTGACATTTCTTGTATATTAAATAATGATGGTATTTTGAGTAAAGTCACAGTGCGTTATTTTAGAATCTCAGTGGCTCTTCTCTGACAGCAAAAGCTATCTACACATTTCAAGTTAGCTATTTATATTCAACAACAGAAAATGCTGGAAAAACCTCAGCACGTCTGGCAGAATCTGTGAAGAGAATGCAGAGTTAATGTTTTGGGCCCAATGACCCTTCTTCAGAACTTCAGTTTCTGTTTTTGCTTCTGATTTCCAGCATTTGGAGTTCTTTGAGTTTTTTAAAAATATAAACCTTGTTTAAAAGATTCAACTTGAGATACGTAATGAGTTAAAAAATTCTGACACTAAAATGATAGATTTTGAAACATACATTTAACAGATGCTTAACAAAACTAAAACCTAGAATATTCTAGTTGAGTTACCCTTTTAATCTGGGATGAGGGGCTTATCACACAAAGAGATTCAATAGACCAAACCTATTTTCCTTAGAGTTCAGAAAATGAGCAGTGATCTCACAAATAAAATGGGCTCGGTATGATAGACGCTGGGAGAATGCTTTCGCTGTTTGGATTGACCATACAAAGCTAGAGTAAGCAGAAACTTCTCCATTTTAAAAGTTGTGCCTCATTAATCCATACCCAAGATTGTGACTGTTTAGTCATTAGAAGACAGAGTTTGATAAATTTTGTTGCTATGGGAATCAAAGGGTATGGGGATTGTAAAAGAAGGAGAATGCAGCATTTTAGCCATGGCTTTATTGAAAGACAGAGCAGACTCATGACACCTATTCCTGCTTTTACTTTTCCTGCTTATAAAAGCTTAGTAGCACTATTTGCGTCCAATTTTATCGTGGTCTGTGAAAGTTAACCAGAAGACAGGCTACCAATCAAACATGCCAAGTTTTAAGAATTTAGTGCTAATATGAATCTCAACTGTAACTTTAAGGAATAAGATTCTTTTATAAAGATAGAAAATGCAACAGTAATATTTCATTTTTTAAATCTATGCTCACCATTATTGAGTAACTACAGGCTGAATTTTAGCAAAAAAAATGGCAATTTGTCAATTCCAAGTAATTTTATGCAGGGTCTCTCTTTGTGAGAGTGATTATCTCATATTTCTACAGTACTTATTTCATTATGAACGCAGTACACCTCCACAGCACTGTGTGCACGCTATCCTGTGCTCACCAGCAACGGAAGTACTTACTACTGCTGGGATCCTTTGAGGTTTCCACCATTGGTGTTATATTTAAAGACCAGCTGAGCTCATCTGATTAGCAGTCCCTCGTAAGTGAGGATGACTCTCTTCCATATTTAGTGAGTCCACAGGTGGCTGTAGTCCAATGCAATTTCTTTAGGCTTTGTTACACTTGGGGCAAAAGATGGTTGTGGGAAGGGGTTGGTGGGGCATCAGCGTGGCAGTGCACTCCTTACACTGTTTTCACCTTGCTTCTGCTTTTTCCCCAATGGCAAGTCTCAAGGTGCAGGACGCCTTCCTGGATGCTCCTTCTCCACTTTGGATGGTCTTAAGCCAGTGAATCCCAGGCGGGGATGTCGAATTTCGGCAGTGAGGTCTTGACATTATCCCTGAAACTTTCCCTCTGTTCACCTGGGGCATGCCTGCCATTTCAGAGCTGGGAGTGGAGCACCTGCTTGGGGAGGCTTGTGTTGGTCTTGCAGATGACGTGTCCAGCCCATTGCCACTGATCAAGGGTGGTAAAGTGCCTTGATGCTAGGAATGTTGGCCTGGTCGAGGACTCTGGTGTTGGCGCAGCTGTTTTCCTAGCGGATTTGCAGGATCTTGCACAGCAGTGTTGGTGGTACATTTTTTCCCCTTTATTCATTCACGGGATAAGGGTGTCACTGGTTAGGCAGAATTCATTTCCCAACCCTAATTGCCCAGCGGGCAGTTCAGAGTCAACCATATTGCTGTGGGTCTGGAGTCACACGTAGGCCAGACCAGGTAAGGACGGCAGTTTCCTTCCCTAAAGGACATTAGTGAATCAGATGGGTTTTTCCAACAATCGACAATGGATTCATGATCATCATTAGATTCTTAATCCCAGATATTTATTGAATTTCAATTCCACCACCTGCTGTGGTGAGATTCGAACCCGGGTTCCCAGAACATTATCTGGGTCTCTGGATTAACAATCCAGCGATAACACCACCATGCCATCGCCAATGCCTTGGGACGTCCGTTACAGACAATCTACATCTCTGTAAACCAGTGAATCATTTATTGTCATGTGTATTCAATATAAAATACAGTGAAAAGTGTGAATCGTTGCCATGCATAGGCGCCATTCAAATTAACTTAGAATAAAATAATTTTAAAAAGTTAACTTAAAGGGAGTCCAACCTTTCCTTCCCCGCTGCTACAGTCCTGTTCTGCGCTTCCCAGCCCATGCCATGCTGCTGACAGTGTCCTACTCTGGGCTATACCAGCACTTGCCATGCTGCCACCAGGGGACCCACTCCACGTGGAAGCGAGAATCCCACTCCAGGCTTCACAGGCTGGCTGACTGACTGACTCTGCAGCCACGCTGTGTCTGAAGATGCCGCCGCCGCTCCAGAGCTATGATCTTGGTGTGGGATCTGATATCGTTCTCTTTGAACACCCTTCTCAGGCGGCCAAAAGCTGCGCTAACATGCTGGTCATTCATTGCCAGCCACAGAGAGTGTTTCACAGCACACGCAGTGAGAGGGAAACGGGAAAGGACAGCTTCTGACGGCGTGTAGGTAGCCCGGGTCACTCTTGCTGGAAACAGAAACGCTCTACCACTTTATCCCGTCACTTGTCTGAGTGAGTGCCATTGTAACTGCAGCTAAAGAATGAAGCTACAGAGGTTACCTGTCCTTAGCACCACATTCCCTGTCTGAGGGAGTACTACTCTTTCCCCAATGCCCAGTGTAGCATAATACCCCCTCGTCATTATATGACGTAGGAGTATCAGATGATGGAAAGAAGTTAAAAACTCTATCTTTTATTGAACAACAGGAAACGTGAAGAAAGAACAATAAAAAAAGTTGCATTTGCTCAGAGAACAAACAGGCTCTGCTTGCCTTTCGAGTTACAATAAATGTACACAGAACGAATAAAAACTTCACCCAGCTCACTTCAATTGGAACTGGGTGTCAAGTAAGTCCTGTCTGGTTTGTTGCGCCCGATACTGCATTGCTTTATCAGGCTGAAGGTGATGTTCGTTCTGCTCAATGTCATCATCTTCTTCCTCAGAAGACTGCTGCCACTCTCCCAGCTCTTCAGGATCATGTCTCCAGATGTGCAGGGCACACCATGCAACAATTGTGTGGTACACTCTTTTTTGGGGATGCACTATAAAATTCCCCCCTGCCAAGACAGATCTAAGCATCAGAAACTCATCTTCAGGAGGCCTACCATCTGCTCCATGATAGCCCTACTGGAAGAATGGACTGTGTTGTATCTACATTCAGCCTCAGTCAGAGGGTTGCATGATAACTGAGTCATTAGCCATGATAGCAGAGAGTAGCCCTTATCTCCCAATAACCATCCTTGTAAGGCATCCTGCTCTTAAAATGTAGCAGGAACATGAAAGTTCACAAGGATACAGGCATCGTGGCAGGTTCTGGATATCTAGCACAGATGACTTGTACATTGATGGAATAGAATCCTTTACTGTTGAATAAGTCAGCCATATTTTGATATAATGCTCTCAACACAATGTGTACAAGGTACACAATGGAGAAGGTGATGATGTTGAAAATTCCTATTACTTAAGGTGCAGCACTGATTCCATTATAGGGAAACAAGGTGAGGAGGTGTGATCTGTCACAATTTACGTTTTTAACAGCTTTGATATATTTGTGGTTTGAGAATTGACAGATTATACACAGTTCCCAGTTCATCCTTGGAAGCAGCAGATGGAGAAAAAGTCAGTGCAGCTGACACCTTGACAACCACTGGGATGGAATAACCACCCAATCCTTCAGGTTGCAAGTCCCACTCCAGTGGATAACACAGTTCAGTGACAGAATCATGGAACGTCCTCAGCCTACTGGCAACAATGTGCCTCCCTTATCTGGAGGAAATCGCATTTAGGACGATGAGACTCTGGATCTCCTCTACCTCCTTTGCATCCTGAGGAGTCCTTCACCTTCAACTTCTTCACGTGAACCCATTCGATAGCCTCTGTGGGACCTGGAGGTTTGCTGGCACATTTGGTCCTCAATTTCTCTGCACCTTTGGTGTACTGTGGCCACTGTGACAATGTCACCTGCTGTGGCTGGATCAATTGGTCATAGTTCCAATGTGGAATAACAGGAACAGGACAAGTCTTTTTTTGCACGAGACAAGTCCTTAGTTCTGTTAACAGTCAGCATTCGCAGCACACACAAATGATGATTTAGCATTGTTTTCAATACCTTGAGATAAGGAGGAGTCCAACAAGGAGGGCTGTGGAAAAGCTTCACACAAATCTTTTTTATAGGAACCTTATTCTGAGGTATGCAGCACAAGCCATGCCGTGCAAATGGAGTAGGAGATTGTAAGTGCTGCAGAATTACTGAAACAGTTCCACCCCACCCCCACATTACCCAAGAAAGGCAGTCTTGCATGTAAGAGCATGTTGGTGGATAGTTACAGTTCAATGTGGGAGGAAATCAGCTCTGTGCCCTGATCAGCCAGTGAGACCTTGGATTGTCTTTGTGAATTGTGGCCCACAGCTGCCACGTTACAGGTAATCTACAATTACTTCTGCTTCACAGATGATCAAGGTTATTTTGTAAAGACAAAGGACATGGTTCGGATACTCTTGACCAGGATTTTTATTACACACTGGTGGTCGTTGCACGAATTCACATGTGGAATTCTGCAATTACAGAGGTGTTCAACCTGTAACTCTGAAATTGCCTGATTAATTGTCACTTGAAGAGTCTCGCATCACACAATTAGGGCTCGTCTGCTCAGATAGGGAAATCTGCTTACTCGACCAATTCTAGGTAGCATGGCAGCTATTTTCCATTTTCATTGCGCATTTGTGATTTGGATGAGAATGGAGAGTAACATGGGCGGTGCTTTGATGAGTGATCCATTGGCTGATCCTGGTAATCTAGGGACTCTCCTAACTTTCCTGTTCCTTTCTTCCTTACTCTCCCTGTTAACCCTATCGGTTTTGAGCATCCGCATCTTCCACCCAACTTCTGCTTTTAAGTCTTCATCTCCCACTATTAACCCTAAAGCCTAGGCTGGCAGCTATGCCAACCATTATGATGTACTGTTCCCCCACCACCTCCATTGAAACCAGGGTGATGTTGACTGCTGATCAGCTCCTATTGCAGTAAGCCATGCTCTCCACTGTACTATCATCTTCTGTGTGGAGTTGTTCCTCTGTATGGCAGCATGCTGCCTTGAATCCCCACCATTCAGTTTCCTACCACAACAGTAGCCCGATAACACCACCCTCAACTTTCAGTGAACAAATCCCAAAGACTGTCCGTGACCCACTGTCTTGGACTGACAAGATCCCTGACCGATATCTGCGTACTTTGCCAATAAAGATACCATTAATCCCCTGATTAGTTGTACTGGACTTACAGGACTGACTGTGACCCTACTAACTTGTCTGTAATGATATGGAACCTCTGACTACCCCACCAGATGAACTGACCATTTCCAAGCCCTTAGCCTGAAATTGGATGCTGTCCTGGACTGACTGTAGCAAGATTCCCCGACTGATGACAGTCCCCCTTAACTTGACTGAAGTTTACTCCCCTTAGACTTTGAGATATGGTGATTTGTCTGACATACATGCTGCATGTTTGGTCAGTAAGCTCCAGGTACATGCTGTAGGTGAGATATTGATCTAGCACAATACCGTATATATCCAAACACATCCACCCCATTGACTGATCATCGCTGGCAATCATGACAATGTGCCGGCTTTGTATTTACACTTAAAGGCAAGGCAAGACCAGACAAAAGTACTATGAGCCTTTAAATTCAGATTGAGGGGTAAAGAGTGAAAGGACAAGGCAAGGCAAGATAAAGCAAGGCAAGGCAGGAATGCTGTAAGCATCCAAGTAGTCATGGAGTGAGTAAGCACTAAGAAAGCAAGCTAAGAGCCTGGAGAAGTACCCTGCTCTGATACATAATAATGGGAGCATTTTTCTCCAAATAAAGCAGCCGGACAGCTGCATTATGGCGAAAGATGTTGGTACACTCCAAAGTGCAGCAATGAAGTGGCAAACTGTATTCCAAGAGAGTCAGAGATGTGTCATGAGAATGTGGTGATGCAAGTATGTGTCTGATACCAGCCTCGGTGGAAAGGGAGTGCGGCACAAAGTTTTCTGCCTTTGCAGCATATCCACAGTTGCTGGGGACTGCTGGCTAAGATAGAGGCTGGAGGAGTAAGCAGTGAACTGGAGCTGCCAGCTACCTGCTTTGACTTTTATGTCGGAAGTTGTTGCCATCTAATTTCTCTCCATCGCATGGTAGAATAGGAACCTTCGTATAAATAAGACAGATTAGGTAATAATGAGACATAAATGCATGCAAATAGGCCTCTTACTATTGAAATCTTGGATGGCAATTGGACATTTTTCTGCTGATGTCAAGAATCCCATTCTCTCTTCTTGCTGTATTTTCTCAACTGACGTGCCAATGCCCATGTCATATAGGGGTTCAGAGAATTCCAACTAAGATCTTTATACAACCGTGTAAATATGTTACATGTATGTTGACTAAAGCATGAAGAGATCTCAATTTCATTTACTGGAGGCTAGGTACCGGCATGCATTGGGTTGGAGACACTGTTATTCTGAACTTTTTATTTCTTCATTTTTCCAATTTTTTTTCTGAAGGATTTATTCTTCAGAACCTGTTTCTAGGTACTTTTGTACCTAAGATGGCACCACAGTGTGGCAACTTGTAAACTTTTCACTGTATTCATTTGAGTATGTGACAATAAAGCTAATTCAGATTAGTTGCACTTGAATATAATGCTGATGTAAATATTATTGTTGCATTATTCATTAAACTTCTACCCTGTTGTCAATACAAAATGTTTCAGACGGGCAGTATGAGAGTGTTAATGTAACTTGTAAATTAGCTCAATCACTTGATCTCAGTTTGTACGAAAATCAGAAGGCATGACATCACAATCAATCATTAGGTGGGCTTGCATCTCAAAAACTTTGCAATGTGTGTAATATACTCTATGGCCACATATTAAAATTACTAAAGTAACTGGTTTGTGTTCCTTCAAACTTTACAAATTTAATCTGGAATGTTTTTAAATGTTTCGAAAGAAGCAACACTCCTGTTTGTACTCTCACAATATTAGAAATTAGTCTCCCTGTTGTGATATCTGAACAAGTGTTCAATTGCTTACATACATAATCCCTTTCTTGTTGAGGTCTGGGCACCTACAGTCAACTGTGGTGAGCAGTGTAACTTTGGTTTGACAACTCTTCATTGCATGATACAATGTCTGAAACTCAAATCTGTAACACAGCAATTAATTAGAGATGAAGTATCATACTGATGTCATTTGTAAGCTCATGCATATATCTGCTTGCATAGTTTTCCACATTACAACTGCGTTGTTATAAAAGAGCTTGTTGCACCCTCTTAGAATGAAATATTATTAGACATCTAACTATAAATTAGATTTAGGGTGTTTATTATCTGAGTTATTGTGAAATGAACTTTGGAAGTCAACCATAATCAAATCATTGCTTCAAAACATACAGCAGTCTCTATTTCTGCTGGACTCAGCTGCTGTTTCAGTTCAGCATACACTCCTGGTGACATAGGAAGTAGGTCTGATGATGAAACTGGAGCCGTTGAAGCATTTGGACTGAAAAAAGCAGAATAAATTAATAGTTAACACAAGACACAGCAATTTTTAGTGAAAGGTTCATTGGTTGTTGATACTTACAATTCAGAGAATGGTATAAACCTTGAGGAAATATAGCCTTTCTTCTCTGTCTCTGTGGGTTCAGATACTATTTAAAAGAAGAAGAAATTATATATTTTGGTACTTGATCGATTTTTAATGATTTGTCACTATATTGAGGCCAATTTCCTTTTACAGCAGTGTACAATATCTAAAATAAACAAAGAATTGTGGATGATCTGAAACAAATTACTAGATTGTAGATAGTTTTCCCATCCCCTTGCCTGCCTACATCTTTCATATCTTTCTCTCTTTGTGCTCTGTCTCCAACTATCCGCTCACCTCTTCACACTACACACCATCCATCAACCCCCTCTTCAGCATTACTGAACTGTGATATAACTCCATATACATACCATTGTCCTATATCACTTAATTTTGATTAAAATAAACTTAATTTTAAAATTAACAATCAATCTAGCATCAATTGTTGCTTGTGCTAGAGTGTTTCAAACGAATACCACCCTTTGAAAGAAGAAGTGTTTCCTAATTTCAGTCCTAAAATGTATGGCTCTAGTTATAGAATCCCAACCAGTGGAAACAGTTTGCCCTGTGGTTACCCTTAATATCTTGAAAACCTTAATCAAATAACTTCATATCCTTCTAAATTCCAAGGAATACACCACAGTTAGTGTGATCGCTCCACATAATTTAACCCTTGGGAGTCAAGGTATTGTTCTGGAAAATCTATATCATGCTCCCTCCAAGGCCAATGGGTTTAGGCCCGAAACGTCAAGTTTTCCTGCTCCTATGATGCTGCTTGACCTGCTGTGCTCATCCAGCCCCATGCTTGTTATCTCGGATTCTCCAGCATCTGCAGTACCTTTTATCTCCAATATATCCTTTGTCAGGTTTGGTGTCCAGATCTTATAGTATGCCAGCTGCCAGGGCTTCCTGCGTTTTCTAATTTCAGTCTGCTAAATGTGATTTCAAGACAAAGTAATAAAATTATCTGGTTTATTACTATACCACCACAGACCGCCAACACTGACCTTCTTTTGGCTTATTGTTGTAATGCTTTCCAAAAGCTTTGTCCTTTGGAATATCGGGATATAGAAATTGTAGTGGGTTCTCTGGAATATTCTCAGCCACCATTACTTTGTAATCGCGGATGATGTCAGGCAAAGGAACCGCTAATAACTGGCTCTTGGAGTAAGGTTCTACTGAATGAAATTTCATTTCCCCTAAAACAGCAACAGTCAAAGGTTATGTTCAGATCCTTGTGAAATTAAAAAGTGAATTTAACATTCAAATATTGGATAAAATTTTGACTACAAACTTTCAATCCTATCCCATCAAATTCAGGTACTTTAATTTATACTTTGCAGAATCTAATGGAATCTAGTGGGAAATAATTTATTTTATTGCTCATGAAATCATGCATTTTTTCTATGAAATGGCATCATTTATTTAGCTCCCATGCATATTGAACAATAATACTGGCAAGTAGCCCCATCCTATACATTTGTAGATTAGTTATGCCAATATTAGCATATAAAAACATGAGAATAAATTCAGAACCTTGAATAAACAAGGGAAGAAAGTTCAAAAGACCTGTGACTATAGTGGTAGCAATATATTAGAGCCAAGAAAGGTTCTAAAGTTGGAAGTAATTGAAAAATGGAGGTTAAAACCAGATCACTTATAGTACCTAAGAGGGCATAAAGGATACTTAGCATTTATCCAAGTGTGGAAATGTTCTGTATTCAAGTCTTGGACAGATAGATTTTATAGAGCACAGGGATGGTCAAGGAAATAAATTGCTTGGAATGAAATGAAAACCAAGCTTTCTGGATGCTGATATAGGAATGGAGAAGATATAAACTTTCTATTTGGGATCAAAAGAGATATGAGGAAGATCAGAGGTGATAGTAGCTGGTTTTATGTCCAATAGATTTTTTTTTTAAAAATTGAGCACCATTTTCTGTTCTTGTTACATTGACATTTTTTGTTGCAGGATTTTGCACAACAATATGCCTGGAGAATATCTGTCTGTTTATAATTTACAAATCCATTTATCTTGGATTTACTTGGGAAAACTGACCAACGAAGCAGATGAAATCAGAGATGAAATCAGTGTGGATGTGAGATGAAATCAGAGGCTGTATTGAGCTTTTAATCCATGCTCTGAAGTCATAACCATAACTGGTATCTGACCTGGTGAGGTAAAGAATCTGTGGCATGTGTGAAGTGAAAAAAACGGCGAGACTCTTCAGTCAGTCAAGTTGAAGATTCTTCACTGAGATTGACAAGAGCAACTTAGCTCCCCAGAATGGATTGATTGAGGCCGACAGAGTTGGTATAACTAAATTTCTGATCACAAAGAAATTGGGATATACTTGCAACTGAAACTAATGATGCTAAAGCAGGGAATATCTAATTCAGAACCACATTTGTAACAGATGGATAACATTGTGAAGAAAGTTGAGGTGATGGACAATCTATAAAATAACAAGACTAAATGCCAGTAGAGAAGATTTTGACTTCTGAATTAGGATTGGTCCAACAATAAGTGGTTCCCTTTGTTTACTCTCCATCTCTTTATTCGAAACAGAACTGAAAACAGCTCAGAGATTATCCATCTGTTTATAGTTTACAAATCTACTTATCTTGGAGCATGCTTATGCCAAATTGTTTTTAAGTTGTGCCTCTGTCCCAAGCAACAGAAAGAGAGAATCCATTATTATCTTACCATTCTCAGATCGATCGACCCAGGTAAATGTAATGGCACCGTCTCTGCTGCTCTCACTGAACCTCAATAAAAATGTGCCAGGTGGTTTATCCTTCAACAAAGCACGTTCATTTTCCTTACTCACAAATCCCACAATGTACCTGAAGAGACATAAATCAACATTTTTAAACAAATTTACATAATAGAATTTCACTGTGCAAAGATTAAGGGTATCTTTCTTCCTTTTCCTATCTCCTCTTCTGAAGATGCAAAGTCTAGTTGCAGTTTGGTACATGACTGCTGGGAGGCCACTGGTAAGTAACGTGCCCATTTATTACTCTCCATCTATAAAACCAGGAAAACAGCATCACAGGGCCTTCTATATGGAGGTATCCCATATGATGCATGCACTACACATACACTTCCTAACAAAAGCTTATGGGTACTCGTCAAGAATGAAAATCAGTGTTGAATTCTGTCTGTGGGTCCTGAGGCCACTACAACACCTCACTGCAGCTAAGATTGGAATCAATGGAAATTAAAGCAGTGAGATTTCCACATGGCAGAGCACTGGTGCTGCATTGGACACCAGAACCTAGATAATGCATCATATTCAAATTGGATTTGAATTCAGTGCAGTGCATGACGAATATATCCAAATGAGATGTGTGCTAGGACCCAGGCTCATTTACTTTTTACCAGCATGCACCCCCAGGAGTCAACAACCCAGAGGGCTGAAAGATTAGCTGTCTGGGTGTACAATCAGTTGCCAGTCAGGAATTGGGTTAACAGTAGCCTGCAGACTTACAGCAGCTCGCTCCTGCTCCTCCATAATAAAGAAAGCAAAAACATTGAAAATGACCTTTCCAATACCAGGCTTCAGTGGCCCCTTTTAGAATCGCAAGTTTGGCTGTTAGGCAACTGTTGAGCATGCATCTAATGGCCATATGCGATAAAACCTAGCAATAAAGCCCTGAAGCAGGTGCTAGCTCCCATTTTGCATAGGAGATTGATTTAGAGGTAACTGCTCCAACAGAGATTAAGCTGACAATTCAGATCTTTTTTAAAAAGGGATGATGATTGTTGATGCATGCCTTATATATTCAAAAGAATACGACACTAATCAATAAATCATTAGTCTTAGTATCAGAGAGAATAACCTTCAGCACTTTTGCTACTACTGACATTTCAATGTTTCTCTGACTTAAGTATGACTTGACAACACAGTGTGGAGCTGGAGGAACACAGCAGGCCAGGCAGCATCAGTGGAGCAGGAAAGTTGACATTTCAAGTCGGGACCCTTTTTTCAGAATTGGGAAGGGGTAAGGGGGCTGGGAAATAAATAGAGAGAGGGGGGTGGGGCTCAGGAAGGTAGCGGGGATGGTGATCGGTGAGTGCAGGTAGGGAGTGGTGGGGATTGGTCAGTGGGATGGGTGGGGCAAATAGGTGGGAGTGAAGATGGATCTCTTGCATTTCCTGCACTTCTGCCCTCACAACCCCTCCCCCAACAAAAATAAAGACAGAGTCTCCCTTGTCCTCACATATCACCACACTAACCTCCGGATTTAACGTATCACAACTTCCACCACCTACAATCCGACCCCACGATCCAAGAGACATTTCCCTCCCTACACCTACACACTCACCTCCATTCAAGGCCCAAAAACAAACCTTTCATATCAGACAGGGGTTCACATGTACATCTGTCAACTTGGTCTACTGTATCCGCTGCTCCTGATGTGGCCTCCTCTACATCGGTGAGACCAAGCATAGACTCGAAGACCACTCTGCGCTCTGTACGTGACAAATGACAACACCTTCTGGTCGCCAACTATTTTAACTCCCCCTCCCACTCCCTGGGTTGACATGTCCACCCTGGGCCTCCTTCAATGTCACAATGACACCACCTGCAAACTTGAGCAGCAACAACCTCGTACTCTGCCTCGGGAGCCTACAGCCCGATGGCCTAAAGGTGAAAGTCACCAGTTTTAAAATCTCAACACCCCCGGTCTCATCCCATGTCCAATCCTCCCTCCCATCCCTGCCTCCTTGACCTGACACAACCTGTTCATCTTCTCTCCCATCGATCTGCCCCACCCATCCCAATGACCAATCCCTACCACCACTCGCCCATCACCATCCCACCTACCTTCCCCAGCCCCACCCCTCCTCTCTTTATTTATTTCCCAGCTCCCTTCCCCCTCTCCATTTCTGAAGAAGGGTCCTGATCCAAAACATCAACTTTCCTGCTCCTCTGATGCTGCTTGGTCTGCTGCGTTCCTCCAGCTCCACACTGTGTTGACTCTGACTCCAGCATCTGCAGTTTTTGCCATCTTTAAGTTTGACTTGATGTATTTTTGCAAGCAATACACATTTCACAGTTCTACATAAACTTTTTGAGGGAGTAGCTAAAGTAATGGATGAAATTAATAAATGAGGCTACTCATTGGGTTTGTCACATTGATTTTCAGAAGATATTTGTGACTGAGAATATATGGACAGAGATATTCCAAAGGCCAGAGAGTTGTCAGAGCAACACAGTCTGGAGTTGCACGTTCAGACAATGCAGAATTCTCGATGTAGTGACTCCATGGGAATTATCTGGGAATTTGGATTTTCTGCTGGGGACTTTCCCCGAGACTAGAAATCTTCAAAAGAGCCCAGTTAATTTGGAGATTCAGAGCATTCTGACTCACTTAAACTTAGTAAATGCACAGGAAAATTTAGAAGATGAAAAAACTACTCCAACTTCTTGGTCACTCTTAAACTGAACCCCTAATCAACAACCGAAAGCCTCAACCACACCCTTGTTGGACTCCTTACACCAACACACCCTACCCTGAATCCCTGACAATCACCCACCAATCAGACCTACCCCTTGAGCTAACCAAATTCCACCACCCTACTCAGAAAAGCTGTGAAGATTAATTCTCCAAGGATCTGGAATAATATATGGGCTGGTTTAAGTACTGAAATTACCCTGGATGGAATCAAGTCATAGTTTGCATGACTTGTTCAGTATTTCCTGTCTTTTTTTCTTCTTACATCAGATTTCTAACATGTTCACTAGTTTGCTTTTGTATAAAACTCTCTAGCTTTCTTCAGAATGTGTAGTTTTAGACTCCATCTTAAATGGTCTTTGATGTATTGCGACTGGCAAAGAGAATTGTGAGTGTACAGAAGACAGGCATGGGTATGTAATCTGATTATTAATGTATCAGTAAACGAGAGAAATGATAGTTCAATGAGTTGAATGAATATCTGGTTAACAATCAGAAAGAAGGTTGTTAATATAGGGCAGACATAGTCAGATACACTAGTTCAGTATTTTGAGAAATATAGGTACTATGGAATGTCATTTTTTCAAATGTAACAGATGAGGGTTCAATAATGAAGAACTCATGTTTGCATATTCAAGTGTTGCGATTGAAATTGTGGCTTCTGAAGTGTTAAATTAAATCTTATTTGCTACAATGCAGTTTGCCCCATAAATTAAATCAAGTGACTGCTTCACTGCTAAGTGTACTGGTAACTTCAACAGTAATGAATAATATCCATCATTGGCTTTTAGTTACCCATCTATCCATAAAGCCAATAGGTGCTTCTTGATGAGTTCCAGGATTCCATCTAACCACAACCAGAAACTGAACCTGTTAGGAAGATTCTCCTGTAAATGAAACCAAAAAAAACGTTACCAGAATTTGTAAAAAATAGTAGTCAGTGGTTCTGCAAATTCTAAAGTTTATAACTACTTAGAATGAAGGACTGAAACATTACCTCCTGTCTAAACAAAAGATTTGAGTATGTGTACATATGCACAAACAAGATTGGGGATGCAACTAACGCACAAATACACACAGAAATGTGTGATTATTGATTATGACAACTTACAGCAATGAATATATTTAACAGGAGTTGGTTAGCTCAATGGACTGGGTGGCTTGTCTATGATGCAGAGTGACAACAATAGTGTGGGTTCAATGCCTACACTGGTTAAAGTTACCATAAAGGTGCCACCTTCACAAACTTGCTCCTTGTCCAAGTCATGGTGACCTTCAGGTTAACTCACCATCAGTTATCTCTCTCTAATGGCAGAATAGTCCTATAATCCTCTGGGACAATGGTGACTTTACTTTAAGTGGTTGTTTTGTCTGGTGGGCCGAAGGACATTTTTCTGTGCTGTAGATCTCTATTACAGGTACTTTGCATTTTCTTTACTACCTTTAACAGAGAAAAATACCTCAAAGTGCTTCACAGAGATGTAAAAAGGGAAAAAAACATCAGTTAAATAAGAGATAGTAAGAACTACAGATGCTGGAGTCAGAGGTAACACAGTGTGGAGCTGGAGGAACACAGCAGGCCAGGCAGCATCAGAGGGGCAGGAAAGTTGAAAGTTCAGAAAATTTTCTGAAGCATCCTGACCCGAAACGTCAACTTTCCTGCTCCTCTGATGCTACCTGGCTTGCTGTGTTCCTCCAGCTCCACACGGTTACATATGCAGTGAAATAAAGCAGGTATTAAGATGAGTCAGTCAAAGGAGTATTTTCAAGACCTTGAAAGAAGAGAGGGAGGTAGGTATGGGATAGTTTTGGAATTCCAAAGTACTGGATCCAGGAGGCTAAAGTCACAGCTGCAAAATGTGCTGTGACAAAAAGTGGGGATACAAAAGAAGTTGAAGTCAGAAAAACAGAGAGTTGGTGGTACAGGACCAGGGAAGATCATAGATTTTTTTAATTCACTCGTCGGATGTGGTGTCGCTGACTGGCCAGCATTTATTGCCCAGCCCTAGTTGCTCTGGAGAGGATGGAAGTGAACTGCCTCCTTGAATTACTGCAGTCTATGTGCTGTACGTGACCTGACTTGTGCTTTATAGACGGTGGACCGGCTTTGGGGAAATAGGTGAGTTCCACCCCACAGTATTGCTGGCCTCCTTACCGGTGCTTCCTACACAGATAGACCTTCGAGGAGTTGCTAGTGAACCTACTGCTCCGAAGTGTGGGAGTGATATTGATGAAATTCGTCCATCCCCATTGATTGAATTTTCTCATTTTTTTGAAGGTTTTCTGGGCAAAAGCACAACTTCTCGAGATTATTGAGAACTCAGATAGCAGAAAGAAGAGCACCTCATTTACTCCCTAGGCATTTTACAGTCTTCAGGATTCAACATCGAGTTAACTTCAGACCATGAACTCTGTACTCCGTTTTGATATTTTCCCCACATCTCTCCCTCCTCCTGTTTGTATCTGGTTTCTCATGGTTTTGTTTTCAATCAGATCTTACCTTCCTTCTGTCACAAGTAACTGCTCTGAATCTATATCCTGTCTTCTCGACAATCATTACCACTCCCTCGGACTTGTACTGTTCGATGGAAACTTTGATCTCCAGTATTCTTTAACCTTCCCCTGACCTGCTGTTTTGTTATTTGTCCCTCCCCTCCTTACAACAGGGTAAAACCCTTGACTTTTCAACTGCCCTTCACTCCTGAGGAACTTGAAACATCACCTATGTTTCCCATGGATGCTGCTAAACCTGCTGAACTCCTCCAGCACTTTCTGTTTTTATTTCATATCTCCAGTGTAGACAGTATTTTGTTTTATTTTCGTGCTTAATTCACAGTCATTTCTCTTTCAGGAATGCCTACTTTGAAAAAGTTCTGTTCTTCTCTCCAATGGGATCTTAGTACATCTCTGTCATCTTGTATAGCTTCATTGCTCCCATTTCCTACCAGGTGGTCAATAAAGCACTTACCAAAACTTGCTTTCATACCTACCCTTCCTTGGTGACCTTTTATGGCTCTGAATTACCATTCCAAATGAAGTTCCATCTTCCATCACTCTGCTTTGAATCCTCTATGATTCACAGATATCTCTGAGACATACAATGTTCCTTAGACTGCTGGGATTTACACTCAGTGCCATAAGTCAGTAAGTGTACTCTTTTGACCTTTATCCCCATCAGCACCAACTCACTTTGTCTCAAAACTGTCGCCGTCCCCAATTCCATTTCAGCCTTTGTCTCAGGTCAACGTGTTTACATGCAACTTTTCTCTTCCTTTCAGATGTTAAGGAACACAACTGACAGGTGCCAAGTGGAACTAAATCATTCCTCACAACCCCTTTCTTCTGACCCCATTCCTTTTTCTAATCTTTTTGTTGTGTATTCATCATGCCCTTTGACCTTCAGCTCTCTGTTGGTGAATGGTCCCTGCTCAGCAAAGGACATAGTTTAATTTTTTCATGCCTCTACCTTAATTATTTGTATATGTGGCATGACATTGAACTCTCCTTTCACCTCCATGCCCATTCTTTGGGCAGTGGACCCTTTCAAACATCTCCAATACTCTACCTCCTCCTGGAGCCCTAGTTTTTGCCTCTTACCCACTCTTAAGCTCTTCATCGAGAACTGTCAGCGTAATATTGACCACCTGAAACTCTCTGTTCCTTTCACCAACTTTAACACGTCTCCCTCTGAATTTGCTGTAATCTGTTCCCTCAGGTCTAAACCTGACTTTATCATAAAATCTGCTGACAAAGATGGCGTTGTTGCTGCCTGGCATACCAGCCTCTACATTTGCAGAGACTGAGTGCCAACTCTCAGATATTTCTTCCAATCTCCCCTGGACCATGACCCCCAAATTCTTGAACATCAAGGCACTGTTGCCAGGACCGTCTCTGACCTCTGGAGATGTTCCTTCTGTAGCTTCCCACCTCAGTCCTGCAATCCTGCAGCCCACTTTTACTTTCATTCCAAAATCCAGAAATATGAATGCGCTGGCAGACTCACGTTTTATCCTGTCCTGCCCAATTTAATTTATTTCTTCCTATTTTAACTAATTTTCTTCTCCATTTGTCCTGTGTCTTCTGACCTATATTCAGGATTCTTTTGACATGTTAAATTAGTTCAACAATTTATAGTTTGCTGACACTAACTGCCTCCTCTTCTTGATGGACACACAATTCCTCTACACTTTCACAATACTTTCTCCAGTACTTCAATGACTGTAACAGGTGCTATCCTGCACATGTCTGGAATTAGAAAAAAAAATAATCAATTTTGCTTCCAATTTTCATCCTTTTGTCCACTTCACCTGGTCAAAATCTTACTCATTCTGGGATAGGCTGTGTATTAATTCTGCTAATATTCATTATCAACTCACCAACTTCCACACGTACCATGACTTAACTTCCTCACTTCCTGTTTTGTATAAGAACTCCATTCTGTTTTCCTAGTTTCTCCACCTCCATCACATGTGTTGTCATAATGCTACTTTCCACAATGGCACTTTCTATATGCCTCCCTTTCTTCTCAACCAATGAATCCTTTTGTTCCTCCTCATTGTGGTTGACACAGCCCTCAGCCATAAGCAATCTGTTCCCTTCACTTCTGCTGCTAGCCCTTCTCCTCCTTCCCTATGACCACAATAGGGTTCTTCTTGTCCTCACTTTACAGAGCATCAACATCTGTATTCACATCCTTGTCCTGCACCATCTCTGTAACCTTTAGCATGATGGAACCACTAAATACGTTGTCCTTTTCCCTCCTGTGTCAGCATCCAGTACAGACTATTCCCTCCATGTTACCAAACATCCACTCCCACTCTAGTGCCATCCCATGTAAATGCAGAAAATGTAACATCTGTACTTATACCTCCTACCTCCTCACAGTTGAAGGCCACAAACATTCCTTTGCTTGTACTTCTTTTAATCTAATATAAGCATCTGCTGCTCACATTGGAATACTGTGTGCAATTCTAGTCTCCCGGACATATAAATGTTGTGAAACTTGAAAGGGTTCAGAAAAGAGTTACAAAGATGTTGCCAGGGTTGGAGGTCTTAAGCTATAGGGAGGGTGTGAAGAGACTGGGTCTATTTTTCCTGGAGCATCAGAGGCTGAGGGGTGACCTATACAGGTTTATAACATCATGAAGGGTATGGATAGGGTAGATAGACAAGGTCTTTTCCCTGGATTGGAGGAGTCTAAAACTTCAGGGTATAGGTTTAAGGTGAGAGGGGAAAGATTTAAAAAGGACCTAAGGGGCAACTTTTTCACGCGGAGGCTGGTGCGTGCATGGAATGAACTGCCAGTGGAAATGGTGGAGGCTTTACAATTACAACATGTAAAAGGCATCTGGATGGATAGATGAATAGGAATGGCTTAGAGGGATATGGGCCAAATGCTGGCAAATGGGACTAGATTTATTTAGGATATCTGGTTGGCATGGATGAGTTGGACCAAAGAGTCTGTTTCCATGCTGTGCATCTCTATGACTCTGTGACTCTACAATAGTTTCCCTTCCCTACCAACCTCTTTTATTGTTGCATGTCTGCTAGTTGCGAGTGTCTTCCAGCAGTGCTTGTTAATTGTCATTCTAATTAGAGACATGGGTGATTTGTTGGCGGTTTAATTAAAAAGAGCCGAGTTTCAGAGGTGGTCACAGCAGGGGGCTGGAGTGTATTACTTATCCCCCCAACTCCGTTTCAATTTTGGCACCTCCCTCTTTTTCTCCCCTCTCCTACTGTTTTTGTTGCGCTATCCCTGGTGGGGCAGGGGTGTTATAATAACAACTTACTAGTGACACAGATGATTTGGTGATGTTACTTCTTTATGTGAAGCTGAGATTCCTCTTGAGGCATTTAGGGAGGTGGGAACTAGGGTGGCTGGGGTGTATTATTTTCCTTTCCAATTCATTTTGATTTAGCTCCCCCAGTGGACAGTGTATGTAATTCATTAATTGTAAAGATGTGAAATGGGTGATTTTTATTTTCATTGTTGTCAGTTCCTGAAAGTTTTATATTTTAATCTGATGTTACATAAAAACGCTACTTAGCAGTTATTCAGTTTTTTTTTCTATCACCACTGCACTATTTGCCATATACTAACACACAGTAGGCTGAAAACACTTCAAACAAGATTTTCCATGAGTCCTTGTAGGAGTGGTCTCATTGCAAGACAATTCTTGAGTTCCCAAGCCAAATGAAAAAAAGGACAATAAAGGGAAAAAAATATGAATGTAAAAATTTGTCATTTTGTTGCTTCGTTGCTCAGCCAGTTTTGGAGTCTGGGATTTTAATTTGATTATTCAGTGGAGTGTTTGGTTTGACCTTGAATCAAAAGTGATGCGAGATAAGCAAAATAATCAACTTGATGCTTTTTATCTGAAAATTTCAATCAAATCAATCTGGTCACCATTAATGAAATTCCTTTTTAGTCTAACCATATTGATTACTCAAATCAATTGAGTGAGCCAATTATTTAATGTTATACATTTAGAAATTGTTGAGAGATGCATGACAGAAAATAAGTTTTGTTGGATGTAGTTTAAAACAAACGAATATGGAAACTGTTGTGTACTGAAACATTTTACCGGAAAATTATAAAGGATTTCATGATTGTTTCACTTTCCGGATCAGCAAAATTGGATAAACTGTCTCACATCAGTAATGATTCATACGAATCTGAGCAGAAATGGGAAGGACTGATGTATTTGAAGAAAACAGGATACAAAGTGATTCATAGGAGACGATGAATCAGATAACAGCTCATGTGAAAATGTGGTATCTTAGTTTTTTGGTGAATTGACGTAGTAAAGCATATGAACATATGCAGATACTTTAGTTCTTGTTTTTAAAGAAATGAAACAGTGAACACATTTGTTAATTTTTAATTGTGCAGCATTGATCAAAAAGATTAATTTATTCAGTGGGATACCAATGCAAAGACTGTGATGGGTGTTAGCTACGCACATCATAGACTGCCAACATAACATGAGGTTCACTGGGGTTTGGGGAGGTGTTTAGCAATAATGGGAATAACATTAACTCCAAACTGAAGGTTGTTGATAAACTGTAAGTATAATGTAAAAACGGAAGTAATTTGTATGAACATTTCTTCACCTGACTGTATGTGACTGTCTTGGATAGAAAGGAGTTGTGAAAAATGTCAAGTTGTATGTATTGTTGAAAGGAAAAATGTACACAACAGTGAAAGTTAGACTGTACAATTCTGGCTGCAGGTATTATTGGGATTTTTACATTGTAAGAACTGGTATGGTATGTGGCATAAGCAGAACAAAGGCATCGATTAGACCTTTTAAGAATATCATGCCAAAACAGGTTAAAAATAAACTACTTGCCTTACAGAACTTGTTCCATGAAACGTGACAATCATTGTAACTCAGCTGTTGTCCTAAAATGAGTAACAAAATATCAAATGAGTATGTAAAATAAGTCGAATATAATTTCCTGAAGAAACTATTAAATCTAAAGTTCAGATTTACCCAATCTTGTGTTGATAGTTTAAACCTCCATTAGACTGCTGGTTGCACTAGATTTAAAATCTATTTGCTGTGGGTCATTATTACAAATAACAGTGAAAGTTTTCTGGACACTTTATGTAGTAAAAATCGCAGATTAATTTTTACAAATGAGTTTATACTTAATGACACCCTCCTCCTGCTTTAGTACACAGCAGAATCCCACTCCTTTGTAATTCATCATTCAAAAAAATAGCACATTCGTGAATTAAGAAGTCCATTGTTCGTTGGAAAACTCTATCCCAACTGTTCAAGGAAGTCAACTCTCTGTCACCAGATATATAGAAATATTTCTTAGCTACCAAAGATTATACATTCACTAAGGGAGGGTTTTAAAGTCTGTACACAGTGTCAAAAATTATCTACATCTGCAGTAGGTTGTATTTGAAAATTCTGTCATTTTCTCTCCACTTCCTTTTGGGGTATAGAGCCACAGATAAATTACAGGCTTTTAGCTTTCTGATTTTGAAACGAATAGTACAATCCTTGACATAGCTGTACAAATTTTGCAAACTATAACTGATGAAGTTCCACAAGGATCAGTGCTGGGGCCTCAACTATTTACCACCTCTATTAATGACCTGGATGAAAAGAAATACATAACTGTAGCCTAATTTGCTGATCACACAAAGATATGTAGGAAAGTAACTTGTGAGGAGAAAGAAAAGAGTTTGCCAAGAAATATAGGTAGGTTAAGTGAGTGGGTAGATTTGGTAGATGGTGTATAAGGAGGAAAAATATGAAGTTGTTCACTTAGACAAGAAGAATAAAAAAGCAGAACGTTATTTGAAAGAAAAGAGAATGCAGAATTCTGTGCCACAAAGGATTTGGGTGTCCTTGTACATACAGCAGGTAAATATTAAGGTAAATTGAATATTAGGTTTTATTGCAAGGGGCTTAGAGTATAAATGTAGTGAAGTCTTACTACAACTGTTGGCCATTGTGAGACTGCGACCTGTGTACGGTGTTTAGTTTTGATCTCCTTACACAGGAGAAATATACCTTGCAATGGAAACAGTTCAGAGAATGTTTATTAAGCTAATTCCTGGGAAGTAAGCAATGTCATATGAAGCAACATTGTACAGGGTTGGGCAGGATACACACTGGAATTTAACAGAATTAGAGATGGTCTTATTGGAAAGTGTTCAGGGAGTTAGGTACGGTAGATACAGAACGGATGTTTCTACTCATGGGAGAGTTTCAAATTAGGGAGTTGGGACCCAACACCACCATGATTAAGTCAATAGTGGGCATGCTCATAGATGAGATTTCTGCTTTGTCCCTAGTTGAGGCTCAAAGTGATAGTTAATGTCTGTTGGAATTAATTCAACAGCAGGCAGAACAAGCAAATCCATGCAGGTACTTGTAGGTATCCGGGGGTTAGAGGTAGGGAAGGTTTGTGGGGCAGGGGGGAGGTGGTGTTGGCCTGTCCCATGTCACATTCAGTGCCTAATCAAAGTATTGACTTTTCCCCAAGCATCCCTTGTTGCCGACTCATTTCCCTACCTCATGGTGATAATGCTTTGACACTACCATCACTCATCTGAGAGTGTGCTCCAGTGTTGATCAAAGGCTTCAGATGTTGTAGCAGCAACTCCTTCCCCAGTTCCACTGCCAGTCTGTTTATTCGGGATTTTTATTAATTAATGGGATGTGGATGTCACTGGCTCAGATTCACTGCCATTCTCAATGACTTTGAGAAGGCACTGGTGAGCTGCCTTCTTAAACTGCAACAGTCCTTGGGTGTAGGTATGTACAAAATGCTGTTAGGAAGGGAATTCCAATAATTTGACCCAGCAACAGTGAGGGATCAGCAACATGCTCCCAAGGATGATGTGCCACTTGGAAGGGAACTTTCAGTTAGTGCTGTTCCCATGCATCTATTGCCCTTACCGCTCCATGTCGTACAGGTCATTGGTTTGGAAGTTGGTGTCAGAGGAGCCACCGTGTGTTATTGCAATGCAACTTGCACACTGCTGCCATGATGTGTCAGTGGTGAAGGGACTGAATGTGGAAGGTGGTGGATCGATTGCCATGTATTCCATCACAGAGTCCTATACTGCCATCAGAAGAGCCATGCTGGGGACATGGGTTTCAATCTCACCCCACCAGATGGTGAAATCTGAATTCAATAAAATAAAAAGCTAACCCAGTCGTGAACACATAACCATTATTTGTTGGTTTAAAAGCCCATCTGGCTCTGTATTGTCCTTTAAAGAATCAAATCTGCTGTGACCAGTGTGCGAGTCCAGGCTCACAACAATGTTGTAAAATCTTTATTGTCCTCTGAAATGGCCTAGCAAGCCATTCAGTTGTAGCAAAACCACTGGATCGAGCACCTGGCATTGACCCAGACGCCAGAGGCTAAAATACCGAACACAGCCCTGACAAATCCTGCAAAGCCTTCTTCCTAACTTCTGGGACCTTGTGCCAAAATTGGGGGAGCTAATCAAGCAACAGTTTGCCAATGACTGAAAGGTATAAATCTATATGTATGACTGTGTCCCAGACACCATGATCACTATACCTGGGCATGTTCTGTCCTAGCAGCAGGACAGAGCCATTAGAGGTGATAGCATGGTGGTAATACAGTCAGGAAGGTGTTATTTTGGGTATCCTCAACATTGATTCCAGACCCCATGAAGTCTCATGGCATCAGGTAAAACACAAACAAGGAAACCTATTGCTGATTACCACCTACTGCCTTAGGCACGGTGATAAGTGGCATGTAACATTTGCCTTGGAATGACTGTCTACAGCATGAAGGAGTATAACCATTGACCCCTGACATTCAATGGCATTACCATTACTGAATCTACTATTATCAACATCCTGAGGGTTAGCATTGACCAGAATATGAACTTTGCTAGCTGTGTATATATACATTATATATATGTAGAATATACCGTGGCTACAACAAAAAGTCAGAAGCTAGGAATCCTGCAGTGAATAAATCACCTCCTGACTCGCCAACACCTGCCCACAATCTATAAGGCACAAGTCAGGAGTGTGATGGAAAACTGCCTGGATAATTGTAGCTCCAACAATACTTAAGAAGCTTGACACCATCTTGGGTAGAGCAGCCTGCCTGACTAGCACCACATTTAAAAACATTCACTCCTCCCACCACCAATGCTCAGTAGCAGCAGTGTTACCATATACAAGATGCAATGCAGAAATTCACCAAGGCTCCTTAGATAGTACCTTCCAAAGTCACTTCCACTTCCACTTCCACCTGGAATGTCATGGGCAGTAAATACATCAGAACACATGGAAACCTGCAAGTTTCCCTCCAAGCCACTCACCACCCTGACTTGGAAACACATTGTTGTTCCTTCGGTTACATTGGGTCAGATCCTGGAATTCCTGCTGTAAAGGCATTGTGGGTGTACCTACATCAAATGGATTGCAGTGGTTCAAGAAGGCAGCTGAACACCACCTTCTCAAGCATTGCTTTTCGGACTGGAGCTCTATGATCAGTGATGTGCACAATGATTGTTGCTAGATCTACCACTTTTTGTCATTTATACAAATTATTTGGTTGTAAATATAGAAGGTAAGGTTAATAAGTTTGCAGATGACACCAAAGTTGGTGGGGTCATGGGCAGCAAAGAGTACAACGGGACCTTAATCAGATGGGCCGATTGGCCAAGGAGTCACAGATGGAGTTTAATTTAGGTAAATGTGAGGTGCTGCATTTTGGAAAGGCAAATCAGGACAGGATATATATGCTTAATGGCAAGGTCCTGGGGAGTGTTGTTGAACAAAGAGACCTTGGAGTGCAGGTTCATTGTTCCTTGAAAGTGGAATCCAGTAGACAGGATAGTGAAGAAGGTATTTGGAATCTGGAGGTATCCGGAATCAGTGAAGAAGGTATTTGGTATGCTTGCCTATATTGGTCAGTGCATTGAGTATAGGAGTTGGGAAGTCATGTTGCAGCTGGACAGTAACTCCTGTCTTTCCTGTGGTTCCTCCTGCCTTTGCTTTTTCAAATTTTTGACACTTAGTCTAATTCTCATTTTGAGATGTAGTACACTGAGGAAAGCAGCAGGCGGGGTGCTTGTTCACCAATCTACCAATGAAGGTGAGCATCCAAATTTAAGCCTTATAATTGGACATTTAGATTACATTCCTTGTTGAATTAAGGTATTTATAAAAAGGACAAAGTCTGCAGTGCCAAAAATGAAGGAGAAAACTTTAGTTAAAAATTTAAGACTGAGGTTATAAAAGAAATAGAAGATTTACGTTAAATAATAAGTACTTGGAATGAAGCACTGTATGGGACTTCATGAATAATTGAAGGTGGGGTCTGTGAGAAATCTGAGGCAAGTTTAACCTGATACAGGGTGAGCTTGCCTGCTCAAAATGGTTGCAAAGTTAGGAAGCTGAAGTAGGGAGAAGACATTGCCCAGAATCCTTTCTGTAGGTTGAAGGCTTCCTTTCTTTTTGGGAATTCCAGCCAAGCTCTGCTCGATGTATACAGACTAAAACTAGCAATTGGGCTCCAACGTATGTCATGGGTTGGGTTATTCTGCTGATCTGTGATAGGAAAGCATTGCCATGGTAACAACAAAGCAATAAGCTATTGCCCACAATTTTCAAGGGAGGCCTGAAATTTCAGTCTGTTTGGTTTCTCTTTTTCGATTCTATCTGTGAAAATACTTGTGTGTTGGGGTTTATCGACCAAATTCAGTTAATTACTGATCTTTTTGTACCTACCCAGCAGCTTCTCTGCCAACATGTTGAGCTGGTCAGAACTCAGACCTCGTCCCACATAAGAAGAGAACTGCCAACTCAGCACCTCTGACAGCTGACTCCAAGTGGCAGTAGGAGGATTGGTGAACAAAGCCAAATTCTGCAAAATGCAAGAGACATAATAAACTCAGCAACTATATTCAGGCAAAGACAGAAGATGCTGGAAATACCCAGCAGCTCTAACAGCAAAGAGAAAACACAGGCTGACATTTCTATTGTGTGACCTTTATCAAAATGACAAGAGCTGCTGCCTGATGATTACACGCAAAACATCTGACTTTCATTTTAACAGATACTAACAGGGTATTCCCAGCGATAACAGTTTTTTCATACAGTTGACCGGTTATCAAATATGCCCAAAGTCATTTGTAAAAATGCATGCACTGTCATTGCTGTAAAGGCTATGCCCAGATGCCAATGTATTTTGTGCAGTTCTAAGCAATTAATCAAAGAATAGATGTTAATACTCTCAAAAAGATGAAAAGCATCTAGAAAATTCAAGGTATTATAAATTTGCAAGAATTCTGAGGAACCTGGCAAAGTTGATTTAGACAATTTATTCACCACCGTGAAGGATTCGAGCACAATCCCAAACTGGGAAGCTGAATAAGAAAGGAAGCCAATGATGTATCCTCTAATATTTTTCTGAAGTACACAGGTAATTTGTTTAAGTGCACAGACCTTTTAAATTCCTTTGAGCAGCCATGCATGTGCATCAACTTAAAGGGGCAAATTTCTGTGCAGCCTGCCTGGGCTGCTGCACAACAGCTCCAAGACAGCACAGAATGTCAAGTGAACTTCCCATGACAACATTTTATGGAACTGTGGAACACATTACAAGGGAATGCCACTTTACAGAGAGTAGAAACTAGGTTAGTGAGTTAACAGGAACATGAAACAGGAATAGATCTTTCAGCCAATTAAGCTTGGTCGACCATTCAGTCCAAAGCATAGAAAGGGTATTCGAGAGGTTGGAACCCAGAAGATGGAGTAATTAAACAGAGATGCCCAAGAGGTCAGAATAGGTTGAGCTTAGATTTCTCGGAGTATTATTGGGCATGAGAAGATTACAAAAAAGGTAGAAGTCAACCTATAGAGGGATGTGCCAATCAGGATGAGAATTTTAAAATCAGAATGTTTTTGTTCGGTAGCAGTGTGGACCAGTGAAATTGAAGAGACAGGACATTTGTTCATGTAACAGACGAAAGGGTAAAGGCTGGAGAATTTGAAAGTTGTTTGTGAATTGTGGAATAGCTTTTGTTTCCAGGGACAAATACAGAAGAGGAGAGTATTGGAGAGTGAAAAGGGATGGGAGTGGTGAGGGATATGCAGACCTTGGACATTGGTTAAAGATTTCCAAGCAATAACTTGAGTGTACTATACAAGGATAGCAAATGCTGGCCTTACTAGCAATGTCCACCTCCTTAGAATCAATCAGAAAATAAAGCTTACTTAAAATACAAAAAACATTTATTATAGACTTATTCATATCTCTGCAGGAGAAATGGTTTTCAATTAATCTGCTCTGTCATTGCTTCCCTGCATTTTGACACTCTCTAATTAACAGTTTCCTTCAAACTCTCTCTCTGCCTGCACTTTTGATCATCCTGCATCCATACCCCACTAACTTTTCTTACTTGGCTTTGACAATTTTTCATTTGGCCTTGAAGAAATACAAATTTCTACATTAAAAGTTGTTCTGGTAAATAATTTAACAATTTGAGAGCAGAGTGCTAGAGTTGTTTGGAGCTTCACTGCAAAATAACCCTGGAAGATGCAAAACTTATGTGCAACGGTGCTAATTCTGGCTGAAGGGTAATTACAGCAATGATAAGGTTAAGTTGGCAGGGTGCACTCTAATGCAGAGAAATTAACATGTAATGGAAAACACGAAAATAAAACGTATGAAGAGATATGATTTTTAAAATGCTTAAGATAGATATTAATGGTATGCATACCATTTTCATTTCTATGTTGACAAAAACAAGACGATTGATAAATTTACCTTGAGGTCATTCATTAACATGTTGTACCATATAACAGAAGCCCAGCCACTAGGCAGTTGACTTACATTGGAGATGACCACTACAGGCAAAGAACTGGTCTGTCATTTAAAAATAAAGACAAGCACAAAAGTTAACTTAAATATAATACACATCAATCCTCCAGGAGTTAAGAAAAATACAAAAGATGGAACTAATGACCTCTTGCAGGTGAATTCTGAGGGTGGGAAGTAGTTTGATGGTGGAAGGGTGCAGGGTAGGGCCCTGTCACTATTCCCAGGACAGTATGTGGTGGGAGGGAATTAATACCCATTTGAAGGGCTTCATCCAACCTCACATTCAGTGAGTGTTGAGTGGAGAATTCACCAGACTGGGAGACCAACAAGCCTCGTTTGATTTTTCTGTGACCTTGTGGGATGTGGGTGGGGAAACTTGTTGAAAGGCACTCAGCGCCTGGTCGAGGGACATGGAATAAGGAAGGTTGACAGCCACAGCCCGTGCCATTTCCTTGGACTTATGTTCTCTCCCACCAACCTCTGGCTATCCAATCCCCCTGACTCCCATTTGCTGCCATCACCTACCTTTGTCCATGGATCCCACAATGAAGCTGGTAAAGGCCTAGTATTTTATTGGAAACAGGCACTGCTCTTTGGTTGCATTGTTTGGAATAGAAAGCTGCCAACCTCTGATCAGCTGGTAGCTTTTTGCATTGCAATGTAAACCCTATCTGGGCAGGTGTAATAACTAAATATGGCCTGTAGGGAGGAAATCCCACCAGGAGGATTCCGACTCCAACTAGGAACTCAATCATGCATACCAAAAAAAAGTGCCATCCTGGTAAATTTACAACACAGGACTACAGGCATGCCAAACAGCATATAGAGTAAGCGATAGACAGTGCTGAGTGTATACAGAAACAACTGGTCAGATCTAAGCTCTGCAGTCCTCCCACATCCTGTTGTGAATGGTGGTGGACAATTTTAAACAACTCACTGAAGGAGGCTCCGCAAATATCTCCATCTTCAATGATGAGGAAGCTCAGCTCATCACAACAAAGATAAGGCTGAAGAATTTGCAAGAATCTTCAGCAGCAGTTCTGAGAAGATAGTCCATCTCCGTTTCCTCTGGAAGTCAGCAGCATCACAGATGCCAGTCTTTGGCCAATTTGATTTACTCTATGTAATATTAAGAAATGGCTGAAGACACTGACACTGCAAAGATTATGGGCCTTAACTGAACAGCTTGGCTAGGAGTACAGTTAGTTTTGTAGCATGTCTTCAGTACATCAGAACAGTGCTCCTAGCCAAGCTGTTTTAGTACAGCTACAACCTTGGCATCTACATGGAACATTTAAGTACACAAAACAAACCCAGCATTTTCAGTCTACTCTTGATCATCAGTGAAGTGATGGAAGGTGTCAACAATAATGCTATTAAGTGGCACTTGCTTAGCACTGACCTGCTCAATGAGAAGCAGTTTTCATTCTCCCAGGGTTGGATAGCTCTTGACCTCATGATAGTTGTCCAAACATGGACAAAAGTGCTGAATTCCAGAGTTGAGGTGAGAGTGACTACTGTTGACATCAAGGCAGCAAGAAATCTAGCAAAACCGGACTCAATGGGAATCAGGGGTAAAACCATTTGCTGGTTGGAGTCATTCCTGGCATAAAGGAAGAAGGTTGTTGTTGGAGTTTTGTCATCTCAGCTCCAGGACATCTCCGGGAGTTCCCCAGGGCCATCCAATTAAGGTGCTTCCCTAATGATATTTCCTCCATCATAAGAGACATGGGAATGTTTGCTGATGATTGCACAATAATTAGGACCCTTCATGACAAATATCCAGGTTTGGGCTGACAAATGATAAGTAACATTCATGTCACACAAGTACCACATAAGGACCATCTTAAAAACTGAATCTAACCAAGCCCCATGATATTTAATAGCATTACATGACTGAATCTCCCATTATCAACATCTGATTACCAATGGCCAGAAATTGAACTCGACTAGCCATATAAAAACTGTGGTACAAGAGTGGGTTAGGAATCCTGCAGCACCTTGGTAAGCTGATGTGATGTTATTGATGTAATCTCCTGATAAGTGCATGAATAAACTCACCTCTAAATCTATGACCAAATCTTGATGACAAAACTGTGTCTCAAAATTGATTGAATGAAGCTCCTCTGTCACAATCAGAGGACCCTGTAAAATTAAGGGAATAATAACAACAATTAGAAAAGTGACAAACAAAAAGGAAGACTTGGTAAAAAGAACAAGTGACTGAATAAAAAATCATGTTGATGAGAATTTAGCACAAGGCTCAAGAAGGGATGATTATTTAATAACTAATCAATTGAGGTATACGTATTAGACAGATGTGATGTTTAATACAGCTTAAATTTAAGGTTGTTGACTAGAATTCTTTTGTCAATAAATGTGTAATGAATTTGAATCAAGCTGTTAAGACACTTAGAAAGAAAATGGAGACAATATTGTACAATATCAGTAAAATGCATGAACTTGCATTTGAAACATAGCATAGATATTGACAGCAGAGAACTTGGCAACTCAGTTATGTTTGTGCCTGTTCCTCAGCAGAGCAATCCAAAACTAAACTCACTGTACTCCATCCTCCTCAAAGTCCTGAATATTCCTCTACTTTGAATATTTAGATAATTTTCCTTAAAAAGTGTGATATCATTTGGTTCCACTATTCTCTGATAAAGCATTTCACACTCCAACACTTCATTGGATAATGAGACTTATTCTCACCTTTCAGCTTACTTGCCGTCATGTTACTAAATTGATGATTGCTCATTACTGACTTTCCAATGAGAAGAAATAATCCTTCTGAGGAAGGGTCACCGGATCTGAAATGTTAATTCTGATTTCTCTTCACAGATGCTGCCAGACCTGCTGAGCTTTTCCAGCAATTTCTGTTTTTGTTTCTTATTTATAGCATCCGTAGTTCTTTGGGCTTTTATATAAATAATCCTTCTTTGTTCACCATATCAAAACTATTCAGCATTTTTGAAACAATTCAATTGAATTCGTTTTTAGCCTTTTCTGCTCCATTGGAAATAGCCCAGCCTCTTTACCAGTGCAGATTTACAACCCAGTCATCCTAATGCATTTATACTGTTGCATTTCCAATATATTTAACAATAATTCATCTCTTAACATCTTAGACTCAGAAGCTTTAAATATTTGAACTGTGTCATGTTACTGTTTTAGGAGCAGCAGAAAATGTTCTTCTATAGTGCTGGCTATTTGAGCACAACTCAATTGATTAATAGAGGATTTGAAAGTTTTACCTCATTTCCTTTAGTTCCTGCAGAGGATTTCTGTTCTTTGAGTTGCTGTCAAAACATGCATATATTGAAATAGTTACGTTTTTAATTTTCTCCTAAAGGTGCTTGCTTTCAATGTGTGTAGACATCAATACTGTGCTATATATTCTATATCAAAGCATTTCACACAGTGAATTATTTCTGCAATGTACTGATTATTATGCAGCCTAGCGTTCTATGGTAGCAAAATATAACAATCATAGAATGACTGGAATAGAATTCTTTGGTTAATGGAGGAGCATTGATCATGAAACTAGAAATCCCTTCTCTTTGTTGAATAATTATCACTTTTTTTAAAAACTTCTGTCTGATGTAGCAAAGTATGCTAATAACAAAACATTTTCCAATACTGAACAACAGTATGTCTTTGAACGGGGTTCAAACCAATACCCTTCTGAGGAAGGATCACTTAACCTGAAACATTAATTCTGATTTCTCTCCACAAATGCTGCCAGACCTGCTGAGTTTTGCAGCAATTTCTGTTTTTGCGACCCAGATGTTAAACTGAAACTAAATAAAAGAAGTTAACTCAGGGTAGCGCCTCACTAACCATTTTCCTGTCACCAGACAAGGAAGTGAATGTCAACAGGCTGTTTTCGAAGACATCATAGCCATGACCAAACCTGTTCTAATCCAATCATTTCACAATTAGGTGTAGGAACACTTGTGCACCTTTTTCCTTGCTTATACAGATATCCTGCCCAAAGAACCCAACTCAGCACAAAGTAAGAATAAAACTAGGAACTTCTTGGTGGTTTAATGCCATATCAGGTGGTGCTGTATGCATTAGGTCATCAGGCGATCCTGATTAATATTTCCAGTCTGGTAGACTGATGATATTGTTGGCATCATGTTCATTTTGAAATGGATAATTTTTTTTTTATTACCAGGTGCCTGAATTCCACAGAAAGACTTCCATTCACTGACTCTTCCATGTTCATTACTTTGCTATTAGTGCCTAATATATTAAATTTGCGATATCTGTGAATGAAGAGCACGTCATTACAATGTATACAAAAACTTCCAAAATTTTTCAAATTAGTTGTGTAACTTTTAACTTCTTTTCACCTACCCTCTTGCTGTTGAGCTTTCCCTGCAAACAAAAGAAAACAATGAATAGAAAGACCAAAAAAAAAACCTGCAGAATTAAAATACTATTTACTGGCTTGAGAAAATAATATTATTTTAACATACTTGTCAATTGTAGCTTTCACCTTTAGCTGATAGTTCAACTCAGGTAATTTTACCAAAAACCTATAAAGCAAAAACAAACTTTTACAAATGACAATTTTTATACTAGTATTTAATTGAACATTAAGGTATTTCCTGCAGTGTTACTCCCAGATTTATAAAGTTGCAACAGGCAACTCCCTCTCTCTGTCTGCCTGGAAAGGGATCAGAGTCAAACTCCTTTATCGCAGTCATAGTTTACATCAAAAAGAAAATAAGCCTTTCAAACTTATTAATATTCAACTACTACACTGTAAGTGAAATGTTAATAATGTTGCAAAAGGACTTTTTTTTATTTTTTAATACTCATGCTCATTCAGGAATAAGATTCTTATTGAATTGACTTTTACTCAGCCATTATAGCAGGCTGTCTCTGTAATTCGGGCAGGAATTTGTCAGGCTGGAACAGAGTAAAAGGCCAGTGTCCCAAAGTGGATGGAGGCAGGTCCTGGGGCAGGATGCCTTATCACAGAATCAAAAAAAAGTGTTACAGCACCGAAGGAGGTCATTCAGCCCATCATATTTTAACCAACTCTTCAAATGAATGTCAATACCTACGTGTCAATCTCCTGCTTTTTGCCCATATCCTCGCACATTACTTTTAAACAAATTGCATTCCATACACTAACTACTTGCTGTGTAAAAGTGTATTTTTCTCAAGTCAAATTTGTCCATTCTGCAAATCACCTTAAATTTTTGCCCTCCCGTTCTTGTTCCTTTTACGAGTTTCTTCCTATACTCCCTGTCTAGTCCTCACATGATTTTGAAAATCTCTACCAGATTTCCTCTGAGCCATTTTCTCTCTAAAAGAACAGGATAAACTTCTTCAGTCTATCCTCATAATTGAAGTTCCTCATCTGGAACCATTCTTGTAAATTGCTTCTGCAATCTCTTCAGTGCATTCACATCCTATAACATGATGCTCAGAACTGTACACAATACTCTTAGCTAACGTAACAAGTATCTTACTTTTGGAGTTGCTGCCTTTCCAATGCCTGTAGGATTTGCAAGGAGTTATAGGTCAGTGCATCTTGTGAGTTTTGGAATGCCAACTTAAAGGATATTAGTGAGCACCTCCATCATGGTGGCACACTGGTTAGCACTGCTACCTCAGAACACCAGGGACCCAGGTTCAATTCCACCCTCAGATGACTGTGTGTGGAGTTTGAACATTCTCCTTTTGTCTGTGTGGGTTTCTGACAGGTGCCCCAGTCTCCCACAGTCCAAAGATGTGCAGATTAGGTGGACTGGCCGTGTTAAATTGCCCTGTAGTGTCCAGGGATGTGCTGGCTAGGTGAATGAATGGGAAATGCAGGGTTAGAGGGATAGGATGGGACTGGGTGGGATATTCTTTGGAGGGTCAGTGTAAACTTGATGTGTCAAATGGCCTGCCTCTGTATTGTAGGGATTCTGTAACGTTGGAGGAGTGATTTCCAGGTTAAGACTCCAAATAGGATGATAACTTAAACAAAAATATTTTACGTCAAGCTCCCTGGTGTATGGCAGTAAATCAGATTTTGGCAGAGTAGGGCTGACAGATGGATATCTTTATGACACAGAAACTCACTGGTGAATGCAGATGAAGTGGCAACGCACTGACGCCACATTTTCTGTTGAGGATTGTGCTGGTGGGCAGGGAGGAGCTCAATGTCAATGTTACTGCCAGAACCACAGTCTGAGAATATTCAAACATCATAATGTTACTGAAGAAAACTTCATCACAACATTATTTTATCAACCAGAAAAAAGCACGCTCACCTTAATTTCACAGTGAACTGCACTCCTGTTTTTAGGACCATCGGTCTTTGTGGATGGGTTGGCATACAAGGCTGTCTTTCTACTAAGAAGGAACTGAATAAATTGAAGAGAAAATAAAGTTTGTGGCTATTTACACAGACCCTATACACTCTGGTTATGTGGATTTGAAATTCTAATTACGATTGTAATCTATTAATGTTAGAAGTTAGATAAATGCAAAATGATCATTGTGGTAACACCTCAAGATTACTTGTCCTTGAATTAATATAAAAAGTTACCACCCAGTATAATGCTGAACCATTTAGATCAGGCTTTGTCAATGCCACTGAGAAATAGTTAATGTCAAATGAGACCACAACAAAGATGTTAAAAGTGAATTTGGTTTTATTGGGTTAGTAATTGAACAAAATCAAAATCAGCCTTACTGCTGCTCCTGAACACACTTCCAGACTTACTGATGATATGCATGTTTATTTAGACATTGGCTAAAGATAGGATCACACCCAATCATGACCTCTGATGTTAAAGAACCTGTTGATACTCACTGCCAAGGTTCATACATGAAGAGGTAGCGCTGCTGTTGTTATTGATGAACTATGCCACAGCAGAAGTCACAACCTTCACAGGAGATGTAGAATTTTTAAAAATCAATTTAATTATCTCACAGTTTAAGTAGCTAAACCACTGTGGATTTGGGTATAGTGAAGTGGCTGCTTCACTAAGCATAGGTATATTTTTAAACAAATTACAGCTGAACTATATTTGCTAAAATGCATTGGCCTACATGATTTTTATTTCTCTAATTTCACATTTTATCCTATCCCAGATTAAAACTCTGCATCCTATCCTTGAAGAAGTGTAAAACGACAAGCACGTGCTCGATCAGCGCTGCTCTTTAGTTTAGTTTACTAGGTACTGCATTTGAGTCGAGTGAGAACAAACATTAGGGCACGTTTCCCCTGTTTGCATTTTTCTGAACAGAGGTAAAAAGGCAGAAATAAATTTAGACTTGTGTCCATTTCTACGGTGCTCTCCTAGGTATTGGTGGGGCTTCTCTATGAAGCATTATGAGGACTGCACTTGTGTCGGATACAAATTCTGCATTGTTATTTTAATAAGGTACCAGGGGGATGACCCTCTTCTTTGTAACTGACTTATTCCACTTAATGTATGACCCAGTACAGCAGCACCAATGTAAAGCTGGCGCATGTGCCAAATCTTCCTCAACTTTGCTCAATCTAATGGGATCCAGAACAAGGTTCACGATCATTCACACAGATTTACTTTTGTCTCTCCCCATCTCAGGATGAATAGGAGCACTTAGGCCATCTGGATGCTGACTTCCAGAAGAAGCCCAATCTCAAGAGGTCCAGAGCACTATTGCTGATAGTTCAAAGTTTCTGCCAGATTCACAGATGGAAAGGTTTAGCAAAAACACGACTCCTACATACACATTGTAACTTCTGGAAAAACCACAGGCAACACATTTTTAAAGGCAATTAGGGATGGACAATAAATGCTGGCATAGGCAGCGATGGTCACATCCCATGCATGAATTTTAAAAAAACTATTTTCTGCACCAGAATTTCTGGATTACAATATTTTAAAAAGTTGCCTTTTTGTTTTAATCAAGGTTTATACCTTTTGATGAAACTGTAAATCAAAATGTTCACTCTTTCTTCCAAATGAGGTCTCTGCAGAGGCATCGGATCTCCTTCATAAGTCACCTTCTGCAGCAGTTCTTCGAGTTTTTTTAGCTGTCTTCGGACCTGAAACAAGCTTTCTGCGAACAATGTAAACCTAGTTCAAAAGAATTTACATCACTCAGGTACACCATATTAAGCATGCATTGTACTGAAAATGGAAAATAATTCTTATACATTGTACCCTACCAGTTCTGCAGTTGATCAAGGCAGGTATTGTGTGGACCTCCAATGCAAGCAATTTGCTGTCGTTGTTTCCATTCTGTTAGCTCTTCAAACAGTTGTCTATTCATTAGAAAATCCATTTGGTTTAACAATTCTGTGATTTTATGGAGTACCTCCTGGGTCATACAGAGATTCAACAGTGAGTAGATCCCTAATATGTATGACCTAAATACAGACAGAATTTCACCTCCCCAACCATCCTCCGCAGCCATAGGTGGCTGGACAGGCAAATAATGGGGGCAAGGTGGCCTGAAAGAGAACCTTGGCCCAGTCTTGCCTCCTCAGCAATTAAGTTCTAGACAAGAAAACCCATTGGGGAGATTCTCAATTTGCCATCAATTAACAGGTTCATCAACTGGATGCCTCCTTGATGATCTGCCTTTCTACCAGGCTAGAAAAGAGGCTCGTTTTCCAACTGGGTAACTAGGGTGACCTGCCTACCAAATTATGAGGGGGAGCTCCAATCATCCCAATCTAAGAGCAACTGGAGACATGGATGGGGGACAAAAGGGTAACATCTGAAAAATCATAGAAGCAAAGGAAAAGGGTGCCCCACCTTGCTGCTGGATTCCCTGAGGTATAGACCTCGACCGACATTCTTTATCCACCCAGAAACTGCTGGTGAGGCCTACAATAATCCGAGATGCTTGCAAAACCTCATCAGTCAGGTCTTAAAAATCAACTGAATTTTCTCAGCCATGGGGATGGCAAGTTAGTACATATTTAATATGTCTACCCCTACGCTTAGATGCAAAATGAAAAGTTGCCCTTCATTGAACAATTGTCGGTGCATTCCAGACCTCAACCACCCATTGTGTGAAAACACTTTTTCTCACTTCACTTTTTCTTCTTTTGCCATTTACTTTAAATCTCTGCCCTCTTCTTCTTATTCCCAATCGCAAGACTGGGAACAGTTTCTCTGTATTCATTCTACCCGGATCCCTGATGATTTTAAATGGTTTTATTGATTCTCCTCTCTGCCTTTTCTAATTTTTTCAATCTATCTTCAACTCAGTGAAACAAGTCTTCAAAGAAACTATCAAAGCCTTTTTTCCCCTCTGCAGCTGAAAAACATTGCTTGCTGAGATCTAAGTGCATTAACTATTGTCAGAACTCAGAGGGCATTCATAATGATGCCATCTGGCAACTGTATCATAACTGTATCATATATAACAATGCTGAACAAATGGTCTCATTAGAAATGCTTGGCAATGGGGTTCTGCTATAGGGGATAATCTAAATGATTACGGCCAGTCAGCCTAACCTTGTGTGGGCAAACTATTGCAAAAATATGATCTGACTGAAAGTATTGAGTGCCACTTACTAAGCCATCGATTGGTTAAGGGAAGATCATGAGTGGTTAACTTGATTGAATTTTCTTGAGGAGACAAGTAGTTGATGAGGTTAAATGATACATTTTGGCCAATAAAGTTGTCCACATAAATGTTGGCAAGGTTTTTAACAAGATGCCCAATGGCAGACAGGCCAAAAAACTAAGGCCCATCATTCACAAGGATGATCCTGGGAATGAAAGGCTTGATACGTGGGGGCTGGTTGAGGATTCTGGGTGTGTAGTCAATAGGGTTTAGACTGATGAGCAGGGATCTCACTGAAGCTTACAGAATACTGAGAGGCCTCAATATAGTGGATGTGGAGAAGGTGTTTGCACGAGTAGGAGAGACTAGGACCCAATGGCACAGCCTCAGAGTGAAGTGACAACCCTTTAGAACTGAGATAAGGAGGAATTTCTTGAGCCAGAGGGTGCTGAACCTGTGGAACCCATTGCTGCAGGAGGCTGTGGAGGTCAAGTCATTGACTGCATTGAAAACAGAGAGAGATAGGTTCTTGATTAGTAAAGGGATGAAAGATTACAGGAAGAAGGCAGGAGAATGGGATTGAGAATATAAATTGTGGACCAGACTCAATTGGCTGAATGGTCAAATTCTGCTCCAACATCTTATGGTCCTATGAACATTAGATGCAATGAGAAATAATAAGTTGGATCTAAAGTTGGTTCGGTGTCAGGGAAAAGAAAGGGTAATGATCAACGTCTGTGTTTGTGAGTGGAAGGCCATTTCCAGGGGTGCCTGCAGGGCTTAATAACCAAATTCCTTGCATTTTTTGTAGAAAGTGATTTAGAATCAAAATCAGGAGCCATAAGTAAGAAGTTTGTGAGTGATACAAAATTAATTATGTGTTTGTAGCTTCAGGTAAAGATATGGAAGCGATCAAAAGACTGGCAAGATGGACTAAAAAAAAATTGACAAGTGAAATTCAATCTGGAGAAATGTGAGGTAATTTTGGGGAGGGCAAACGCAGCATAAGAATACAAAATAAAACAGCTGGATGCTGAGAATTGTAGAAGAACAGAAAGACCTGGGCTGCAAGTTCATAAATCCATAAAGTAAGGTGTTGAGACAACAAATGAGGTAACTTCCATTATTAGCTGAGAGAGAGAACACAACAGCATGAAGGTTGTGCTGAATCTGTATAAAATACTACTTAGGCCACAGTTAATGTATTGCTTACACTTCAGATCAGCTCATTATAGGAAGTATTTGACCACTCAAGAAAGGGTACAGAGATGACTTAGTAAGATGTTGCCAGAACTGCAGTATTTGTAAAAATTCATTCATGGGATGTGAGCATCATTGGCTGGCCAGCATTTATTGCATGTCCCTAGCTGACCTTAAGAAGCTGGTGGTGAGTTGCCTTCTTCAATTACTACTGTCCACCTGCATGAGAAACACTGAATAGATTGGATTTGTTTTCTTTGAAACAGAGGAGGCTAAGTGGAGGTTTAATGGAGATGAAGGTCTGGAACTCATTGTTCAAAAGGGCGGTCAAAGCAGAAACTCTTTTTCCTGATAAAAAAATTATGGATATATATTTGAAGTGCCCAAACTACAAGGCTGTGAGTCAAGAAGTGGAAAGTGGAATGAGTCGATAGCTCTTTTTCAGCCGGTGGAGTCACTGAGGCTGAATGGCCTCAACTGTACCATAACTACAAATGATTCTGTTCATGTTGCATAATAGCATGTTACCTTTCGTTTATGATCCAGTTGATTGAGCATTCCTTGCAACCGAAAAACTTCCTCCTTCACATGAACACTGTTTCTATCACTATGTTCTGAGAAAACAAAGTTAACTCTGATAAAGGCACATGGGAGACACTGACATCATTCTGTGTGTCCATTACAGCCACTGTGTATCAGTTAAATGGAGCATAATGACCAGAAACGGAAGAATGTCAGAAGTGCACTTTCAAGGGATGACTGCAAGAGGGCGTGGTAGGCGCTATCCTACTTAGCATATTGCGAGGACAGGAGGGAGGGCATCCACAGTGTGATGACAGGACAGGACTTTGTTTCCACAGGACAGTGTGGAGTTCAATACTGCCATGGGCCGATGCAGCTGCAATAGGAAAATTGGTGAGGACACGGTCAACTACACTTTTCTGCTTGTCGGTTGTCTCACTACCTACTGCGGACACAGTCTGGCAGATATGTCCTCCTATTAAGCCATTCTTAGCAATGGAAAATGAAGGCCCCAGGAAGATTACAGTCTGGACAAAATCATATGAGGAACTTGTTGGCGGGGCATTTAATCAGCTGGAAAGATGGTGGATGAAGACCCTGCCACCTTACTGCCACCACTCTATTTGTTTGTGGCAGAGTAGCCTGTAGACGGCCCAGGTGTCTTTCTGCCAATTCAGGCTCCTAAACAGGCAATTAATGACTGTTTAAGGGCCTCATCCTACCACCAATAGTATTAACCTGGAACCAGGCAGATTGTTATGTAGGCAGCACTCAAGCAAAAATATTGGCTCCTGGAGTGGGGGTGGAAAGAGTAGGTCCCTTGTTCAAAGGCACTCAGCGATTCATCGAAAAGACTGATATAAGCAATGTGAGTTCCTCCCTCCACTGCGACCCCATTCCCACCCTCACTCAGCTGGGCTGGGGGTGATTCCTTAATCTGAGACCTCAGATGGATATAGTACTGGAAACTGCAAACACCTTCCCAGTGGTGGTGCTAAGCACTGCAGAGCTGCCAGTGTCCGACTGGCCAACAGCTTTAAGCAGATGGGACTACTAACTCCTAGATTTTGGGGGAAAGCCTACCATGAACCTGTTAAGTGCTTGAATAATACAAGATGGCGTGGGCCTTTTGTAGAAGTGGCAAGAAGGTGGTTTCATTGGTTTTGCAGTCATTGTTTGAGGCCACTATCATCTCCACAGGGTCCCACCCACAAGTGATATTCAACATGGAGGACTACTGATTCATTTGCCCAAGGAGGATGGTAGGAGGTAATCAGAAGGAAATTTCTTTGCATATGCTTGACCTTCTTTCATGAAATTTCATGCTGGCCAGAGTCAATATTGAAAATTCCCAAATTACTCCATCCTGACTGCATACCACTGTGCAGCTCCATTGGGTCTATCGTGGTGATGGAGGAGTCTGGGACTTTGCCTATTAGACTGTTGTTCAACTCTTCTATGGGACGTATTTCAATTTTGGCACAAGTCCCCAGATGAGTGGTGAAGACAACTTTGGCCGGGTCTACTATTGTTATTTCCAGTGCCTAGCTAGACACAAGCCCTCTGTTTTGTTTTATTTATTTGACTTCTCTGTAGGTTTCATGCAACTCAGTGCTTTTTCGGCCATTCCAGGAGGCAGATATTAGTCAGTCTAACCATTGGAGTCAGGTGGACCAGACTGTGTTGGAACAGATTTTCTCACCTGAAGGACACGAGTGAATAATGTGTGTTTTTAAGGACCAGACTACCAATTTTACTCAACATATATTTAAATTTCACTTTGGAATTCATGTCACAGGAGGGTTAGTCTGTGCCTCTACATTAATAATCCAGTGATATTACTGGTCTGCTGTTGTGACTCAGGTCCTCAATTTCCTTTATTTAATCTGTTATTTCTTTGTTACTTCATTCAGTCATGACAAAATATGCTCTTGAATTAAGATGCATTTCAGCCATATAAAAGGCTATCAGAATTATCCGTGATCTACCACATCCATTTAACTACTGATATTCCTTTAAATATTACTTGCTCTTCATTTCCAATGATATTCTACATGAGTACATTTTGATTTCCTGGAATTGCTGCAAGAGATGACTCCTGAATAAAATATTTACATCACTGTTGCCAAAGCAGAGAACCCATACTCAATTAATGGTGTTAAGCATCAGCATTAACCCCAATCCAGTTATATCAAAACATCAGAAATGCTGGTCCTTGACTGCCCTAGTGAAAACAACTCTTCACTATGAAAATTACCTTGTGTTTGTAGTGTCTTGTATCTAAAATCAAATTCATCCTGCAGGTCCTCAAGATTTTTGACGTCTTGTTCTACCAACTGTTTCATTAACAAGAAAGGAAAGAAAGATTTTAGAAAGATTTGTACAGTTACATTATTTATTTTAATCTTATTTCTTCCCTTAAAGAAAGGCGTGAATAGGAGCAGAATTTAAGGGTGAGGATTTATAGCTTACGTTAATATACATATCATGGAAACAGGCTATTCAGCCCAATGAGTTCATACCAGTGTTTATCAGCACTTAAACCCTCTCCCAATTCTGCTCTTGTACCAGTTACTCCTTCATCTCTTTAGTTTCCCCTTAAAGGCATCTATACTGTTTGCTTCAAGCACTCTGTGTTTGAGAGTTCCACATTCTTACCACTTCTTGGGTGATGTGATTTCTTCTGAATTTCCTATTGGATTTCATAGAATCCCTACAGTGTGGAAGCAGATCCTTCGGCCCAACAAGTCCACACCAACCCAGAGAACATCCCACCCAGACCCATCCCCCTATAACACACCTAATCTACACATCCCTGAACACTACGGACAATTTTCATGGCCAATCCACCTAGCCTGCACGTCTTTGGGCTGTGGGAGGAAACTGGAGCACCTGGAGGAAACCCACGCAGACACAGGGAGAATGTGCAAACTTCACACAGACAGGCAGTCATCTAAGAGTGGAACTGAACTCGGGTCCCTGGCGCTGCAAGGCAGCAGTGTTAACCACTGAGCCACCATGCCGCCCTTTCTTGGTGACCATCTTGCATAGATGACCTCAAGTTGTGCTCACCTTCACAAGAGGGAACATTCTCTCTTGAAACCACTCTAAAATTTTAATTTAATTTATTTTGGTTTTAAACATTTCAATTAGGCAACCTCTTAGGTTTCCTTTCTAATGAGAAAAGTGACCCAGCCTGTTGATCATTTCCAGAAGTGTATACCCACACATTTCTCATATTATCATTGCAAATCTTCATTGCTCACTTTCCAGTGTCTCTATCACATTTTTATAACACAGTGATCAGAACTACTCTTAAGTGTGGCCTTTGGCAAAGTTTGTTGAAGGCTTAGAATAACCTTCCTTGTTTTAAATTCTATCCTTTTAAAAACAGAGCCAGATTCTTGTTTTTTTCCCTTATCTAATGTCCCTGTTAACCTATAATGCAACATTTAGCAATTGATGTGTTTGTGTTCCAAGATCCCTGTGTTCCTCGACCCTACCTAGATTTGCACATTCAAATTAAATCACACTGACGGATGGAATGATGACTAGAATATTTTGCAATGGTCAAGTCTGGAGGTAACTAAATCACGAATGAGGTTTTCCAGCAGGAGGTGGGACAGGGAAACTGAAGCTGAGTGATGCAATTCAGATGAAAATGTCTACTGATGGAGAAAATGTGTGATTCGAAGCTTAGCTTAGGATCGAATGGTGAGGGTGTCTACAGTTAGTTAGGTAGCTAAAGTATGCATGTCGCAGAGAGTTATCTGTCAATCTGTCCCTTTTTAAAAATATTTTCATGCGATGTAAACAATACTGTTAAGGCGTCCCAAGCTGCCTTTGGAAAGGTGGCTGTGAATCATCTTCTTGACCACAACTGACATAAATCTACTAATTCTTTATGGCATTCCACATGTGCAAATAATTCAGCAAGGTTCCCATTCAAGTTTCAATTTATATCTTTGAAGAACAATCTAGACGGCAGGTTGTTATTGTGTCTGTTGTTGTGTGGGCATCTTCAAGTTTCAATATCACGAGAATAATGTTCCCATTTGCACAGCACAGGTCAGCATTTTATATAAGTAAACAGGTAGGCAAAAATATTAAAGACTCTTGATGTTTTCCTACTAGTCATTTGTTCTGTGCAAGAACTGAAGGGAGTAGGGGGAATCAGGTGGCTTCGTTCTTGACTCAAGGCCAATACCATTCCACTCTTTGGTATTGTCCCACTTCAACCTCACTGTCACATAGGCATTTAGACAACCACACGGACATCGCCTACATAGTATATTTCCGAATAAATTTTTTTGAAGGTTAAGTTGTGCAACTGAAATTAAATTTGTTTTTCTCTCATTACAATCCTGGAGGGACATCATTACACCAGAGTGCATCACACATCACCCGGCCAGATGTTCAATGTGTGAAAGCATTTGTACAGCTTCGCATGCTGGAGGATGCGGTTAGTAGGTTTCAAAATGTAGCACTGGGTAAAATTAAGCACGAATGTGGAGAGGAGTTAACAGCAGTGGAAGAGTGTCAGAATACACAACACACACACAACGCACAAACACACACACACACGACTAGGTTGAGAGAACCATTGTCTTTATTATATGCTGCCACCAACTTTAGAAACACACCAGAAATCTACTGGATCCTACATTTTAGCAGTGATTAGACTTCAAACATCCGTCCTTGGCTGTAAAGCATGTTAGGACATTTTGAATTTTTAAAAGATCCTACATAAATGCAAGTATTGCCCCTTCCCATAAATGATTCTCCCCACCATTGTTACAAAAGCTTTTGAGGTCAAAATTTCAAGAAGATAATGTAAATCCATCAAGGTCAGTCTCAGGTACAAGGGTTAGATATTCTGTACCCCCTGCCACTGCCAAATTCGCCATACGTGTTCCATTTGTGACTGTTCCTCGACTTAAACATCAATCAGCAGCCAAATCTTCACCCTTTTAACTCCAATTATGTCTGCCCTTGCTTTCTGAAAATGTTGCCCGCCTCACTGGGTACACATTTATAAGCACCAGACACCCTTGGACACTACAGCCAGAAATTCATTGAATATGGTGTACTGGGATCTAAGGTAATAACATAGCTGAACCGAAACCTGCCCACTACTGATGTCCCGAAGTGTCTCTTGGATCAACAATAAAATCTTCATGGGCATCGCTAAAGGTAAGCATGCAGGTGCGGCAGGCGATAAAGAAGGCAAATGGTATGTTGGCCTTCATTGCAACAGGTTTTCAGTACTGAAGCAGGGATGTGTTGTTGCAGTTATACAGGGCCTTGGTGAGGCCACAGCAAGAATATTGCATGCAGTTTTGGTCTCCTTTTTCTGAGGAACGATGCTCTTGCTCTTGAGGGAGTGCAGCGAAAGTTTACCAGGCTGATTCCGGGGATGGTGGGTCTGATGTATGAGGAGAGACTGACTAGGTTGGGATTGTTTTCACTAGAGTCCAAACGAATGAGGGGGAATTTCATATAGACTTGTAAAATTCTAACAGGACTGGACAGCATAGATGCAGGATGGATGTTCCCAATGGTGAGTGTGTCCAGAACCAGGGGCCACAGTCTGAGGATTCAGGATGGAGGATTTAGGATGGAGATGAGACATTTCTTTACCCAAAGAGTCGTGAGCCTGTAGAATTCATTACCACAGGAAATAGTTTGTGCCAAAACATGGAATGTATTCAAGAGGCGACTAGATATAACACTTGAGGCGAATGGAATCAAAGATTATGGGGAGAAAGCAGGATTAGGCAATTGAGTTGGATGATCAACCATGATCATGAAGAATGGTGGAGCTGGCTCAAAGGGCCGAATGGCCTCCTCCTGCTCCTATCTTCTATGTTTCTACCTATTTCAGAATAGATTAAGGATAGAATATGCAAATATTTGTAGTGTATTATAGTTCAACTACTCATTGAAGAACATTTAGCATTTAATGAGGCCTTACATTTACTTTCCTTCCAGTTTCATTAACTTACTTGGACAAGGATAAATGTCAGATAACTTTCTGATGCCTGCAACAGCCATGTGAAATCTCACCTGCAAGAGGCACATCTCAGGAAACTGATGTTACTGTATTCACAGTTTTCCAACATGAATTGCTGGTGAATGAAGTTATGTTTTAGCAGCTTCTGACTCTTAAGGATTTTCCATTTTGTTCCCCAATTCACACACATTCACCTTTTGGATAAAATAAGTAGACTCCTCTATAGGTTCACGATTAACATACCTGTGTATTGGTCTTAATAGCAGTCATTCTGTGTTCCAGACCTCTTTGCCTTTCTGAAATCATGGAGTTCTGTAGTAATTTTTCCTCAAGCCCCTAGTATACATAAACAGGATTATAAACAAGATTAAAATTTATGAGACAAAATACGCCAATGAATGAAACAGGATTTGATTACCTCAGCTCAATTAGTTGATGGTATAATGGTGTTTTTCACCAAATGAAAATGAATTTCCAGAAGGTGATTGATAAGGTACTGTACATTAGGCATATATTGAAATAAGAACCCATGGTGTTGGGGGGTGTTATTTTAACATAAATACAGGATTGTATTGTATTGTGATAGGATTCTAAATAATAGAAATCAGAATTGGGATAAGGGGGGCATTTTGTGGATGCGAACTAATGGTGTGCCACAGAATCAGTGTTAGGGCTACAATTATTTACAATATATTAATGATTTGGATGAGGAAAGTAAGTAACTAAAGCCAAGTTGGAGGATGAAAATAATCTCACTGTCGTGCCAGGCATATGTAAGTGGACAAGTGGTGGACTTTGAATAAAGTTCCAAATATAGCAGAAGATTAATGTTGCTTTTAAAAAGGATTTGAAACAATTGTTTTATCTCGGGGCTTCCTCTTCTTAAGTTTGCATATGCTCGGAGAATGGCTCCACACTTGGAGGCATGTGATCTTGAGAGCTGCACCTAATTCCACAGCTGAGGCACACTATATGCAATTGATAAATGATCCACCTGATCTTCTTGTAAATAGGTCCAACTGCTGATTTAACAATTGTTCCTGGGGGTGAAATACGGTGAGGCTGGAATGTGCAATAGCCAATGAGAGAAATGAAATCTGATGTATTTTACAATCAAGACAATAGCTAATGCTCAATATAGTTGATCTTAATGCTAAACAGCAGACATATCTGTGTATGTGCTTGGAGCATCAAGCAAGTACATAATTGATGGGTGTATATATGGCAACATTCAATTGTCAGAATTTTGATTTGCAGTCTGGTTCATTTTAAACACTTTGCAATAATGTTGACTTTAGATTTGCAAGCAATGGGTATTGACTGCATTGCCAATTACCTCCTCAGTATCATTGCTGTTTGAATAAATTTTTTTTATTAGTTCATGGGATATGGGCATCACTGGTTTGGCCATGAGTTATTGCCCATCCCTAACTGCCCTGCAGAAAGTGGTGACATGCTGTCTTTTTGAGCTACTGCAGACCCTAGGACAGCCACAGTGCTGTCAGGGAAGGAATTCCTGCATTCTGACCAGCAACAATGAAGAAATGGTGATATAGTTCCACATCAGCATGGTATGTGACTTGGAAGGGAATTTACAGGTGATTGTGTTCCTATGCATCTGCTGTCTTTGCCCTTCTGGGTGGAAGAGATTAAGGGTTTGGAAGGTGCAATAAGAATTACTGGAATGCATTTTGTAGGTAGTACATACTGCTGCCACTGTGTATCCGTGATGAGAGGGGCCAATCAACATTCTGAGAATTACCATTGGCAAAAAAAACTAAACTAGATCAGCCATATAAATATTGTGGCTACATTTACAGTGAAATTTTGCAAATAATTATTACAAAACTGAATACCATGAAAATGACTATTTCATAAAGTGTCTGCATTTTATTAAAAAAATTGATTTTCAATCCTACATGGAATTAACAAATTTCGTATGACATTTGCGGGTGAGTTAGAATTTTCTCTGTCTTTATAAATAGGTGATATCATTTTGCTTTATTATGTGATGTATTAAAAATAATACTGGATAGAAATTAATTGGGCTTCTAGCTAGTTAATCAAATAAACACTGAGCAAAGCAGCCCAATTTTTGCCAGCGGCTACTCTTGTCAGTTGCCTACAACACAGGTTTAACAAGCAACACTAAGTTTTCCTTATCTCATTAAATCAGAGAGAGAAGGGATTTCACAGCCAATCATGTTTTTATCTCTGAAAATACATGCAGCCTACAACTCAATGTATTTGGTTACATCCTCATCTATACTGAATGACTTCAACAGAAACTAGTTGTTTGCAGAGTGAAAAAGAAGCGGTCATTTTGTTATTACTCATTGTGCACTACTGACCAAAACCAATTTCCACTCATTAATGTGCTATTTTTGCTATTGATTTGCATATTTACTAAGTGACTGGTCAGTGGCCATATAGGATGAGACACAAAAAAACCAAGAAATTATAACATGGAATATATAAGATCAGAAACAATATTGCCTACCTGTTCAGGCGTGTTCACAGCTGTTAGAATCCTCCGCTCCTCCTTGAGGCAATTTGCGATAACTGATGCCATATGCAAAGGGTTGCCTAGATACTGCACCTGCAGCATAAATAAATCATAAAGTAATGACAAAACGTTCAAACTCAGTGCTAATAACGCAGGCTGAAATACTTTTATGCCTTGCACTAGTACACTATTGGAATTGTGATGATGCAATCCAAGAAAGAAGATTATTATTCATGTAGATTTTGTTTTCCTTCTTCATATTAGTTGCAACTATGTCATTTATTCAACTTAGTATGGGGAGAAATCTCAGTCGAGACTACATATCCAATGTTGTTATATCAGTTTTGAAGACATTTCCACAGGCAATCCAGTTGGTGAAAGATTATCGGCTGCTTAAAGTAAAAATATTTGGAGTCAAGGAGAAGCCTTCTGCAACAGAAAATGTGCAGCAACCTTGACAAGAGACAGTGGAGAAAATGAGTACAGTGTCCATGTTCATAGGCTGTGGATGCAAATGCCATACATAAGATTCTGAGGACTAAAGAGGAATTCTATGGTAAATTTCAATACTGCCACAAAGCAAAAAAAAAGCTCTTGCAATGTCAATCTCAGCAATACACAATGCAAACCCTATACTCCATCACCAACAGAGATAACAAAGTGTAGAGCTGGATGAACACAGCAGGCCAAGCAGCATC
>JAHRHZ010000145.1:27393428-27498915 GCA_024137785.1 Ginglymostoma cirratum | reverse complement strand
GGTCTAGGCCCGAAACGTCAGCTTTCCTACTCCTCTGATGCTGCTTGGCCTGCTGTGTTCATCGAGCTCTACACCTTGTTATCTCAGATTCTCCAGCATCTGCAGTTCCTACTATCTCTCTCCATCACCAACATGCAGTTTTAACTTGGTATTAGCTTGAAGGCAGAGGCTATTTTTAATTTACAAACTATTGTGTACCTTCACACTCATTCATTATAACTCTTGGATCTGCTTTAACATTAGCTACTCCTCCATCCATTCCTGGGAAATGTTCAATGTATAATCTTAAATAAATGAAAAGAATACACATTTATTGCGCCTTCCGTGACCTTAACAAAAACAGAAGTTACTGGAAAAGCTCAGCAAGTCTGGCAGCATCTGTGAAGAAAAAAATTAGAGTCAACGTTTCGGGTTCGGTGACCCTTCCTCAGAACTCTGAGGAAGGGTCACCAGACCCGAAACGTTAACTCTGAATTTTTTCTTCATAGGTGCTGCCAGACCTGCTGAGCTTTTCCAGTAACTTCTGTTTTTGTTCCTGATTTTCAGCATCTGCAATTCTTTCCGTTTATATTCTGCGACCTTAAGGCATCTTTAAGAATTTCAAAACCAATGAATTACTCCTGAATTGCAGTAATTATTATAAAAAGGAAATTGCCTGTCAATTTATGAGCAATCATGTCCCACAAACAGCCAGAGGACAGTTTTCACATTCTCTTTAGATTTAGGTCTGTTGAAAGATGAATAAGAAATTGCAAAGATTATGAAAATTTTGAACAAGGGTGTAAAGATGAGTTCTGATACTGTACATCAGTTTAACCTCAGCAAAAGTGGAGATGCTTTTAGAAACACTAATTCAGAACAAAATGAATTGTATCACTTGGCAAATATGGATTAGTTACAGAAAGCCAGTGTGCACTTATTCAGAGCAAATCACGTCCAGCTAACATGCTACAGGTCTTTTTCTTAAATGAAGAAATGTGGTTTCTGTGGACCATTTTGAATTCCAAAAGCTATTCCCTCCCTAAAAGCATTGTAGGTCAACCTACAGCCCATAGACAGCAGCAGTTCAAAAAGTAGCTCATTACCACCTTCTCAAGGGCAACTAAAAACAAAGAAAGAACAAAGAACAGTACAGCACAGGAACACACTCTTCAGTCCACCAAGCCTGTGCGGCCGCATGCACCTTTCTAAATTAAAATCCTTTTATGTCTATGCAGCTGTATCCCTCTATTCCCTGCTATTCATGTATTTGTCAAGATGCCTCTTTAACATCGCTTTGTATCTACTTCTACAACCTCCTCTGGCATCACATTCCAAGCACTTACCACCCTCTGTGTAAAAAACTTGTCTCTCATATGTCCTTTAAACATTCCCTCTTCTACCTTAAATCTATGCACCCTAGTAATTCACATTTCTACCTTGAGGGGAAAAGACGCTAATAATCCATTCTAACCATGCCTCTCATAATGTTATAAATCTCTATCATGTCGCCCCTCAGCCTCCTACGTTCAAGTGAAAACAAACAATTTTCCCAATCTCTCATCATAGCTATTACCTTCCAAACCAGGCAATACCTTGGAAAACCTTTTCTGTATCCTCTCCAAAGCCTCCACGTCTTTCTGGTAATATGGCAACCAGAACTGTACACAATATTCCAAATGTGGCCTTTGCAAATCTCTTGCCAATTTTTATACACTGTTTTGACTAATGAAGGCAAGCATGCCATACACCTTCTTGACCCCCTTATCCACTTGCATTGCCACTTTCAGCGAAGTGTGAATCTTTATGTGCAGATGCCTCTGTATGTTAATGCTTCTAAAGTTTCTGCTATTTACTGTATTTACTTCCAAAACGTGTCACTTCACTTTTGTCTGGATTAAGTTCCATCTGCCATTTCTCCAGCCAAATCTCCAGCCTATCTATATCCTGCTGTATCTTCTGACAATCCTCCTCTTTATCCATAGCTCCCCCAACTTTTGTGTCATCCATAAGCTTACTAATTAGACTACCTACATTCTCCTTCAAATCATTTACGTATCTTACAAACAACAGGAGTCCCAGAATTGATCCCTGCAACCAGTCACAGGTCAGAGATCTCCAACCAGAAAGATACTCTTCCACCGCTACTATCTCTCCTGTGACCAAGCCAGTTCTGTATCCATATTGCCACAGATACCATGTGAAGGCATTAGAGAAGGTGCCTAAAAATATTCTTGTATATGGTTCCAGGGACGGGCAATAAATGCTGGCCAGCCAGCAATGCCCACGTCCTGTGAGTGAATTTAAAATAAAAACTGATAAAGTTCCATATCCAGATGTGTAGACAAGAGTTAGAAGTCGTGGAATAAAAGGGCTGGTAACAGAATAGATACGAAATTAGCTGAATGACCAGAAACAGAGTAATATTGAACAGTTGACTTTCAGATGGGAGATTTGGGTTAATATCCCTACTTTTTTTGATCTATATTAATGACATCAACTTGGTGTACACAATTTGTGGAACCATACAAAACTTGGAACTGTTGTGGAACGAAGAAGAGAATAAACAGAAGGTCAAGAGAACATGGGAGGATGTTTGGCAGATGAAATTTCATGCAGAGAAGTGTGAAGTAACCAACTTTAATAGGAATACAAACAGGCAACATAAACTAAAGGATACGATTCTAAGGAGGATGCAGGAGCGGACAAACTGGGTGGGTACAAGTTCACAAATTATTCAAGGTTCCAGGATATATTGAGGGAGCAGTTAATAAAGCACTTAGTATCCTGGGCTTTATAGATAGGGGCGTAGAGTACAAATGCAAGGAAGCCATAGATAAACTTGTATGTAACACGGATTCAACTTCACGAGAGTATGGTGTCCATTTCGAAGGATGCTTTAGGAAGGATGTTAAGATACTGGAGAGGATGCACAAAAAAAAAATCCATAAATATATTGTTACAAGGATGTGGAGCATCAGTTGCACGCATAGTTTGGATAAGTTGCGTTGGGGTTAGGGTTAAGGTTGGAGAAGATGAGATATAATAGAGTTTTTCAAGATCAAGAGGAGTCTGGACAGAATAGATGAGAAGAAACTGTCCCATTAGTGAATAGATTGATTACCAGAAGACACTGATTTAAGACAATTTGCAAAGAAGCAGTGGTGACAGGAAGAAAAGTTTTCTATTAAATGCAGCCAATGGTTAGGAACTGGAATGCAATACATGATAGTGTGATGAAGGTAGACACAAGTCTGGCTCTAAAAAGAGATTTTGGATAATCTGAAGAGAAAAAATGCAGGGGCTACGGGGAATAGGAAATAGTGGAGTTGTTCTTGCAAAGAGCTGGCACAGGCAGTATGGGCTGTATGCTTCTTCAGTGCTGTAGCCATTCCATGATTCTATGGAAAGACAAAGGACCATATAATCTGTTTTTATGACACTGATTGAGAGATAAATCTTGGCTAGGACATGAGGGAGGACTCCCCTGCTCTTCTTCAAAACAATATTGTGGGAGCTTTTACAAGTACCAGAATGCACAGGTAATGCCTCGGTTTAATATTTTGTTTAAAAACCTTACAATTTTCATTTGCAGAAAGCTGCCCATAATCTTCAACAAAACATATTTCAGGGATGGATCACATATATCCTGCTTTCTCAAATGACGTGAAAAATGAATCCTGGAAATAAGCAGATCAGAGAACTGGCCCCTCTATTTCATACACTTCTGGAGGCAAGCAACATATCTACAGTGAAATGATTGACAGAGGTTTTGTTTTAAAGCAAGCCACAGTTTCATTAAATTCATGGTGTCATAATCAAATAATTTACATAAAAACACACAAGTACAATACATGGCCAAAGAACTCAAGAACAGCAAAAGTGACAGAGTTCATTTCAGTCATGAAGTGCTGATAGTTGAGGAACAGCAGACGTCAATGGCCATGGTTTGGGGTAAAAGCAACCCAATCTCAGTTGCTGTCCTCAATTGCCATCCATTGACATTTACTGTAATGTTAGTGCAAAGAGAATAGTTAAAATGCACAGCTTGCTACTACAGTGAGTAGTTGAGGTGGATAGCAAGGATATATTTAAGGGAAGTTTTCATGAGGGAAACAAGAGTAGAACAGTACGCTGATAAAATTACTTGCAATCGAGTAGGTTGTGAAATAACTCCACAGAGGGTGGCATCCTGTCAAGTCACCCTTTATTTACACATGAAGAGTCCTTGACCCTAGTAACACCTCTTCAGAGTCAGCTGTCAGAGTGCCAGGATCTCTGACATTCCCCTCTTTATCTGTCAGCCAGGGCTCCCTGATTTGATCAGAGTAACAGCCTTAATCAGGGAACTCATATTCTATGAGGTCCAGCTGGCTGACCTTGTTACTCACTGCAGGCTGAATGCCTTGTTTCTGTTCTGTAAATTCTATATCATTCTTTAATGTTGTGATGCAGTTAAACCAATTTGTTTTGAAATAAATTGGGTAAAACACACTATATAGTGAGTAAATTAGACACTGATTCAAGAATGACTGCCCTCCAGAATGTGAATTATTAGATTTAAGCAACTTTTAATGGATTTGAGTGAATTTTAATGGATAGAAGGTCAAGGGAACTGCATTTATGATTTCTCAAACTTTTGCCAGGAGCATGCATTCAGGAATGAACCCTAAAAGCAGCCCTTCAGAGCAATTCCACAGTTTAAAAGGCATATATTTTGGCTTATGCTAGTTGTCATTCAGATTTATCAGGTATTTCATTAAGCTTGTTAAAAACTGCTTCACAGATACCATAGAAAAGATTTATAGAAAGGATTAAGTGGAATGTAACACTTTGAACTGAGGGATGTTAGGGGTTAGAAAGTAAAAGGCAGAGAAGATTCTCAGACTACAATGTTATGGAGCGTTACAGGGATTTCAGTTGGAATGTTCACATTTTCTGTATACATTTAAATGATCTGGACTCATGATTTAAGAAATGGTTTTTAAATATTTCAAAAGAACATAATGGAAGAGCACTGAAGTCTTGTTTACTGACCAACAGGGTTATTTTTGGCTTTCAGCTCATGACTGGCTGATGTGGTCAATAACACTAGATCTTTCCAATCTGATAAATGAAGTCTATGAAAAATGATTGGAGAAAGTTGCTACTTAAATGTCAAATGGCAAGGTTTTTCCACTTCACTGACACATCAAAGAACTTGATTATTATTAATGTTCATAATGTACCCTTAATTAACTGTCATTGTGCTCAAAGGAAAATCAAGGCAGCCATGAACATTCAGTTCTATACTAAACGTAAACATTATGAAATTAAACACTATCCATATTAAGTCACAAAAGTGTCCTGCAGCTTATTGACTGTTCATTACGTAGTCCCCAAGAATATCTAGAGGGATCACGATTAGCAATCAACTTTTGCCACTTGTTTTAGATACAGACGCAATGCAAACTTAGTTTGCCAGTGCAACTAATTGATGGTAGCAGGTAAACAGCATAGGTTGTTAAGTGGCTGCTACCTCAGTAAGGGATCCAAATTTTAGACTATCCAGAATGGATTCCCCTCCCTATTCTTAAAGGGAAGTTGTATTTTGACTGGAGAAGGTACTGGAAATCTTTAAAATTAGTTTGACTTGAGAAAGTAATTAGAATGGCACATCACTGTGCAGGCCTCAAGATTTTCCCAACACTGCACTGACAGACCTTGGAGTAGAAGCTGAAGAGTGGGAAAATGTCAATGAACAGAGAGCCAGGAAACCCTGCAAACAAAACTTGCAAAACCAGTGGAATCAGATCAATGAATACATCCTTAATGCTGTTTCATTACTAGTGTAATGACTGCTTACTATGCCATCCCCACAAAACACACCTACAAACAATCCTTATCAATTATAACACACAGCAAACATTCAGAGCTTCACCTTGCCCTCTAAGTGTTTCAAACCTCACTATCAAGTCGTACATAGCTCCACCAGAGCAGTCAGCCAGAAGAAACATTGTTTAAGCAACGCAACAGTTTGCTCCATCAAAAATGTGCCTTTTGTTATGAGCAAGCTGATCACATGTGTATAGTCTCTCTGCCTTAGTAGGTCACCAAACATCTTCAGGTAGCTCCCCTCATCCAGGAGCTACCCTTCACTTGCCATGGTGCTGCAAATGTAGATGGCACAGAGGACTGCTTAGAATGATTTCTGCTGAGATATTGTGTATTGAACTGCATGATAAACTGATGTTAAGGTAGTGGAATTTTTTTTTGGTTATCGTACATCACAGAATTGACATGCAATGCCTGTAAACTGAGATGTGTTCTATTAATGGTCCCTTGCATCTTGAGAGGACCTGCAATCCTTACAAATTCACGTGTATATTCCATCAGTTGTCTCTAGAAAGAAAGAACAAAATATGTTCAGCAGCTTGAAACACAGACTCAGTGACCTCCTTAACGCATCAAACGGAGAGGTGTTGCAACTATCGCCTGTTCCAACCTGGAAGGCACCAGAAACATCCAAATTCATGAGCAAAGTCACCTTCACCGACACTGAGATTATTTTCTTTGCTCTTCTCTGGCATTTCAGCTACTGGTTTAGCAGGTGGCAAATTTCAGTAACCCCCTTAGCAATGCAGAGGCATCTGGCAATTTTTCTCAAGGATTCGCCTTACAGAATTGATCCCTAAACATGCTTCGAGGATATAGCCTCCTCCCTTCTCTCTCTTCACCTTCTTCCAACAACGTACCATGCTCTGGGAAGTATCTGCTGTTCCCTTTGCCTGCAGTAATCCAAAGGGGATGTATACAATTTTCATGTCTGGGAGCAAGCAGTTTGTGCAGAATCCTTGAAATCAGGACAAAGTCCTTCAGCACATGCCATAAAACACGCAGTATACTTAAGCAACTTTAAACAACTTTGAATACTTCTACAATCAAAGCAATAGCCAATGGAGAACAACCAACAAAAAACCTAAATTGATGGTTCATACTTTGAAATTGGGCTACTGGATGATTCTTCCTTCTCCTGAACCTGAAGTGGCAGCACGAGCCTTAAATTTCTGCATTTACAAGTAAATGTAAATGTTCTTTCCTCTTTCCATTTCTTCTGAGTTCATGGACTTCCTCAACTCCTGCTTCCACGTAACGTCTCTTACCCATATGCATGACTACCCACTTCTACCCTACTATCACCTTAGGTTTCTCCACCTCCACTGTCCTAATCACTGACTGACTGGATTATCTCCAAACACTTCCTTGCATCCTCATAACTGAGTCTCCCAAACCTCTTTCGAGCCTACTTCTTGAGAGTTCACACCTGGAGAATATTCTGCTTCAAAATGCTTAAGAAATTGAACTTTTAAACTCCCAGCTGCCAAGTTCTTCACCTCCACTTGCCATGATATCTCAGTAATGGTCAATCTGCTCAAGCATTCCTTTGACCCAGATTTGATTTCCATGTACTACCACAATCTTTACACTCTCCTAATCTGGTTGATTCTCCAGGCACGGTTCTCACCTTTACATCATTGAGTTACATGGGGCTCAGATGTCAATGTCTGGCCCACAACTGATCTGAATGGACCAGGTTTCATGGCCTGTGCTAATTCAACTCACTACTCCAGGATTATCCTGGAAAACATTAATTAACTCACAGTATATTTTCTCCTTTATCAACTCTTCCTCACCCCTCTGTTTCCCACCCTCATTTTCAATAAATGCGAGGAGCTCATAGGATTTGTGGTGAAGATTGAGATCATCCATTCAACTGGCTCTGCTAGCCACCTCCCTGCCCCTGCCTCGCTCCCCTAAATGCACAACTTTTTTGATTTCTCCTCTTTCTGCACTCTGGTCCACTTCATGTTCATCTTGTCCAAAAGATTCATGTTTTCCTCCTTTGACTCCATTCCAACAAAATGGTAGATTACTCAAATTTCTTTACTGATTGTGCTCCTAGCTCACATCGTAGAGTCAGTTTTACCATATGCTAAGTAGTGCAGCAAATTGTTACATCACATCCATCATAACAATACTATCAGTAACGTTAATATCATCATCATCATTGACAACACTGTCTTTTCAAATTCTGCCCCTCCAGATCTCCACAGTTAAGTGAGTAGTAAACAACATATTGAGTTCTGGAGATGAAGTCATGGAATTTCACGCCAAAATTTCCTGCCTTTACTGGAAACTTCTAAATCAGACTTCCATATTGCAAATGAGTGGGAGGAGTTGAATTGGCAAGCACTTACAAGCAGAACTGTCTCCCACACAATGCGTCTTGCTCTGAAGTTATATCCAGATACACCAAACTTGGTAAAAAAACACACCACTAAACTAATTAGTATGTCAATTACAGCAATTTATTCTTCATTAGTTTATTTTTTTTTATTTCAGTCTAGAGCCATTGCAGAAATCCAAAACTCAAGTTAGAAGTAATTTTTTTTTTAAAACAGATAACTGGACGAGTAGGTGGAGATAAGGAGGAGGCAAAAATTTCCCCAACTTTCATACAAAATTTACAGACCAACGAGGTGAAATTCCCATCTTCACGAATCTTAACAAAAATAAAGAGTGACAGGCAAGTAAAACGTGATGGAAGATTTTCGAATTTAACCTTCTCAGTGGGTTTAACATTTTTAGGAGGTTGACACTTTCGCCACATAATGAAAGTTGATCTCTCTGATGCTGACTAGCCATCACAGCACTGCTGCTTAGTGATCAACTGAACTATCTTCCTTCTTTGAAAACTAATGTAGTTGACCACTGGGGCTAGAATAGTTCCCACTCAGCCAGAAGTAAGATGAAGGCTTGATTACGATAGAGATTTAAGCAAGAGTGGTCATTATTCTTTGAACAGGGAAGGTTAAATGGAGATTTAATAGAGATATTCAAAATTACGAGGTACGTGGAAAGACTAAATAAAGGATAACTTGTTTATATTTCTTATACTTTTCACACTAGTGATTGCTGCGTTGCATTAATCCCGCTGACCTCATTACACCTGTGCCACCTAATTCACTTTCTGGATATTTTCCTGAATCATCCTGTTCAGAGATGTTGTTAAACACTTCTGGAGAAGGTGGGCCGTGAACCTGTGCCTCCTGGCTTAGAGGTAGGGACACTGCCACTGTGTCACAAGAGCCCTTTATATTACTACCTGTAGAATAGTCTAAAATAAGATTCATTGAAACACAATGGGCACCTATTCTCTGTTATCAATGCACTTTTTTTTTATTTCTTCCCATCACCAAATCACTATTTTTTCTGTTTTGTTTTCTATTTTTTATGAACCCATTTAGAGCTGTCACATCACACATGGAGCAGGTGGGACTTGAACTCAGGCTTCCTGATTCAGACGTAGGGATACTTCCACTGCATTACAAGATGTATGCTATGTATGTACACCTGAGTATTAAGTCTACGCATGTGGTGTGCATTAACAGGGAGCAGCATGAAATTATGGCCATTGCATTCAGATGTGCATTTTTGTGTTCTATGTCTTTTATTTTTATATATGTATATAAAGGTTTGTTGGTGTGTAAAGGCAAGGCACCACTTTTATCCTTTATATCTTTCTATCTAGATTAAAACATTCTGTTCTATTATCGGACTTCTTTGCTGCTGGCTTGTCACAAAACACAGCTCTCCCAAATTGCTAATATTACATTCAGATATATTGTAGCACACAAAGGAGGTGGTTTAACTTTCAGAGATGATGATGATGATGTTGTGTATAGTTAACACTAAAAACAAGTGTACACTTGTTCTGATCGGCAGAATGCCACATCAGCTTTTGAGTTACCAGGTTTGCTCAATACATAAAGGTTACTGGAACTGCACCAGCAACAATTTTTAAAAAAGCCTGACTTCTGTTTTGCAAAATCATTAGCAATTAGAATTGACTTTTTATGCACCATCATACACTGTAATCCATCCAATTACAATAATGGTCACAAAGGCGATAAGAGGACTACAAGAAGAATGCCTTTAAATATTTTGTCAATAATGTGCAAAACAAATTCCAAATTTCTCCAGCATTTTGATCCAACTTCAGTGTGCAACTGATAATTTTTTTTTTTGACAGAAAACTGGAGTCTTTACCACTGGGTTTTAGCCCCAAAATTAAGAATCCAAATTCTACTATGCTCTCTGGTCCTTCCCATAATCCACCTTCCAGAACCAGGGTTAGTTCAATCACACAGATAATGGAGTCTGTGGAAGTGTAACCCTCTGCTTCAAACATTCAAATGTGTAGCAGTCTTTTAAGATTATGCCTGTGTAGGCAGAGTGCCAAGCTCCAATTTGTTGTGAGAGATTGTGATCACTAGAGCAATTTTGATCTATTAAAATCTGCCCTGTTCTACTTTGCCAGTATAAAAAGATTTGGGCTTGGATTTGCCGGTGGATTGCTGCTTTGAAGGCAGAAGTACATGCAAGAGAGCATGAACTTTATCTCCACTCAGAGGACTCTTCAAGGACTCTGAGAGAAGACATCAGGAGACAGCTAAGCACTGCTATTTTCTCTTTTGGTTAATCCAGGCTAGCTTTCACACCAAGGTTTTGCATCTTTTACATTCTCCTTCAAATGGAGGGCTAACCTTTCCATCCAGTACCCAAGAAAGCACATGTCGACATATTAGTCGTCTTTGCCACTACAAATACCATCACCTGATTGAAGGATTAAACTCCAAACAAGTGTATCTGTTCCTGTATAGCTTTAGCCTCCAAAACCAACATAAATAACCATTCTACTTCAAAACAAAGGCCAAAGTGAAACAAGCCAAACCACGTCTTTTCTATCATCATGCCTCTCCCATACAGCCCAGTCCATCACGAAAACAAGCCTTCCTTTCATTGACTCTGTCTATACTTCTCGCTGCCTTGGGAAATCAGCCAACATAATTAAAGACCCCTCCCACTCCTGTTATACTCTCGATCACCATTTTCTTTCGGGCAGAAGATACAAAAGTTTGAAAACACGTTAAGAACAGCTTCTTCCCTGCTGTTATCAGACTTATGAATGGACCGTTCACTTATTAGAGTTGACCTTTCTCTGCACCTTCTCTGTAGCTGTAACACTATACTCTGCATTCTGTTCAAATAAGGGATGATTTCCCTGGATAGAATACAAAACAGTACTTTTTACTTTCTCTCGGTACACATGACAATCATAAATCAAATCAAAAATAAAATCAGAGATGGCTGACTACTCATGTTCTAGTAAAGATTCATAGGACTGTTCCCTGTCATAACAGTTCACTCCTGGGAGGAATATACAACTGGCTGCATCTCTGAAGCTTGCTTCTAGGTAGCTTTGTCCAACTTTCTCCGTCCTACTGGTATGTTGCTGTTGCGATTGAGAAATAACAGTATCAGGAAGTTAATTCCAGTTATTGCCATTCCACGGTATCCTGGATCTCTGTTTGACTGATCTAAAAGGTGATCTAATAGAGTTAGATCAGATCCTGAAAAATAACAGCATGTATTACAGCTACCATGGTCAGGAAGCTGATATGGAAGCTATTGTTTATTGTTTCCCAAATTACCAGAATTGCATCATTTTTCATGGCAATAGAAGCACCTACTTTGTCCTGATAACTTCTCAGGTGGATATCCCATGTAAATTCCAATAACACTGACACATTACTTTAACGATAATGATACCAAAGTCAGGTAAGTAACCAAAAAAATGACCCCAATTCACATTAAGAGCATGGGGACTCAGGAGCTCCATCACCCTCACAACAGAGGGTGTGAGTTGCTTCAGGTTGGATATGCCCCTTCTAATAATATACATCTTATGGCATTGTGTATCAAATATTGGACATAGAACATAGAGAAGTACAGCACAAAAGCAGGCCCCTTTTAACCCACTATGTCTGCACTATCCATTATGTCTAAACAAATTCCATCTGCCTGCACATGGTTCTTATCCTCTATTCCCTGCCTGTTTACGTTTCTGTCTAAATGCCTCACAAAGATTGTTATTGTATCTGCTTCTACCACCTGCCCTGCCAGCTCATTCAAGGCACCTAACACCCTTTGTGTAAAAGGCTTGCCTCACACATCTCCTTCAAACTTTCTTCCTGGTATATAATCTTACTACCCTGGGGAAAAGATTCTGACTATCCACTCTACCTATGCTTTTCCTAATTTTATATACTTCTATCAGGTCACCCTTCGCTCCCGACACTGTAGTGGAAACGATCCAAGCTTGTCCAAGCTCTGCTTATGGCTAATACACTTCAATTCAGGCAACATCTTGTTAAACCTCTTTTGCACTCTCTCCACTTTTCCACATCCTTCCTCTAGTGTGGTGAACAGAACTGCACACAATACTCTAAATATGATCTAGCTAAAGTTTTATACAGCTGCAACATGACTTTTTCAACCTCTGGATCTTAGAAGTCTTGTGGAAATTTGACCTTCAGTTCTAAAATAGGCATAACTGGTTTGGATCTAAGGCTCTGAGTCTTGGATACAAGTTTACAAAAACCGTCAAAGAAGATTAAGTCTAGTAAAGGATTTCAGAGGTAGGGAAAAGTTCATTAAAAATATCAAAAATGTCTTAATGTAGGAAGAGTGTGAATATGCCATTTCATCAGAATTAAAAGGCAAGAATCATCACAATTAGAGAGGGAAAGTACGCTAGGCCTTCATTGTCTAAATTGCTGCTTGACCTGCTATGTTCATCCAGCCCCATGCTTGTTATCTAAGGTTACACCAATACGTCTTTAAAAGAAGTATTTTACAGAAGTTTGGAATTAGTTTGAAATGAATTTTAAAAGAATTTCTAAAGCTTTATGGGAAGAAAGTTTAGAGTGACACAGTGGGTCAGTGATTAGCCCAGCTGCCTCACAGTGCCAGGAACCCGAGTTCAATTCCACCCTCGGGCACCTGTCTATGTGGAGTTTGCACATTCTCCCCACGTCTGCGTTTTCTTCAGGTGCTCCGGCTTCCTCCCACGGTCCCGTGGAGGTTAAGTGGATTGGCCATGCTAAATTGTCAATAGTGTGCAGGCTAGGTGGATTAGCCATGGGAAATGCATGTTTACAGGAATAGGGGTGGGTCTGGGTGGGATGCTCTTTGGAGGGTTGGTGTGGGCTTGATGGGCTAAGTGGCCTGCTTCCACACTGTAGAGATTCTACTGTCGCTACATTGCAGGATTAGAAATTCATGAATAATTATAAATGCAAAATACAGTGAAGGTTATTTAGGATGACAAAGAGATCTTGATCAGTTGGGTCAATGGGCTGGCGAGCAGCAGATGGAGTTTAATTTGGATAAATGTGATGTATTGCATTTTAGTAAAACAAACAAGGGCAGGTGTAGTGACTGGAATCAGGTTGACCTTGTTGACTATGAGGTTATTGATTGGGTTTGTTAACCTGGGCCAATCCGGAAAGCCCTGGCAGATCAATCTAAACAGGAGATTAGAATCTCCTCAATTCAGGGGATTGACTCTGAGCTGGCTGGCCACAGCAAGCGTACTATGCACAACTAAATAAAGGGTGACAGGGTGACTGGCCTCTGTGCAGTTATTTCAGCAGGATGTATACAATTAATTGTAGGTCCCTGGGTAATTCTGTAGAACAGAGAACATGTGTTTGCATTACAAGTACACATGGTGGTTAAGAAGGTGTTTAGCACACTTGCCTTCATTGCTTCATTTCTGAAGAAGGGTCTAGGCGTGAAACGTCGGCCTTCCTGTTCCTCTGATGCTGCTTCGCCTGCTGTGTTCATCCAGCTCTACACCTTGTTATCTCTTGCCTTCATTGCTTAGTCCTTTGAGGATAGGAGTTGGGGCATTATGCTGATGTTGTACAGGACATTGATGGGGTCTCTTCTGCAGTAGTATGTGCAGTTCTGGTCACCCTGTTATACTAAGGATATTATTAAACTGGAGATGGTTCAGGAAAGATTTACCAGGATGCAGCTGCAAATAGAGTTTGAGTTATAAGAATAGGATGGAAAGACTGGGACCTTTCTTCACTGGAGTGTAGGAGGTTGAGGGATGACCTTTTAAAAGCTTACAAAATCACGAAGAGCATAGATAAGGTGAATAGCAAAGGTCTCTTCCCTAAAGTGGGGTAGTTCAAAACTAGGCAGCATATTTTTAGGGTGTGAGGAGAAAGGTTTAAAGAAGACATGAGGGGCAACTTATTTACAGAGTTGTTAATGTATGGAATCAACTACCAGAGGAAGTGGTGCATGCAGGTACAGTTACAATGTTTAAAAGACTTTTGAATATGTACCTAATAAGAAAGGTTTGGAGGGATATGGGCCAAATACAGGTAGTTGGGACTAGTTTAGTTTGGGAACATGGTCAGCGTGGACTAGTTGGGCTGAAGGGTCTGTTTCCATGCTATGTGACTCTGACTCTACACTCAATGCCCCAACCAATAAAGGCAAGCATGCCATCTGCCGTCTTTACCACCTTATCCATTTGTGTTGCCACTTTCAGGGACCCCAAGATCCCCCTGCATATCAATGCTCCTAAGTGTTCTGCCATTTACTGTACACTTTCCTCTTGCATTTGACCTCCCAAAATGCATCACCTCAAGTTGTCCAAATTAAACTTTATCTGCCATTTCTTTGCCCACCTTTCTCAGATCTATATCCTGCTGTACCATTTGAAACCTTCCTCACTATTCACAACCCCGCCAATTTTTGTGTTGTTTGTAAACATGTTAGCAGACCACCTACATTTTTATTCAAGTCATTTATATATACCATAAGAGATATCAGTACTGATCCTTGCAGAGCACCACTAGTCACAGTCAACAAACACCCCTCCACAACTGACCACCTATTTTCTTTGCCTAAGCCAATTTTGTATCCAACTTGTGAACTGATCATGGGTCTATTTGGGAATTAATCTTCTGTACTAGCCTACCATGAGGGATCAGTTCTATATGCAATATTGAATAAATTAATTAAAGGCTATCTGTAAAAACATGTGCCAAGTGTCACAGAACAGCTGAAAGAAGAGATTTCTTAATATCCATTTGCTGTGGAGGAAAGGGGGATTAAGTTGCTTGTCAAATAATTGCTATTAGGATGAGTTAGAGTGGATAGGTTGTCAGATAAAACAAGATCCTGAAATCATGCCCTTTCACTTTTAGGAAGTGAAAACTGTTAGAATTCAAGGGAAAAGTGGCTGATGTGTTACCTGCCCACTCAAATCATTTCACTGAACTTCTTGCAGCTCCCTTATACAATCTTAGAGGTTGACACAGTCCCACATCTCTCCAGATGACAGTGATCTTTTTGACAGGTTTCCTGTTATGAACACTCAGCAGCCTGTGGGCAATGTTCAACCTCATTAAAGGACAAAACTGGCACAAATGCACTGCATCCCTGACATCCTGGATGTTTAAACATTGGCTTTGCATCTGAAAGGCAAGTCAAATTGTTCAAAACAAGATCCTAAAGTTAATAATTGCAGATCTGGAAAATGAAATTCACCAGCTATTAGAAGGCTTATTAAATCTTTCAAGAAGAACATATTCTAAAAATGTATTTTGACCCTGATTGCATCTACACAATTGTGACAACATAAAAGAGGCTTTGTGTCTTTTAACATGGCTTTATCTAATTTACAGCACTTAAAAATAACAGCACGTTCAATGCTAACCATCATTTCCTGTACCTTGCCTGAGAAAACAGCAGTCAACAAGAGTAATTGAAGCCTTCAAGGCTGTAGTAATGAGCGATAAATGTCAAATGTTGAGCAATACATTTTCCTCTGCCACTACCCCCCAAATTTTTACTTAACATAATTGAACAGGATGTTGTTAACCATTCAGAATGCAAATATTTTCCAAGCCCAAGAGGGTATCATTTTTGATCTCATAAACAATTCTAATGACATTTAATCCTGAAATATGCATATCAGCAAAGAAAACTACATAGAAAACATAATTTTTCAAGGAAACACTTTGTTTGCTTCATTTGAATTGAATTAGCTTTATTGTCACGTATTCAAATGATTAGAGTGAAAAGTTTAAATTGCCACCCACTTCACCATCTTAGGTACAAATATACCTAGGCACAATTCTTCTCGACAGAAGAGAAATTAAGAAATAAAGTTTACAGTATACACAGTATGACCATAGATCATTAAAAAAATCACAGTCTCTCCCAAAGGCTCTCTGCAGCAGACCAACAGGGTGGGGCTGATCGGAGCTGCCACCATGCTCTGCACTATCTATGCTCCCACACCAGGCCACCACTCCTGCTCTGCACTAGGTTGCTGCCTGCCAGTGTTCCTGCTCTAGCCACTGGTCACCGGCATTCCCAGTCCGGCTGCTGGTGTCTCCACTGACCGCCAACCCCACTTCGCAGGCTGGCCTGGGTGTCCAAGGCCAAGAAAAAGGAGGAGAGGGGGACAGAAATAGCAAAAAAGAACTGGCAGAACAGAAGAGCTCCAGCTGGAGCAGCTTACCCTGCCGCCATTTTCCTGATTCCAAATATGACTGCCAATCCTTTTTCTCTCTGGGCATATTTATGTTCTGCGTTAGCCAAAGTCCTGGATGCATAAACCATTGGGCTACCTATGAACTAATGCCACCCCATGCTATATGGGAGGCACCGCATGTCAAAACCAAATCTCACTTGGGATCACAGTGTCCCAACACCTTTAGAGGACGGTAGCTGTTTCTTTACGTCATTGAAAGCTAGGGTTTGTCTGAGACCATTGCCAAGGTTGAACTTTTTTTTTAAAAGGAGTTGGTGCAAAGTTGCCAGGATGGATGCCAGGTTATGTATGAATTTTCCGTAATTTAAGAAATGGCCTAAGCTCCTAGACAGACATGGGAGCTGGGGCACCTTTGATTGCCCTCACTTTACCTTCCAATGGGTGTAACCCAATCATGTTGACGCTGTAGCCCAAGTAGATCACTTGGGGTGCCTGAAACACACAGTTTTCCCTTAGTCATATGCCTGCCTTACAAAAACACTTCTAAGACTATGCCCAAGACTGTGTTCCCTATAAGTGGTAACCTGAGGTAGACCTCGCAAAATGTTCTCCATTGTATGCTTAAAAATTACACAGCCTTATGACACCCCAAATGGCAGTCTTGTATATTGTTATGAACTCTTATGGGAGTTAATTGTAACATACTTCTGGGAGTCCTCAAGTAAATGCAATTGCAAGCAAATGTGGCTTTGTGAGGACATCACCCCTGCCAGCTTTGCACATAAATCCTCCAACTGAGGAATTGGGCATTTATACAGCTGTGGAATCAGATTACCATTTGTTTAAAATCCCCACAAAGGCAAACTGACCCAAGGGGCTTCAAAATCAGTACAACTGCTGCTGCCCATTGCACAAATTGGATTGGTTTGATGATTCCTTCACGTTCGAGCCTTCTGATTTCTGCCTATACTTTTGTCATAAACCAAATGGCACTTGGGCAGGCCTTGCAGAGTTGTGGAATTGCTTCCTGATCAACATGCAAGACAGCCTTGGCTCCTCTGATGGTCCTCAGATCTTCCTGGAAGACATCTGGATATTTAGTTAGGACTTCACTCAAGCAGCCATTTTCTAATTCAAAAATGTTGAGCCAATCCAGGTGAATCTTTCTCAACTAATTTCACCCCATTAAGCTCGGGTCTGAGCCTCTTATTACAATCAATGGTAACTGAACCAACTGCTTTTCATAAGAGACCAGAACCAAAGTTGTAGCCTTCATTTGTAAAGGTTCCGTGGTAAGGCTCTCAGCCTAGATGAGGGCTTGTGCAAACTTAAGGGCTGGAGTCCAGAGTGAATTTTATTTCAAACTAGTTCTGCAATCATTAATATGGCTGTGCCAGTGTCAACCTCCATTCCAAATGGATGACCATTTAACCACACATTTATCTTGACTGGTTCTGATTTGGATGTTGCTAAGCAACTTAACTGTTCCAAATCAGATATAGGCAGATTCTCCCAGGCTGTGACCTCTCCTGGATAGCCTTCTGGTTACCAGCCTAGAAGGACTCTTTTGTTGTGTCAAGTCTGCATATTGGCAACTACAATGGCTTGCTGCCCCGGATCCTGAAGAAAATTTTAACCGTTTGGCTGAGACTTGGCTTTGCTTTGGGTTTTTACGGTGGGCTGACCTAGAGTCCTTCTGTTCACGATATGTCCTGAGTATGGCTATGCAATTGCTTTCACTCAGGTGGTGTTCTTCAAGCTCGGCTTTCATCAGAATATCTTGCAACTCGTATGCTCCACTTGCTGCAATTTCCAATGATAAAGCCAGTTATAGCGTCCGTTTGAAGTCCAGTTGAGCTTCAGCTAGCAGGCATTTTTGCAGTTACATCATTAATCCTATATTCCAGACAGTGTCAAAGCATCTCATCAAGGGTTAAACCAAATTCACAAGCTTCTGCTAGTTGTCTTAACCTAGTCAAAAACCCCAATACGGATTCTCCTTGTTCTCGAATTGCCAAGTAAAAGCAATACTGTCACAGAATTACAGGAGGTTTGGGATTGCAATATTCCTTAACTATGTTAGTCAATTCTTGAAAGGCTTTAGTACCTGATGCCTCAGGAAAAGTTTTTCTACTAATGACAATAAAAGTTGAGTTCCACAGGCTGTCAGGAGAATTTCTCGTCTACCACAATGTTGTTTGCCTGCAAAAAATCACACATTCTTTCCACATACTGGGCCCAGTATGTGACAGCAGGGTTGAACTAGACAAGCTTCCCAAACAAAGGCACAATGCAAGAAAATGCTTAGCTCAACTCAAAGACAACTGCTGAGAGTCAGTTTCTTTAGGATCATGCTTTACACTTGCCACCACTGAAATAACTCTACCAGAGGGCAGTATCCCATCACCAAGTCACCCTTTATTTACACATGAACAGTCCTTGGCTATAGTACTGCCTCATGCAGAGTCAATATTCCTGACATGCAACCTTTTATGTTAGCTAGAGCTCCCTGACTGGACCAGATTACCAGCCCCAATCAGCAAGCTCATCTTCTATGAGGTCCAGCTAGCTGATCTCATTAAAATCAGCACAATGGCTGCTGCGGGAGGACATCTTATAGCATCATATTTTGTTATACAGTGCATTTCTTCTATTACACATCTTGTGGAAAGGGTAGAATGATGAGAACAGAGAGTCGGGATTATAATATCCCCCTTGTGCACATAAAATAAATCTATAAGTATAAAAGCAAAATTTTCATTCATACAAAAATGAATGTTGTGCATTCCTAAGTTAATGAGAGAGGAGGAGTTTGCAGGGGTGAAGGGTCACTTAGGACACCTACTTGCACCAGTCCTGGCCGGATTTGTGTTTCTCTCCCCTCCCCAGATTTAACTACCAGCCAAATTTGAAAGGGTCAATAGTTGACCTACAACAGTGTCTGAAGCTCATTAGATGTATTGCAAAGACAGAGTGCTGGAGAAACTTGGCAGGTTTGGTAGCATCTAGGGCCAGAGAAACAGAATTAATGTTAAGTTCAATGTGATTCTTCTTCCAAAGTGTTATACTGCACTCAACATGTTCACTCTATTTCTCTGTCTTCTTATGCTGAGTTTCTCCAATGCTTTGGGTTTTTATTTCAAATCTCTGGCATTCACAGTATTTTGCTTGTCTTATCGCAAAGACTCCTGTGGATGAACTAATTGTGGACCCCATACCTGTTGATTCTAGCAAATTAGTTCAATCTGTTGACTACTTTGTGCTCATTATCATGTACCATCAGATGTATACACCATAGGTGTAATCATTAACAATGACAGATACGATCATGCAACATTAAGTGATAGACTTATTCATCCTGCTTAATTCATTATGCTTAATTTTCTGCATTTTAATCTGCAGAATTTCTTCCTCCCTCCTTTCCGGGAGACGCCAGCTGGTGAACTTTCACGGAAATAGTTGTTCTCTACAGGCTGATAGTGGTTCATTTGAGGGTCTGGTGACCTTGAAAATCAAAGGCCTCACAAACAAGTCTGATCCTAGTTGGCAGCTGCTTATGTGCAGGTGAATCAGGATAGGGCAGTCTGGCAATTATTCTCCAACTATTTTTGGGGTGCTAAGATGTAGCAGCCTCTCAACCAGTTGAGATGAGCTAACAACTGGGAATCAAGAATAAGGCATTTTTATTTTATTCATTCATGGGATGTGGGCTTCATTGGCTAAGATAGAGGGTGGACAGTTAAGATTCAATCAGCCGTGTTGCAGTAGGTCTGGAGTCACATGTAGGCCAGGTAAGGATTTCAGAAATTTCCTCTATGGGCACGAGTGAAGCAGATGGGTTTCTAACAACAATCATCAGTGGTTGCCGTTAAGATAGGTTAAATTCAGTAAAACATTCACTACCTGCCAAGGTGGAATCCCTATATCCGGAACATTAGCCTGGGCCTCTGGATTATCCAGTTAGATTCCCACCATATCACCACCTCTCCATGTCTGATTCTTTCGGATTATGTCCATGAGAAGCATCTGTGTTAGTTTTTCTTGCTAACTGTAAACTGGTGTTTAGTTTCTGGCTCATCTACACCATAGTGTAAACTTGTTGAGAAATTAAAAGAAATTCAGCGTATGTTTCACAAAGTAAATTAAAAGTTGGAGTGCTGCGTGCAATGCTGGTCATTGCATTAGAGAAAGGATATGACTGCACTCGAGAGGATGCTGAGACGATTACCTAGGATGGTGCCTTGGCTGCAGCTATTCAGCTGTGAAGGGGGACTAGATACACTGGGGCTGTTTTCCTTAGAGCAGAGAAGGTTAGGGGCTTTAGGGGATGTGATACCTGATTAGAGGAGTACGAACTTCCTGAGCAGCATAGACAGGGTAGATAGGGAGGAATGATTCCTCTTGGTAGAGGGGTCAATACCAGGGGACTCTTTTTAAGGGTAGGAGGAGGTTTAGAGCAGATTTAATAAAGCTTTTTAACCAGAGGCTTGTAGGTATCTGGAACTCACTGGCTGAAAAGGGTGGTAGAGATGGAAATCCTCCAAGACATTGAAGAAATCAATTAGTGCCAGCATGGTGGCTCAGTGGTTAGCACTGCTGCCTCACAGCACCAGGGACCCTGGTTCAATTCCACCCTCGGGTGACTGTCTATGTGGAGTTTGCACATTTCTCCCCGTGTCTGCATGGGATTCCTCCGGGTACTCCGGTTTCCTCCCACAGTCCAAAGATGTGCAGGCTAGGTGGATTGGCCATGCTAAATTACCCCACAGTGTTCAGGGATGTGTAGCTTAGGTGGGTTATAGGGGGATGGGTCAGGGTGGGATGCTCTGAGGGTCTGTGTGGACTTGTTGGGCTGAAGGGCCTGTTTCCACACTGTAAGGATTCTATGGAAATATTTAGATGAACATTTGAAATGCCATTGCATACAAAGCTGTTTGAAGAATGGCACGGACACGATGGGCCAAAGGTCCTTCGTCCGTGTTGTGAAAATTCTGTGATTCTATGCAGATTAATCTGAAGGTGAAATCTGTCTGGAGAAAATTCTAACAATCATTCTTTTTAAAACTCTTCTTTCATTTATTTAATCCTTTCCTCTGCAGTTTTAGAAACTGTTAGATAATATGTCTCCAAGCTTTTAATCAAAGCTATTCTATAAAGGCATGAAGAAGAACATGACAGCAGTTGTGGTTTGCTCAGCCTCTTAATTTCTCTCCTTTTATCATAACAAAGTGCCTCCTAGTAGCTCAGCACCTTCCAATAACTTGACTTTGATGGAAAACTAAACCTTATAGGAGTCTGCAGAACAAGAACTGAGATCCTACAACTCTCTGATGCAGAACATTCATACATGAAGATACTGTACTGAATAACCAAGGTACCTGCCCAACATTCATTTGACAATGTTACACTGTACTACAAATTAAACATTACTCTGCAATGACAAATTCAGTCAGTTCAGAGAAGTTACTGGCCATCTGTAATGCATGTTTATGCAGCTGAAACATTTATAAACAGGCAATGCTACTTTTGGAATTGCGCCAGAGCCAGTATGGTTTTGAAGTGAAAAGCTCTTACGCCAGTCATGTGGTTTTTAAACCAGTGAACTATTAAACTGTTGCGGTATATCTAACCATGGAACAATAGTAGGTAAACATTTCTCTAGTCAGTGGCAACATCACTAAACATGTCTTAATTTTTTTTCGGTTCAGTACTTCTAATGCAATTATAAGCATAATACTTTAGCATACATTTCTCAAGATATTTTTGTGTTCTTAAAAACTGTGGACTGAAATGAGAAAGAACGGTTTTAAATGACAGTGTTTGAAAGAATGGCTGCAGTCTTGAAAGCAAATAACCTAATGCTCATGGCAGGCATCGTAAATAGATGTCTCAACAGGCAGTAATTGAATTGCAGACAATTTGGAGCTGAGGAAGGTGACATTTTTGCAGCTTTGCTGGCACCAAGCAGTTGATTGATAACTGGTCACAATTCTATAGACCAATGACAGAGCCCAGTGTGTCTGCCAGTAACTGTGTCATTGGTTCCCATTTAAGTGAATAGCTTGGAGCTTGGAACAGGTTACAGAGACAGAGAAGTGTTCTGATCTTCCCAGTTGGGAGCTGTTTCATTGTTCTCTGCAGTCAATAATCTGTAGTAAACCAGTTTATATTTTCTGTAACATTGTTGTATGCTGTGGCTTTTAACTGATAAGTCAGAAACCTTTCATAAGGGAAGCAGCCACCTTTTACCTCTTACCAATCAGTGGAAGCAGACTATTGAACTGTCTTTCCAATTTTTCTCCTCTATCCATAACCTATTTTAACTCGTCTGTTTGTCTGTGTAAAGGGAGTTTATAAAGTGATTAGAGTTGTAATTATATACCAACAGTTTGTAACTGTTCACCTGTAACTTGAGTCTATTTACTTGTAATAAATAGTAATTCTTCTACATACAGAAACCTAGTCCTTGCTTTCTATTAGTCTGGGTCTAAAAATCTGGTAAATTGGGAACTTGATATATTTTTTAAATCTTAAGAAATATGCGATGACTCCAGGAATAGCTTGACTTCTAACACATTAGCCTAGTGAATCATAACAATATTGAGAAAGAAAATTCTACAAATTTGTTTGGAATCGTATTAGCAAGCAGCTAAAGGAATACTACCTCCACTGCAACTGGACATACTATCAATGGTCTGACTCTCCAAATTTTTATCCGGAGAAGCTGTTGTATAAAAATGCACCATTAAGGGTATTAAGACTAAATAATAAATGTTGGTAGTAGCACACTTCTGTCTGGTAAGATGGTGGTCAATTCTGTGTTAAGTATCAACAGATAGGACTCAGGGGCCCCATTCTGGCAAGTCAGTCTCTGCCAAAAGATATAGGAACAGAATTAGACCATTTGGCCCATCAAGTCAGCTCCACCATTCAACAATAGCTGATATGGTTTCTCAACCCCATTCTCCTGCCTTCTCCCAGTAACCCTCAACCCACTTTCTAATCAAGAACCTATCTACATCTGTCTTGAATATACTGAATGACTTGACCTCCACAGTTCTCAGTGGCAATACATTTCATAGATTAACCACTCCCTGGCTAAAGAAATTCCTCCTCATCTCACATTTACTGCAGAGGAAGACAGTGGACTAAGAAGGTGCAGGTTACTGTTGTCTCTGGGCCCTCTTCTCAGCTGCTGAGTTTAATTTCTGCTCACTTCTTCCACAGTACTTCAAAAAGGTTAGCCTCCAGAGGTCATTACCATCAGTGACTGCCTTCCAGTTGCCGGTCTCAATATCCACCATCTTCATATCTTGTTTGCAGATGTGCTAGTGGATGTTTGGATGTCCACATGTTTGTGGTCCAATCACCAATCCAGTGTACAGAAAATATTTGGCCCTCATCCACTGAAAGTGGCCAAGGCAGTAGAAACATTGCATATTTAGCAATGAGCTTATTCTAATGGAATTAGTCTGCTCAAGGACCAATGTGTTGGAAATCTTCTCCTGCCGAGAACATGTCTGAGACAGCATGGTAGAAACTGCTCTGCCTTTCTCCTGCCTAGCTTCTGTTATCCAGGTCTCAGGTGCAGTGAGAGTAACAGCCTTTAACATCAATGCTGCTTTCGATTGAGGGTGGCATTAAGAAGCCCAAGCAATGGATGTCGGGGGAAAACTTTTTCCTCGTTAGTGTTGGACCTGGGACATGGGAAGATGGTTGCGGTTGTCGGAGGTCAGATATCTTAGCTCCAAGATATCTCTGCAGGAGATTCTCAGATTAGTGTCCTAGGCCCAACCATCTTCAGCTGCTTCCCTCATAAGGTCAGAAGTGGGGGTGTTTATCAAGGATTGCACAGCATTCAGCACCATTGGTGACTCCTCAGATACTGAAGCAGTCCATGTTCAAATGCGACAAAATCTGGATAATATCTCGGCTTGGGCTGACAAGTGGAAGTAACATTTTCATTCTACAAATGCCAAGCATTGACCATTTCCAACCTTGACATTCAATGGCATTACCATCACTGAATCTCCTACTATCAATCTTCTGGGCGTTACCATTGACAAAAAATTCAACTGGACTTACCACATAAACACTAGCTACAACAGCAGGTCAGAGCTAGGATTACTGTGGCGAGTAACTCACCTCCTGACTCCTCAAAACCTCAAAAGCACAAGTCAGAAGTGTGATGGAATAGTTTGCCCACATGCCTGTAAGAGTACAGCCTCAAAACCACGCAATTTTCTTGTTTAAGAAACATTTAGATAAGTACATGGATGGTACAGGTCTAGAAGTATAAAAACCAAATGCAGGTCAATGGAGCTATTTTAATTGTGAAAACTGGGCGGCATGGGCAAGTTGGGCCAAAGAATCCATGTTTCCATGCTGTTGATCTCAATAACTCAAGAAGCTTAACACCATCCAGTCTGCCTGGTTGGTACCACATCAATAAGCATCCATCCTCTGAAGCAATGATGCTCAGCATCTACAAGATACATTGCAGAAATTCACCAAAGATTCTTAGACACCACCTTCCAAACTCACAATCACTTCTATTGAGAAGCAGCAGATACATGAGAACACCACCACCTGCAAATTCCCCTCCAAGCCACTTACCATCTTGCCTTGGAAATATATTGCCTTTTCTTCACTGTCGCTGAGTCAAAATCATGGAATTCTCTCCCTAAGAGCATTGTGGGTCAACCTACAGCACATGGGCTGCAGCATTTCGAGAAGGCAGCTCACCAACACCTTCTCAAGAGCAACCAGGGACTGGTAATAAATGCTGGTGTTAGATTAGGCTGAAGATATGGGAACAGATATGACATTATACAGTAGATTAGAATGAGTTGACTGCAAGCTAGGCAGATGTTGTAGAAAACGGTTCTCCAAGGTCAATAGGTTGCCATGCCTATGTTCAAGCTGCTGTTAGAAAGAAGGAAAAGAATGATGTTCCAGCCGCTGTGAAGACCCATCAGGGGCTAAGTTATGGTTAAGACCATAAAAGAGAGAAGGATTTGTAGAGACCAAAGGAATTCGACCATTGTTAGCTATGTATGGTAAAATCATTTGGAATTGGACAAGTTTCAAAAGCAATTCCAAAGAAGGAGATCGGAATGCCAACTTGGCAGGTCTGAACTGTATAAAAAGTGGCCCCAGAAACCCTGGATTTTAGCAGGACTTGAGAATAACACTGCAAGAGGTACCGTATGGCAGGAGGCTTAGCAAAGACATTGAGGAGAGTTCCAGCCAGGCCAGCTGCCAACTCTCCAGGGTAATAATGTTTGGGGTTAGCTACAGAACCCAGAGCAGTAAATGACTGTGGTTGATACATCTCTAGTATTTAAAGGCATGTATCATTTACTTAGGTACATAATAAATTAATTGCATTCAATACAGCTCTAAGTGTCTCCACTGTATATTCGTCTATGTATATATTGCTGTTTCACAGAGATGGGCAACACTGGCCAGCCATGTCACACGGGTGAATTAAATAATGTAGAGGAGCATGCTGATGACATTAGCTCAGTGGAATCGCAGTTTGGCATTCTCAGTTAGATTGTCACTGCAGACTCTCTTATTCAGCTTGGACATAGCATGACAGCTGCAGCTTTTGTGAAGTACACGTGATTTCATAATCAAGCGGTAGATTTTCGGCGGTTGTAAAGCCAAGATACGTGAACCAATGAACAACATCCTGGAGTTACATTGTCAATAATGATCGATGCCATCAACCTTCGCCATGACATTAGTCTTCCAAACACTGATGGCATGCAATACAAGCAAAGAGAAGAAAATGCTCAGGGTGTCAATGCTGTAGCACAACCTTGCCAAGTCCCACCGCACAGATCACAACCAGTTTCAATGTTGCTCCATCAGAGCTGACCTCACCTTATAACTCTCATGTTTTCATGGAAACAGCAGATCATATTGACCAGCTGAAGTAGGCAACAAAAGTTGTCCAGGAACTTCACAACAATGTTATTATGTACACAGTAAGATGTCTTGATGAAAGCAATAGAAAATAGTCTATCTTTTTTACATTTCCCTTACAGCTGCCAAATTGAGATGATTGGGTCAACTAAGGTGGATAAGTTGGCATGTGAATTCTGACAAGGGAAACACAGGCAAATAATTTTCCCATGAAGTTCACAATGGTGGTCCTCAATATTTGTTCAAGTTGCTGAGGTAATCCTTGTTCTTGTACAAGGTCATAGATTTTGTATCATGTGCGTTCTTGGGCAAGGTTCCCTCCCTCCAGCAGAAGCTGAGAGGTTCATGCAGATGCAGCAAAATATCTGATTTAATGGTATAGAATCAGCACCTGGATCTTTGCATATGCACTGTTAAGCCTCTCCACTATGGATTTACTATCTAGCTCTACCATGCCAGGCAGGTATTCCAATGTATCTACAGCCTCCTCACGGTACAACCTAAGGTAGTGTTCCTTGCTAGGATGCTTGAGTTGTTAAGGTATTGGGAAGTATGTAGGTTTGACTCCTAGTAATTGAGAATAAATGTTGGCATTGCTGCTTAAGAACTGCTACTGGTTCCTATTGCTGTGGTACCTAACCAAATATATGCCCTCTTAACACCATCTCCCTTGAGAGCTTCAACCCCTTATACACTGCTTCCCTATTAACTTTGTTCAAATTGTTGTGTGCTTTTCCTATTCTATAGTTTTGATTTTACCCTACTAATCTTGTGTCCAAAAAAGCCACCTACTTATCATTCAGTGTACTAATTGGTTGGATCCATTCAGTTATTGCCTTCAATGTTGTTTTGATGGACTAGCAAGCAAAGTTTCATCAACAGTAGGTTACTCTTAATAATTAAATAGTCTTAGGCAAATACATAAAGATGTCAGTCTATTATTATTTTGTATGTAACAGTACTTACATCAATGATGATATGGAAAAAGTCAAGAGCATAAGAAAGCTTTCCTATTCTAGATTAATAATTTATACAGTAAAATCACTAATCCACAACTTCATTATCCATTGTTTAAAAAACTGTCCATAATTCTGTGAAAGTCAATTCATTACTTATTTAACACCTTAAGTTCTCAGATGTTCTCCAAAACTAAATTGGCCAAGACAGTCTGAAGATAAACTATGCAAGTGTATTTTCTGCCTTTTCAACATTAATATTCACCAAATTATGTAGAATATCAATCAATGTTAAAGTGAAAAACATATCAATTTCAAACTCAGAATGAATCATTAGTCCAAATTACTCTCATAACACATATGGAAAGCAAGAATTCTGATTAGTTAAGACAGTCTGGAAGCTTTATTAAAATCATACCTGAAGGTTTTGTTTAATTCTTTTCAGATTGTGCTGAAGCAGAAAGTTTTTTTCAAGGAAGAAACGACTATACTGGTCATCTATTTGTTTTAATAAATTATGGAACAGAAGGGTAGCCAGTGAATCATTATTCGAGGCAAGATCCCTGTTGAAAACAATGACAAAACCATTAAATGGAAGTCTGAGTACCTCATTCTTCACTAAAACAGCTTTCAAAAGTGTTATGTTATGCATCATTAATGAAGAAAATTGTGAAATTTTGTTCCATAATGGAAAATCCATGATGATTCAGAAAATAAAGAGATGAACAAACCCAATTCTGTAGGTGTATCTGGTGTCCAGAATCTAGTAACTGGAAAGTTTAGACTTTTTCTCCTTTGAATACATTGGAAAGAGTGAGTGTGTGGATGGATGTTGAGTGACAAAAGGAACTAGTTGGCATTACGTCTTCCGCAGTACAACGTCCTAGTGACACCAAAAATACCAGGCAAGATTGGTCTATTGGATAAACCACAACTGCTCTCACACTCATACCAGGGCCCTAAATTGTTGGCTGCCTCCAAGAACATCATGGGACCTGATCTGCAAAATTAAAGCAGGATATAGTGACCCAGCAAGGGTGATGGCAGAGCAAGCTCAACGGACTGTCCTCTTGTTCCTTTTTTTTAAATCGGATTACAAGGGGTAACTTTTGCTTGTATTTTAATAGCCTACAAAGTGTCACAGCTCACATAAGACAAGTAGACACTTATGTGAGGCTCTGTATGGCTGCTGGCTCCCATGAGATCATAACCAAAAAGAAGGTAGGCCTTTAGGGACAGAAACAGAAGTTGCTGGAAAATTTCAGCAGGTCTGGCAGCATCTGTGAAGAAAAAAATCCAAGTTAATGTTTCGGGTCTGGTGACTCTTGCTCAGAACTGATGGTAGCTGGGAAAACATCGGTTTATAAGCAGAAAATAGGGAAGGGGATGGGGTAGGGAGTAAACAATAGGATAAAGGATAGAGCCCGAAGAGACTAGAGCAATTGGATAGACAAAGGAGTTGATAATGATCTGGCTAGAAGGGTGAATAGCTGTTAATGGGGACTGTTAGTGACTGACAATGGTTAGCGTGTAATGGCAGGCAATGTGGTAACAAGGCCTGGTGTGTGCAGTAGGGGGCTAGGACATGGGAGAGTTTAGGCCTTAAAATTATTGAACTCGATATTGAGTCCAGAGGGCTGCAGGGTCTCCAAGCACGAAATCCAGTGTTGTTCTTCCAGCTTGCATTGAGCTTCGATGGAACACTGCAGCAAGCCAGAGACAGAGATGTTGGCCAGGGAACAGGGTGTTGTGTTAAAGTGGCAGGCAACTGGAAGCTCAGGGTCTTTTTCGCGGGCAGAACATAGATGTTCTGCAAAGCGATCACCCAGTCTAAGCTTCGTTTCCCTAATGTCGGGGAGACCACATTATGAGCAGTGAATGCAGTAGACTAGATTCTGGAAACTGTTGCTTCACCTGGAAGGTATGTTTGGGTCCTTGGATACTGGGAAGGGAGGAGCTAAATGGGCAGGTGTCCACCTTCGCTGGTTGCAAGGAATTTTTCTTCACAGATGCTGCCAGACCTGCTGAGCTTTTCCAGCAACTTCTGTTTTTGTTCCTGATTTACAGCATCCACAGTTCTTTCGGTTTTTATTTACTATTTAACTCACTGCCACATCTCTTCTAGGCATGCCCTCCTCGAAGAAGTTCTGCCCCTCTGTCTGAGGGATTTCCGTTCCAATCTTTCTTCTTGTCCACCGACTTTAATTTCACTGTCACTTAAAATCTGTTTCCGCAGCATTATCACTTTCTTCAGTGACTGCCTCCGGCTCAGACTCGTACCAAGTGGATTCCAACTGAAGATTCTTCCCTCGTGTTTTGAATCATCCCAGGATCACAGATATCTCCATGACCTTCAACTTTCCACGGACAGTTGCTCTCACCGCACCCGGAGATCCGCGCTCAGTGCCATGTGGCATCACATGCACACCCTTGACCTTTCTCTCCAACAACATCGCAACATGCTGGCTCAGGGTTGCAACACTCCACAGTTCCACTTCATCCTGCGGCTCATTCGTTGTCCTAACAAGAAACCTTTTCTTTTCCTTTCAGGCATCAAAGCCGAAAAGATGCAACAACTCAGAGATACCTATGGCCCTCTGGAACCTTCCTCTCCTCCCCTTCCCTCTGACTCCATCTCCTCCCCAAACCCCACCTCCTGTCAGGTATTCACCATCCCTCCTAACCTTCTGCTCTCCGATACTGAATGATCTGTACTCAGCAAAGGCCTCAGCTTTATTCCTCCGCGTCCCCATCTTAACGAATTTCAGGCATGACATGACATTGAACTCTTATTCCATCATCTTCGCTTCCGAGCCCATTTCTTTGGACAAGAGTCCTCTCCCCGTCTCAGACCCCTTTGCCCAGTTCCAACACTCTCCCTCCACCTGGTTTACCTGTACTCAATCTGTTCATTGAGAACTGTTGACTTGATATTGGTTGACTCAATTTTTCTTGCCTCCCTCACCAAATCCAACCTATCTCCCTTTGAACTGACTGCACTTGGTGCGCTTAGATAAAACCTTGACTTTGTTACTAAGCCTGCTGATAAAGATGGTGCTGTTGTAGTCCGGCGCACTGACCTCTACACTGCAGAGGCTCAGTGCCAGCTCTCAGATACCTCCTCCTATTTTCCCCTTTGTAGTTTTTAATTTTTTTTCTCCTTAGGTCTCTCTTTACATGTCATCAAATTTTTGCCTTTAACAAATTGTGATTTTTGACAAAGCAAAGGTCATTTGTGACAAGGGTTCCTCAGTTTGAAATTGGCTGGTAAGATGCAAAAGAAACCTCTCACTGTTCCAAAATTCCACTGTCGCAAGCCTTAATCCTTCGAGCATCTCTTGATTGTTATTTTAAACGTTATTTAACACCCATAATGTGTTACACCCATAAATTTTAAAATCATTGAGAGGTCAATGCTCATCTTTCCCAAAACACAAATTTGAATCCCTCCAAGTAGATTTCCTTCCTGCCACAGTACCAGGGTGATTCTCATCACAGTCATAACTGACATCCTCTGTGATTCCAAGAAGATAAAGTGACGCTTGTTATCCTCTAAGTCTGTCTGTAGCCTTGGTACAGTTGACCACACCATCCACCTGCATCATCTCTCAATCATCAACGAACTCGGTGGAGCTCCATTCACATGGTTCCATTTTTGCCAATCCAGTCGCAGCCAGAAATTCATCTCCAACAGCTTCACTTCCTATTCCTGCGTGGTTAGCTCTGGTGCCCCCTCAGGATCTATCCTTGACTTCTCCTACTTTTTATCTGCATACTGCGCCTCAGCACCACATGTGAAAACACAGCATTAGTGTCCACATATATGGTGTTAATACACAGCATCACCAACACCGCTCAACCCCTCACCTTCTCACCATTGTCAGATTCCTTGTCTAACAGCCAGTACTGAATGAGCAGAAATTTCTTCCAATTAAATAATGCCAACATAAGAACAAGAGCGAGAGACTCAAACCATCATGCCTTCCCCACTGTTCAATTAGATCATGGCTAACCTCCACCTCAATGCGGGAACATGGCATTATCCCCATATCTCTTAATGTCGTTACTCTCGAGAACCTATGCATTTCTGTTGCAATCATACATAGTGATTAAGCTTCTACAGTCCTCTGGGGTTGAGAACTCGAAAGATTCACAACCCTTTAAATGAAGAAATTCATCCTCTTCCTCCTAGTCTTAGAGTCACAGTTGTCAAACACAGAAACAGATCTTTCGGTCTGACTCATCCGTGCTGACCAGGTATCCTAAATTAATCTAGTCCCATTTGCCAGAATTTGGTCCATACCTTTTAAACCTTTCCTAGTCATGTCTCCATCTTAAGTGACCTGCTCCTTACTCTGATATTATGTCCCCTGATTCTAGAATCAACAGCCAAGAGAAACATCACATCTGTATCGCTCCTGCACAGCCCAGAAGAATTTTATCAGTTCGAAAGTTTAAAAGAATAAGTTTCTACCTCTCATTCTTTGAAATTCTACAGCATGCGGACCCAGATTCCTCAATCACTCCTCATGAAGGAATCCTGCCAACCGAGGGCCTAATCTGTTGAAAATTCATTCAACTCCCTCTATGGTAAATATATACTTGCCAGATAAAACATAAAAACTGCAGACGATATTCCAAGTATATTTTCACCAAGACTCTATAGACCTACAGCAAGACTGTGCTCAAATCCCCTTGAATGTCATCAGATTATTTGCTTTCCAAATTGCTTTGTGCACCTCCTTGCTAGCTTTTAGTAACTCATAGACAAGGACACCTAGACCCCTTTAGACTCCAGCGCTTCCCAACTTCTCACCATTCAAATAACATTTTGCCTCTTTCTTTTAATCAAAATAAGTAGCTTCACACTTATTCACGTTATTCCATTTTGATGTTTCCTAACCCATTCACTTAAACTGTGTAAATTGTTATGAAGCCACCTTGCATCCTCCTTGCAACTTTTGTTTCCATCCAGCTTGAAGTCATCAACAAATTTGGAAATATTAAAATCTGTCTCCAAAGCTAAGTCATTTATACACAGTCATACAGCATAGAAACAGACCCTTCAGTCCAATCAGTCCATTCCAAACATAATCCCAAACCAAACTGGTCCCACCTGCCTGCTCCTGGCCCATATCCCTTCAAACATTTCCTATTCAAGGGCTTGTTTCCATGCTGTATGATTCTGACTAACTCTGACCTTGCAACCTCCTACGCTCCATTGAGAAAAGCCCCAGCCTATCCAGCCTTTCTTATAACTCAAACCTTCCACACCCTGCAACATTCTGGTAATTCTCTTCTGAATCCTCTCTAGCTTAATATAGATGTTGAATAGTTGTGGGCTTAACATTGAGCCTTGTGGTTATCCACTAATAACCACCATTCTGATAAAGAATCACTGGCTATGAAGTGTTAACTCTGCTTTTTTCCTACAAACGATGCCACACCTGCTGAGCTTCACCAGCAATTTCTGTTTTTGATCCTGAGAATAATTGGTTTATTCTGACTCTGCTTTCTGTCTGTTAACTACATTTCAATCCATAAAAGTATATTCCCCCAAATTCAACAAGTTCTAATTTTATTACTATTACCCCCTTTGTGGGACCTTATCAAAAGCCTTTTGAAAATCCAAATACACAACATCCACTGGTTCTCCATTGTCTATGATACAAGTAACAGCCTTAAAAAAGTCCACCAGATTTGTCAAACACCACTTCCCTTTCATAAATCCACGTTGACTATGTCCAAACTTGCCATTCTTTACTGAATGTGTAGTTATCATTTCAAATATAATAGTCTAACATTTCACCTGTTAGTGGTGTCAAGTGAAAGTGTCTGTAGTTCTCCACTCTCACTTCTTAAAAACCACGGTTACATTGCTACATTTCAGTCAGCAGGAACCTTTCCAGAATCGATAGAATTACAAAAGATAGCCATTAATGTGTCTAATAATCCAAAGCCCCTCCCTTTAACACACTGGGATGAAGCTCATTGGTCCAGGAGATTCATCAAATGTCAATATTGACTGGTCAGCTTTCCATTATTGACTCTTCTTGAAGAACCAAGAGACTAAATTATATATCTTTATCATTTTTGAGGAAATACTTCTCAATTTTAAACTTGTGTGTACGTGCATTCTTTTATAACTTCTATCTGATTTAGTAACTAATAAACATACTCATTAACTCAAGAGAACCTAGTTAATCTGGCTCCTTTTAAAACAGAAATTATTTTGACCTGGGGAAAAGGTGTCCATAAGGGAGGGGATCCTCTGTAAATTAACCGTGTTGAACTAATTAAGGAGGCAGAGGATTATAAGGGGGAACCAGTTCAGCTCTCCTCACTCAGGACTTGACAATTTTGAGTATTCCATGTGAGGAGGTACCTGGAAATCATAATGACTTCAGAAAATTTGCGGAAGGTCTGTTCATAACACTATATATTTCCACCTCCGCATAAACATAAACATAAATATCAGACTGTGAATGTAAAAAGATCTGGTCCTGGCAAAACTAAAACAGCTGGTGGTGAGGGGAGGGCGGGGGGGGCGGGGAGAATAAAGGGCCATCACAATCAGAATTGAAACCTTTTTGGAGGCGGTGAGACCAGATCATCGTACAGGATGGTATTTATTATGGGGAGCAAAAGTGACTATCCCAAGCTATGGTCACCATCAGATACTGGCTGAACTCCACCATGGTCATCCTGGGGTGTCCAGAATGAAGATGTTAGTGAGACGTTAGGTCTGGTGGCCAGGATTGGATGCAGACATAGCCACATTGGTGGAGCAGTGCCCAGAGTGCCATCAGGGCAAAAATTACAACCAGCGACTCCCCCACATTCATGGGAATGGCCGGGTAAACCCTGGACATGGTTACATGTCGACTCTGCTGGCCCTTTCATGGGCTCATTGTTCTTAATAATTGTGAGCGTCCACTCAAAGTGGTTGGATGTGCGTAGAGATCATTTCTCAAATACAGGGACGACGATAGAAAGGCTGCAAGCATCTTTTGCAACACAAGGGCTCCCAGAAGTATTGGTCACAGACAATGGGCCATTATTTACCAGCAGGGAATTTAAGTATTTCCTAAAGTTGAATGGGATTTGGCATATAAGGATAGCTCCATAATATCCATTGTCCAATGGTCTGGTGGAAAGTGTTATCTAAACCTTGAAAGCAGGCTTAAAGAAACAGCCTACAGCTTCACTTAATACCAAACTGTCGTGGTTCCGATTTGATTATCAGACCAGCGTCATGCAGGGATAGTAGAGTTACTAATGGGTAGAACAGTCTGCACCAGGTTAAATCTGATCCTCCCAGACCTGTGGCAGTTGGGATGGGGGGGGGGGGGGGTGGTGTTGGGGGCGGGGTTGCTGCTGGTGGTGTTGTGTGGAATGCCAGACACAAGACTCCTCGAAGCGAGAGAGTCAGTTTCCTTCAGGGGACAAAGTTTGTTGCCAAAACCATACAAATAGCCATGCATACGTAAGAGACATGATCGATGCAAGGTCAGGTTCTGTGACATACAAAGTTCATACAAAGGTGAAGCAGTCCTGAACAAGCACATGGACCACATAAAAGTTTCAAACTCACGAGCAGGCAGGAGCAAAACATACTCAGCTCCTCAGAATATCCAGAAATGCTGTGAAAACCCATGGGTTCTCCCCCTCTCTCTGGTTTCAAAGAAACTTCGGAGTCTGAGATGGACAGGGCAGATGTTGCAGCCTCGACGCCTTAAAAACTTGAAAAAGAGGATGAATTTCTTCCAATATGCTCCGGGCGTAAGAGGTGGGCTACGGTTCAGTACATGCCACCTGTATCCAAGGCTGTCACAGGAACTAGACCCAGTGTGAAAACACCCCAGGAGAGGCTACATGAAAAAGAACAGGCCTACGCCCCCAGACTTAGATGGGGAGGGATGTAGTGACTGTAACATGTTCAGCCAGGTGGGCCTCATAGAATATGAGCTCCCTGATTGGGGCTGTTAACCTGGTCCAACCAGGGAGCCCTGGCTGACAGAGGTTCTTTTCACTCTGAGCGCTGACTGAGGAAGTTGGCCCAGTGTCAATTACTATGCACGATGGTGATAGGATACCAGTCCCCGTGGAGCTATTTCAAGTATTTCTTGCATAAACGACAGAAAAACAATAATGGATGTGCAAACTACTCTTTTAAGCCTCGGTTAAAAGCTGGCAAGCACATCTCAAAATCAAAATGCATGAATTTTTAAAGAATATGTTAATGTTGAAAATAAAATATTAAATCAGTTATTCAACATGATGTAGGGTTCTATGGTTCAATAATGAACAAAGTTGTATTACTGACCTCTTTCCTCAAATAATACATATTCATTTTATTTTCATTTTGGGTATTTTATTTGTTAGAAAACTGGCTATAAACAGTTCTCAGCCAATACAATTCCTGTATTTTGAGCCTTGCTGCCACTAAATTAGTTGTGAAATTAGAAAATGAAAACTAGAAGGAAAGTTAGCTTAGGAAGAAAAACAAAGCAGAGAAGATGACAGGGTGAACAGAATTAAACTATTCAAAGCTTTGTATTTTTTAAACTGAAATTAGTTATGATTACTTTAGTAATTTTAATTCTTCACAAAAAAGTCACAAGCAAATGTTTGAAGGCTTAAATGAATTACAGAAGTTTATTTACAAAGAGATGTTATGCATACCAACAGCTTCATGATTCAGCAGCTAATAGTATTCAGATGAAGACCTATCTAGTTATGCGCCCAATAGATGCTTGTTCTTTTCAGATTTCTTTGAAATTTACCTGACATCACTAATAACTGTGGCCACATCCAATTCTCTGAATAACCATGGAGCAGCACTTCTAACTGCTCTTTAATGGCATAATCAAGAGCTAAAAAAATGATCAGATAAAGTGAGATTGAAATAAAGACTGACCTTCTACAGTTCCATCACTTGAAAAACACGTGCTCTTAATCTCAAAATAAAGTCAGAACATTATTACTATGACAGAAGGTCAACTCTAAATTGGAAGTTAAATGATCTTTAAAAAAGATTCCGTTTTGCAATTTCTTTCACTATCTTGTTTTAGTTACCAGCAATTCAACTGGTGGCTACATAAAAATGTAGGCACGGTCTGTGAACATTAACAAAATATTGCTACCAAATTTTATATAAGCTTTCTACGAGGGGAAAATGATGGTATAAAGACACTGGAAGAGTATTCCAGAGTTCCAGGCTGGGACTCAGGAGACATGGGTTAAAATTGCAGTCGGAGGAATTTAAATTCGCCGAATAAATCTAGAACTGAAAGCTCTAGTAATGGTGACCATGATCTACTGTCAATTGGTGCATAAGAACCAATCTTGTTCACTAAGGTCCTTTAGAGAAGGAAGTTTGTCATTCATATCTGGTGACTCCAGATCTACAAAAATATGGTGACTCTTTCGAAATAAAAGTGCCTTCTGAAAGGCCAAGCAAGCCACTCAATTGAAGGGCCTCCATTTTATGCATGATCATCAAATCTGGAGCAGCAGTAGGCCATTTGGCCCCTCTAGCCTGCTTCACCATTTATTAATTGATTATTAATTATTTCTAAACTGTGTCCCTAGTTGTCATTCTCACACCCGCCGCCACCAGCCTCACGCTGCTCAAATTGGCTGCCACATTGCCTTGCATTACAATAATGAATACAAGTTCATTTTAAAGAGGTCCACTGTTGCCAGTGTGACATTTCTGTAGCTGTGTGACACCTATTCAAACTCCACAGTTTGCCAATCAATAAAACATACACAAGATGTTTTGGATAAAGACTTTTGTTTTCTTTTGAGCAAATCAGTGTAATTGCAGTGCTACTTTATCTTTCCCCTTCCTCTATATTTTTAAATGATTCTGTCAAAATGTTTGTTCAACTTGCATTTTTCACGTCTGAAGTAGGGTGCAATGCAAAATATGTTCTCTTCACAGATATTATTCAATTTTCTGTGCATCATTTTTGTTCTTTAGAGGCTTACAGCATTTGAACTTCTGTTACCCCTTTTTACACATCATGACATGCCATGATTCTGGCTTTATTCCAACTTTAAAGAAGAAAACTCAGTGAGGATGAATAAGTGCATTTTAAGAAATAACGCTAACTTATCTATATATCAATACTGCAAAATAAACTTGATATTGAAGACAAGTGAATATAACAAAGACCTCACCAATCCTGATGCTCCAGCCAATGTGCTAGGAACTGCCGGACCTCCATGGGAAAGGTATCATCATACAACTGGTCTACTTTTTCCAGGAGCTGTGTATCCAGTTGATGAAGTTGATGCCATTGGGACATTCTGTCAAAAAGTTTGAAAAACAAAAACAATCATTCCAGAACAAATCTAATTGCTGGTAATTAAAGAGCAAACTGATTAGATTTTAAAGAAAGCCAATGAAATTTTCAATTGTTGCTAAGGTAATTTAAAGAGCTCATAACATACCTCTTCTTTTTCCTGTTTCCTACAACTGCTCATGTATAACCAACCCACTTACATAACTACACCCACACATACACCCACATTACTTGTTCCTCCAGTCTGAATTATTATTAGTTGTAAATATGTGTTTTGGAACATTTTACTAACAAAGAAATACAGTCAGCAATTATTGTTTCTGTGGGACATAGTAGATAGTTGTGAAAAATATATTACAAAATGTACGATTTGTTGTAATGACAGCGTAGCAAAAATCAATAAGAGTCACTAAGTATCTTAGTAGAGGGAAGGTTATTTAAAAAAGGCAGAATATCTGACAATCTTATGAGTTTCATAAGGGAAAAAAAGGTGTGAACATGTGAAAGTGTTACAGGTACTTTACCACAAAATATAAAATATAATACAACCACCAACACAAACACTGACAATTCTAAGCTGGGCTTGGCTTTGCTTTAATCACGTACTGCCAGAATGGTATATTTTCTCTAACTTTGAAAATGTTGATGTATCTTGATCTGAAAATAACTGACTTAAAAATAATGGTGGGTGCGCCCAATTCCTGATGCACACTCATCTTGTGCGGAGCTTTGCACCAGTGAAGGTAAAATGAAAGTCTAACCCGATTTGGTAAATGAGTGTTCAAATTTCTCACTATTTTCATCATATATATTATTCTGAACAAACCCCTGATACTGATAACTGTAACGTGTTGAATCAAGCACTATTCGTTGTGCAATTTTTAGAGGGCACATTTTTACGGTGAGAGGGAAGAGATTTTAAAAAGACATAAGGGGCAAATCCTTTACACCCAGGGTGGTTCACATGTGAAATGAACTTCCCGAGGAAGTGGTGAATCTGGGCACAATTACAATATCTAAAAGTGGATAAGTGCATGAATACGAAAGGTCTGGAGGAATACGGGCCAGGAGCAAGCAGGTGGGACTAGTCTAGTTTGGGATCATGTTTGGCACGGACTGGTTGAATCAAAGGGCTTGTTTTCATGCTGTATGACTCCGAGTCTATGTTCTACATTTAGTTCTGAGGAACGGTCACAGGGACTGAAACATTAACTCTAATTTACCTCCACCAATAATGCCAGAACTGCTGAATTTTTTGTGCAATTTTTGCCTACATTATGCTTTTGTTATATATGCTTATTTCAGTTCAGTTTCACCTTGCTTGCTGAGAATGGGCAAGGTTTGAATCAGTGACTGATTCAAGGAAGGGAAGAGAGATGTTGAGGCAACAGATGTTTGCGAAGAGAATTCCAAAGATTAGGGCCTATAAAGCTGAAGGCACAGTTACAAATCTTGAAGCAACAGGTGCACAACGGGGTCCGAGTAGGGGGAATACAAAAGTCGTTGTGGGTTTTTGGGCTGGCTGGGATTCAGAGATAGATGAATCCTTGAGAGTGTTTGAACACAAGGATGAGGAGACAGCAGAGCTTTAGATGAGCTCATGAAGAGGCAAGCTGGAGCAGTGGAACAAGGTTCTAGCAACAGATTGGTTTGGGATGGGGAGCAGGGGAGGGGGAGGATGTTATATTACAGAGGTGAAATTAGGCAGTATTTATGAAAATGAAGTAAAATGGTCAGATCAACGTTAAAAAGGTTGAGGTTGTAAACAGTCTGCCAATTCCCTCTGCAAGGTCTAATGTCCTCTGAGGTTCCCATGCACACGCACAGCTTCTCAGGTTCCTGTCCTAACACATGCTTTCCCCGGGCTCATCTCATCCATAAGTCCCATACTTGTTCCCTTGACCATGTTCCTAAATAAACTGCTGATCACCCAACATCCCTCATGACTTCCATGATGGCAGCTCTCCCTGCTCATGTACAGTTTCTCTCTCCTACATATCTGTCATCCAAAAAAATCTGTGACCTCTCCTCTCTTGGAAATCACTGTACCACCCCATTTCCAACCTTTGTTCCACCTCCAACGTCCTTGATTGTGATCTCATCTTCCAAAACGATGCCCATCTTTCCTAAAACTCACTCCCAACAGGTTTACATGTGTGCCATGATGTTAAATGGCTTTTACCAAACTGTCAAACTATATCCTATAGTAACTGGAATGAAATAAAGTGTTCCGCCTCATCTTCATCATGATATGCAGCCATTAACACAACTGACCACACTATTCTCCTTGAATGCCTGTTCACCATTAGCCACGTGGCTTGTTACCTAGTTTTACAGGAACAAAGGAACAGGAGTAGGCCATATAGTCCTTCATGCCTGTCTTACCACGCAATGACATATTGGATGATGTTCAACATAGCATAATTCCATTGACTAGACTTTATCCCATATGTCTTAATAACTTTGGAAACTAAAATTCTGACACCCTCAGTTTTAATTTTAATAATTGATCCAGCATCAATTGCATGCAAGTGTTTCCTAACGTTAGTCTTGACAGGTCTACCAGTAGAGGGACTAACAAATATCCAGGGTCAAATTAGTATTTTTTTGCAACAGTGCTTCATAATAACTAAAATCCCTGAATTTTTATTTCACCAAAGACTTAAAAAGAAATGAAACTTCTGATTCTCAGAGAAGTTACATTTACTAGTCCACGTCCAGTCCATATAATATGAAGTAGGAGGGAATCGGCCATTCGGCCCCTTAAGTCTGATTCACCAATCAATAAAATCAGATTGTAAACTCAAATCTATATTCCCATCAACACCTGATCATTTTTCCACCAGCTGGCCTAACAAGAATAACCCAGTTTTGCCCTGAAAAGATTCAAAGATGCTGCTTCCACCAGCTTTTCAGGAATGAATTCCAAAGATTCTCAACCCCCTGTGGAAAAAAAAAACACCTTGTCTCTGTTACAAATGGTCGATCTGTGATTTTTAGACATTGACCCCTTAGTTCTAGATTCTCCCATTCGAGGAAACATCCTCTTCATATCTCCACAGTCAAGACCCCTCAGGATCTTATGCATTTCATCAGGTCACCTACTACTATTCTGAACTTCAGCGAATACAAGCCTAGCTTACCCAACCTACCCTCCTAAGACAACCTGTCCAGTTCTGGTATTTGACCAGCAAACTTCGTCTGAGCTGCCTCCAATGCATTTATAACTTTCCTTAAATAAGATGTTCAATATTATTTACAGTACTCCTGATGCAGTCCCATCAGTGCCTGTCTAAGTGAAGAATAATGTCCTTAGTTTTGTATTCAATCATCTCATGACAAATAGTAATGCTCTATCATCTCGCCTAATGACATGCTATCCCTGAATACTAACCTTTTCTGATTAATGCATGTGAACCAGATCCTTCTGTATGTCTGTAATCACTCGTCATTTAGATAAGATTATTTTTATTCTTCCTGCCAAGACAGACAATTTTACGTTTTCCACATTGTACTCCATTTTCCAGAGTCCATTCACTTAATCTATCTTATTGTCACCTCCTTGTGTTCTCTTCACAATTTACCTTCCTGCATATCTTTGTGTTGTCAGCAAATTTAGCAACCATATCTTCCATCTCTTCATCTAAGTCATTTATATAAGTTACAAACAGTTTCTCCTGGCACACCACTTGTTACATATTGCCAACCATTTATTCAAACTCAAGCCAACCAATCTTCTACCCATGCTAATACGTTACCCCCGACAACATCAGCTTTTATGTTCCGCAATAATCTTTGATCTGACATTGTATCCAACATCTTCTGGAAATCTAAGTACAATACATTCACCAGTTCTCCTTTATCCACAGCAAATGTTACCTCCTGAAGGAACTTCAATAGGTTGGTCAAACATGAACTTCCTTTCATAAAACCATTTTGACATTGCCTGATTACCTTGAACTTATCTACTTAACTTATGATTAACTTCTTTAAACATAGCGTCTATCATTTTCCCTATGATAAGCTATCTGACCTATAGTTTCTGGTTTTCTGTTTTGAATAAGTGAATTACATTTGCTATCTTCTAATTTAATCTAATCCTTGAATCAAGGGAGTTTTAGAAAATTCGAACCAATGCATCAATAATCTCATAAGCACTTCTTTTAAAACTGCAGGAAGATGTCCATCATGACTCTGCAAGCTCCAACAATTCACTCAGTACATCATTTCTCCAGTCATTGTAATTTTTGTGAGTTCCTCCCTCCCTTGCGTTTTCTGATTTATCGGTTTCTGGGATATATCCCTTACAGTGAAGACTATTGCAAAATACCTATTCTGTTCATCTTCCATTTCCTTATTTTCCATTATTAATTCTCCAGTCTCAAATCCTGATGGACCAGCACTCACCTTATGAACTCTTTGAAAATATTTACCGAAACTGTCCATTTTTAAAATTTCTGACTAGCCTTCTCTCCTTTTCTACTTTTCCCTTCTTATTAACCTTTTGAAGATTCTTTAGTGTTTTTTTCTCTCCATCTAATGTTCTGACATGCCACCATACTTTGCACGTTTATGTGCTTATTCTTTAAATTCGATACAATCTTTAGTATTTGTAGTCAACCATGAATGGTGAATCTGTCCCTTGGAATTTTTCTTACTCATTGTAATGTATCCGTTCTGCCTATTCTGAAAGATCTCCTTATCTATTCTTTAATCTCATTTGTCACTTCACTTTAGTCAGCTCCACTTTCATAAACTCTAATTTTCTCTTATATAATTAAAGAAAAAAGTCTATTCCTCTTCCCCTAAAACAGAAGGTAAAATTCAATCCTACAATGGTCACTGTTACCTCGGAGTGCCTTCATTATGAAATCATTTATTAATCCTACCTCATTGTGTAATGCCAGGACAGTGGCAAATACAAATATTGTCAAGAGTCTGGTGTTGTGATTTGATTATGGTCATGTGATATAAATGTCGAAGTAAGAATTGCTTTATTTTGGATTGAAATGGCTAGTTTACATCTGAGGCTTTCATTACCATTTGAAGGACACATATTCTTCTATATTGCTTGGAAATCTGCCTCTTTCAGCATCTATCATTGAAGGCCAGTTTTGGCAAAGGGTTTCAGCCTGAAACGTTGACTTTCCTGCTCCTTGGAGGCTATCTGACCTGCTATGCTTTTCCAGCTTCACATCTATTGACTTGTCCAGTGCCTTCCCTTGTCATCCCTTTCATGACATTCTTCAATGCTATTGTCATCTCTCCCATCAATTTCATACTATTCCTCAGAAAAACAATCTCTCCAGCCTGTTCTGAAGAATGTCACATCTAACTTGAAGCATTAACTCTGTTTCTCTCCCCATAGATATTGCCAGACCTGCTGAGTTTCTCCAGAAATCTCTGCATTTGTTTCTCTAACAGGGCATCTTTTACCTGTCCTTATCTTCCACTGTTTTTAATTTCCATAAAAATCACTTATACCCCCACCAGTACCATCACCTCTTGACAGCCTCAAATCCTTACACATTCCACTTCTTCTTTCACCCTGTGTGCGTCTTCATGTGCCAGATACCACCCATCAAAAAGCCATCAATAGATAAGTCCATTAAACTGAACAAACAAAACATTGCAGACCAACAAAAACTATTATTATGGATTCCAGGATATATAGTCAGAATCATAGTATCATACAGTAAAAGACAAAGACCTTTCAGTCCAACCAATCAACGCCAACCACGTTCCCAAACTAAACTAGTCCCACCCGCTTGCATTTGGCCCATATCCCTCTAAACCTTTCTAATTTATGTACTTATCCAAAGGTCTTCTAAACATTGTAACTATACCTGCATCCACCACGTTCTCTGGAAATTCATTCCACACACGAACCACTCTCTGTGTAAAAAAAGTTGCCCCGATGTCCTTTTGAAATCTCTCTCCTCTCACCTTTAAAATATGCCCCCTAGTTTTGAACTCCTCCACCGTAGGGAAAAGACCCTTGTCATTCACCTTATCGATGTCCTTCATGAATTTATAAACCTCTATAAAGGTCACTCCTCAACCTCCTATGTTCTAGTGAGGAAAGACCAGTCTTTCCAAACCATTTTTATATCTCAAACTTTCCATTCCTGGCACCATCCTGGTAAATCTTTTCGGAACCCTTTCCAATTTAATAATATCCTTCCTATAACAAGACAACCAGAAATATAAACAGTGCTCAAGACTAGACTTCACCAACGTCCTGTTCAACCTTAACATGATGTCCCAACTCCTATTCTCAAAAGGTCTGAGTAATGAAGGCAAGCGTGCTAAATGCCTTCTTAACCACCCTATCTAGCAGTGAAGCAAATTTCAAAGAATTATGTACCTGAACCCTAAGTCTCTCTGCTTGAAAACACTACCCAGGGTCCTACCATTAATTGTATAAATCATGCCCTTGTTGGTTTTACCAAAATGCAGTACCTCACATTTATCCAAATTAAACTCCATCTGCTGTCCTCAGTCCATTGACCCAATTGACCAAGATCTTTTTGTAATCTTAGATAACTTTCTTCACTGTCCACTATACCACCAATTTTGGTGTCATCTGCAAACTTACTAATCTTGCCTCCTATATTCTCATCCAAAATCATTTATATAAATGACAAACAAAAGTGGGCCTAGCACTGATCTCTGTGGAACACCACTGGTCACAGGCCTCCAGTCTAAAAAAACAACCCTCCACCACCACCGTCTGTTTCCTACCATAAAGCCAATTTTGTATCCAATTGGCAAGCTCACCCTGAATCCCATGTGATCTAACTTTACTAATTAATCTGCCATACAGAACGTTATCAAAGGCTTTACTAAAGTCCAAGTAAACAATGTCTAGTGCTCTGCCCTCAATCTTTTTGGTTACTTTATTAAAAAAACTCAATCAAGTTTGTGAGACAGTTTTCCTCCGACAAAGCCATGCTGACTATCCCTAATCAATCCTTGCCTCTCCAAATGCATGTAAATCCTATTTTTTAGAATCACCTCCAAGAACTTACGCATCACCAATGTCAGACTCACAGGTCTATAGTTCCCCAGCTTCTCCTTACAGCCTTCCTTAAACAATGGCACAACATTATCCACCTTTCAGTCCCCAGTACTTCAGGACGATACAAATATTTCTGCTGGGGCTCTGCAATTTCCCGCCTAACCTCCCGCAATGTCCTGGGATACACTTGATCAGGTCCTGGAGATTTATCTAACTTTATGTTTTCTAAGACCTCCTGCACTTCCTCTTAATGTGAACTGCATTTAAAACATCAATATTTATTTCTCTGAGTTCTCTAGCCTCCATTTCTTTCTCAACAGTAAAAACTGATGCAAAATACTCATCTACTATCACGCCCATCTTCTGAGGTTCAACACAAAGTCAACCTCAGAGATAACAAGGTGTGGAGCTGGATGAACACAGCAGGCCAAGCAGCATCATAGGAGCAGGAAAGCTTGACATTTCAGGCCTGGACCCTTCATCAGAAATGGGGGAGGGGAAGAGGGTTCTGAAATAACTAGGGAGAGAGGGGGAGGCAGATAGAGGATGGATAGAGGAGAGGATAGGTGGAGAGGAGGCAGACAAATCAAAGAGGCGGGGATGGAGCCAGTAAAGGTGAGTGTAGGTGGGGGGGTAGGGAGGAGATAGGTCAGACCAGGGAGGACGGACAGGTCAAGGGGGCGGGATGATGTTAGTAGCTAGGAGATGGGGGTGGGGCTTGAGGTGGGAGGAGGGGATAGGTGAGAGGAAAAACAGGTTAGGGAGGTGGAGATGACATGGGCTGGTTTTGGGATGCGGTTGGGGGAGGGGAGATTTTGAAGCTTGTGAAATCCACATTGATACCATTGGGCTGCAGGGTTCCCAGGCTGAATATGATTTGCTGTTCCTGCAGCCTTCGGGTGGCATCACTGTGGCATGGCAGGAGGCCCAGGATGGACATGTCGTCTGAGGAATGGGAGGGGGAGTTGAAATGGTTCGCGACTGGGAGGTGCAGTTGTTTGTTGCGAACTGAGCGCAGGTGTTCTGCAAAGTGGTCCCCAAGCCTCCGCTTGGTTTCCCCGATGTAGAGGAAGCCACAACGGGTACAGCGGATACAGTATACCACATTGGCAGATGTGCAGGTGAACATCTGCCTGATGTGGAAAGTCTTCTTGGGACCTGGGATTGGGGTGAGGGAGGAGGTGTGGGGGCAGGTGTAGCACTTCCTGCGGTTGCAGGGAAAAGTGCCGGGTGTTGCACATCTGCCAATGTGGTATACTGCATCCGCTGTACCTGTTGTGGCTTCCTCTACATCAGGGAAACCAAGCGGAGGCTTGGGGACCACTTTGCAGAACACCTGCGCTCAGTTCGCAACAAACAACTGCACCTCCCAGTCGCGAACCATTTCAACTCCCCCTCCCATTCCTCAGACGACATGTCCATCCTGGGCCTCCTGCAATGCCACAGTGATGCCACCCGAAGGCTGCAGGAACAGCAAATCCATCCTGGGCCTCCTGCAATGCCACAGTGATGCCACCCGAAGGCTGCAGGAACAGCAAATCATATTCAGCCTGGGAACCCTGCAGCCCAATGGTATCAATGTGGATATGAGATAACCTTGACAGATAAGTTTAAAGATAAGCCAAAAAGATTTCACAAATACATTAAGAGCAAGGGAGCAATTAGACAGAGAGTAGGGTCCCTTAAATATCAACAAGGTTGTCTTTGTATCAGAGATAAAAGGTATTGCAGATGCTGGAGAATCCGAGATAACAAGGTGTGGAGCTGGATGAACACAGCAGGCCAAGCAGCATCATAGGAGCAGGAAAGCTTGACATTTCAGGCCTGGACCCTTCATCAGAAATGGGGGAGGGGAAGAGGGTTCTGAAATAAATAGGGAGAGGGGGGGAGGCGGATAGAGGATGGATAGAGGAGAGGATAGGTGGAGAGGAGGCAGACAAGTCGAAGAGGCGGGGATGGAGCCAGTAAAGGTGAGTGTAGGTGGGGGGGGGTAGGGAGGAGATAGGTCAGTCCAGGGAGGATGGACAGGTCAAGGGGGCGGGATGATGTTAGTAGCTAGGAGATGGGGGTGGGGCTTGAGGTGGGAGGAGGGGATAGGTGAGAGGGAAAACAGGTTAGGGAGGTGGAGATGAGCTGGGCTGGTTTTGGGATGCGGTTGTGGGAGGGGAGATTTTGAAGCTTGTGAAATCTCTCCCTCTCTCCCTCCCCTCCCTCCCTCTGTCCACTGCCTCCCTCTCTCCCCTACCTCCCCCATTTCTGATGAACTGTCTAGGCCCGAAACGTCAAGTTTTCCTGCTCCTATGATGCTGCTTGGCCTGCTGTGTTCATCCAGCTCCACACCTTGTTATCTCGGATTCTCCAGCATCTGCAATACCTTTTATCTCTGATACAAAGACAACCTTGTTGATATTTAAGGGACCCTACTCTCTGTCTAATTGCTCCCTTGCTCTTAATGTATTTGTGAAATCTTTTTGGCTTATCTTTAACCTTATCTGTCAAGGTTATCTCATATCCCCACTTTGCCTTCCTGATTTCCTTCTTAAGAATGTCCCAACACTCTTGATACTCTTCAAGAGATTCAGTTGATTGCAGTTGTCTATATTTAATATATGATTCCTTTTTATTCTTGACTAGAACTTCAATATCTTTATTCATTCATTGTTCCCTAATCTTACCAGCCTTACCTCTCAGTCTAACAGGAACATATTGACTCTGATCTCTTGTTATTACACCTTTAAAGGCTTCCCACTTGTCAACCACCCCTTCACTTGTGAACAGTCTCCTCCTACCAACTTTTGAAAGTTCTTATTCCATACCCATAAAATTTGCCTTACTCCAATTAAGAACTTTACCTTTTATGAAGACGTATCCTTTACCATAAGTATTTTAAAACTAATAGTATTATGATCAAAGTGTTCTCTACTAACACTTCAGTCACTTCCCCTGCCTTATTTCCCAAGAGAACGTCAAGTTTTGCTCCTTCTCTAGTAGGAACGTTTACATATTGATAAGAAAATTTTCTTGAATATATTTAACAAATTCTTCACTATCCAATCCTTAACACTATAGCAGTCCCAGTCAATGTTTGGAAAATTAAAATCCCCTACTACTACAACCTTATTATTCTCACATATATGAGATCTCTCTACATATTTGCTTCTCAATTTCCCTGACTACTGGGGGGTCTACAGTACAAAACCATCAAGGTGATCATCCCTTTCTTGTTTCTAATTTCAACCCATATATTTTCACTAAATGATCCCTCAGAAATATCTTCTCTCAATTACAGTAGTAATGATTTCCTTAATTAAAAATGCCACCCCTCCCCGCCCCTTGCCTCCCTTTCTATCCTTTCTATAATATCTAAAACCTGGAACATTGAGCTGTCAATCTTGTCCATCCCTCAGTCTAGTTTCTGTAATAGCTACAAGTGACATGTTCCCAACGTGCCCTAAGTTAATCAGCCTTAATTGTAAGACCTCTTGCATTGAAATAAATGCAATTTAACTCTTCAGAGTTACTTCATTCTCTGACTTGCTCTTGTCTGTCTTTTCTAATTAATTTGCTCTTTCCTGATTCAGAACCATCCTCATCTTTCTTTCTATTTACTCAGTTACTTAGGAGGCCCCTTCCCACCCACAAAAGTTTACAGCCTCACGCAAATCTCTCCACCAGAATATTGGTGTCTTTACCGTTCAGGCGAAACCCATCCTTTTTGAAGACGTCTTTTCTGTCTCAGGAGAGATCCCAATGATCCAAGAAACTGAATCCTTGCACATTGCACCACCTCTTCAGCGATTGATTTATCTGCCCTTCCTTTTATTCCTTCCCTCATTGGAATTTGGCACCCGAAGTAAACCAGAGATTACTACTTTTGAAGTTCTGTTTTTTAACCTTCTACCTAACCTCTTAAATTCATTCTGGAAAGACTCAACCCTTTCCCTAACTATATCATTCCTACCAATGTGTACAACAACATTCAGCTTCTTATGCTCTTTAAAAATACTCTCTTTAAAAACACTTCAAACGTGAGGAGACATCCTTAAACGGGGAACCAGGAAAACATACTATCCTGGATTCACACTCACAGCTCCAGAATCTCCTGTCTGTGCCCCTAACAGGGCAATCCGCTATAATAAATATGTTTTTTAACTCTTGACAAACCCCACTTAACATAAGATTCATTCTTAGTGCCCAAGATATGACTACCACTTCTATTTTCCGGATTTGAGAGAAGATTTGTAGTTTGGGCACTGGATGTAGATGTTGGTGTGTTTGCCAAGAATTCTTGGAGGATTGGCATTCATCCGCAGACTCCATCAACAAACACATTGAATTTGATGTGGTATACCAACCATCATAATGAACAACCGGAACCAGCACCTACTGGAAGCAGCAAAAACCAGACCATATAAATTTGAAGCAGCACAAGAAAACAGCACTTCGCAGGAGGCTCCACACCACTGAGGATGTCACCTAGTAAGGGGACGAAACTTCTGCTATCAAACCTCCTAGCTCAGCGAACACGCCGACTTTTACTTCTGTTTTCCTCTGAAAGACTCTCTCTTTCAAAATGGAATTTCAGTTTAAGAGAGGAATAGTCACAGGAGACATCTGGAAGACCTTCTATTTCCTAACAGTCAACCATCTATCAGACTGATCCTGCTGGGTAATCACTTCTCTAAATCTATTAGTCTTCACACTCTGTGTCTCTTTTATGTCCTCAGTGACATTAAGGCCAACAAGAAGTGACTCTGAATAGCACGTCATACATAAAAATAAACTACCTTTTCTTACCCACAAATTTAATATTAAGCATGTATAAAATAGAAAAAAAGAATTTGAACACTAATATTAAAAATAAATCAAACGAAAATAAATGACTCCTCCTCAAATAATCTGACACCAGTAGTCCTATACTGTTTGTCACAAACCCAAAACCTGGAGTTGCTGAAAAATCTGAAATAAAAACAGAAAATGCTGGAAATACTCAACAGCCTAGACATCATCTGTGGAGAGAAACAGGGTGTATGATTCACGTCGATGACCCTTCGTGGTAAAGCATGATCCACCTAAAAATTGAAACTAGTTTCTTCCTAATTTAACCCTCAGAGTCCAGCTTTCATTCTGGTAAATCTGTGCTGCACACCTCCAAAACCAATATATTCTCTCTAAGGCACAGTGTCAAAAACTACTCAAAATAGTCCTAATGTGATATAACAAGAGTTTTGCATACTTGCAGCATCACTTCTACTCCTTGTCATCCAGCCCTATGTTAGTCCATTAGTCTTTTTGATTATTTTTGAATCCATGCATGATATTTTAATAATCTGTATATTTGGGCCTCAAGTCTCTTTCAACATCGAGTGATTCCAGCTTTTCACTTTTAGTAACTTCCCTGATTTGTTGATTTTAAGTACAAAATGAGTGACTTCTTGTTTGCCTACGTTGAAACCTGTTTCCTACAGTTTTGCCCAGTTAATCTATTAATATCATTTTGTACTATTTTTCTTCTATGCATAATACTGCCCATCTTTGCACCTTCTGTAAATTCGATTGTGACTTTCTGTTCCATCACCTAAGTCGTAAATAAACCTGGTACAAAGTTCAGGCTCAACACAGATTTTGCCGGACACCAGGAGCTAAGCAGAAACTGTTGATGATCACCAGAAGTAGAATCACAGAACCCCACAGTGTTGAAACACTGGGCTATTTGGCCCAACAAGTCCAAACCAACCCTCCAAACAGCAGTCCACACAGAGCGATCCCCGTAAACCTGCATTTCTCATAGCTAATGCATCTAACCTACACATCCCTGAACACAATGGGTAATTTAGCATGGCTAATCCACCTAATTTGCACATTTTGGACATCATAACCATTGAGAGAGAACAGGAAAAGTAGTCATTGCAAGTAATTATCTGATTACAACTGGATAGAAAAGAATTGACCGAGATGATGGGCAGGAACTCTAATTGACAGAATGTGACTAGTAGCCCTCTAATTTTTCGTCGACAGGCTGCCCTCAGTGATATTAATCAAAAACGTGCCAATTTACATAGGTACATATACAACACCCAGCTCGACCTCATTATCATTCCCTCTCAACACAAACACTGTCTCTAATTGGACTTGAAATGTTAACTCTGCTTTCCCTCAAAAGGGTCACTGGACTTAAAACATTAACTCTGCTTTCTCTCCACTGATATGGCCAAACCTACCGAGTTCTCCAGCAATTTCTGTTTTTATTTCATTGGATTCTTTTTATAGCCTCGAGTTTTGCAATTAAATAAATTATACTTTCAAACTTTCAGGACTTTCCCACTTTTTCATTTTGCATGATTTTAAATTAAAGTCTCTCCATCGTTTTACAGTCTGCATTTATATGTACTGGGGAGACTTTCCCTGTGTTCATACTTGGCACTACTTCGCTTAATTTTCTCTGCTGGTGTTAAACCTCAATTTTTTGCAAGTTCAGCGAATTGTAGTTAGTCCTATCATATCTATTGCCAAACATGAGCCATTGTCTGAATACCAACCAATACATTTTAATTCAAGGAATCTGGATAGATACTTTAAGTATGCATATCCTAAGGTGACATCAAAAATACAAACTGAAATTGAATAGCTTTAGGGTTTCCACATCTTGCATTACTAGGGTCAAAATCCTGAGTACAACAATGCATGCATAAAAGCATTTGTAATATTAAGATCCGTATTGTTTGATTAACACAATGCTAATGGTATTATCTCCGACACCACCATACCAATCCGTATTTATGTTGTGGGGTAGGTAAAAAGACTGCATAAATTGAATTACTTTGTTATTTACGACTTGATTCAGTGTCCCTTTCACAAAATACAGAGAATATATTGAAAACTGGTAGCAAGTTCATCAGTTTCTGTCATGATAAAATAAAAAAAATTCACTTCAGTAACAGACCCCTTTTCAAAGCCTGAAAGTGCTAAAAGACATAACGTTATCTTTTAAGTTTCATTTTTGATGTTTGGTCTACACTTGAAATACTAACCACATTCTGAAAGCTGCTAAAATTGTTGTGAATCTTAGCATTTTAGATTTAATTAGGCATTTCCACAGTCAAAAGCTAAAAATCAGCACACAAACAGAAAGTTGACCCAATTGAGTCATTCCTACCACACAGTTGAAAAGTGTGATCACTCAAGGGATTTCCCTCTGACAATGAACGTCACACACCAGTCAGTAAATATTCCGAATAAGTCGCATCGGGCCGAAATTACTCTTTAATGACAAGATACCTGCTGCTCAAAAATACAGATTAGCATCATGATTTAAGACGGGATGACCGGGAGTGAAACAGCACCCTGGAGAAAGATGGGGTATTGTCGTATGGTTTTGGAAACAGCTACAAACACCCTTCTTTGCACGTCATACAGGCAAAAAAAAGTTCTTTCATACTTATTTGCACGCACAAAAAAAATAAAGCTTCTGGGTTATTTCTCTCAGCCGAATTGCAGCTCTGCTTACATTCTAAACTACCCAGCATTTTCTAAAATTCACTTAAGTCATAATCAAGCCAGTGCCCGCTCCATTGTTTCGAAATAGTTTACCGGCAAACTTATTGCGGGTATTAATTATTTCCAGATCCCCATCTCCCCCGGTTGGAGCAAGGTGGGAAAAATTTGGGACGAACATAAGGGAAGCTCTCTACACTAGTGACTCCAGCGCGAAGGACGGCACTGACCAATGTCTATAATTCAGATAAATGTCACCATCTGCAGTACCTATTATCTCAAATGTCACCAAAGTGACGCTTTCGTAACAGGAACACAACTAATGCCGTCCAAATCATCCAAAAAAATGATAAAACCCGAAAGAACTTGCTTTAAATCAGAAACAAAATCATAAGTTGCTGGAAAAGCTCAGCGGGTCTGGCAGCATCTGTGAGGAGAAACCAAAGTTAATGTTTCGGGTCCAGTGACCCTTCCTCAGAACCTTCCTGAGCTCTGAGATGCTGCCAGATCTGCTGAGCTTTTCCAGCAACTTCCGTTTTTGCATTCAAAAACGATAACTTCTCAAATGTCTCCGCTCTTGTTTAATACACATGCTACTTACCTTACAGCTTTCAGTGTCAGTGTGAATATGTTGTAAGTGGTTTGTTCAGCTCTCCGTATATACTGTAGCTTCCTCACGGTGCTGACTAGGTTTCCGGCTTCTGTATTGGTAACATGAGCCCAGGCGTTGACGCGCACAGCTTCCGGCACGCGCCACACTGGCAATGTTTCCCTTCCATCCAGTGAAGCGCGCTCTGGCCGCGCGGGCACAGTGCCCAGATCTCGCTCCCGCCTGCTCGAGAGAACGGAGCTGTCAAAACGGGCGCGGCACAGTGGCTGTCCCAGAGATAGTAGGAACTGCCGATGCTGGAGTCAGAGATAACACAGCGTGGAGCTGGATGAACACAGCAAGCCAGGCAGCATCAGAGGAGCAGGAAAGCTGACGTTCCGGGCCCGGACCCTTCTTCCGAACAGTGGCTATCCAGTTGTCAGTCACGCTGCATTTGGCAGCCATGGTGACACCGTTAAAACAAAGCACTTGCATCTGTCCTAACCTCCCCTCTCTACCCCCCTTCCCTCTGTCTTTGTTTTTCCTGATGTAAACATTTTCTAAATAGTGGAGGTCAGTCATCTCAGTTCCAGGACATCTCTACTGGAATTCCTCAGGTAGCATCCTCGGCCCATTTCCAGCTGCTTCTTCAATGAACTTCCCTCTATCATAAGGTCAGAAGTGGGGATGTTCACTGATGATGATGCAATGTTCAATACCATTTGTGACTCTCAGGTACTGAGGCAGTCCATGTTCAAATACAGCAAGAACTGAACAGCTTTAGACTGAAAATACAGTGGATACAAGAGCAGGAATGAAAGTTGCAGTGAGCAACTCATCTCCTGAATCCTCAAAGACTGTCCGCAAGGTACAAGTCAAGAGTGTGATGAAATACTTCCCACTTGCCTGGTGAGTGCTGTCCAATGACATTCAAGAAGCTTTACACTACCCAAAACAAAGCAACCTGCTTGATTGGTACCACATCCACAAACATCTACTCCCTCATTACCAACCCTCAGTAGCAGCAGTGGGTACTATCTACAAGATGCACTGCAGAAATTCACTAAGATACCACAGAGAGCAACTTCTAAACCGAGGACGATTACCAATCTTGCCTCTGCCTTCACACGCTACAAACCCCCTTCGCCTTGTTACCATTTCAATAGAGACCTACAAGCGAATTTCTCAAGAAAAGTGAATTTCTCAAACAACTAATTGAATAACAATATTTCATCTTTTAAGGTTTTTACTGTGACAAACAATCATATATTAAATATTAATTTATTTGCATCTAATGTACCTCATTATACAATATACAAACCACTAAAAAACAGAACCGGAAGTGATGCCAGCTACCCTAGCAAACCTAGGCATATAAATAATAAACGAGACAGAACACCAACACTTCATCAGTGGCACATTGACAATGTTACCTAGCAGGGTGATGAAACATCTGCAATCAAACACAACGGCTCCGCATACAAGTCTACAACCTCAATGTGCCTCATTAAAGAAGAGGTATTTCTGTATTATTGAATGAACACAATTGAAATATGGCTACAAAAACTTTTGCTGTGCACTGCACTTCTGCAAACATGCAGCATTACAAGAACAAGTCCAATATTAGTCTGCTCTCCAACAGACTCACTTTTCCCTGTTGCATTTGGTCACAATTTCCAGTGTTTTTCAAAAGTCATTCCACTGAGCCTGACTCTTCTAGATCTAACTTCCCTAGTCAGCAAAGTTACAAGTCAGCAGCTCCTGGTCCATTAATCTCTGAAAGCCCTGCTGGTCCTCTTCCCCTTCCTTCTGAATAGTAAGCAAACTTTCACAAGCATCCTGCTTCTCCACAGCAGTAGCTGTTTGGTCCCTCCATACCGTAGTTACTTTCTTGCTCTTCCTGTGTCTCATAAAAACAGCCTTTTACTGTTAGCTTTATTTGTGTGTATAGGTGTGTAAGTGCTCACTGGATTTCAATAGGTTTCTGCTAGAATTACACAGCCATGATAGTCAGACCACATAAGCATGACTCTAAACAGGGGTGCATCTGGAAATTAAGTTAAAGGAGACATGTTAAAAGATACATCTCCTGTAAAGTCCGAAGTCTGCAATAACCTTGACCCCCATCTATTCTCTCCATCTCCCCACCCTCCATTAAATGTTTTCTCCTACCTCTCCACCCCCATTCTAATCCCCTTCCATTCCTATGCCTCTCTGCTCCAAAAGTCCTCTCCTCACTATGCATAAATCACCTTTGCCCCTTGATTCTCTGCACATTTCCATTATCAACTGACTCCCCTTAATCCCTCAACCCAGATAAATATAGGACAGTTATTTTCACTTGTTATCTGAGAAAATGTTGGAATCCTGAACTGAATATGCAAATGCAGAGAAAATAATTAGAAGCAGTCAAAGTGGATATCAGAAGGGAACTGGTGCTAAATTAATATTTAATATATGATTGCTTGTCACAGTAAAAACCTTAAAAGATGAAATATTGTTATTCAATTAGTTGTTTGAGAAATTCACTTTTGAGAAATTCGCTTGTAGGTCTCTATTGCCTTCTATCAAGTCTACAGACACGATCTTTTGTGGAAATTTAAGTTGATATAGTCTCATGTACACTGACTTTCAGTAAGTCTTTGATGCAATACTAATTTGTAAGAAATGTGTAAGTCATTGTTTCGTTCAAAAATAGTGCTTCAAATTTGGATGATGAGGAGAAAGAAGACCAAAGGGAAGTTAATGTGTCTCCTGCACTCATAGGGAAAGGCATAGGGAGTGATCAAGGAGTGGATCAAAATATCACAGAGAGTGCAGTGCAATCAGAACGTTGAAAGGGGAAGAGAGGAAAGATGTGTTAATAGTAAAGTCACATTTTGAAGGTCGTGGAAATGACAAGAGGATGTTCCACTAAACGTGCCGGCTAGTGGAATGGAGAGTGAGAGCATGGGGAACATTACCATTATTCTAGAAGGAGAGGGTGAGAGCATACCTAGAAGAAAAGGGTCAACCAATGTCAACAATTAAAATGGACAAGAATCATTGTTTTTGGAAAAAGGAAGATGTATTGGAATTGCTGAAATAAAAGGTTGCATCATCAGTACACGTGGCACAGAGATGGGAGAATGGAATGAAGTTTTGCAAGATGCATGGTGTGACTAAGTGTATTTGAGATAGCTGTGAGAGTCAATAGGCTCACAATGATATAGCAGGAACTGCAGATGCTGTAGAATCTGAGATAACAACATCAGGGCCTGCTGTGTTCATCCAGCTCCTACACCTTGTTATCGCAGGCTCACAATGAGTATTTGTTGGCAAACTGCCTCCAGAATGAGAGATAAAAGGTACTGCAGATGCTGGAGAATCCGAGATAATAAGCATGGGGCTGGATGAACACAGCAAGTCAAGCAGCATCATGGGAGCAGGAACACAGCAAGTCAAGCAGCATCATAGTAGCAGGAATGCTGCTTGACTTGCTGTGTTCATCCAGCCCCACGCTTGTTGCCTCCAAAATGAACTGGTCTAAACTCGCTTTCAAAATTCAGGTCATTCAATATAATTTAGGGAGGTTGTTGTGTAGTAGATTGTCACTGGACTAATAATCCAGAGACCTAGATTAATATTCTGGGGAGAATGGTTTGAATCCTAGCACTGAAGAGGTAACATTTGAATTTCCTTAATAAATATGGAATTAAAGTATTAATTTAATGGTGACCATGAAAATATTATCAATATATGAAAAAAAACTTGTTTGCTAATGTCCTTGAGAGAAGGAGTATCCTCCAACTTCTTCTGTTCTGACCTATGTGACACCATATTGACAGCAATGTAGTTGACTTTCAAATGCTCTGTGAAATGGCCTCGCAAGCCATTCAGCTGTACTGCATCTGTTAGAGTCTGATAAAAGGAATAAAACCAGGTGCACCACCAGGATTGACCAGTTCAATGGAAATGATAATAACACACAGCCCTGTCGACCTTTTGTAACATCTTGGGCATGTGCCAAAATTAGGAGAGCTGTCCTCAGACTACTCAAGCATCAGCCTGACATTGTCATTCTCACAAAATCATACATTACACACAAAATATCCTGGACAACACCATCAACACTCGCTAAAAGAAACAGGACATACCAACCAGGCACAATGGTATATATTTAGGAGGGATTTGCCCTAGGGGTTTTCAACATTAACTCCAGACCTATTGAAAGCTCATCGTATCAGGTCAGACTTAAGCAAAAGTACCACTTGCTGTTTATCAGCGATCCCTGGGCTCAGTTCTTTTCCATGGTGAGCACAACATGGAGGGTGACAGGTGTATAGAATGTATTCAGGGTGGGCAAATTTAATGCCCATTACCAGGAGAGTCTAGGTAGTGCCACCAGTGGCTGAATGGGCTGGGTGTTAGGGGACATTGCTGCTGGACTCTGTCTACAGCAGATGGTGAGAGAACCAACAGAGAGAAAAACATACTGGACCTCATTCTCACCAATCTGCTTGCTGCAAATGCATCTGCCCATGACGGTGTTGGTAGGACTGGCATGATCATTGTGCTAAATGAGAGAGGTTTCAGATCTACTGATTCAATGCTGGGCATCCATGAGGTGCTGTTGTCCATCAGCAGCAGAAAGATTATATTCATTCACAATCTGTAACCTCATGGCCCAATATATTTCTTGCTCCACCATTACTTCTAAGCCAGGAAGTCAACCCTGGTTCAATGAAGAATGCAGTAAGGTGTGCCAGGAGCAGCACCAGTCTGAAGTGTTGACCTGGTGAAGCTACAAAACAGGGCTACTTGCAAGCTAAGCTTCATAAGCAGTATATAGTAGACAGAGCAGAGCAAAGCCACAAATATCAGATCAGATCGGAGCTCTGCAGTCACACCAAGTCCAGTTACAAATTATGATGGACAATTGACATTGGATGGACAACTCATTGGAATTGGGTATTCCACAAACATCCCAAAATTTAGTGATGGGTGAGCTCAGTTTGCAAGGAACGGGAAGAGAGAACGAAGTTGCAAAAACAAGAGAAGATTTCAACACTATTGACAAGGAAAATTCAGCTAAGTACAAGCTAGGAAACAATGAGGCCATGAGATAACTCAGCAGGCCAGGCAACATCAGAGGAGCAGGGTAGTTGACATTCCAAGTCAGGACCATTCTTTAGAAATAGGAAGGGGAAAGGGAGCACAGAAATAAATAGAGAGGAGGGGCGGGGCTGGGGAAGGTAGGTGGAATGGTGATAGGTGAGTGCAGGTAGGGAATAGTGGGGATTGGTCAGTGAGGTGAGAGGGGCAGATAGGTGGGAGAAAAGATGGACAGGTTGCATCAGGAGGAGGCGGGGATGAGAGGGAAGGTTGGACATGGGAGGAGGCCAGGGGTGGGGAGATTTTAAAACTGCCCACCAATCCGCCCCTCCCAACTCACTGACCAATCCCCACCACTGCCTACCTGCACTCACCTATCACCATCCCACCTGCCTTCCCCAGCCCCACCCCTCCTCTCTATTTATTTCTGAGCTCCCTTCCTCCTTTCTATTTCTGGAGAAGGGTCCTGACCTGAAATGTCAATCTTTCTGCTCCTTTGATGCAAGTTCCCCTTCAAGCCATACACCATCCAGACTTTGAATTACATTACCATTCCTCCACTGTCACAAGATCAAAACCCTGGAATTCTACCTCTAATAGCATATGGGAGTAGCTCTAGCCCAAAGATTGCAGTAGTTGAATAAGGCAGCTCACCACCACCTTCTCAATGACAATTAGGGATGGGCAATAATTGCTGCCTGGCAGTTGGCTCCTAGAACCCATCAATTCAAGGTAAAATTCTACTCCACTTCGTTCACTTCAGCTTATTAAGCAGCCTCTGTGCATGAAGCATAACTGAAACAGTTGCAGTGTTTTCCTGGATTTTAGCAGATTCTAGCTACATTAAGAAGTAACTGACTATTGTATACATAACATGCAGCATAGCATTGTCTGACCATGACCTGTTTCTTTCCAGCTAATCATATAAAAAGCCTGATTAAATTGATTCCAGTGTCCTCTTGATCCAGACTACTAGGGACACCAGCACATGTTAAGGGTTATGAGTAAGTCTACGGGCTCCCCTCTAAACCATTGGGTTACTTTGACCCCTGTGTAAGGGGGTTAATCTTGAATATATAAAAAAACTGGCCAACATTCAGAATTCTGGTTGCGTTACAAATGGGCTCAAATGCATCTCCACGGGATTGTGGGGTCCACTTCTGCCAATTTATAGAGAAATATGTCACATCTCCCTTTATGTACTGAGCTTGGAAAGAGGGAGCCCATTGGTTGTGATTCACTGGCCTCAGAAGTGTCACGTGACATCATTTGCTTTGCAAGAGACAGGAATAGGTCTTTACAGGAAACTGGGGGAAATGTGTTCAAACTGTGGCCAGTTTTTAATAGGTATTGTGACTAAGTTAAAGGAAGCTGCTGCCAAGGGAAAAGATGAAGAAAAAATGAATATTTATTACAAGGGTTTTGTCCTTTTTTATCACAGGTTAAGGGTCAACTGGTTCTAGTAATTCAAGTTTATTCATTTGCTCCAAAATAAATTCTGTTTACACCCTTTGTTTGGGGTTTTCACGGACATTTGCTGAAGCTATGGCAGTTGATTGACAGAACTCCTAATTATGTGCAACAACATGCTAGCAAAATCACCACGAACAGTTTCTGGTCTGAGATTTTAAAACGAGGTCCTATCTACCCCTACAAGTGGATGGAGAAATCCAATGACACTATTTTGAAATAGAACAAGTGATTTATTGCTCACCCCTGTCCCTCAACTGATATCTGTAAAAGAGCTGGCTATAATGCAAAAGCAGTTGAACTTGGAAATGATGCACATGGGTCTAACTCATCTTGTATACCTGAGTCATAGAAGTGATAAGAGACTATTCAACCCATTCTATCTACTTCAGCTCGCCAATGGATGTTATGACTTAGTGCCATTTGCCTGCCTTCCCAATACCCTTGTATATTGTTTCTAATCAAATAATCATTGAATGCTCTCTTGAATGCTTCTGTTTTCACTACCTTCACCACACTTCCAGGAAGTGCATTCAAGACATGAACCACTCATTGTGTGAAAACTTATTTCCACACATCACATTTGTTTCGTTTGTAAATCACTTTAAATCTGTGCCTTCTTATCTTTGATTCTTTTATGAGGGGAACAGTTTTTCCTTATCTATTCTATGCAGACTTCTCATAATCTTGGAAATTTCCCAGGAGAGCAGAACCAATCAATACTCTCTATTTTGTTTTATCAGTGTGCTGACCTTTGAGGTCCATGCATGGCAGTGACTTCCAAAACTGGAAGTTAATACGTTGCATGCTCATCACACCAATTAGCATGCATGATATCTCATAACTGAAGTTTCTCATTCCTGGAACTATTTTTGTACATCTCTTCTGTACGCTCTCCAATGCATTCACGTCTTTCCTGTGGTGCAGTGCTCTGGTGGTAAACAATATCCCTTTCAGTTTTATATTTTATATTGTCTATCCATGTTCCTCCTCCCAAAATGCATCACCTCATATTTGTTTGCATTGCACTTTACTTGCTGCCTATCTGCCTATCCCACCAACTTGTCTATGTCCTTTTGAAGTTCTATGAAGTCCTCCTTGTAGTTTACAATGCTTAAAAGTTTCATATCATTTGCAAACATTGGAAATTATCCCTTTCCCGCAAAGGTCTATGTCATATATATAAATGAAAAAGCAAGGGTCCCAATTTCAACTCCTGCGGAGCTCCATTACAAACCTTTCTCCAGCCTGAAGAATATCCATTGACTACCACACTCTGTTTCCTACTACTCAGCCAATTTTGTAACTATGTTGTTCTGTTCCTTTTATTTCAAAAATTATAACATTTCTCACAAGTCTATTGTGTGACACTATAATAAATGCCTTTTGAAAGTCTATATACTTCATATTAACCATATTACCCTTATTGATCCTTTCTGTTACCTCTTCCAAATACTCCAGTAAGTTAGTCAAACAGGTATTTACTTTAAAAATCCATATGAAACAACGCACCCTTTTCCTTATGACTACTAATGCTATCCTGAATAATTGTTACTAGAAGGTTTCCCACCAAAGAAGTTAAACTGACTGGTCTGTTTGCTGGGTTTATCCTTACAACATTTTTTGCCTGCAATCCTCTAGACCTATGGCACCTTCCCTGAGTCTGGGGAAGACTGAAAGATTATGCCCAGCAATTTGCACTCTCATTTTCTTCAATAACCTTGGATGTATCACATTTGGTCCCTGTGCCTATTGTCAACTTTAAGTATCAACAGCCTAACTAACTCTCATCTTTATCAATTTTAAACACTTCCACTGACAAAGCCTCCTCCTCTGTCATCAGGGCCTGGGTAGCTTCTACCTCCTTGGTAAAGACAGATGCAAAGAATTGATTCAACATCTCAGCCATGCCTCTTGCCTCCCTGTGTAAATCTGCTTTCTAGTCCATAATCGGCATGTCATCCAAGGAGTGGGAGGCATGTCCATCCTGGGCCTCCTCCAGTGCCACAATGATGCCACCCAAAGGCTGAAGCAACAGCACCTCATATTCTGCTTGGGAACCCTGCAACCCAATGGTCTCAATGTGGACTTCACAAGCTTCAAAATCTCCCCACCCCCAACCTCATCCCAAGACCAGCCCATCTCGTCCCTGCCTCCTTGACCTGTCTGTTTTTTCTTCCACCTATCCGCACCTCCCCACTGACAAACTCCCATCCCAACTCGCTACCTACACTCACCTTTACTGGCTTCATCCCCGCCTCCTTGACCTGTCTTCTCTCCACCTATCTGCTCCACTATCCACCTTCCATCATCGCCTCCCCCTCTCACTATTTATTTCAGAGTCCCCTTCCCCTCCCCCATTTCTGAAGAAGGGTCCAGACCCGAAACGTCAGCTTTCCTGCTCTTCTGATGCTGCCTGGCCTGCTGTGTTCATCCAGCTCGACACCTTGTTATCTCAAGACTCCAGCATCGGCAGTTCCTACTATTTCTGAGTGAGTTTTTTTTTAGGGTAATGTATTTCACATACAATCATTTATCTCAGGTTAGTAAGCAGACCTGACCCGGAGTGCTGAGCGACTGTAAATTCTTAAGATGTGGAATTTCCCCTTAGTATGCATTTCTTTACCCACAGATAATGTATTGCATTGCAGAATTCAATGTAAGCTGAAATGCAGCACCTAAAGTTATCTACTGTCTAGTGTCACCAACAGTTTCTCATGTTTTCTTTTACAGTCATTATGACAATCATTTATTTATTGATGTTTGGTCTTTCCTTTATTCTGATAGTCTTTTTTCTTCTTGATTACAATTTTCTTCTTTTTCTTCCATCTTGACATGTCCTCGTATGGCTATTTTAAGCTTTCCTTTTCCACGTCAACTTTAATTGTCTCTGGATTCTCACTCTTTGTTTCTGCTGCATTTTCTTTTCTTTATCTTTCTTGTGCTATTTTAGTAAAATTTCCAGTCAATCTGGTCAATTTTTGTCCTATTGTGAGAAGATCAAAGCCAGAAAACATGTTTTGTGCAGTTACTTTACTTCCTAAATCTCTCCACTCCTTTCTTAAAAGCTTATGCTCCGAATTAATTCTACCGCCCGTTATGAATTGTATAAATTATAGCTCTGGTTGAATTCATTGAGTAATGATTAATTATTCAATATATCTGGTCCTGGTCTTTTCTACACCCAGTATCCACACACTAATAACTGCACAACATAGACCACTGTATATAGGTGAGCAATGGGAATCCTGGTGGATGGAAGTTAAGAGGTCATCCATTGGACTGAATCTGATGATAATCAATTGCATGGATGATGATTTTAGCAGCAATAGATGGGGTAAGAACAAAGTTGGCTGATGTTATAGATGGGGAAGTAGACAGTAGTCTTACAGAGGAATAAAAGGGGTCAGAAAGTCAACTCTGAATGAGATACCCAAACAATGGGTGGGGAGAGTGATGGAATTAATGACGAGGACTGAAAATGAAGTTTTAACATTGCTCAATGTTTAGCCAAAGGAAATGGCAGCTATCAGATTGTAGATTGTACCAGCAGTCTGAAACCACAGCAGCAGTAGTAACAAAGCAGATATTGGTGTCATCAGCACACGTATGGAAGCTAAACCATTCTGTGGATGACGTAGCCCAATCTCAGCTCACAGATGGGGAAGAGGAGATGGCCAAGGGTAGTTCTGTAAGTAATTCTGTCTTTACCAACTCTAGGCTTCATTACATTTAGCCAGCCTCTCACTTTCTACCTTCAGTAAATCTATGATGATTAAAACCTTGCTGCACGTGTCCTAACTCATACCAATTTCCATTCACCCATCAACCCTGTACTTAGTTGTCAATATTGAATCCGAGTTAAACATCAACTAAATTTGAAATCAATATCGTTTTCAAATCTCTCCGTGTATCATCCCTCCCCATCTCTGCAATATCCTCCAATCCAACAATCCTCTGAGGTACTAGCATTCCTCCAATTCTGGTCTCTCCAGAATCCCAATTTTGATCACTCAATCCTCAGCTGCTGGGGGTTCTACATCTGTATTTCTCCCCTTGACCCTTATTGCTTCTCTTCATCTCTTTCTTCCTCTGAGACTGTCCATAAGCACTTACTTCTTTGACTACACATTTGTTTATCTGGTCTGATGTTTCCAATTCATGACTAGATGTCAAATACCCTTGTGAAGTATTTTGAGATCTTCTACTATCTAAAAGGCTTAAAGGTACTACTTGAATGCAATTAATTGTTACTCTGTAGGTCACATTGGTGGGAAGGAAAGAAGCTATTGTTGGAGATGGTTGCCCTAATATTGGGTACATAAGAGTGGAACCAAGTAAACACAATCCCATTGAATTGGACAATGAAAGGAAGGCAATAAAGGAGGATGGTGTGGTTGATAATGTCAAATTCATGTAGGGAGACAGACAGGATTAATAGGGAGAAATTATTATGCCAAAGTTACATACACTAACATTTTTAACTTAGATTGGAACCATTTCAACGTTGTGACAGGAAATGAAAACTGATTGTAGGAATTCAAACATGTAAGGAAGGTGGATGTGGATTTGACAATTGAAAGCATGTTCAAGAAATGAGGGAGTTTGAAGTCATTGCAACATTTCATAGGACAGAAGAGTTTAGTACATGTTTCCTGATGAAAATGCAATGATAAAGTTAAATGGCTTTGACCAACATCTAAATGCATGTATCTCCAACAAGGATCACTATGCAGTGATCAGGACCAACAGCATGGTCAAATTACTTTTTTCCTTTCAAATTCTGGAGGTGAATTTTAAAACCCTTATCATCAGTCTGTGTTGAAATGAGTTAGTTAATAACAGGAGTGAACCTGGCTGGATCTTCAGTCTCCTTTATGGCTCAACAGCACAGCTTAACAATCAATGAGTCGGCAGCAAAAATTCAGCTTTCATCTCTCTTGAGCATTATTCAAAACTGCCTTGAAGTAATCTGTCTACAGTTCAGCATTTAAGTGTCTGAATGTTCCAGCCAATGAAGTAAATGTAGAAAAAGTGATTATGTTTTGTTGAAAACAATTATCCTTTGTCCAATTAGCTCCAAGTAAACTGATTCACAAACAATGGTATGTTTGAAAACTAAACCACACATTGATATCTGACGTTTTGACACCTTAATGGGAAAATCTGATGTGTGAATAACACATCAGTTAAGTATTGCTTTTGCATAAAATACATATTAACCTTTTTATTTCTGACTCTTAGGAAATTCTGCTACTTCTCAGTACTGTTTTGTGAAGAAAACTTGTAATCTATTCTTAAGCATATCTTCAGGCAAGTTATGAAAGTAAACTTTGTGAAAATCATGTGATTACTACACGATTGACAGACCAGTTATGTCAAGCAGTTAGAGAAACTGGAATTGGTCTGCTTAACAGAGAAGGTTAAAGGAAGGCTTTAACTGGGTGTTCAAAATTATAATAACATTTTGATGGAGTAAAGGAAGAGAAACTGTCAATAAACATTGGAAATAAATTTAAGGTGATTGTCAAAAAAAACAGGAGTGATGAGGAGAATTTTTTTCGCAGAGTGAATTATTATGATCAGGAATACACTGCATAATAAGATGGTGGAAACAGGTTTAGTTGTAACTTTCAACAGGGAATTAAGCATACATTTGAAAAGAAAAGATTTGAAGAATGTGGGGATAAAAGAGGGGTGTGGAACTGTTTGGAACCAATTTCAAAGAGTCAGTACAGGCAGAATAGGTTAAATGGCCTTTTTTCTATCCTATATGATTCTGAAAAGTTTCATTATTCTAATTTACTTCTTTTTCCCTAATCAGTACGAGTTAACTGTGTATGGTTTGTGTATTTTTTTTTTATTGGTGCTATAGTTAAAGGACAGGATTGATTAACCGTTACTATGATTATTTATTTCCTGTCTGGCAATTGTGCTGGTATGCAAGTTAAGGGCAAGGTGAATCCGAACTGAATAGGAAGAGAATAGTCTTGAACTGTAAAACGCTAATTGAGCGTTAAAGGTCGGAAAAGGGTAGAGTGGAAAATTAAAAATAACTTGTGCCTTTAAAACAGCCAAGGAGCCAAGCTTAGATAACAAGCATGGGGCTGGATGAACACAGCAGGTCAAGCAGCATCACAGGAGCAGGCTTCACAGGAGTATAATCAGAAGCAAAATTGGAACTGAGCCAAAGAAACAGATTGACGCAAGAAGGTTTTAATAATGGCCTTAAGAGATAGAGACAGAAATGTTCAGCAGGATTTCCGGAGGTTCAGGCCTGGATAGTTAAAGCACATTTATCAAAGATGAGAAAATGTGGGATGGACATAAGGTTAGAATTGGAGATAGGTAGAGTTCTCAGAGGATGTAATAATAAAAACTTTTGGAATACATATTGTAATCAAACAGAGTCAGCATGTTTTCATGAAAGGAAAATCATATCTCACTAATTTATTAGAGCTTTACGAGGAAGTCTCAACCAGAGTGGATAGAGGGGAACTTGTAGATGTGTTGTATTTGGACTTTGAGAAGACAATTGACAAGGTACATCAGAAGAGGTTAAGTCATAAGATAGGAGGCCACGGTGTTGGAGATAGTATATGGGCAGGAAATAGTGAATGGGGATAAGGGATTCTTTTTCAAATTGGCAACACAGAACCATTGGGGTTGCATAGTGATCAGAGTTGGGACCTCAATTGTTTACAATATATCTTGATGTCTTGGAGGAGGGAAATTAATGTACTGTCACCAAATCTGCAGACTTAACAAAAGTATGAGAAAAGACAACTTGTGAAGGATACAAACTGTTTACAAAGATGTATTGATAGGTTAGTAAGTGGGCAAATAATTGGTAAATGGGGTATAGTGTTGGAAAATTGTTCATTTTGGTGGGAGAATAAAAGAACAGGGTTTTATCTAAATGTAGAAAAACTGCAGAAGGCTGCAACACAAAGGGACTTGGGGTATTTGTGTATGAAACACAGAAAGCTAGCACACAAGTGCAGCAGGAATCAGGAAGGCTAATGGAATATTGGTCCTTATTTCAAGGTGGTTGGAGTATAAGAGTAAGAAAGTCTTACTGCAACTGTATCAGGTTTAGGTGAGACTACATCTAGAGTACTGTGAGCAGTTTTTGTCCCCTCATTTAAGAAAATATATTATCTCATAGGAGGCAGTTTAGAAAAGGTTCACTAGAATGATTTGCAATATGGAGGGATTATCTTATGAGCGAGGATTAAACAGGTTGGGAGTCTAGTCACTGGAGTTTAGAAGAATGAGAGGTTACCACATTGAAATGTATAGGATTCTTAAGGGCCTTGACAGGGTAAATACTGAGAGGATGTTTCCCTTCATTGGGGAATCTCGGACCAGAGGGCATAGTCTCAGATTAAAGGGGTGCCTATTGAAGACTGAGATGAGGAGAATTTTTTTTATCAGAGGATTATGTGGCTTTGGAACTCCTTGCCACCAAGTCCTTGTGTATTTTTAAGGCTGAGATAGATAGATTCTTAATCAGTAGGGGAATCAAAGGTTATGGAAAAAAGGCAAAAAAGTGGATGTGAGGATTGTCAGATCAGCTATGATCCTACTGAATCATGCAGCTAGTTCGAGAGGCTGAATGATCTACTCCTGTTCCTATTTCTAACAGTTTATGCAGACTCTGGGACCAGACAGCATAATTTCAGAGTAATGGGTCTCTTTGTCAGGGCAGAGATGAGGAGGAGCTTTTTCGCTCAGAGGATAGTGACTTTGTGGAATTCTTTACCACAGAGGAGAGCTAAGGCTGGGTATTAAATATACTCAAGGCTGAGATAGACAGATTTTTAATCAGTAAAGGAAACAAGGGTTATAGGGAGAAGGCAGGAAAATCGAAATGTGAATGATCAGCGCAGCCACGATTTTATTGAATGGCAGAGCAATCTCAATGGGGTGAATGGACTACTTCTACTCTGGTTAATGGTCTCACGAATTGTAAAGTTGGACGAGAAATGTAGTGGGTGAGAATATAAGAAGCCGTGACTAGAACATAATTTGGTTAATTTGGACATAAGGATGGTGATAAACCATACTTAGTGGGTGTACTTGACCAGAGTAGAAACTGGTGAAGTTCAGGAAGATAGAAAAAGATCTGGCTCAAATTAACAAAGCAGAAAAATCTATAAACAAGCCAAAGCACCAGCAATTAGAAAACTTAAAATTTGATTTAAAGTACAAAACAAATATATTCCTCAGCTGAGAAATGGTTTTGTCAAAAATCAAATGCCCATGGACTAATAGGAAGACTTTACCTAAAGTTGAAGGAAACCACATGACAGTATTCAGTCCAGAAATAAACAAAGATGGTCACAAAATGTAGGGCAAATGTATTGGTGAGTTGAAAATAAAGGTTTGACAAAGGCTATCTAGTCTCAAAATGTTAACTTTATTTTCTCCACAGTTATTTTTATAGACTTGTACAAAGGATATTGGATGTGACAATACAGCTATGCCAGAGAAGGATATAAAACAGTAATTACAGGTAACTTCAGAAGATAAATTGGCTTTAACAAAATTAACAGACTGCAAAGAAAAGTTGCTAGATGCTATTGCAAAGTTAAGATGGAGCTAACAGAGGTTCTGATCATAACTTTTCAATCCTCCTTAAATACACAAATTTTACTGAGGTTCCATTGTCAGAAAATGGATGCAGTGTACCCAGTTATAGTGAAAATTTACAAAATGTAAGAAATGGAAATGTTTGATTAATTCTATTTGCCAGATAGACTCATCAAGGTATTACTGACATCCACTGGCGGGAAAAGGAACTGTTGCTTGGCATGGAAAAAACAGATTCTTATCAATGTGGACTTCATAAGCTTCAAAATCTCCCTTCCCTTTACCACATCCCAAAACTAGCCCAGCTCGTCCCCACCTTCCTAACCTCTCCTTCCTCCCACCTATCCCCTCCTCCCACCTCAAGCCCCACCCCAATCTCCTACCTACTAGCCTCATCTCACCCCCTTGACCTGTCTGTCCTCCCTGGACTGACCTATCTCCTCCCTAACTCTCCACCTACACTCACCTTTACTGGCTCCACCCCCGCCTCTTTGACCTGTCTGTCTCCTCTCCACCTATCTTCTCCTCTATCCATCTTCTATCCGCCTCGCCCCTCTCCCTATTTATTTCAGAACCCCCCTTCCCCTCCCCCCATTTCTGAAGAAGGGTCTAGGCCCGAAACGTCAGCCTTCCTGCTCCTCTGAAGCTGCTTGACCTGCTGTGTTCATCCAGCTCTACACGTTGTTATCTCAGATTCTTCAGTCATTGGCTTTGTCAAAAGAATATCTACTGATCTGCAAAAATATTCTTAGTATGCATGTGCCAAACACACATGTACAGTACCTCTGCCAGTACTGCCCACGATGTCAATCAGTCCTGTTTGCTAAAACTGCTTGTGCTCATTTGGGCTCTGCCATGTTTTCTACTGGCAGAGCATTTCACGCGGTGTGCTAATCAGAATTTTTCAAATGTATAAAGTGAACCTGTCAGGAGTGTCAGAAGAAACAGTCTTCTGTGAATCTTGTGAAGTGGATCTATAACATTGCCACTCTCATTGAAGCTGGGAAAGCATATTGAAAAACAAAGGATTCATATTAGGATTAGCTTGCTGTACCCAGTTACAAAGAGGAAGCACTTTAGAAGCAGATAAATGAACACCGTCACTGTTGTCAGTTAGAGGATAATGACATTACTTGAAATATTCTCCTCAGTTGTAATCTGATATTTTAATATTAGGAGTCTTGTGGTACAGTGATAGTACCCTCACCTCTGGGCCAAAAGATTTCATTCAAGTCCCACCTTTCCTGGAGGTGTTCCAAAACAGGTTGATATACAATAAAAAAAGCTTAATGTCAGGCAATATACTTCCCATAATATTCTAGTTTCTCATGTTATGAGGGATAAGAGAAGATTTGCCACATGAGTAGTATAGCCACTTTTGTCCAAGGAGAGGATGGAACCTCATATGGATATAGAGATTCCCTCTACTGCTAGGGTTGATATATTTGGCATACATCACAGGCATCCTGATTCATCCCTGGCTAATTAACAGATTCACGTGCTAACCGTCATGTGTGTTCAAAACCTATGTGTCTCCGGTGTAACATGGATGTGGTGTCTTTAAATTTTTTTGGTATTAGGACACATTTGCCCTTGAAAGTGACTTGGCATGATATTCTAAGTTTGTCTAAGCATGGCAAAATGAACCAAATATTCTGATATACTTCTATAGTGTCACGCCAGCCCTGGATGATGATCTGTGCAGCTTTTGTTGTTGCTTATCTTTGGTAGTTGCTGACTGCATATCAGTGTAACAGATCAACTCTGAGAACATCTTCAACTTCCTAGTCTTCAACTTCACAGCATCAACATGAAGATCAAGAAGATTATTTTAGTCTCTCCGTGGGTTGGGTAATCTGTTTAGTGTGTCAGCTGTAATCATCACTGTACCAGGCATCTGTCTCATGACCAATATTGTTACCGATCTCTGACTAAATCAATTGTATGATTTGTGGTCAATTACACCACAATGAGTGTGATACAAATTTTATGGATTATGATTATATCGAATTTTCTGCATGCTGGTAGTCCTGCCTCTTTTGGACTGTTGGTACCCACTAGTCAGAAGATTTCAGGAACCCAAGATAAGTTGGATTATTGGCAGCGCAGTGAATTCTGACAATGTAGGGAATTGGTGATAGGTTACATGATGAGATATGATCTCCCATAGGCTGCATCATTTGCTGAGGTTTCAGGACGTGTCGAGGTAATAATTTGGCATTAGCTCCTGCATCGATAGTGTATGTTGTTCTACCTTGTCAGAACATATAATATTAACGGTTATCAAAGCTTCTGACTGCTTTATCCTGTCGATATGGATTGTGAGGTAAACAGTATAAAAAGCTTGGCCAATTTCTGTAGTGTGCCTTCTGCGTGGTTAACTCTGAGCCTCTTTGGTATGTTTGTGTTTGTGCACTTTTTTAACGTTTTCCTTGTAGCAAGTGTTGTGGTGTTGTACCAGCTTTTTGATCACTGGTATTTTGTCCCAGGGTCTGGCTTTGTATTTGGAACCAGATTTCCTGCACACACATGCCCAATGTTTCTTGGTGGCAATGTGCTTTACAGATATGACAAGAAGCTATCACACCATGTCTGTTACAGATGTTATTGCTTTTGTGCACTTTTCTGACTGTACCAATGATGTTGGCTACATCTAAAGCAAGTAATTGCTGTTCTCTATCCTCTAGTAATGTGACAATGGTATAGTCCTTTCTCTTGCTCAAAATCTCCTTCCAAAAGGCTGTAATTGGTGTGAAGACAATAACTAACTCAATGAGCATCTCTGACAGTTCCTCTTAGAAAAGTTACAGTCATGTCCTTTGCTCCTTCATCCTTCAACAACCTGGTCAATAGATTCTTGAGGTTGCTGCCAGTATGACTGAGTTAGATTCTGTTCATCTTGAAGTTTATTCATGCCTTGAGCTGGTGTTCAATAACGTTCCAGATATTTCTGATTGTACCCAGGAAGATCTGATGTGTTAGTCCTATGAGTCTTTTCCTTGCTCATGGCAAGCAAGAACTTTAGAGATCTTCTCTCAGACTCATCTGTCACTTAATTCTGTAACATAGAACTGCATGCATTGTTTGAATTGTTGCAATTCAATAAAAGTGTTATTGGATGCAGTCCAATCCACAATAAAGTGTCTGCCATTCATGATTCAGCCTTAAACTTCGGACAGAACCTTTAAGCCACTTTAATTCAAAGTTGCTGCTCCACTGGCCTTGGTCCCTTTAAAATTGCTTCTTTGAGAATTGCAGACTTGTAATTTGAGAATTGCAGGCTTGTGGTAGCAAGTTTCAGCCAATGGGCGATGTTTATACAAATAAGGAGTGACAATGTCATGTGGGCTTCTGTTTTATTGTGCCAATTTGGAAAAAGATAGAATGCAGAAACTGACTGAGGTGTGGACACTGTTTTTAACCTGTATTTTCATCTAAGAGACCTTTGGAGCTGTTTTCATTTAACTGCTGTTATTCTAAAATTGGATCAGTAAGATCTTGGGGTTCTTAAAGTGAAAGATGAAGGTTCAACACAGGCCTTTAGATTTTGGTTTTGATTGTATCTTTAACATCAATTTTTTCATTGTTAGTTGAGGCATTGTAAAAATTCCTTGATTAAAAGGCAATTATAATCAAAAAGAAATTCAGCCTTATGTCACGAAGAAGCCATGGTAAGGTGTTTCTTGAATTCACCTTGGGTGACTGTGTGTTGGAGTTTCCACTGGTACTCCAGTTTCCTCTCTCAGTCCATAAATGTGCAGATTAGGTGGATTGGCCCTGCCTAATTGCCTATAGTGTCCAGAGATGTGCAGGCTAGATGGATTAGCCATGGCAAATGCAGGGTTACATGGATATGGTGAGTCTGGGTGGGATGTTCTTCAGAGGTTCGTTATGGACTCAGTGGGGTGAATGGCCTGCTTCCACACTGTACGGATTATATGAAATTGGCTGTCACTGCTTTGCTATCAATGTCTGTGCTAAAAACCTGTATGGCTGGCTGTATTTACAGAAACTGATGGAGCTGACTGTCTGCATTCTCTGATGTCTGTGTCAATTAATTTTCCAAAGATCTACCGCACGATCAATTGGGACAATGGGATGAGGAGTGACAAATGAAGTTTAATGTGGATAAATGTGAGGTATTGCATTTTAGTAATATAAACAATGACAAGACTAATACAACTAATGGTTGGGCCCTGGGTAATGTTGTAGAGCAGAGAGTTTCAGGTACATAATTCTTTGAGATTTGTATCGCGGGTGGTCAAAGTGGTTGAGGACGCGTCTACCACTTTTGCCATTATTGCTCAGATGTTTGAGTATGGAAGTTGGGATGTCATGTTGAAATTGTACAGGACATTGATGAGGCCTCTTCTGGAGTACTGTGTACAGTTCTTGTCACCCTTTTATTGTAAGGATATTATTAAACTGGAGAGAGTTCAGAAAAGATTTACCAGGATGTTGCTGGGAATGGAGGGTTTGAGATATAACAATATGCTGGAAAGGCTGGGACTTTTTTCACTGGAGTTTAGGAAGTTGAGGGGTGACCTTACCAAGGTTTATAAAATTGTGAGGGACATAGATAAGGTGAATGCCCAGGGTTTCTTTCCTAGAGTGGGGGAGTTCAAAACTAGGATGCATATTTCTGAGGTGAGAGGAGAAAGATTTTAAAAAAGGGGCCATGAGCGACAACTTTTTTACATGGAATTGTTTGTGTGTGGAATGAACTGCCAGAAAAGGTGACAGATGCAGGTACAGTTACAATGTTTAAAAGACATTCGGATAAGTTCATGAACAGGAGAGGTTTGGAGGGATATGGGCCAAGTGCAGGCAGGTGAGACTAGTTTAATTTAGGAACATGGTTGGCGTGGGCTAGTTGGACTGAAGGGTCTGTTTCCATGCTATACGACTGTATGATTTACAAATCTTCTTGTAGCAGGCCACTGCTGCTAACCACTGCATCCAGCAGTGAGCTTACCTGCTTGTGGCAATGCTTATGTTATCCCTTGTAACATAAACTAGACATTCAATACAACTAGCCATTATTTACAAACATTGCACTCACAGTCACATAAGTGACTTGGCTATGTTAAACCATTAGATTGCAACAAAACAGCTTTTGAGCTGTAAACTTCCATCAGCACATCATGCTTCAAGTAGCCTAAGGTAAGATGAAGTATGAGACCTCTATCTCCTTAGATCACACGCCATGATACAGTAATGATACCATGAGCATGTCTGTTGAAGGTAGGCTGACATAATGACTGTGAGACATAAAGTAACACTGAAATTCAGCTTTAGGTACATGATCAGCATCCTCTTCAGGGCTTCTCTGACTCCCTTGTTACATGATGTCTCCTTTTCTGTAAGCATAATTCTTTGACAGTTTTGCACACTTTTACAGGGGTGGACAATATTAAGTTATTGAAGCAGTGGAATCTTTGCCTTCAGTGCACCCATTGCATATACAATGTGTAACCTTGAAGAGATATATGCTCATGTTTTCTTTATGCTGTAGCTTTTAAATCATAGACTAATATCTTGGGATGTGGCTCAAGAGTTTGTCTGAAACCTCCACAGGATCTACCTACGAAGTTCCACTATTTAATGATGGCAGTGTTGAATGATAATAGGAAAATATGCTTTAGTAGTTTCCTAGGTACCATGCATTCAAGAATTTATTTGAATGATTGCATAGAAGCTAGACACTAATTCAATGCAATCATCTCCTATTAATGAATGTCATAACATTGTCAAAAAGAACCATATGGTCACCTTACTTCAATTGATGTGGCCTTGAATCTCCAGGGAATATGACCATTCTGCTGCCTATTCATTTGCTGGTTGCCTCCTTTAGAAATTTGATAGTTATTACAAGGTATCAGTGTAGACTAATTGACCTGACAGATGCTATTTGAGGCAATCTGCAGTTAATTAATTGTCATAATGGTTTCCCCACCAAGGGAAGAATGTCCCTTTTCTTCACAAAATTAGCAGATAAAATTGTGAGAGGTTGGAAACATTCTGACATGGCCAATCAGTTATAACACTGGAGAGGTATTTTGACTCATCTCCTCAGAGACAAACAAGTTTGAACAGGTTGGGTCCTGAATCTGCCTTTACATGTTCTTGTGAAAAAACATTATGCTTTACTGAGTTTTGCAGAGGGGAAAGGAATTCCCAGAAGATTGTCCAACAAATTGATTTATTTTCAATGGTAAAAGGTGGAAAAAGTATGAAACAAAACCAAAATTACAACACTTAAATAGTAAATGTGAACATGTCATATGACAAGATTGCATGGGTTGACTCTGAAGGATGAAAGGGGTTTCAAACATATAAAGTTCTGATAAGGCTGGACAGACTGGATGCAAGGGTGATGTTTCCCTTCTCTGAGGGCGTCTAGAACAGGGATCACAGTTCCTAGGGTACAGGCTAGATCATTTAGTACTGAGCTGCGAAGAAATTTCTTCACTTAAAGGGTGAAGAACCTGCAGAATTATCTACCACATTTGGTTATGGAGGCCAAGTCATTGAATATGTTTATGAAGTAAACAAATAAATTTCCAGTCACTAAAGGCATTAAGGGAGGATGTGGAGAGAGCAGGAGTATGATGTTGAGATAGGGAATCATTCATAATCGTTTTGAATGGTGGCGCAACGGTGATGGGCCAAAGGACTATTCAAGTACCTAGTCTCTGTATTTTATGTTTCTAAAAACAAACGGTGATCCAAAATAAATGCAACAAAATCAGTCTACAAAATAATAAAACAGGAGAATTTCAGACTCAGAAACCAGCATAGTTCATCGTTAAGGAGGTAATTCTCAGACGACAGGAAGGAAGTTTGAAGGTTATGTACTTTTACAGGCCTTCAGCTGTTACATTTTTAGAACAACTCCTGCAAAATGTAGAGTTGTAAAAGCCTGTCTTCACCTCTGTTATTTTAATATAGTTAATGCCAATAGGTACATGCCAATATCTCAAGTCTTCTATGTGATCGGTCAAGAGAAAAAACAGGGAAAACAATCCCAACGGGTAGGAGGCTGAGAGACTTTACTCGGGACATTTAATGTCCCACACCTCCCATTCCAACCCCCAGTCCACCCTTCTTAATCCCCCAGGGCAGATGCACCCATTCAACAGACACCAGCGGAGAAGGTTTAATCTCAGTACTATAAATCCTACTCGACTTGTTTTTCTTTCTGACTATACATTTATCAATAATCTTTCAAAGTACATGGTGAACTTTATTTTTATTTCACGTAGCTTAAGCAAACGGCACAGGATGCACTCTACTCAGTTTAATTTCAGACTACAGAACACACAGGCATAAATCCAAATGAATTGAAAATGCAGATTCCTCATCTGTGCATACACAGATTATATAAAGTGCCAACCTCAATTACGTTTCCTGAAAACCTCAGATTAATAAAAGGGCATTTGATCTATTTGTCCTCTTTCAGAAGCTGCTGCTGTGCACAAACCTTGGTGGTCCATGCAGCAGCTAAGGAAATTATAGAAAATGTTGGTCACTGCAACAAAATGGAATATAAACTGAGCATTTAAGATGCAGTCACTGTTATAGTGCAGGAAACATATTGGGTAATTTGTGCACAGCAAGGTAATAGCAATGTAATAATGGACAAAAAGTTCTGTTTTAGTGATGGTTGAAGAATAATATCTATCTGGACGCCAAGGATCACTCCATTGGAAATTCACCTAAAAACCTAAGACAGCACCTTCCAAAGGGTTAACCACTTCATCCAGAAGGACAAGAGCAGCTGGTATATGGGAACATCACCACCTCCAAGTTCCCCTCCAAGTCACTCACCCTCCTGACTTGGAAATACATTGCTGTTCCTTCACTATGGCTGAGTTAGGATCCTTGAATTTCCTCCCTAAGGGCATTGTGGGTCAACCCACAGCAGGTGAACTGCAGTAGTTCAAGAAAGCAGCTCACCACCACGTTCTCAAGGGCAACTAGGGATGGGCACTAATCGCTGGCCGGCCAGAGGTGCCTGTGGCCCCTGCGTGTATTTAAAGACAACTGAATGGTCCTGGTGAACCCGGATCAATTTAATTGCAAAGATACTGAGTGTTTCAAGCTGTCATAATGAAACACAGCATGTGAAATCAACACAATGAACTATATTAATATAAAATTATTGTGGATGGCGTACCATTGGAAATCAGAAATAAAGAGAAAACTCTAGAGAAACTTAGCAGGAAACATGTATGCAGACAAAAACAGAGGTAATGTTTTGAGGCCAATCTTACTTTTCTAGAATTGAAAAGGCTGGGGGAAATGGTGGGTTTTATGGGATAGAAAAAAATGGGGAAGAGGGAGTGGAATAGATTGTAAAGGTCTCTCTGAACTAAAGGTAAAGGGAGTGTTTACAGCAAAAGTATAAATGTAGTATAGATGTGAATGGTAAGTGTTATTAGGTGAACATAGACTTGCTCTGTGCAGAGCAAAATCATGCAAACCAAAATGGAAGACAGAGTTCATGGTCCGAAGTTGTTGGACTGAATGTTGAGTCCTGAGGACTGTAAAATGCTCAAACAAATAATGAGCTGTTGTTCTTCCAACTTGAGTTGCGCTTCGCTGGAAACTACAGCATGTCAACAATAGAAATATCAGCATGTGAGCAAGATGGTGTATTCAAATGGGAAGATTGGGATCATTTTTGTGGACAGAGAGAGGATGTTCCACACAAAAGTCACTGAGTCATTGTAGGGAAGACTGCATTGCAAGCAGTGAGTACAGTAGACCGGATTAAATGAAATACAGGTAAATTGCTGCTTCACCTGGAAGGTGTGGCTGGAGCCTTTGGCATGGTTTTGGGAGGAGGTAAAAGGGCAAGGATTACACCTTTTGCAATTGCATGAAAGGTGCCATGAGAGGCCGGCATGTATAGGTGTCAGAAGTGGCAATGGAGTGGACAAGATATTGTGGAGGCAATGGTCCCTGCAGAACGCAGACAGGCTTGTGAGCAGATGATGTGCTAGGCAGTGGCATCCTGCTGGCAGTGGTGGAATGGTGAAGTTACTCCTTTGAATGCAGATGCTGATGGGGTGGAAAATATGGACCAGCGAAACTCTAGCATTCAAGGCAGAAATGCAACAAGTCACCTTATTGGAAGGGACTTTGAATGTAAAATTCACATGGGGAGGGAGCACTATTGGTATCTGCTTTAAAAATCAGCTAGAAGCTGCTTGGAAGGGTTGCAGCCAAGCCACTAAACTATCTATAATTATTTCAAGAAGCAATGTTAATTAACAGCAAAATCCTGAAAATGGGGAAATCACAAAAGAGAGAAAGAAACTACCAATCTCTTTCAATTTCACGTTCATTTGAGATTGAACCTCTTAAAAATTCAACTTAAAGAAACTTCACCACCTGCTGAGATTTCTTTGTTTAATGAGACCCTCACTTCAACTTTAAAGCATTAATTTCATTCAGAGTACCATGCCTGTCTCGTCCAATTCAGAGACTTAGTTAACCATAATTTGTAACAGTTTACTATCTTTATGTGTAACCAATCTTTGACAGTGAGAGGGTAGACATGGGAATAATTATGTGATATATTACGTTTGATTAGTTAACACAAAGCAGAGAATAGTTTTTTTGAGTTAGCAATTGAACTGAATTGAATTGAATTAGCTTTATTGTCATGTGTACTCAAATGAGTACAGTAAAAAGTTTATAACTCGCTACTTACAGCACCAATTTAGGTGCAGCGTACCTAGGTACACTTCTTAGTTACAGTATAGAGAAATGAAGAAAAAGAGTTACCTTACAGCTACACTCAGTATACCTATAGGTCAGAAAAACAAGAAGCAAAGTTGAAAAGATAAACATCACAGTTTCTCTCTAAAGGCTCTCCACAGCAGAGCAGTGCAGGGGGCCTCTGCGTGGTCTGACCTCTGGGTGCCACCACTCTCCACACTGAGCTGCTGCTGCTTTGCACTGGGCCGCTGGATGCTGGTGCCCCTGTTTGAGGCCGTTGGTCGCTGGTGTCCTCGCTTCGGCCACTGGCATCTTTGCTGATGCCGCTTTGAAGACCAGGGCTGACCATCTGAGGCTAAGAGAAAAGAGAGGAAGGAGGAGAGAGGGAGAAAAGAAAGAAAAGGAAGAAAAAGAACGAGTGGAGTGGAAGAGCTCCACCTGGAGCGCTTTACTCTGCTGCCATCTTACCAGAAAGCTTATACTGCTGGAGTATCACCAGGATCAGTTCTGGGGCCTGAACATGTTACAATCTCTATCAATGACTTGGATGAAGGGTCTGATTGTATGGTAGCTGAATTTGCCATTAGTACAAAAAATGGTAGGAAAATGTGTTATTAAGATGAGGTTGAGAGTTTGGAAAGGGATATAGATAGTTTCAACAAATGGGAAAAAAACTTGTCCGTTTTGGCAGGAAGGATAAAATGAGCTTTTAAATGGAATCACAACAACATAGTACACAGATGCAGCAAGTGATTAGGAAGGTAAATGGTATGTAGGTGCTTATCGTGAAGGGAACGAAATATGAAGGTAGGGAAGTTTTACTGCAGCTGTGTATGGGCTTCAGTAAAACCACTTCTACAGTGTTGCGTACAATTAGATTTCAAAAGAATATATAATTACATTTGAAGCAGGTCACAGCAAGACCACTCGACACATTCTTGAGATGAAGAACTTACCTCTTGAAAGAAGATTGAGGCGTTTGATCCTATAACCATTGGAGATAGAATTTTTAGATAAGGTCATCTTATTGAAATTTGTAAGATCCTGAGGTGGCTTAATAGAGTAGATTTCAGGAAGAGTTTTTCCTCTTGTGGGAGGTGGCATGCTGCAATAGCAATACAAGTGAAAAGATGATGCCAGCAAATAAAAAAGACTTTCTGATAGCAAAAAAAATGAGGATAATGTTATACAAATTTCAGTGCCAGGGTGATGCCAGAGGTGTAGGCTTATTCCTCATGCTTGGCAGATCATATTAAACAGCATATATCTTCAGCTGTTCACAATAATCAGCATACTGATTGTACAACCAGCCTGTGCATGTAAAACGCAATACGTAATATCCAACATTAGATGTGATTCAGCAAGTAGACAACATTTGCTGAGCAATCCCAAGTGTGTTAATAATTACTGTAACTCCCAACATAATATAATCAGTTAGACTCATGGTGTGGCTCACTATTGCTTGCTAAAAGGTCATGTATTCATATCGTGGGACCTGATATCTTCAGGAGAAAGAAACATGTCTAGCCATTACACTTTTCTTGAATTACACAAAAGTATGAGAAACAATAGTTCCTTGGTGCCTTGTCTGTGGCAACACCTCAATTAGTTAAACTTGTTTTGACAAAGAATCAGCGCCTCTTTTTCACTCAGGGTACATTATTTGATCCCTTTGAAACTTGCACTCTTGTGTCTATTCTGATGAGGGAAAAATTTTTAAAAAACTTAGAAAACATGAGTCTTTTTTCAGCAATACTGTTGCCGAATCTGGGTTTTAGAGTTTTAGAGTGCATCTAAGAAAGTATCTAGTGTTTGCTTCGCTTGACTCTTATGTAGTAGAAATTGTTTTAACATATGAAAACATTTAAACTCTAAATAAAAGTTTGCGGGTCACATCCAGGATTGTAAATGTTTTCTGAATAAATTTACCATGAAGCATAATGTCAAATTATTTTTGAAAGTCTATAATTGCAATATTCATTGCAATACCTGCATCAACATAAACTGTAACTTCATCAAATACCTCAATCAGGTTGGTCAGACAAGATTTGTCTTTAACTAATCTATGCTAGTCTGTCCTTTATGAATGCATATTTCATACTCCTCCAAGTGAGAATTGACTTAATCCTTGATCATGGCCTTCAGTAGCTTTCCCACCACTGACTTGGGAGGTTGACTCCTGTTACTGATATATATACTGTAACTGACAATTCAATGAATACCTGCCAGTAACATAGCTGTAAGTGATTTGAAAAGCTCAGCCAGCAGTTTCCATGAATGTTTAATCTGGAACTTGACACATGTAAAATCTAAAAATATCGACAAAATTGCAAAACCTCCAAACAAAACTCTGACCTCCATGCCTAAATTGGCATGGTATTATTCGAGATGGTTTTCTCATAACTAAAACTAGTATCGTCTCCCAGGAGAAACTAGATAGGAGAAAATAAAACTGAGGTGAGACTGTGCAGAGGCTGCTACACAGGGCATGGGAAGAAGAGACATCTGACCCTCATTGTGCCCAATTATTTTTTGTAATTTCACATGGGATTTAAAAACAGGTTGGAAGAAATCCACAATGAATAGAGAAGAACTAGTGAAGAAAAAGCAGATACAACTTGACAGTAGCTGTGACAAACTTACATTTGTTTCAGTAGCTCATTTCCAAAAAGTAATTTTAAGCTTCTTAGAAAAACAATTCCCATAGAAGTATTTGGTATTTATGTCTTTCAACAGAGCTTTAGTTTGAGTTTAAATAAGGACAGCATGAGGATTTTGCACATTTTGGCTGTCACATCAGAATTAAACTTGTTATTTTTTTTCTCTCTGAAATAACTGCTCGGTTAAAAGAGTATAAAAGTGGCTGGCATTCCCACTCCTTATTATTATCCAGTGATCCTTATTGCGAATCTGTGTATGTGAATCTCTGGAGCTTTGTTGGAATTGACTGAGATCAATACATGATTGGAAAACCCACTAATACTCACTGTTAGGATCACGTAGATATTATCAATGGGGCAAGGCACTAGAGAGTGTCAGTGTCTGGAGAACTACACCCTGAAAAGGAGTGAATGGTAGAGGATTGGAGGGAAAAATAACCAAAAGAGTATCACTCTTGCACATTTTACAATGCTACTTTATAAAATGTCTTAAAAAATTTCTAAAAATAACTTTTAAAATTGCTCTGGTTTTGACAACTGAATGAATATTTGACTCTGAACATGATCCTGATCAATTTGTTTCATTAAGATTTTCAAACTGAGCTGAAAGAGGTTTTTGATGGATGAGAGTTTGAAGTTTTCTTTATTTTCCCTGTGTTTGAACAAACTATGGACAAATCTATTGCATGAATATCAGTTGTGTGTTCACAGTGAAGGATGATTAATTCTTGACTTCTGTCTCAGTGACAGCTAATTGTAAAAATGATCATTAATCATGCTTTCAACATTCAAAGAAGGCAGTCAAAAGATAGATAATTTATACTGATATAAGACATAGAATAGAATTAAATCTTGTGAGATCTGTTGCTGTTTTCCAGTGATAACTAAAGCAATCATTTGACAAAGAATAAGATGTCACTACAAAATTTGTACTGAAATTCCAAGAAAACAAAAGATTGCCAGGCAATGAAACTTAACTAAACTGTCCACTAAAACACAATAAGCTTGATCAGAATTTTCGCCTCAATGGCTTGACATAATGAATAGAAACAGAAAGAGCTGGAGAAACTCATCAGGTCTAGCAAAATCTACGGAGAGAGACAGGGTTAATATTTTGAGTCCAATATGACTCTTTTCCTGCTGAGTTTCTCCAGCACTTTCTATTTTTATTTCAGATTTCCAGCATCTTCAGTATTTTACTTTTATTTGAGCTGTATATCATTGCCTTATAAAAGCTTATAATTTAAATATGCACCAGGGCTAAATATGGCAATCTCCAAAATAGGCACAGTGTGTGTGATTAGCTTCTGCCAGTTTAGTGTAATGCAGACAGTTGTCAGCTTCCTGCAACCTCCCCATCTACGTAATTTCCATGTAGAACCAGCAATAACCATTCTGATTACTGGGCAGATGCTTGAACAGGGATCTCAAAATCAATACTAATCAGCAGTACTTCAGGCAAACCTACACTGCTTACAGCTTGCCTGCATCTCTTAAAGCAAAGATGAATTGTGGCTGGAGCAAATGCTCAGAATCTTCTGTGAGCTGAATCTGATCTGGTAAAGTCAGAAGAAAGGCTGAACATAGAAGAGAACAGGTTACCCAGATTGTCTAACATTAGTTGAAAAGCTCTCCAGAAAAATGATGAAAGGCAATAGGCAGCAGAACCATGGAGGTTAATACCAGGAGTCAAGTCTTGAAGACTTAAATGCAGTATCACAAATAAGTTCAATGACTTCACATAAATGTTCAAGGTCGGTGAATGCATCTTCAAATATTATAACATATCAACTGCACCGATAGACTCAGATCCTGCTCTAATCCCCAAACTCCCATCGCTCACCAATCCCTATCAAGTAAAACTTATATCTTACATACAGCACTTCACCTCAGTCTCACACACAGTGGAAGCACCAGGTAACATTATGAGCTGGGGAGAAAGGGAAGCAAGTGTAGCATCATTACACCATCAGCAGCTTGTAAATCCAAACAATTTGTGGGATTTGGAGGAAATGGGATGAGAGAAGCAGGATTAGCTTTGAGGATACCGTAACATTGAGGTATTTCAAACTAGCGCTGGCTATGGCCTCAGCAATGGCACATCTGATAATGGGCAGCACCACCTTTTTCAAGTAGAGATAAAAGGTACTGCAGATGCTGTAGTATTTTTTCTGATGACGGGTCTAGGCCCGAAACGTCAAGCTTTCCTGCTCCTATGATGCTGCTTGGCTGCTGTGTTCATCCAGCCCCACACCTTGTTATCTCACCTTTTTCAAGTAGCCAGGATTGCATGCAGACGTGCCTCTCCCACTCTGGTTAGGTGCTGCTGCCTTCAGTAATGCAGCACTTTCTGCAAGATAGTGGCAAATGTATCAGTGAAGGTAGCATAATCTGTTTGGGTGATGTGTCTGTCATAGTTCAATATGAGCAAGGTGTGAAATTAGATGTTATGATCACATCCATCCTTTTTCAGAAACTCAAGAACACACCCTGGCCAGGCAGAGGCAGAAGGCCAAGAAGAGTGGGATTATGAAAACAAACTATTTGCTCAGATACTGCTACTTTGGGTGGGATTTTTTATATCATGAAGTATTCTGATAAAGTTGATAGGAAACACATTCCCTGCAGACATTAGCAGCCTCACAGCCACTTAATAGTCTCTGAAGGGTTGATTCAGTGACACGATTTGCACCATTAATTGGGAGGAAGTCGCGCTGCAAAAACCTCCAACCAATCTGATTGGCCAGCAGCACTACCAGGAGCAGTAGTCATTGCTGGGACTGTAAGCAATCCCAGCAGTCCGAGAGCAAGAAGTCATGTGAGCAGGAAAGACTAGGGGCTTGCAATTCTGACTTTGGGGGTGTGGTGCTGAGTTTGAATTGGGGAAGGAGGAGTTTGAATTGGGGGGAGAATTTGAATGAGGGGATACAGGGTGAAAGAGGGTTTGTGAATTCTGATGGCAAAGCCGGGTGGGGAGGGAAAACTGGGATTTCGAGGCAGACATTGAAGGGATGCCTGATCTGGAAAGGGGGTCAGTGATGGATGCGCTCCACACCCCACCTGTTTTGGTGTGAGCTGGGCAGGGGCAGGAGTGGTGATCACAGAGTGTGGAGTTGCTCCTGGTCCAGGCTGCTTCCTTATTCCCTAACCTGAGCACAGCAAGCCCCCTGGAGTCCTGGCCCTATTATTGGGCTTGATGTGCATCCCATGTCCTAGGCCCTGCTTCCTGGGCTCCATTGCCCGCTTCCCCCTTCCAAAGATCCTCCTACCAACTTCAAACGTGGCTTCATTGTGAATACTTTCCAAATTTGGTTTGTTTATTTTGTAATGGCTTTTATTTTTGTATCGTGGCCAAGAAAATGCTGTGCTTGTCAGAGCTGTGATGACCAGTGATGGTGAGGTTAAAGAATAAAGGACAATTGGTGAATGGATATGCAGGAAATCTTTACTGTTATGTCACATGAACTAATTCGTCACAGAGACTCTGGTCAGTAGTGACCTGTCTCAGTTCCTGACACTCTTCCTCTCTGCATTTCCCCCTGCTGCTCTTCAACAGCCTCCTATTCCTCCTCATTATCCTCATGTTTCTATTCTTTATGGAAAAACCAGCAAAACTTGCCAATGAGATATACTGGTCCAACTCATTTTGTGTGTTTCAAAACAGAGGTCCAGTATGACCAATACATTCATTTCCAAGTATTATTATTTTCTTACTGGTCTTTGTCTCTGAAACCACTGAATTGGTCGATGGAATAGTCCATGTGTGAAGGCAAGGTTTGTAGCAAGCAGCATAGCATCACAAACGTTAAGCCTCACATGTCCAAGTATAGTAGTGCTCCTCCAGTATAGTTCAGACTGTGTCAGAAAGGTTTGCTCTATTACATTTTCTGTTGCAGCATGCATCTCTATAAGACCATGAGGCATAGGAGCACAAGTAGGCAATTTGGTCCATCTGTTCCACCATTCAAAGAGATCAAGGCTGATCTGATAATCCTCAACTCCACTTTCCCACGTTATTCCCATAACCCTTGATTTGCTAACTGAGTAAAGAATAAAGAACAGTATAGTACAGGAACAGGTGCTCTGTTCACCAAGACTACATTGACACATGAAGCCTTTCTAGACTAAACACGTTTTGCCACAATGTACCCCTCTGTTCTCTGCTATTCATATATCTGTCAAAATGCCACTTAAACATCACTTTTGTATCCACCCCCACCACCTCCTCTGGCAGCGCATTCCAGGCACTTACTACCATCCATATAAAAAACTTGCCTCTCACATCTCCTTTAGATTTACCCCCATTTTCCTCAAACCTATGTGCTCTCGTAATTGATATTTCTACCCCGAGAAAAAGTGTCTATCCATGCTTCTCATAATTTTGTGAATTTCTATCAGCTTGCCCGTCATCCTTCGATGTTCAATGGATTATGAGCCAAGTTTGTCCAATCTCTCCTCATTGCTTATACTCCCCAAGTCAGGCGATATCCTGGTATACGATTTCTGCACCCTCTTGAAAGCTACCATCTTTCTGGTAGTGTGGCAACTGGAACTATACTCAATATTGCAAATGTGGCTTAACTCAAGTTCTATATAGCTGCAACAGGACTTCACAATTTTTATACTCTATGCCTCGAGCAGTGAAGACAAGAATGCCATATGCCACTTTGTGTTGCCATTTTCAGGGAACCGTAGACCTGTACACCTAGATCCCTCTAAACATTAATGCATCTGAGGGTTCTTCCACTGAGTGGATACTTCCCTCCTGTATTAGATATTCCAAAATGCAGCACCTTGCATTTGTCCAGATTAAATTCTGACTGCCATTTCTCTGCCAATGGCTGCAAGCTCTGTATTCTGCTGTATCCTCTATCAATCCTGAGTTTGAGTTTGATTTATTGTTGTCACACATACCAAGTTATAATGAAAAGTGTTGTTTTGCAACACTTTACCCTGAACAACTTCTCCTTTAACTCCTCCCACTTCCTACAGACTAAGGGGATGGCCATGGGCACCCGCATGGGCCCAAGCTATGCTTGCCTCTTCGTAGGATATGTGGAACAGTCCCTTTTACACTGTTACACTAGTAGTATCCCCCAGCTTTTCCTCCGCTACACTGATGACTGTATCAGCGGTGCCTCGTGCTCCTGTGAGGAGCTTGAACAGTTCATCAACTTTATGAACACCTTTCACCCCAAACTCAAATTCACCTGGACCATCTCCAATATCTCCCTCTCCTTCCTGGACATCTTCGTCTCCATCTTTGGTAACCGCCTTGAAACTGACATCTATTTCAAGCCCACTGACTCCCACAGCTACCTGGACTACACCTCCTCTCACCCACTCTCCTGCAAGAATGTGATCCCCTACTCCCAATTCCTCCGCCTCCGCCATGTCTGCTCCCAAGATGGAGCATTTCACTCTTGAACATCCTAGATGTCCTCCTATTTCAACGACCGTAACTTACCCACTCCAATGATCGAAAATGCCCTCAACCACATCTCTTGCCTTTCCTGCACTTCTGCCCTCAAACCCCCTCCCCCCAATAAAAACAAAGACAGAATCCCCCTTTTCCCCACATATCACCCAACCAACCTCCGCATCCAGGCACTTCCACAACCTACAATCTGACTCCACAACCGAAATAATATTTCCCTCCCCACCCCTATCTGCCTTTCATAGGGACTGCTCACTCCGTAACTCTCTGACTCCAGCATCTGCAGTTCTTGCTGTCTCTTAGTAGATCAGTTGTTAGTTTTAAATCTGAGATAGATCATTTTTTGTTAAGCAGAGATACCAAGTGGCATAGGACAAAGACAGGTATATGGAGTTAGGCCACAGATCTCACTGAATGGCAGAACAGGCTTGAGGGGCTGAATGGCCTACTCCTGTTCCTATGCTCCTAGGTTAAGTTAACTGGTCAATAGTTATGAGGTAGAAAAATAGGAGACTGGAAGAACACAGCAGGCCAGGCAGCATCTGGAGGAAAGGAGCAGTCAATGTTTTGGGTACTACCCTTCTTCGGGACTGGGATAGTTCAGTAGTTACCTCTTTTGTTGTCTTCTTCTATTTTTGAACAGGTGGTATATTTGTTAATAATATGCAATATCAATACACTTTAAGTTAACTTGACTTCTAAATGTACCAGCCATCATTGTGCTGGGGTGCCATTTATTTTCTCCATGCTTGCAAGTCTGGCATCTCAATTCTATAAATTCTCAACAAAAGGAGTTTTTAAATATTAAATTGAAATTGAAAAATTCCAAAATAATTTACTGTTTATAAAATATTCCACTGCTGGATTTATTTTATAAAATTTAAGTTCCAATCATAATTTTTAGAACTGAATTAACTCAAGAAGCAATAATTTCCAATAATTTTCACTAGGTGGTGCATTACTCCAGAATAAGACATTAGCATTCCATTTCTCCCTTAACTCACTGCACTCAGAGGACTCTTATATTGCAGTGTGCTGCACATAATCTAATTTCACGTATTAAAAGATTAATATTAGGAAAAGAAATTAAAAATATTTTGTTCTGTCTAGAAAATGTTGTAAATGTTTCTGCCACATTATCCTTGCATCTCTTTTTGCATCTTGGTAGCTAATTTACTCGTAAATGGTAGAGACCATGAGACTTTAAATTTTTTTTGTTTTCTCGAATTGAACTTTCTACATGGTTTGAATAATCATGGTAAATATGTTTTGGAAATGTGCTTAAAATAAATGTGTTTTTCTACCAAAAGAAGAATGAATAAAAGAAGTGCAATTCACACTCTAATGAAACGGGGACTGTGACTGTCATAGCTTTATGTAACCTGATATTACACTACTTTCAGTTTGCATAACAAATCAGTTGCTTAAAAGCAACAGGAATCGAGTATACCGACCGTTTGTACTATTCAAACTTATATCCTATCATACTGTACATGCAGCATATTTCCATTTTAAGTTATAAGCTCTGGTACATTTTCCATATTTGTAATGAGATCTTATGCCTTGACAAATCAAAAGGAATGTAAACATTCTGAGGACAATCTGATGCTACATCATTTGGACACTTGTGGAGTTGTTCCATTGGTGTTAAGGTTCACAAGACCAAACATAACCTAAGCAGAAATAGTAAGAACTGCCAATGCTGGAGTCAGAGATAACACCGTGTGGAGCTGGAGGAACACAGCAGGCCAGGCAGCGTCAGAGAAGCACGAAAGCTGACTTTTCGGGTCGAGACCCTTCTTCAGAGGACTTTTTCAAATTTCACTTAGTCGGGAATACTATTTTCTTAATACTAAGTTCTGTGCTAAGTACCTTATCCTTTTTTGGAGACCTTGCCTTTTACTTAGGGTATACTTAACACAAGTAGCACTCACCCTCTTATCATCGTGGCTATACTCATGTATAAATGCTGATAAGCAGTACAATTATGAGAGGGCATTGTAACTGAGCTTGGCCTGTTTCCCCTGAATCCACAAAACTGCTGATTTTTTTTTTAATTTTGGAAAGCCTCTCCCAATATCACAATATCACAATATCGCACTTTACAGCTGCTGACAGACTTAGCAGATGTTCTCAACATTTCCCACTCTCTCTGTCCTGCGAGCTCCTGCGGGATGAGGAAGTTAGCACATTAATCGTGAAACTGACTCCAAAGTTGCATTCATACTATATTTTCACCTAGTTAGTAAATATTTTATTAAAACATCAGATAAGCGCATGATCCAAAATATGACCCACCCAAATTTCATTAAAATGGTATTTTAAAAAATATGATCAGGTTATGCTCCAAAACAGTGACTTTTCTACTCCTCGGATGCTGACTGACCTGCTGTGCTTTTCCAGCCCCACATTTATTGACTATTATAGAATACAATTGTAGTGAGCTTCTGGACCACATAGAATATGAGTTCCCTGACTGAATCAGATTAACAGCCTCAATCAGGGAGCCCTGGCTGACATATAAAGAGGAGTGTTAGAGATTCTGGGACACTGATAGTTGACTCTGAAGAAGCAGCACTAGAGTCAAGGACTGTTCGTGTGTAAATAAAGGGTGACTTGGAGCCTGGATACCAGCCTCTGTGGGGTTATTTCAATATTGGCACTGAATTAGTAACTGAATATTTAAAATATGCCACCGTCAGGAAAATTAGGAGGAATTGTTTTAAATTTGGAAAGTAAAAATCTTTTATATATCTTTAAAGGATGTCAGTCATCAACAATAAGATTTAGAGTATGTTCAGTTTGATTCAATTAGAACACCATTTGTTGGGGATTTATTTTCCAGAAAGTCAGAAAACACACATCTCATAAGACTGCAACAGTTCTAGCCATACCCATACACCATCTAATATTCACATCATCTGAAAGATTTATTAAATTCAAAGTACCTGAACAGTTTACAAGGGGTCGGTTAACTCAATTGGCTAGATAGCTAGGGTGTGGTACAGAAATTATATCAACAGCACGGGTTCAAATCCCAAACCTTCTGTGGTAGTTCATCGTGGTCTACCTCCTTGCTTTACTGCTCACTTGATGTAAAGCGACCCAATTAGACTCAGACACTCCTCTCCCTGCTGGATCCGATATACTCTTGCCCACTGTGACCTTTGCTAAATGTTCCATCAATTCCCTGGTTCCCTACCCTCCAGGCATCTCATTGTCCTAGCACGATAAGACGACACTCACCTTACATACTTACATCAAGCATTCCTCAATCTCTGATGAAATTAATGGAGAGAGATGCCTGCATTCCTTTGTGGATTATGGCTAAATTACCTACCACCTGCGCAGTTTGCTGTTGGGACACATAGGAATGTACGATTTGCTGCCGCCACGGAGATGGTGATATTGATGGGTCCTTGCAAATGCAACCTCCTAATTATGAATGATGCCTGGATTCTCCAACAGCCGAGCTGTTTCTGCAGCATCGATGGGAGTTGTGCATCAGGACCTGCAGAATTCCCGACATAGCAGTCTTTGAGGAATTTGACCAGGAAATCTAAAATTTCGATGGACAATTCCCCCGCACCTGGAACCATCTTAAAATATACACTGAAAGCAAAGACTTCAAAGGATTTTTGTTGGAAGTAGGTTAATAGTTTGCGGAAGATTAAAAATCTGGTCCAACTTCGGGTTAACGATTGTACTGCACCACTCTCCCACTCCATGTAACCATTCAACCCCTACTACATCTCTCCAAGACCTCTTGCCCCCTCCTCTGGCCCCGGGCCCTGATCTGACACCTCTGTCCCCTGGGACCTGACATTAAACCCCACCCCACCTCACACCACTCTTGTTCTGCTCCACCACGGCCTTGATATACGCTTCTCTTCCCGAGACCTGACACCTCCTCTCCCAGGTTCTAAACCCCAACACCGCCCCCACCCCCACTTCCCGGGGAGCTTGACACTGCACCTGATCCCTACCCACCCCACAGGAATCCAAAATATCCTTTGCACCCCAACGCACACATGATCTAGGACCTGACACCAGCCCTTGTGATGCAGCCACACATGCTTTCTCCCAGCTGGATCCAATCCCCTTTACTTTAACCACTCCATCACTTAGCTGGCACCATGGCATCAAACCCAGCTGACTCCGTACCCACCTAGCACTCTACTGACGTATCTTACATATCTTGCATAGCTATCCTTTCACAGGGAGCTTTACATTGGCTGTCTGTGCTGCTGGACATTTAAATCAAAGAATTCAGCAACTATTGCTGTGAAAGCAAACAATTGGACTTCTACTGACTATCCTTCGCCACAAGGGATCAGTTAGATTTCAGGTACACTCCACATTACTGAAGGTGACACGATCAAAATTGTCTGCATTACAGCTCTGCCTTAACAGAAAAGAGTGGAAATGAGAGCCAATTGGACTGTGACTGCCGCTTTTGGGAAAATCCAGCCGATTAATTCATTAACCTCAGGATGACACGATGTTGTTGTCTGAAAGCTCTAAGCAAATATTAGATTGTTTTTTTTTCAGTGATTTCCAAAAGTAAATGCACTTTGCACGTTCCCTTTGAGTGAAATATGTTTACTTGCACCGTTCATTGAGGTGAATGTCACTGTGTGCACGTGGTGTTGCTGAGACACATTGCTGACTGAGGTCAAATCTGGTAAACCTTCAGCATTTTCATTGCAATGGGCCAATTTCAGTTTTAATGAGCAACATACTGAATAACAAAGGCACAATTCAAAACATAAGGTCAGCACAGCTAATGGAATGGATTCTGCTGATCTGCAAATTTACTGAACAAGTGGTCTGGTTTGTATATATGATAGCTTCAAATTCTATAAACCACTGAATGGTATTTACACCATATTACTTAGTAAAAGGTTAGAAAGTGCAGAGTTGAAATTAAAAAGGAGTTTAAGGAAGTAAAGCTAAGCATAAGAATATATTGGCTGGTGAAATCAAAGAATGTCCAACTATGTTTTGGAAATTCAGAAACAGCATAAGGATAACTAAAGAAACAAAAGGTCCAAGAAGACAACACAAAGGCAACTTGTTTGTGGAGGTGCAAAACGTGGGCATTTTTTAAGAAAAAAGAATATTATGAGTCAATTTTCACGAAAGAATGGAATGAATTCAGCAATGCGATGAAGGAAGGAGAATATGAAAATTGAATGGGATAAATATAGTGAGGGAGATGACATTAAAGTGCTTAGCATCTTTAAACATGGTAAATCAAGAGGACAGAATGAGATGTATCATAGACTGTTAGGGGAAGCAAAAGAAGAAATAATAAGGCTTGAATCATCATTTTTCAATCCTATGCAGATACAGGTATGGTGCCAGAGGACTGGGGGATAACTAACATTGCTTGGAAAGGAGCAAAATTTGGAAAGAATAATTACAGCCCAGACAGCCAAGTTCAGTGGTGGGCAAATTTTTGGAAATTATTTTGAAGAGATGATTTAAAACATCATTTTAGAGAAAACAGTCAGTACGGATTTGTGAAGGAAAAGTCATGTCTGATCAACCTACTTGATTTTTTTTGTTGAGGAACTGAGAAAGAAGTTTGAGGGCAGCATATTTTGTTTAGACTACATGCATTTTAGCAAGGCTTTTGACAAAAAGGAACTGGTCAGACTGGTTAATGAATTAAAAGTTCATGGGATCCGAGAGAAAGTGCACCTAAAATTAGCTTAGCAAAGGTTTATGATCAATGGATATTTTTGTGCCTAGAATGCTGTTTCTGTAGGTTTGAAGAGACTTCAGTACTGAGTCCTTTCTGATTTATGGTAGGTATCAACAATTCAGACTTAACTGTAGGGAGTATGATCAAGAGGATGGCAAAGGATATAAAAATTGACCATTTGGTTGATAGTGAGGAGGACAGCTGTAGACTGCATGAAGGTATCAAAGCACTTAACATGTGGTCAGAAAGTGACAAACAGAGTTCAGTTCAGTGAAATGTGAGGTCCTGCTTTTGGGTAGGAAAAAGACAGTGTGCAATAAGTGGTGGAATTCTGAGAAATGTAGAGGAATAAAGAGATTTTGGGAGTGCATGGCTACAGATCTTTGAAGGTAATTGGACAGATACATAAAATAATAAAGCTGGTATGCAGAATACTTCCTTTTATTGCCTGCGGCTTGGACTAAAAGAGCACTTAGGGGATTATCAGAGATAGTAGGAACTGCTGATGCTGGAGTCTGAGATAACAAGGTGTAGAGCTGCATGAACATAGCAGGCCAGGCAGCATCAGAGGAGCAGAAAAGCTGATGTTTCGGGTCTGGACCCTTCTTCAGAAATGGGGGAGGGGAAGGGGACGCTGAAATAAATAGAGAGAGGGGGAGGCGAAGGTGGATAGTGGAGCAAATCGTTGTGGAACTGGAGGACGCCCAGGATGGACATGTCGTCCAAGGAGTGGGAGGGGACTCTGGCTTGGAGACCACTTTGTGGAGCACCTACGCTTGGTTCGTGACAAACGACAACACCTCCCAGTTGTAAACCACTTCAACTCCCCCTCCCACTCCTTGGACGACATGTCCATCCTGGGCCTCCTCCAGTGCCACAACGATGCCACCCGAAGGCTGGAGGAACAGCACCTCATATTCCGCTTGGGAGCCCTGCAGCCCAATGGTCTCAATGTGGACTTCACAAGCTTCAAAATCTCCCGACCCCCCGACCTCATCCCAAGACCAGCCCATCTCATCCCCACCTCCTTGACCTGTCCATCTTTAATCCCATCTATCCGTACCTCCCACCTCACTGACCAACGCCCACCCCCACTTCCTACCTATTAGCCTCATCCCCGCCTCCTAGACCTGTCTGTCTTCCCTCCATCCTCACTGACCAACCCCCATCCCAACTCCCTACCTACACTCGCCTTTACTGGCTTCATCCCTGCCTCCTTGACCTGTCCGTCTCCTCTCCACCTATCTGCTCCTCTATCCACCTTCTATCATCGCCTCCCCCTCTCTCTATTTATTTCAGAGCCCCCTTCCCCTCCCCCATTTCTGAAGAAGGATCCAGACCTGAAACGTCAGCTTTCCTGCTCCTCTGATGCTGCCTGGCCTGCTGTGTTCATCCAGCTCTACACCTTGTTATTTCGGGGATTATATTCTCCCTACAGCTCATGAACTGCAGCAGTTCAAGAAGGAACTGCCACCACCCTCTCAAAGGCAGTTAGGGATGCCAATAAATGATGGCCCAGCCCGTGAGTCCCTCCAGTGAACAAAAAAGCCATAACTCCTTAAAACATGGATTAGGTTTCAGTTGCATATGGGCCGTCATTCTGCCCACCATGTTACAGGAAAGGTATGACATTGTTAGAGAAGGTCTGGAAGAGAATGACAAGAATGTTGCCAGGAATGGAGAATTTGACAAAAAGGAAAACATTGATATTATTTTTAATGGGCCATTTTTTGGGATGAGATAAGGCTGAGGGAAGGTTCAGTTGAAGTGTATACAATTACAGTGAGATTTCGATATAGTGCATAGGAAACATCTGCAGATTTAGCAGCGTGGTCAATAAGTAGGAGGGTTAGATTGTTAATGACAAAGTAATTGGTGAATGAATTAGGGTTGGGGAGTTTTTTTTTCACTCAGAAGGCCTTGAACTCGCCACCTGAAAGGGTGCTGGAGCCAAAATTCTCCTTATGTTTAAAAAAATGATCGGACAAGAAATTGAGGTGCCACATGTAACCTACAGGACTACAGTCCAAGTGTTGTAGGTGGAATTAATTTCGATAGCTCTTTAACAACAAACACAGACTTAATGGGTAAAATGCCTCTTCTGTGATTCATCTTTCTGTATTCTAAGAGTATTTTGTTAATTAAAAATTGAAGTGTGCCAATTTAAACAATTCAGATTACATCTCAGGATTTTCTATATATTTTCCTTCAAATTTAATGACTCCGTAGGTTTTCACAATCAGAATTTGAATGATGTAGTCCCAAGGAATCCCAGGCAACTTAATTGGAGGCCAAGGGAGTTTCCTATAAATATTACTGTAGGACACTGAATGATTTTACAGCTCCCTAATATTCCTTTAGCTTAGTGAACCAATTGGTCTCTTACTCTGAGATAATAGGAACTGCAGATGCTGGAGAATCTGAGATAACAAGGCGTGGAGCTGGATGAACACAGCAGGCCAAGCAGCATCATAGGAGCAGGAAAGCTGACGTTTCCGGCCTAGACCCTTCATCAGAAATCATTAAGGCCTGAAATGTCAGCCTTTCTGCTCCTATGATGCTGCTTGGCCTGCTGTGTTCATCCAGCTCTACACCTTGTGGTCTCTTACTCTCTCTTGTTCGCAAATCTCAGCCAGGTTGGTGACACTGATGTAACAACTGGCCTTCCTCCAGTTAGTAGATGGAAGATGAGAAAACAGATTGGGTTCCAACTTCCTTGTTCTGTATTGTCAAGATCAGAGCGAGTTGTGACGCACTTCAGGAGCAAACTCCCTACTGACATTTACGGTAGAGACTCAGAAACAGACAAAATTTTGGAAAGCACGCCGTACTTCAGAATCCTCTGTGAAAGAAAAGAGACGAAGGGGAAATATTGACCTAAAAAAATGTCCAAAGGGCTAGTGAATGTATTTACATTTAGGTTTAGAAAAAGACTTCAATTTATATAATGCTATTTAGCAAAATATTTTAAAGCTAAATAAGCATATTTGAAGTGTAGTCACTTGTGTTGCAACAGATGAATAACACAGGAAATTTGTGCACAGCAAGCTCTCATAAAAAGCTTTGTCAATAATGGCCAGATGATCTGTTTCAATTATGGTAAATGAGTGATTAATATCAGCCAGAACTCCAGGGATAAAACCTCTACTCCTCTTCAGTACAATACAATGGAATCAGAGAAATGGTCCAGATATTTTGATCACAGTTGGAATCACTATTTCCATCCCTGCTCGGATTTAAAATTACCCGTTGATCCTCTGATGGCCTCTGCACTGGAGATTTTTCGACAGGAGCATCCTGTCACAGGAAATATCGATGAATCCAGCAGTGAAAATGATCTTCATAGAAACCATACCACCTTTTGCAGCAGTCAGTGTGCTGTATTCAGTCGTAAAAATGTCCAGCAGCACAGCCACCTTTACAGCTCCTCTGAAAAGGTAAGGGTGGGTTATGGTGACAGTTGGCCAAGGGGTTAGGGTGCCAGGTAAGTGATGAAGTTCTAGGAGGAAATGGCAATGAGGTGGGCGTGCACAGGAATAGTGACCTTGCCTGAGAATGTCAGACTGGCAGGTGTGACGGAGAAAAGTGTGTGAGGGAGGTGTTATTGAGTCCAGCAGGAGGTAATGCCATAGTTTGAGGGTGAGGGGTGTTTGATCAACAGGTTGTGTTTGGGGAAGGGCGGGGTGTAGGGATTGGGAGTTGTCAGGAGCTGGGAGGAGCGGGTGAGGCTAGGATTGTAAGAAGTTGGGAGTGGTATAGTTGTGGGGGAAGGTGAATAGTGAATTAAGTATTCAGTTGAATAATTACTCAGGAGTTTGAATCCTTTAACTTTTCCTGGTTAACTATTAGGGTCACTGAGTTGGAACCCTCTACATTCTTTGCATTTAACGGACTCTTTCCGAGGGTTCCCAGATGCAGGAACATTGCCCATCAGAAAATTCAACTTCCCGCTCAACTCCCACTGTGTCTGGCATTACACACAGTTCAACGCGTTAACTCCAGGCTGCACTCACTGCTCCAACGCCAATCTGCCCATCACAAAATCTGGGCCACAGTCAGCTCCTCCTAAGGACTGCACTTCTGTCAGCGCAGCATTCCCGGTCAATCCACAGTTTTTTTTTGTGTGCGGGCGCCTTAGTCACAGCTGATACGAACTCCGAGAATTCACCCAGATGGATAGTGGCGGGGTGGGGGGTCCCAGCTTTAATGTTTCTTCTTCTGTTCCCTTTCACTGCAATGGCAAAAGCATAAATGCCGTTATAAATCCGAAAGGGATTTCTGCCATTTAAATCGCCAGAGTGGGATTGCAGATCTCTCAAGCCTTACCTCCCGCTTATCTCTTCACCAGTGACATCCTGCTCCTTGTGTCGCCTCTGTCGCCCCTTTTTTTTGCTCTCTCTCTCTCTGCCCCCGGCTATAGTAGCCTGCCCTCACCTGGTACGCGGTGCTGGAGCAGGAGGCGGGGAGAGCAACAGCAGAAGGTGATTAGCAAAGAGCCTGAGTGAGACACACCCCGCCCGATGCTGGGACTGACACACAGAGGGAGGGGAGAGCACGCTTCACTAGGTCTGGGGTTAGTTAGACAGGGAGAGAGCCGAGCAGCAGGAGCAACATCAGCCTTTGTCCTCTTTTAGCGTGTCCACAAAAGACAGAGAAGTATTCGGAGTTGCACACGGTTTCACACAGAAGGTAACGCGCTTTCCCTCAAATGCAAAGAAAGCCGGGTTCGAGAGGGCAAAACCCCGATCCAGAGCTCTTTAAAATGTAGCGGGGTTTTGGAATCTCGGCTATGAAACTGAATGGGGATGGTGAAGCCGCGTGTTTGAAGTGAACATTACACTGGAGTAGAGTCCGAGTTTCAACCGAAATTAACATATGCCCTGGGATATAAGAAGCTGGTCCGGCTGCCCAGCTGTTTCTTAAACAAAACGGTCCCTTTGACCCAAACAAAGGGAACTAATAGCTTTAGAAACACAAAACACCGCTGTAGGTCAGAAATACAGAGGATGCTGGAGAAAGAGCGGCTCTCTGATTTATCTGGAGTGTGTGAGATGGAGTTTGGGGTTCTCTTCTCACCCTCTCTCGCTGTGAATGTCTTTGCACGGGGAGTTTAGTGGCGGTAGAGGGTGGCAGTATCTTTCTCTTGTTGCTGCGTGTTGTCCCCAGACCGGCAGATGGACACCCGGGTCTATTGTCATATTGTTCACTCAAAAGGCAGTCAGCGTTCCGCGTGAGAGCTTCTATTAACCCTCGACTATTGGGTGAAATCTGTAATAACTCCTCAGTGAAAGGGCTAAGCCGTGTCCGCGCCACTGCAGTAATGTGATTCAGATGTGATTGAAACCAGATGATTTCTGGTCTGTCTCTCTCTCTCTCTCTTCCTCCCCCCCGCTTCATCTTTCTGATGTCTGTGGTACTGGGTAGTCCGTCGAGCGGAAACTGCCATGATTTTGCTGTTCGCCCTCTTTAGCTTTCACTTATTTTGTTTCTTTCCACGCTCCACTGACTCCGGTTTGCTCTTGATCTCCAAACGTGCCCGTTTCTACCGGGTTCCGCCTTGACTGAGTGGTCAAGTACCCAGGGCCCCTGTTGGTTTTACCTTGTGTGAATAATAAACACCCTGACATTGCAAGCTGTGTGTGTGGCCATATGAACAGGCGACAACCGTACCTGGTTTCCCAGCACCTACTCTGAACAGTGCTGACAGCATGCTTTAAGAAGTTTTGGTGTGGCCGTATAATCAGTAAAAGTCTTCGACATTTCACTGATTATTTGCGAACTTACCGAAATCTGTTTAAAGAGCAAAGATATAAAAGGAAGTAACCCCCACCCCTTAAACGAGACGTGTTTTTGAAGCGCCTGACACGGAAGTATAGGGATTGCACTGTAAAATCCTCAGCAGCAGGTAAAGGTCAGAGAGTGATGCCTGGCTAACTCCCATGCGCTGTGTACTTTTAACATTAGAAGCGTCCAGGCCAATGATGGCCAATCCTGAATACAGAAACAGTTGTTCATGGTTTTCTGCAAATTAATTAGATCTTTAATCACAGTGCTAGTTCCCTGGAAAGTGCCACTCCCTGCGTGCGCATTGAATCAGCGAAGTGTACTGCTAAGTCGAGATAAAGGGACAGAGTTAGTACATCCCAGAAAGCAAATGAAGCAGAATAGAACTGGAGCCAATGTTTATGCACTTTTACAAACACTTAACAGATTTACGTGTCACAAGCAAGCACCCCGTAACTCAACTACAGTTTCAGTTTCTGCCTATTTATAGAGGCACAGTGAATCCCTAACTAATACGCATCATCGGCACACAGCTAAAAGCATTTAATATATATTTCTGCAAGTGATTAACTCTTTCTAATTTACTCATGGGACTTTATTGCCCATTCTTAGTTGCCCTTGAGAAGGTGGTGGTGAGCTTCCTTCTGGAACTGCTGCAATCTATTTGGTGTAAGTAGATCCAAAATGCCTTTGGGGAGGGAATTCCAGGATTTAGACCCAGTGACGCTGAAGGAATGGAGATATATTTTGAGGTCAGGATGGTGAGTGGTTTGGAGGGGAATTTGGAGGTGGTGGTGTCCCCATGTATCTGTTATCTTTATCCTTCTAGATGGAAGTGGTCCTGTATTTGGAAGGTGCTGTTTAAGGATCTTTGTGAATTTCTGCAGTGCATCTTGTAGAAAATGCATACAGTGCAGTTGCTACTGAGCATTGGTGGTGGAGGGAGTGGATGTGGTACCAATCAAGCGGGCTGCTTTGACCTGGATGATGCTAAGCTCCTTGTGTTGGAGCTGCACCCATCCAGGCAACTGGGGAGTATTCCTTCGCACTCTTGACTTGTGCCTTGTAGATGATGAACAGGCCTTGGGGAGTCGGGAGGTTAGTTACTTGCTGCAGTATTCTTAGCCTCTGAGCTACACTTGTTGTCACTGTTTATGTGACCAGTCCTATTGAGTTTCTGGCCTGTGGTAACTTGAGGCTGTTGACAGCGGGGGATTCATTGATACTAACGCCATTGAATGTCAGGGAGTGGTGATTGCCTGGCATTTGTCTGATGTGAATGTCACTTGCCATTTGTCAGCCCAAACCTGGACATTGTCCAGATCTTGTTGCATTTGAACATGGGCTGCTTCAGTACTGGGGAGTCATGAATAGTGCTGAACATTGTGCAGTCATCGGTGAACATCCCAACTTCTGAGCTAATGATGGAGGGAAGGTAATTGAGGAAGCAGCTGAAGATGGTTGGACCTAGGACACTCCTCTGAGGCACTCCTACAGAGATGTCCTGGAGCTTAGATGACTGACTTCAACAATTACGATCATTTTCCCATGTGCCAGGTACTGCTCCAACCAACAGAGAATTTGCCCTTGATACACATTGATTCCAGTTTTACGGGCTCCTTGTTTCCATACACAGTTGAAAGCAGCCTTGAGGTAAAGGGCTGTCACTCTCACCTCACCTCTACAATTCAGCTCTTTTGTCCGTATTTGGGCCAAGGCTGTAACGAAGTCAGGAGCTGAGTGGCCCTGTTGGAACCTGAACTGGGCATCACTGAGCAGGTGTAGCTTGTTAGCACTGCTGATACCTTGCATCACTTTACTGGTGATTGAGAATAAACTGATGGGATGGTAATTGGCCAGGTTGGATTTGTCCTGCTTTTTGTGTACAAGACCTACCTGGGAAATCTTTCACATTGTTGGGTAAATGTCAGTGTTGTAACTGTACTACAACAGCTTAGCTAGTGGAGTGGCAAGTTCTGGAGCACAATTCTTTAGTACTGTTGCTGGAATGTTGTCAGGGCCCATAGCCCTTTCAGTATCCAGTGCCTTCAACTGTTCTTGATATCACATGGATTGAATCAAATTGGCTGAAAACTGGTATCTTTAATGCTGGGGACCACTGGAAGAGGCTGACATGGATTATCTGCTTGACTATTTTGGCTGAAGATGGCTGCAAATGCTTCAGCCTTACCTTTTGCACTAATGTGTTAGGCTCTTCCATCATTGAGGCTGGGATATTTGTGGAGCCTCCTCTGGTGAATTGTTTAATTGTCAATTCATGGCTGGATGCAGCAGGACTGCCGAGCTTAGATCTGACTCATTAGTTGTGGGATCACTTAGCCCTGTCTATTATTTTCTGCTTATGCTTCTTGGCATGCAAGTTTGGTTGTCCTGTTTGGTAGCTTCAGTAGGTTGACATCTCATAGACAAATTTTGCTTTTGAATTTTAAAAGAAGGTATGAATCACAACCACCTTAATTCGAATTACTTATAGATGATGCCATCTTGATGAAAGTGAATGAAATTAAGAGATTATTCCCCCGACCAACATTATTAAAACAGTGAGGTAGATCGTCGTCATGTTGATGTTTGTGGGAACTTCCAGTATGCAGATCCATCCTACTACACTTTTGATAAGAGCATGGCTGAAGTAAGAATCAATATTTTTGGAGAATGATACGTGATCCTGCATTCCATCCTCTGTAGTGGAGAACCTTGGCCCACCATTTATGTGCCTATGTACCATGACGAGTACTTCTATAGTAGAGCACCGATGTTTAGTCCTCGACATTTCAAGATTTTTTTCAAATGTTAAATAAATTGAATGTACTTGTCAACCTCATCATCATTTCCTGTTCTAATACACACATTTCTCCTTCCCATAAGTCATTTTTAGGCAACAATTAATGATTCCAGCAACTTATTCCCAGACATCTGTCACAAGTTTACTGTTAGATGTTGGAAGGATACAACAGTAGCACTGGTGACTCATCAGTGTGCCTTTGCTTGACTCTGGAGAAACAGCTGGTGTGCATTTGTCACTTCTTCCTGAAATCATTTCTGAGATTCAGAGCTCATTATCTGGGAAGTTAGAACATAAACATTGTACCCTACCATGATGTGACACTACTCACTGCAGCATTTGTGAGATGTATTAGTGTATGAGCTCAAACATCGCATTATTAATCTTGTTCTGTGTTTGTTTCTTATCAAATATTTTCTTAACACTGATCAGTGCCTAATGCATACTCTGCATTGCCAAACTATCTCAGTGTAGACGTACTACATTAATTTTCTTCAGTATTTTCTCATTGGAATTTGCAGAGGTCACGATTGCATCATCAATAAGTAAATCAACTTAGATTATGTGATTCGTATCTTTGACCGAAAAGCAAAATGTATATGTAAATGATCATGAGCAAAGTGTAGGGATGATCACCTGATATAAAAGCAGTCTCCACAATTTTAAAATAATTTCTAAACTAGAAATTGTCCTTCTAGAATGGTGGAGAGGAAGGTACCATCTCTTTGCGAAGAAGTTGGCTCCAAGATGAGACCTGTCAATAGGAGATTGGAATTGAGTTAATCCAAAAGCAAAGAAGAGAATCACTAGCCGGTTAGTTTGGCTGACTGATGTCACTGTGAGGGTTAGATCTGTTGCTGTTTGGATACTTCCAATTGGACTGTATGTAACCATGATTATTGATGAGCTGCATGACGTTAGCTGGTTAAACGCCAGCAACAGTTGTGTGTGTCCTTAGATGGATGGAGCATGCCTTGTGTAACTGGAAAATTATAAATGCTAGCCACAAGGACATTTCGGCAGTTTTTGCTTGAGACAGTTGAGCAAAAGGTTAGCTTTGCTCTTGCTGAGACCAAATAAAGTTACAAATTAAATAGCTGATCAACATGGTCTTTTTCTTTGGCTTTCCAAGTGAAACATAAATATACATTCATACTCCATAAAGATACAATTATAATGGAACAAAATTCAAATCAGGCTACTTAACAATGTGAAATACATTATCAGTTATAATGAAATAATTATGCAACTAGTGCAATTACAGATCAGGTAATCCTATTGTACAATGTATCCATAAACGCTATCATTGGAAATTTTTTTATGGGATGCTTCTCTTGAGTGCGAGCACTGTTCAGTAAATGAAACGGATTCATTGTTCCATTACACCAGTGATTTGAACAGTGCTAAACATAAATTTTGCAGTCTAATGGGTGATTGTTAATGCTGAGCTTTATATGCCCTCCAGCTCAAATCGTCCATTGGTGCATGTAAAATGCTACTGAGCCTGAGTACATGTCTTGTTGGTGTACTTATGTTGCGGCCCACAGGAACAGTTACACACGTTATAATAGATCCTACTGTTTCTAAAGATAACAAAGGCACTGCAACTGTCGAACAATAATTACTGAAATATAATGACTTTCAGTTTTGAAGAAAATCTGCGCAGGTAATCAATTCGAAATGGAATGGCTCTAGAGAAAGCTGTTAAGTGCCAAATTATATTGGTTCACTTCCTGTACAAATTCAAATTAAACATCTGGTTGAGGACATGATTAGAGATCAGATAAGTATAAGTTGAAATGTTCAGTTGTTATATGGGGCACAAACAATCCTGTGATACTTGGTTCAGGGGTTGCAGAATATTGTCTTTGGAGGGTAGCCAGCCAGTGTTGAATAGTGGAGTTGTATGAATGTTTGCAGTTTTACTTGATTACTTTGGGGAATTGGAGAGTAGTTATGTAGAACCTTTCCTCAGAACATTAACTGGGTAGAACGTATGATTGAGATTGTACGTGACCTGGCTTGATTGATCTTTTCCTATATTATGTTCTAAATTTTGTTTTGTAGCCACCTTAACCATCATACGGTTTTGTATTTTGTTTTGAAACTCCTATAAGGCTAGTTAACTTGTTGCTACTGAGGGATAGATATTAAGCACTGCAGAGTGTGAGCTGTTGAGTAGCGGAGCTAAGTTTTGCCTGCAATTTCCTATGTGGTGCACTCCTAATCACTTTGCTGCCATAAATAACTAGGTGGCCCACTGCAAAGTTATCACTTTGTTACTGGTTATATCTTTTCCATTAATAGCTGACATGACTGGTGTTGACCAGTATAAACAAAAGATTGTGCATTCTTTCAATTTGGAAACTGTGTGCATCATAGGAAGGATAGCTTAAGTACAAAAAACAAATGCTTTGTAATATTGAAAAAGGGTTATATAATAAAAACGTGAGACGGAAATATACACAAGTTCCATTTGCATCTATAAATGTTAATCACAAGTTAATGTTTTGGGTGTAGACTCCCACTGAAAACTGAGTTCTTAAATTAAATTGAGTTAAACAAGAGGGTGGGTGGTGGTGGTTGGAAAGGCAGGAAAGAGAGATGATGGGTGAAATACCTAAGTAGAATTTTCTGAAAAGCTGGAGCGAGGTGAAATCTGTTAGTTGAAGATTTATCATGGTGGATAGTTGAAAGACATTGAAAGAGCAAATGTGTGTGAAATAAATAAGATGTTTAAAAACCATGGGAGCTAAAGTTGGTGAAATGAAAGAAAAATAACCTCATTGCAAGACTTCTGAAGTCAAACAGAAACTTACCACAAATTTAAAGCAGACTTGTGAACAGACAAAATAGGTAATGACAGGCAACATCCTGAATGTTGTCCATCCCTACTGCCAGGATATGTTTTTATTAAGTATGCACACCCTCAGTGCCAACCAGCTCCATACTATTGTTATGATTCCCACTGCTTGTAATACGGACAAGTCAGATCTTGGACTGAAACCTGGTTTGAAAGTTTACAAGTTTTATTTTTGGCATTGGGTTACTATGGTGGTCAATCACTGAATATGTTCTCAGAATCTTAGTGGATAGTTGAAAGACCATGTTCTTTTAACTCAAGGACACAAGTTTTTACACCAAAAAGGGGAAAAGAATCAAAGATATATCTTAACATAAACAGAAAAAAATAAAGAAAATCAACACTCTTCCCAGCAATTTTCTTTACAGCCATTCAGTTCCAGAAAAGTATCGCTCCTTTCTTAACTCATTAATTTCTGACTCAATTAACACTTTCTAGAAAAAGTCTTTTTGGACAGTTGAACTAGGTTAAGACCTCTTTGATAGTCTGGATGCTACTTAGCATTTCTGGAGATTTCAACTAACTCTCTCAGCCTGGTGACTTTCATGAATTAAACCTTCACAGTCTGGAGACTTCTAAAGAAATGAATCATTTGCTAGGTTGGCTTCTCCTATTCCGAACTCCACCTACTACTGGCTGCTGACCATCTGTTTCTGTAGCATAAAGCACAACTTTGTAAATACTTAGCAATTAACTGACTTTTGGATCTTTGATTTTTAAAAAAAAAAGTCTTCATAACTGAAAGGCAAAGTCAATTTTTTCTCAATTCTAATTCAAGTTCCCAACTAATTACAATAAACTTCAAATTTAAATCGCAATATTCTTCAAATACTTTGGAACACCATTACTTTAGGAGGATTACTCTAGCCGTGATCTGATTCATAAAGTCAGTGTTCAGGTCATGATTGCAAGATGCTTAATTTACTTGTGCACCATTCAAGTTTATTTGTGTTGATACTTGAGTCAAATTTGGTGGGAAAATCTTTGGAAGTCACCCTGAGTTTCTTGCCTGGCTTACAACTTCTTGTGCTTCCTGCTGGAAGTGACCATGGCATTAAGTAACCTGTCCAAAAATGGAAATTGATGTAGAAATCCTCAGGAAGGATAAACTTGTATTTGTGGACAGAAAGCAAGCATTCAACAAAAGGGTTGAGGTTGTTCTCCATCTGCTGTTAAAGACTATTAAAGTCAGAAATACATCAATATACAGTGGAAGCTGTTGACTACATCTCTTGGAAATAATTGTGAGAGCAACGCAGTCCATTATTGATATTTTATACTAACCAGGCACATATTGCTGTGGAATGCTATGAATTATGCGTTTAAATGTCAGAGCTCAGCACATTCCCTATTGCTGTGTGTTTAGTGTTTCTGCAACCATGCACAAATGTACCTATATTACTTGACATAATGTGAAATTAAGCAGTGTCTCTACTTTTGAATTGTGTTTTTGTTTAAAATATTGAATGCATGTGTCACATTCATGTTTGAAGAATAATGTTTGCATGATGGAAATTATTGCCACAGGTCTATTCATTTAAAACGATTTGTGATTTAAATAATGAGTGCACAATTAGGACTAGACAACTACTTTAGATTTCTTTGTTTCATCCTTTCGTTCTTCTATAGCAGAATACTTGGCACTGTTGTAATGTTGAACCAACTGTTAAGATGTGTTTGCAGCTTTAGTTTATTACCTGGTACTTCACATATGTTGTCTTTTTACAATTGTCAATATAATTTACACTTAGTGTAAAACAAGATACTGCGTGGTAGACTGGCTAACAAGGTTAGATCACATGGAATCCAGGGAGAGCTAGCCAATTGGATACAAAATTATGGATAACAAGCATGGGGCTGGATGAACACAGCAGGTCAAGCAGCATCATAGGAGCAGGAAAACTTGACGTTTCGGGCCTAAACCCTTCATCAGAAATCTTGGATACAAAATTAGCTTGATTTACTTGTTTGTAAAAGCAGTTTGTAAAATTAGTCAGAGGCTGGTGTTGGAGCGTTATTTTTCAGACTGGAGATTTATGACTCGTGGTGGTGCTGGGTCCACTGTTGTTTTTAATTTATATAAACATTGCATAGGAGGCATAGTTAGTAAATTTGCAGATAACTCCAAAATTGGTGGTATAGTGGATAGTGAAGAAGGTTATCTAAGAGTGCAGTGGGATCTTGATAAACCGGGCCAGTGCACCCAGGAATGGCAGATCATTTTAAATGAATAGACCTGTGGCAGTATTTAATTCGGAGAAATGCGAGGCATTGCACTTTGGTAAGATAAACCAGGGCTGGGCTTGTGCAGTTGGTGGTTGATCCCTGGGTAGTGTCGTTGAACAGAGAAATGTAGGGGTGTTGGTACACAGTTTCTTGAAAGTGGCGTCATGGGTAGACGGTGGTGGTGAAGGCGTTTGGCATGCTTGCTTTCATCAGCTAGAGCATTGGGTACAGGAGTTGAGATATCATGTTACGGCTGTACAAGACATTGGCGAGGCCACATTTGTAGCACTGCATACAATTTTCATCACTCACGTCAGACTGCAAAGTTTTTTTTTTAGAGATAACAAGGCGTGGGGCTGGATGAACACAGCAGGCCAAGCAGCATCATTGGAGCAGGAAAACTTGACGTTTCGGGCCTAGACC
>JAHRHZ010000145.1:27320453-27388428 GCA_024137785.1 Ginglymostoma cirratum | reverse complement strand
CCGAAACGTCAAGTTTTCCTGCTCCTATGATGCTGCTTGACCTGCTGTGTTCATCCAGCCCCATGCTTGTTATCTCTGATTCTCCAGCATCTGCAGTACCTTTTTATCACTGAGAGAATTGTGTTTCTTTAAGGCGCTTTTGAATGCCAGTTCTTTACACTGATGGTTTTGAGCGCTTAGTGGGATCAAACATTTTTTGTACTTACTAAATAAATCAGCTGGAGTGTCAAAGAACTCTTAAAACCCACAGCAATATTTATCACCCTCTCAGCAATATTCATCACTCCCTCCCCCATCTGGCTGCCTTCATAAATAATTGTCTTCCCATTTTGATGACCTAAATATCAAGCTAACTTGTTGAATCAAACACTATCTTTTGTGCAATTTTTACCTTTAGGTTATACGTTTGATGTATGTTCTACTCTCAATTCTGAGGAACGGCACTGGGCCTGAAACGTTAACTCTGATTTCTCTTCACAGATGCTGCCAGATCTACTGAGCCTTTCCAGCAATTTCTATTTTTGTTTGATATCCAGCATTCCCAGTTTTTTTTGGGCTTTAATTTGAAGTCCAGCTGAATGTCGAGTCTGAAATTGTGCTGATTTGTAAATGGTTTTTATGTTTTTGTAAAGCTAAGTTGAGACTTGCACCACATATCAAGGAATTTTAGAAAGTACTTCCCGATTATTAAGAAGCTGTTATTTAGAGATACCAGCTTATTGACATCAGACAAAGTAAAGTTTATGTAGAGGGAAGAAATGATATCCACACTCACTCAGAAGGAAAATAATAATTTTATGTGTAACATTTGTAACTAGGAATTTATCATAAAGTTTGCTTTTATGTGCTTTCAAAAGTGACTTGGTTTTGTTTTCATCAGTGGCTTTACATCATAGAATCTGTGATAAATCTGTATCCTCAGAACACAGGAACAGGAGTAGGCCTGTCCTACTGACATTTCAGTTGTGTAGCTTTCACAAGAGTGCTGTATGAGCCCAGTTTCTCTTTCCTGGAAGACATTCGGGAAAACAGTAGAGGTCCAAAGAGACTTCAGAATCCAGTAACATTAATGTGTCAAGAATAGGTACAGATTATCATCAAAAAGCCACTGTCGTTCTGACATTCAGTTAAATCATAGCTGATCTGTGATCTAATTCCATATGACACTTTCTTGTCTCATTTCTCTTGGGTAACAATAACATATCTATCTTAGCTTTACTCTCAAGAATTGATCTAGTATCAATTGTTGTTTGGGAAAGAGTACAACAAACTTATGGCATCCTTTGTATGTATCAGCATTTTGCTTCTGAAAGGTCTTGCTCTATGTTTTAGTTATGCCTGCAGCCAAGATTCCCCAACTGGCCGAAATACTTTCTCGGTATCAACCCAAAGTGCTCACCTATAAAACTTGAAAATGTCAAACAAATTGCTGATTAACCTTCTGAATTTCAGGATGGAACGCTAGGTTATGTAACTCTGCTTGTGATTTCATTCTTGGAGTCTAGGTCATTCTGTTAAATATGTGCTACAGTTTCATCAAGGTCAATACTTAGTTCCTGTGGTATGCTGTCCAGACTGCTAACAATATGCCCTGTGGTCTAATTGTGGCTTTATTATAGCTGAAACATGATGTGTTCTTGTATTCTAGTCCTCCCGAAATAAAATCTAATGTTTTGATGATAATCTGTACCTATTCTTGACACATTAATGTTACTGGATTCTGAAGTCTCTTTGGACCTCTACTGTTTTCCCAAATGTCTTCCAGGAAAGAGAAACTGGGCTCATACAGCATTCTTGTGAAAGCTACACAACTGAAATGTCAGTAATCTGTCCTGCCTGTTTTCAGCAGTATAGTTAGTATCTTTATTTTTCTAATGTTTTCTGTTTTTTGTTTCATTTTGGATCTCCACTTGGTGCAATTTTTCCTTGTTTTATTGGATTATAGAGCAATGATGCTGTTAACAATGATGTGATACAGTTCAGATTTAGAAAACTGTGTCATTCTGTTATGCAGTTAGATAAGGCTATAGCAAAATATAAAATACCAAAACTGCCAAACTATGGAATAGAATGGCAACACTATTTAATAGCAGTGGCTAGGATCTGTATTCTCTACAATTAAATGCAGCTATAAGTCAGTGAATATTCCTCCTCCTCCTCTGGCCTACTATGCTCCCCCAGTTCCACAATGTGTTATCTCTGTCTCCAGCATCGGCAGTTATTACTTTCTGTTTACTGATTTGGAATCTGTTGCATATGAATAGTGGTGAATAGTGACAATTGCAATAGATAAAGGAGCTCTGAACAGAAGACCGAGTGAGGTGCAAAATATTCTGCTTAGCATGATTGATGCACCCTCATGGTATGCAAGGTTAAACTAGTAAATGGGTCAGGTCATTTAACCTATTAAATTGTGGATCGAAGAAAAAGTTGTTATCTTACGTTCAAGAATTAAAACAAAAAATGCTGCAAATGACATGTCAGTCAACAATTAGTGTGGCATTTTCTCTTGGTAAATTATGCCTGACCGTTTATTTATTTAACATTTTCTGCCCTTTAGTTTGAGATTGGCAAAACTTTTTTTTTGTCCTTTTTGTTTGCATGTTCTTTTTTGCAGTACATTTTCATAATTGTCGCCGGACAGCTGTATGATCCGTTTGTCCAATTGGTAGATTTGTCAATCTTATAAACTGAAATATTCATGTATTTTTTGTGAGATCAAGGTTAAAGTTTAACAGAAACATTGAAATGGACAAGATGTTTGTTTTTTATAAGATGATCCTGAGAGAGGCTTTAAAATTGGATAAAATTTGTGTTGATATCTAGTTGTATGTTTTTCATTCATGGGATGTGAATGTTGCAGGCTAGATTAGCATTTACTGTCCATTCCTAGATAGAGGTGAGCTGCTGCCTTGAACCTTTGCAGTCCATGTGGCGTAGGTACAGTCACACTAATGTTTGAGATGGAGTTCTAGGATTTTGACCAATGGTAGTGAAGGAACTACAAGGCTGTTAAGGCCATGAGATATAGGAACAGAAGTAGGTTTTAAGTTCGTCGAATCTGCTTTACCATTCAATGAGATCATGGTTGCTGTGATAATCCTCAACCCTACTTTCCTCCCTTTTGCTTCTGATTAAATATACTCAAGGCTGAAATACAAATTTTGAATGACCCAACCTTGACAGCTCTCTGTGGTGAAGAATTCCACAGGTTCACTACCCTTTGAGAGAAGAAATTACTCCTTATGTCTGTCCTAATTATGTGACCCCTTTTATTCTAAGGTTATGCCCTCTGGTCCCAGACCCTTCCATAAGCAGAAACAACCTTTCCGCATCTACCATTTCAAGCCCCCTAAGAACCTTGTATGTTTCAATAAGTTTGCCTCTTCTAAATTCCAATGAGTACATGCCCAGTTTTCTCCACCAATTGGCATAAGAAAGTTTCTCCATAGCTGATATCAGCCTAGTAAACTTTCTGTGGATTGCCACAGAATGTGACAGTAGATCTTTACTTGTGTAAAGGGCCCAAAATTGCTGACAGTAATCCATGTAGGGTCTGACTAGTGCCTTGTACAGTTTTAGCAAAACCTCCCTACTTTTATAGTCCATTCCCTTTGAAATAAAGGCCAACATTCTACTTACCCACCCTATTAACCACTGAACTCAGATGCTGGATTTTTTTGTTTCTTGGCTGCATTTCCCAACCTTAACCCTTCTGTACTGAAGCTTTCTGTAGTCTTTCTGCATTTAAATAACATTAAACTCCATTATTTTTCCTGCCCAAGTGTGTGACTTCTCATTTTCCCACATTATATTCCATCTGACAAGTTTTTGCTCACTCACTTAACCTGTCTGTATCATCCTCACTACTTACGAGTCACTAGCCCTTTCTCAATTTTCTTTTGGCTTTCTGAAAATTTCCTTTTAAATGTAGCTCAGCTCAGACCTATTGAACTTTATAAGCAGCCCTTTTTAAAAGTAAAGCAACAAGATTTTAGGCTAAATGTGATAACTGCCACACACTTTTGCACCATAATGTCATTGTTAACTACAGCTATTCCAAACTGTTCAGTCATAATATTGGTTCAGATTCTTGCTAAACTTGAATTGTGCATATAATTACAGTTATGACTAACTGTGAGTGTATTCTTTACCTTGCATTTCTAATATCACACCCCAAACACCTTTCTCACTAAATTCCATTCCCAAGTCCAACCCATTCGTGTTTGGTTTTGAAACAACATTTTGTTATCTGTTTTCTTGTTTTTCCTCACTTTGGCTCCTGATATGCATCTTTCTCATTTTGATTTCCTCTGAGTTCGCTATTGATGTTTTGTTCAGTATTCTTAACTTGCTTGTCCTTATTGACCTTAATATTTTATAGCATTGTATAGTATTAGAGTATTCCAGTATTGCCTGATACTCAACTGGCTTAGAATCTGATGTATGCTTCACTTACAATTTCATCTGCTTCTTGATCCAGAAGTTGTGAAGACTGTGCATTCGAATACAGATAAATGTGGCACTGAAGTGCTGCATTGTCTGATATTATAGTGACATTCTGTTTAGCTGATCTCATAGTAGATGCTAATGATAATGATATACTGCTCAAACAAGAGCAGAAAGTGTTCTTAATGTAATTCATTAATTAGCACTGAAATGTGTTAATTGAGCACATGCCTTTGCTGTTTGCGCAGCATCAGTTACTATAGTTTAAAAAATTGTGCAATGTGTTTAATATGATGATGTGACATATAATTGCAGGTATTATTGTTAATTTTAATATCCCAATTCCTGTCTTTGCCTCAGCTCTCACTATCTTTATAGTCTTCTCCTAAACCCACAAACCATTTGAGATTTCTCTACTCCAACTTTGACTGCATGAACATCCCTGATTTTAATCACTCTACTGTTTGGAAGTGCTCTGGGTTCTAAAGCCGTAATTTGCTCAGTCTCTGACTCTCTCCACCTTACGCTTTTTTTTTCTCTCTCTTTAAGATACTTCGTAAAACCTATCTTTCTGATCAAACTTTGTCATCTGGTTTCTTGTTTTGTGCCTTGGTGTCAAAACTGATTGTTTCTGTTAAGCATCTTGGGTTTGTTGACTAGGTAAAGCACCATATAAATTGGAATTATTATTAGTTCAATGTCTTTGACAGAGAAGGCAATCTCAGATTTAGTTGCGGGGAGAATTCTTTTGCTAATTTGCCTTAAAAAAAACAGCTCTGCAAGCAATCAACAATAACTTGATAACAAACACTGTTTATAATGCACAGTATTTAAGCTTTTACAATTTATAACTCCACTTCATAACAAGGACTTTTGTGAATAATACCCAATCAGCTGCAGTTTCCAAATGGGCATTTGGTCCTTGTCCTCAGTAATCTCAAAAGAAATTTAGAACAGTGTTAAAGTAGAGTTGTGATCTTTGGACAATTAGTTATTGATTTTTAGCTTATTTGAATAGGGAAACTTGTGGGTTACAAAAACAGGGATAGAGAAAAGGAAAACACGTATTTCAGTCAAATGGGAGTTGGGCCAAGTGTTCTGATGCTGTTGTGACCCTGAGCATGTTTGTTCAGCAGTCTTGGGAGTGATTACCGGTTGGCACTGGGGGCCCAATTGTTGCAGCGTACAAAGGTTACGTAGAGCATAAGGTACATTACAGTATTGTAATTTACTATGCCATTTACTATGATCATGGCTGGTTGAACACTTCGACAGCTTTTAGCCACGCTATCTCTCTTTATGCCACTGATAATCAAAATATATCAACCTCCACTTTAAACATACTCAAAGATTGAGCTCCCATGACCCTCTGGGGTAGAGAATTCTAAAGATTCTCAATCCTCTGAGTAAATCATTTCTTCTCATCTTGGTCCTAATAGGCAACACCCTTTTTAAATTGTATCTCTTTGGTTCTAGACTCTCCAACCAGGAAACATCTAACCTGCATCAACCCTGCCTATCCCTTTAAGCGCTTTGTAGGTTTCAATGAGATCACCTCTAATTTTTCAAAACTGTAGGGAATACAGGCCCAGATTGTCCAGTCTCTCTTCAGCAAATACGCCCATCATTCCAGAAACTAAGTTAGTGAACTTTCGTTATGTTCCCTTTACAGCAAAAATATCCTTCCTGAAATAAGGAGTCCAAACTGCACACTGTACTCCAGGCACAGTCCAACAAAGCTTCTATACAATTGAAGCAAGACTTCACTACTTCTCCACTCAACTCCTGTCAGTGATAAAAGCTACCATTTCATTATCCTACCTAATAGCTTGCTCCGCCTGTGTGTTTGCTTTCAGTGACTTCTTAACAAGGACACCCAAGTCCCTTTGCATATATACACTTTCCAACCTCTCACCATTTAAAAACAAAAAATACTCTGCACATGTTTTCTTAGTACCAAAGTGTATGACCTTCTATTTTTCCACATTATACTCCACTTGGCGTGTTCTCTCCCAATCACTAAGCCTGTCCAAATCCTCATGAAAAGTTTCATATCTTCCTCTCAATGCACAGTCCAGCTTAGCTTTGTTATCTTATGCAAATTTGGAAATATTACTTTTGGGCTCTGTGTCCAAATCATTTATGTAAATATAGCAAACAGTTGGGATCAAAGTACTAATCTTTGCAGTTACCACTAGTCACATCATGCCAATGTGAGAATAGACCCATTTATTTCCAGTCTTGGTTTTTCGTCTATTAACCAATCCTTGATCCATACTGGATTGACACACAAAGTGCAGAGGTGTAGTTGCTTTTGTGTAAGGAATTGAAAAGGTTAATGCTGAAAAGTGGCTTGGACACTATTTGCTGTGGTATGGTCTTGGAGGTGGGTGGAGGTAGAACAGCTTAGCATCTTAAAGCATTATGACCTACCGTCTGAATCACCTCCATAATCTGTGTAGTGATGTTTTTCATATGGTGTAGAGTATATGTAGTTTTTGTCATGCAGTAGACTATATCTTGTTTAAGATGAGCTAATTGTCATCAAACAAACAGGTCCTATAGATCCCTAGCAAGAAAGTGGATGGCACCAAATCTAGCAGATTGCTCGCCAAATTTAGTGAGCTATGGTGAGGACTTGGCTTATAATATGGTAGCAGTCGGTGCTAAATCCATTTAGCTCCCCCTTTACACACTGGCGGCAGTGCAGGTCTGAAGAGGGCTGCTCATGCAGACAGCCAGCAAGAGAAATAGTTGAACGTTCAATGGTGGGACAGATGAGAACCTTTTGTGGCAAGATTCAACAAGGCAGAATCTGTGATCGTTGGTTAAAATATGTTTCAGATGTGATGACAGAACATAAGACCATAAGAAATAGGAATAGGAGTGGGCCATTCAGCCCCTCAAGCCTGCTCTACCATTGAATAAAATCATGGCTGATTCAACATTTTTCACAAACAGTTCCCTGCATTCCCTCTAACGCTTGGTTTTCCCCCCACTGGTCAAGAATCCATCTATCTCAACCTTAAATATACACGAGGACTCTGTCCCTAAAGCTTTTTTTGGCAAGGAGATCCAAAGACACTCGGCCCTTTGAGAGGAGAAATTGCTCCTTATCTCAGTCTTAAATTGGCATTCCTTAATTCTGAAACTACGCCATCTAGTCCTAGACTCCCATGAGGGGAAACATCCTCTCAGCATGTACCCTGTGAAAGCCCTGAAGAACCCAATATGTTTCAGTGAGGGCAATTCTCAGCAGCAAGAGTGAGTAAGGAACTCCATGGAACTGGAATGCAAGCCACCTTGAGGTAGTTGTGGATTGCATCGGATGCTGATAATCTGTAGGAACAGCCCCAAATTGAGTTTTAGATGGAGATTGAATGGGGGTTGAAGCCTCATTGAGTAAAAGTTGAAATTCTGGTCAGCAAGGAAATAATTTTTTTAAAAAAAGGAACTGTTTAAAGGCTGGGAGAGCTAGAAGTAAGCCAAGTGTTTCCAGCTAAGATCAAATAACTATAGATCATAACCACCATAGCAAGTGGGTACCATGAGGAATGAGTACAGCAAGGAAATCAAGGACTACAAAACAACTTTAAACAGGGCTGCAAATCTGGGAGCATTGTGAAATCCGAATTAAAGTCATAAATCAGCATTTTATACGCATGAGCTGCAAAACCAAACAAGAAGAAAGTTTAGACTATTGAGTTCACAGAAAAGACGAGAGATTAATTACTTAAATTGGAGTAAAAGCGGAAACAATTGATTTGAATCGTACACAGTGGGACTCATCCCGGAAACAACTATAAAAACATCACGGATTATCATTCAGGGCTGCATAAAGTGGGAATCGTCTAAGAAAATCTGTTAAAAGGACAGAAATCATCTTATACAGCCACAAGAGGACCAGCTCCTCACTTTCTGATTAGGTACTTTACAGCCTTCAGAGCTCAACATTGAGTTCAGAAACTTCAAACTATGAATACTGTCCTCCACTTCCGTTTACAACCCCTTCCCTACTGTCCCCTTACTGTGCTTTGTTTGCATGGGTTTGCTTTCAGCACAACTGACCTTTTTGTTTTGCTATTAACAACGAGCATACCTTTTGCCTTTTGCTCCGGGCGCCCTCATCATCTGTTCCTCTTGCTCCTCCTCCCCCTTTCTCATCAGCATTAAAGCCATCATCTTCCAGCTCTTTCTATTCTGAAGAAGCCATTTGGACTTGAAATATTAACTAAGTTTCTCTATCTATAGAAGCTGTCAGATCTGCTGAGTCCCTCCAGCACTTTGTTTTCGTATGCTTAAAAACTCCAGCTTGTTTTTAATAAGAGCCTCACCTCACTAGACTATCAATTGGCTTTCTTGTACCAAACTAATCCAAGACCCAATAGATGTCTATCAAGAAAGAGGATGTTGGCAATAAATCTACCAGGTAGTTCGACATTCCCTCTAATTTTATTTTTCAGCTTGGACTTCCAAATTCCATGTGCTGCAGTGACTTCTAAAGTCAACATGTTAGTATGCCTAGCGACACGTGCGGGTCTTTGGTGCGACTGCACGTTTTGGAGGGAATATTGTTTGTACTGCGTGATGAGCAGTGGTGAGGATGTATCTTACAGTTTTGAACCATAGAATCCATTTATACTGTCAAATATTCTTTTCAACCCTGGTGATCCACATATATAAGTACTAGTATTCCCTATGGTTTCTACAGAAAGGGAAAAAAAATTTTTAAAAAAAAAAGAGAAAATTAGTGTCCTCGAGAAATTTGTTTTTCTTAAACACCGAGATGAAGCACTTTATAACTGGAGGCTGTAGGTTGTATTATTTAAGTCATGAGTTAAAAGACTACAACTTGAATCTTCAGATAAAAGTGCCACTGATTAAATATAAATAGTTGTGGTGCTCAGTTGGAAGATAACAGAACTGGGACTCTTGTGTCCAATGTAATTTAATTGAGATATGCACAAGATAAATTGATAGAAGTAAACTTAATGATGGTGATCAGACTATTCGTTTGATATGTGTAGAGATGTTCAGATTCCGACCTCACCTGTCACTTGAAGTGGCAGTCCATGGAGAGCTAGGTTAGCTGCATTGCTCTAATTTATTTTAGGGTCACTGAATATGTGGGTTGGTAGCTCTGCCTTTCCAGATGTTACCTTGATATTTGGCCTGTCACAAACGTGTGTGAAACGAAAGGGAATAAAATGGATGCAAGGTGGTTTCAAAATAATATTAGTTTGAAAAAATGCATAGTTGGTGTTTTAAGAATATAAATAGGCTTTGAGTTGGTTTATGATTGTACTAGGCAGTTGGACTGTATAGCACTTGTCGTCAAGTGGTTTTGTAGTATTTTTAATATTGCAAAATTTTTCTTTCATATACTGTAACTAATGATGTACACTATAGGAAATACTTTGAAACTGTATGTCAGTGAGGGTTGAAAGTATTAGCACAATTCATATACAGAGTAGTTACAACATTTTTGTTCTTATTTATATTTTTTGGAATTTCTTTATATTGTCTCCATGAACTTGCCCTCCATATCTCTCTAATCTTCCCAATAAGTCTTTCTGATACTTGCATTAATCTAATTCTGGTCACTTGAGCAATCCCAATTTTAATCATCCTACAATTGGTGGCTGTACGTTTTTAGTTGCCTAGCCCGAAGCTCTGGATTTCGCTCCCTACACCTATTTGTCTCTGTGTCTCTCTCCCTTGCCTTCCTCCTTTAACACACTCATTAAAACCTCCCTGTTTGGCTCTGGTTTTGTTCATTTGACCCAATATCCCCTTTAAATAGCTGTGCTAATTTTTTAAAAACCTTTTGTTTTATTTACAAAATGCTGAGGCATATGGAGAGATTTGTGATAACAAGCATGGGGCTGGATGAACACAGCAGGTCAAGCAGCATCATAGGAGCAGGAAAACTTGACGTTTCGGGCCTAGACCCTTCATCCCTTTTTTTCTGATGAAGGGTTTAGGCCCGAAACGTCAAGTTTTCCTGCTCCTATGATGCTGCTTGACCTGCTGTGTTCATCCAGCCCCATGCTTGTTATCTTGGAGAGATTTGTTTTTTTTTTTTGCGTCTGTCAAGAACTATCCAGTTGAGCTACAAAGTATCCACTGGCTTTCCAATTGAGTTGGATGTGTGTAAGCTGTTGAGTGATCAGTGACATACATGGGGATGGGGTGGTTGAAGGCAGAGTTCACGTAGTGACCCCTTCAGGAGTAAGTTCTATCAGAGCTGACAACTGTAATGACGATGCAATTTAAAGTCAAACAATGCAGTTTCTTAACATTGTTTGAAACATGAAAATGAGAGTCTGTAAAGCTCCCAGACACTTCAGATTAATTTTTAAGCTTTTAATTACAGTGAACAGCCTATTGTCTACTATGCCTTCACTAATTTTAATATATGTTTGCATAATTTGAATGCTTACAAGTAGAGTGTGCCTCTATCTAAATGCGCAAGTTCAGGTTTACATGAAACATAGAGCAGTGTAAGTCAATAGACAAAAATAACTTGGAACCATATGTTTGTGTTTGTAATGCTGTAAAAGCAATTACTGATTTTATATCTTTTTTGCATTAATTCAAGGTCCAGCGGGTGTTGCATGTAGTTCCAAAACGCCAACTATTGCATACAGATTTCTGAATTCCATCGAATTTTGTTTTCAAATTTAGATTGCTTTTGAATGCAGAAAGCATGTGTGTTTGAATTAGCGAAATGTAGTGTTTTCCATAATTGGGGTTGGCCAGTTTGCTAGTGAATATCTGAGAGGATCCATTGACTTTCAAGATGTGCCATGAATAGGAGGCAGTTCCTCTGATGGAGCAACATGTGTTAATATTAAGATTGTTCAAAATAGTGGCAAGAACTAACTAAGGTCAATGCTACAACCCAAATGTAAGAGTTGATCTTGCATCCAGTTTTAGAAATATGAAATAACTTGGCTTCAATTCTGAGAGTTTCATTCAGAATAAAGTGATGGATTTTTTGGTGTCTCAGCGAAGCAATAGAGTAACCAGAAAATTGGAGTTGTGGTACAAAGTCAGCCATGATCTTCATGATGGTGGCACAGGCTTGAAGGGCCAGATGGATTCTTCTTCTAATTTTTTTATCACTGAAGTTTCATTATTGTAACATTGAAGTTATGCGCTATGTCTGTACCACTGATAAATGCCAGAAAATTAATGGTAATACATTGTTCATAATCCTTTTGCTACTCTACCTTAATACATAGGTCTTTGACTTATTTTGCAAAAATGTTTGGCAATTAAATTGATAAGTAATAAAATTCAGTCTGTAGAATGCTTCAGTTACTTTACTTTTGTCATCCTTTATGAAGTAACTGATGCACTGAAGGTTACCAAAGTACGATGTTTTGAGGACTGAAATTTGTTGTGTTAATGGGAAGGCTAATTTAATCGTAACTCCAAATAAAATCTAAATATTAAGGATGAAGCAATGACAGTACAAGGGCGTACTCAATGAATGGCAGGACACTAGGAAGCTCAGGAACACAGGGATCTTGTGGACAATCACCCCCAAGTCCCTAAAGGTGGCAGGGCAGGTTAATAGGGTAGTTATGAAGGCACACAGGATGCTTGTTTTTCGGTTGAGGTATAGATTATTAGAACAGGGAGATTATGTTGCACCTATACAGGACTTTGGTTAGGCCATTGCTGGAGTACTATGTGCAGTTCCGGCCATTGCATGATAGGAAGAATGTGATTGCAATGGAGAGGGTGCAGAGCAAATTACAGAAGGTTGAGTGGGGTGCCTTGTGGAGGTGTGTAAGATTGAGGTTTGTGGACAGGGTGGATAGAAAGCAGCTGTTCTTGTTAGTTAAGGGTTAAGGTGAAAGGCAAGAGTTTAGACAGGATTTGAGGACAAGCCTCTTTACTCAGAGGGTGGTGGTGGGTCTGGAATACAGTGCCTGAGAAAGTAGTTGAGCCAGGTTAACCTCTCAATCCTTAAAAAGTACTTGGGTGAGTACTTGATATGGCATAACATTGAAGGCTTTGGGTCTAGTGTTGGAAGGTAGGGCTAGTGTAAATTTAATGTGGCTTTGGCACAGATGGGCTGAAGGGCCTATTCTGTGCCATATGGTTTTTATGATTCTATGAAACACATAGTAGATACTCAACTTCCAACAAATGCCAATCCTCACTTAATTCATTCTCAGAATAGTGTTTGTGGCAGTGACCTGCATCTTGTTTTCAGAATTCACTCTTGTCACTTGCATTGTTTATAATTTGTACAGTTAGTTTTCAGTCCTATCATGATGCAAGTAGCAGAGGAAAATGAGAATAACATGAGGATGAATTGCACTTAAGTTTTGAAAAGGTAAGCACAAAGGAGAAAGACCTATGTTAATTTGAATACTTAGAATCATAGAGTTATACAGCATGGAAACTGACCCTGTGGTTCAACTTGTCCATGTCAGTCAGATTATCCTAAAACTGATCTATCCCATTTGCCAGCATTTGGCCCATATACCTCTTTAAACCCTTCTTATTCATATACCCATCCAGATGCCTTTTTACTATTGTAATTGTACCAGCCTCCATCACTTCCTTTGGCAGCTTGTTCCATACACGCATCACCCTCTGCATGAAAAAGTTGCCCCTCAGGTCCCTCTTAAATATTTTCCCCCTCACCTTTAAACCTGTGCCCTCTAGTTTTGAAGTCCCTGGCCCTGGATAAAAGATCTTGGCTATTCACCCTATCCATGCTCCTCATGATTTTGTATGCCTCGATAAGGTCACCCCTCAGCCTCCGATACTCCAGGGAAAAACATCCCAGCTTATTCAGACTCTCCCTATAGCTCAAACCCTCTGATCCTGGCAACATCCTTGTAAATCTCTTCTGAACCCTTTCAAGTTTAACAACATCATTCCTATGGTAGGGAGACCAGAACTGAATGCAGTTTTCGGAAAGTGGCCTGACCAATGTCCTGTATAGCTGCAACATGACCTCCCAACTCCTCTACTCAATGCACTAACCAATGATGGCGGGCATGCCAAACACTTTCTTCACTAACCTGACTACCTTTGACTCCACTTTCAAGGAGCTATGTACCTGCAGCCCAAGGTCTCCTTGTTTGGCTTCCCCAGGGCGCCACGATTAAGTGTAAAAGCCCTGCCCTGATTTGTCTTACTAAAATGTAACACCTCATATTTGGCTGATCTCATGGGAAAGATTGAGAATTTTTGGTTCTTAGAAATTTCAACTATGGAATATCATAATATAAATATGTTTCCCAGCAGACATTTCAAAATTGACCTGAAAACTTATGACCTAATCCTTTTTTAAACTTTTAAACACTGATGATGGGTAACAATAAAGTGAGTGAGTTATACAGTGTACTCCTATCTTGGTATTGAAAGAGGTTGGATTTGATTGCTGGCTTTGCTGTGTTTCAGGAAAACTGAAACCACAATAAAAGCAGCATTGGTGTTGCCATATTCGTATGCTGCCACTGTAATTCACATTCTGAATATGTCTTACCTGGGTCTTGAGTCTGCTTCTGTTTTATAGAAAATGAACATGACTACATGAACACAGTGTGGTTCACAAACATCTTATTAGAGTCAACAAGCATAAGGGTCAACTTCCAGAATGAATCAATTGCTTGTTTTATACTAAATGAGGCCAGAGAACAAAAATATCCCTGGAGTCCAGACTTGCTTTATATAGCTGTACCACAGTTCCAGCTTCTCTCAATCTGGAAAAGTTCAAATGCTTCCTAGTGAATTGACAGAAAACAAGAAGTCTTTGGTTTTATTTAACTCCGCTTTAAGTGATCAAATATTTTGTTATTATTAACTCTGATTTAATATTCATTTATTTTAGCGTGGGAAACAAAGATGTCAGGCGTTTAAAATTCAACACCGTAGAGCAATAGAAACCAAAACTTATTGCTGGCTGACTAATTTGCATCACAAGTAATTACTTGTAGTGCTAGAGCTCTGACGTAAAATCAACAAATGCTGAAAATACCCAGAAGGTTTGGCAGCATCTATGCGGCAGGAATGCATTGATGATTCAGGACCTTTTATTTAATACATTGTTAAAATCATTTATGTTATCCCCCAAAAATACTCATCACTCAGCGATCACACATACTGAAGTGCTAAGTATAAACACAATTTTTGATCCTAGTTCCACGTAAGGGGGCCATGTAGCTGAAATCTTCAGATGAATTTTATGATTGCTGATCAGCTTTCTCGAAGGCTGTCCCACAGTGAAAACTCAAAAGGTGGTCTTAAAGAGCTGTGGGTCAAATTCTGTCCCTCATTAAAAGTCCCACCCTTGAGGGCTTTGGTCAGTCTGATTGATGGACTAAGAGCTCTCAGTTAAATAATGGCAGAGTTTGGTACTGAGTGGTGCGACAAACTCTAAACAATCCTGTAAAGAAGGGCGATGGGCACTGGAGACAAGCAATTCATGGGCTATTTGGGAGGGTTGGGATAGGGTTGCCACACTTTGGAATGAAAGGGTCGTGGTCAGACTATGCAGGTCGAGCGGGGGAGGTGGGGGCGGGAGATGGTGGGTGAGAGCTAAGGAGGAAAGATCTCTGAGGGAACTACTGAAAAGGGCATAGCACATGCCTCCCAACAAAGAAATGTATTCAACTTTCCTTTCCTGACTGTTGGTTACAGCAGGTGTTTTGGAAGGCAAATGGAATATTGGTGTTTATTGAAGGTGAATGGAGTGTAACACTAGAGATGATATGCTACATTTGTGCAGGGCATTAGTAAGGCTATAATCTGAATTATTGTGCATACTTTTAGTCTCCTTTAAGAAAGGACATAATTGCATTAGAAGCTGCTGAGAGAAGGCTAACTCAACTAATTTCTGTGGTGAGGATGTTATCTTATGAGAAAGTGTTGGACAGGTTGCTGGTTGGAGTTCAGAAGAATTACAGGTGATTTTCCTGTTATCCAAACAGGATCCTGAAAGGACTTAACAGGATGGATTCTGGAGGGATGCTTCCCCTTGTGTAGATACTGGAGCAGAGAGTGCAGTTTAGAAATAAGGAGTCTCCCATTTAAGATGGAAATACAGAGGTTTTTTTTTGCCTGAACGTCATAAGTATGTGGAATTCTCTCTGTGGTGGAGGCAGAATCATTGTATATTTTTGAAACAGTAATAGATGCATTTTTTGACTAACAAGGGAATTGAAGGATATTGGGGTAGCTAGCAAAGTGGGTTGAGACCACAATCAGGTAACAGCTGAGCAAAATCCAGGTGGCAAACAGAATATTCTTGTTCCTTTATGTCTGCCTTTAACTGTCCAACATAGATATTTTAAATCAACCTGTTCAGACATGTTATGATGCATGAACCCAGATATTCTGGCTAGGACATGGGTACACTACCACTGTATCACAAGACATTCATTGTCCAGTGTTATGTGGCAGTGGAGGTTGATTGAGAGCTTATGTGGGCAATAATTGGCCACTTAACAGCCTAAGGGCAGGCAGGCCTGTGGTGCCTTACCGACTCTGTAGTATGGGGACTGGATTGGGATGTGAAGGATAGCAGTGGGATAGTCCCCCAATGTATTTTATGTGCCTCTTGCTTAAAAACACAGCCCATTTGTTTGAGTTTTCTCTAACTTTATTAGCATATATTTTTCCAAGGAAAGCCATTGATTTGTTGTCTCTGCTTTCACTGAGCTTGCTAATGCTGCAGCTAGAATCATTCACTCTTGTCACTCTTTCATAATGGGAATCCATGTTTTATAATGAATGCTATGCAGCATTTGTTCTGCAACTGCCTCTTGTACTGGGTACATCAGTAGTTCATGTTGCAATGCTGGGTAGAGTATTCATTGATTGGAAGGCAGGATGTTACAATTTGATGTTTGTGAAATGGTGGGGGGGGGGGGAAAGAGTGTGTGGTCCCTTTAAAAATGATGTTTTTTCCAGGCTTGGAGATTTAATAAAAAAAAAATGGGCAGGTGCACCGAGAGCTCCTAAAATTGAAACATTGTATCAAAAGGCTGTATGGTTATCAACCCAGGTAGTGGTTTGTTTTGTTGTCAAGGCAACCAGCTTGAAAATCAGCCAATTAATTTAAAGCAGGTACTCAGGAACTGAAAACTAATTAGATTTAAATCTGATGGTTTTGACATAGGACTAATCCTAGTGTAAGAAATTAATAGATCATCAAGGGTATAAAAGAAGAGGGTATTTGAAAATAGGTGTGAGAGCCACTTTAATCTAATAGAGTTAATAACCCTTCGGTTCTAAAGAGAAAATCACTGGCTGTCTCAGAATTCTCCAAGTTCTCAGAAAACCATCATTTGACTAAAGATGTAGTGGCACTCTTAGCTAATATTCCTGACACAAGAATTCATCGGAGAGAAGCATTCCTGTCACAAGAATTTGACAGAGAAAGGTGTTCTGGACTGAAGATCAAAGAGGGTGCAGAACATTCCAGAAGACACATCCTGACTGTAATTTTGGGAGATTAAAGTTTTCATTTTGGTTTATATAAGTAGGATTTGTATTTATTGGAACAGATACCATTAGAATTTTGTTTTGTGTGGGAGTAGTTAGTAGTTAAAGGGGAATTGTTCAGTTTGTTTATAGCTCTGTTAACTTGTTCGCTGTTTGAGTTAGATAAATAAATTGTTACTTGTTGATTATAGAGTGACTGCCAGGAGTTCGTTTCATTTAACCTCCCCTGATAACAGATTGGGAGGTGAGAGGCAGGTTATACTAAATATCACACTTCCTTTAACAGATTGAAGCGAGGCAAGCTTCTCTGGGTGTTTTTTTTATCAGAAGGGAGTTGATCTCCATTTCGTGACAGTTCACAGCCCACTTCTACAAACTGAGCTGCAGAAATGTCAATTGCAAATGAGAGTGATTATGCATTGTGACATGTCTAAGATGAAAAGGGAGCAAATGTGAAATAACGATAAGGCACAAGCAATCATCGGAATCATGAAAACTGAGACTCGATATACGTTATGAAGCTGGCTGCTGGGTTAAACAGTAATAGAAATAGGGAAACCATTATGCACAAAGCAAAATAAAAATTAAAATATTAAATAATTAAAGCAAAATAGCGTAATAGTTTAACAACACTAAATGCTGCATGTTTATTACACAACTCTATTGCTTGTAGTTTTCAAAAATAAAATGCTGACGATATTTTGCATTGCAACAATTTTTTTTAACCCGTAACTTAAACTGTGCTTTCAAATTCACAAATCACTTTGCAAACAGAAGATCTAAGTTCTCAGATATACAATTAAACAGTATGGATCACTGTCAAGTTCTGCTCTCATTCTCCGGTTCTCCAGAGTAAGTAGTCAAGTCGCACGTTGAAGATTTTTAAAATTCAGGAATCAGACTTCCGTGCTCTCTATCCAGTGCCATATTTTTCAACAGATTCTCCTGAAATCGGAACAAGTGCAGCAAACAAATGGCCACTACCTTCAAGATTCACTTCTACTCGTGCACTATCCTGGCTTGGAATTACGATTCCTTCATTGCTGGGTGAAAATTCCCAATCTAACAATAAAACATGGATTACAGGGGTTCAAGGAAGAGACTGATTTGAGCCTAGTATGAAGGAAGATGGTTGTGATTGTTATTTGCAGTGGGGTTTCAGAATCTTATTCTGGGCCCATCGTACTGTATTCTTCAGCACAGTCAAATATTAGTGGGAGATGTACAGCTTCTATTAACTGCTTCAGTTCTGAATATTTGTAATATTTCTCAATTAATCTTAATGAATGGCCTGTAACAATTTGACTTGGAGTTAGGTAATTATTGTCCTATTCATCATACCTGGATCTACCCACACTTCTTTTAAATTTTACTAATTCCTGTGATTCAATCATGTACAATACCTTAGATCTCTCTGAATTTTCTCGGAGACTTCAACTTTGATCAATGTCCTTCCCTCTGCTTGTAAAACAGTCAAGTGTGCTGGAGAAAATGGACCTGATGGTTGTCCTGGTAGAGTAGGGCCACTATCGTACAGCATGTAAGGTAATTGGGAGTTGTCCCATGGATCAATTGATAAGGACTGTACAGCAAGATCTCTCTTTAAGTTATCCAGTTTGAGTTTCGATTTGAGGTGTCCAGAAAATGGGGTGGGAATTCACATTTAATAGAGGGAATGTGGTTTTAATGTTTTGTGCCATTCTAATGTAGGGTTGCAAGATGCACTTAATGCCATTGCAGATGGAGCTTCCAGCTGCTGCATTCAGAATTATAATCTTCATATTTTCTCACATCACTAAATGTGTCCTTAACAAATTCCACCTTCCAGTAACAGTCAGAAATTTAGCTGGTATTCCAAGCCCGGTTCCTATGAAGTGTTCTATGACTTTATCTACAATTGCTCTTTTCCTTTACCATGTATTACAGTGGAAAGACTGAATCTGGTTACCATGTCAATGAAATGTAAAATGAAAATGCTTCAGTCTTTGTTCTATGCCTTTAAATCTATGGTCTACTGCTTCAACAAAAAGTCTCATTTCAGTAGTGGAGGTTGGTGCTGTCCAGTGGTTACTTTTTATAAATATCACTGGTATTTTCCCAAATGACCACTTCTATTACATTCTGGTACCTGCCATCTTTACCAGTCCGTGGCATGGGTAAGAATTCTTTTGAGTAAAGCAAAAAACTGCAGGGGATCTGAAACAAACAAAAACAGAAATTGCTGGAGAAACTCAGCAGAGCTGGTAGCATCTGTGAAGAGAAAGCAGAGTTAGTGTTTTGGAGCCAGTTACGATTTTCAGATCATTCTCCAACAACTTCTGTTTTAGAATTGTTTGAGGTAGTTTGCTGCCACCAATTCTGCTTTTGTCTTTCCGTTGCTTTGTCTTAGGCCTATCTAGTGATTAGTAACACAGAACACACCACCAAGGAGTATCTACTGAAGAGGCACAGTACTTGGATAACAAGAAAGTTTATTGCATGTTTGCTATAAGTACTACTACATTTGATCAAGCACACTTATTAGGACATTAGAGAGTTAGTACGTCCTCTGAAATATGTAGTTGAACTCCTCCCCTCCAGCACAGACTGAGAAATTTGTAAAAGCAATATAATATGAACATTGACTTGTTTACAGTCATAGCCTTATACAACAGTCGCATTTTGCATTCGTCTCTTCAATAAACATTGTACACTTATCAGCCACACTGGCACCCTCAGTTGGGTTTATAATCTGTTACAACATGTGTGAGTAAAAATTGTCTGTGTAACTTTAAGACAATTTCCCTTTTTTAATCACCTGGTACCATTAACACTTTAACATCCTGATTTTGTTAAATGATACAATATTGACCTCATTGGTAAACTGCAGATTCCCTAACTTTCCAAAAGAGAATTACTCTGTAATGCTCCATGTCCTGTTGCCTTGCAAAAGCAGCCAATACAATCAAAGACCCCTCCTACCTCAGTTATACTCTCTCCCACCCTCTTCCATGAGGCAGAAGAAACAAAAGTTTGAAAACATGTACCAGCAGATTCAAGAACAGCTTCTTCCCTCCTGTTATTAGATTTATAAATGGACTTCTCATACATTAGAGTTGATCTTTCTCTGCGGCTTCTCTGTAACTATAAAACTATACTCTGCAGTCTGTTCTATTATCCTAGTGTACATATGTAAATTATAATTTATCTGGATAGCACACAAGACAGTACTTTTTGCTGTATCTTGGTATATGTGACAATAATAAATTAAATCAGATCAAAATCAAATGACCAGCTTCAGATGAATCTTTCATAGATGGGTTACTCAGCAGCAATATCATTAAAGTCAATCACATCAACTATTTTGTATTAAATCACTGCTCCTTTCAGTGACCTTCATACAATCTACAATAACTAGAACTTACATTTTTTGCTGACTGTTTTCCAAAAGCAAACATTTTATTCACAAAATTTAAAGTACATTACATGATTATTCAAATAATGTAGAAAATGCAAATCCAAGCACATTGACATGGTGGCTCAGTGGTTAGCACTGCTGCCTCACACAGTTCACATCCAGCCTGTGCTGGCTGACTGTGTGGACTTTGCATTTTCTCCCTGTACCTGTGGGTTTCTGCCAGGTGCTCCAGCTTTCTCCCACACTCCAAAAATGTGCAGGTTAGTTGAATTAGCCATGCTAAATTGTCTATAGTGACCAGGGACGCACAGGCTGCGTGGGTTTGGTATAGTTAATGCAGGGTTACGGGGATAGGATGGGATGCTGTTTGGAGAGTCAGTATTTGACTCAATGGGCCAAATGGCCTCTTTCTACACTGCACAGTTTTCACAGAATCTTAAAAACCGGAAATTCCAATTTTGTATTTACTCAATATGTTGACAAATATTATTGCTATTCATTATATGTCAAAGATATAGCCGAAGGGGTGTTTTACTAATTTTCCAGCCCTTCAGTGTACAATGACTGAAAGGCTTTGACTAGTAGCTGTACCCCATTGCATCTCTGCAACAATTGCCTCAAGCTATACTGCATCTCTGAGCACATGGTTCTGGAATGTTCCATCTGTAACACTAGGTCGAGGACAAATGTGTACTGGAAGACCAGCCTTCAGGCAGACCAAACTCTTGTGCAGAGTTGATAGTTCTCCGGCAGTAGTTGAAGTTTACTTCAAGGTGAGAGTCCCTTGGAACCTCTTGTAAGCTCCAGACCTCCTCCAGAATTAATTCTATACATGCTGTAAAGTGCAGTCACTTCTATAATTGCCACTTCTGCAGTTTTTCCTTCAGCCTCTGCTTAACACAGAAACATATGTAGAACTGGCAGTAAGAGCATATGCTTCTGTTATAAATATTACCAACAGCTGCTGTAACTGCAGTATGTCTGGGAAACTTCAGCAGTTTGCAGAAGAATGCTTTTAAAATGAAGTTTTAAAAGCATCCATCTTGCATTGATTAAGACAGTGATATTTTTAAGAGTAAACTTTGCTGTAGTAAGGCTATCAGTAGACATTGAACACTTTTATGTTTGTCTCACTGTGGGAGGTAAGGAGCATAATAACATAGAGCAGGTCCCCGTACCTGTTATTTCACTCATGCTTAAGATTTAAATAAGTATCAGAATAGTAAGATTGAAATTCCTCTGCTACTGTACTTTTCCTCTATGAAATGTATTTGGCACTCTCGAAGCTGCTCTTAGAAAGTGTTGGCCCATAGCTCAAAATTGTGTGGGGCAACAATCTGGTAGTTTTGTTGAGACCACAGGATGATTGGTGCAGAACATGCTACATTACTGTATTCAGCGCAGTTTTTCTAAGCTTGCTGTTGAGGAAAGTTTAGAGTGGTAAAGATGAAGCATTGCAATACACTGGAAGGAATAACGTAATCTACAGTGACCGAGTTAAAAATAAATTTGGCAGCAAATGCAGCGTTATTAAATCAGTGTGTGATAAATATTTGATAAAAGAACATAGTCGTTTAGTCTTCAAGCCATTTATAACCTAAAGAGGCTTTAAAGAGAAAGGGCGTAGTATGTGAAAAATAATTCTTGAGGGAAATGCCTCCATTCTTGGTGAGACATTTTGGCTTTCTTTTTCATTTTTATGTTCAAAATTCTGATCAGAGATTTTAAAGAAAGACCATGGTGGATCTCTGACACACTCATACTTCAGTCCGGATTCAGGTTCCGGAATGTCGGACTGGGAACTTCCAGTGTTGACTACCTAGCTATATCATAGTGACTTGCCTTTAATGAACCTCCATGGCTGAGGAGAATGTCAGTCCATGTGAAAACTGAAATTTGTTGCAAGTCAGGCATCAATTGATCTTTATCTTTGTGCTGAATATGCATTTCTGCAGAAATCCTGTTTAAAAGGTGGCATCATTGGCAGTGAAGTGGAGGTTAGTGTTTAGAATGTTATGCCTTATGTACCTTTTTTTAAAATCAACCATGAGATGTGGGTGTCACTGGCTAAGCCAGCATAGATTGCACAGTAGACAATTAGGAGTCCATCACATTGCTGTGAATCTGGAGTCACGTAGACCAGATGGGGTAAGGATGGCAGATTTCCTTCCGTAAGGGACATTACAGTTTCATTTTTAATGACAGCAACATGTAACATTGTTAGTTATCAGGCTAACTTCCAGGTTTTTATTGAAATCAAAATGCGCCATCTGCAGTAGTGGGATTTGAACTCATGTCCCCAGAACAGTAGTTGGGGATCAGGATTGCCAGTCAAGCAACCTTAGCAGTACACCATTGGCTCCTTTTTTCTTTTTAGCGGTTCTAATTTGCAACAGCACAAAACGGTAACCCTTGGATACAGGCCTTTTGATGTTCTAAATGTGCCTCACTTAATTATTTAACCACTACATATTTGGCATGGGTGATGATGAGAAATAATTGCTGTTGACTTGTCTACTGGTTTCATCTGAGGTTTTTATTATCTGTCATTTGTAGACTTTTTTCCTCTTATCAATCCTTTCTTGCAACTTTTTTCTTTTTTTCCTGTCCTCGTTCCTTACTTCAGGTCATCGACATGTACAGCATGGAAACAGATCCTTTGGTCTAACACGTCCGTGTCATCCAGATATTCTGAATTAATTTAGTCCCATTTGGCCCATATCCCTCTAAACTCTTCCTATTCATGTACCCATCCAGATGCTTTTTTTAAATGTTGTAACTGTACAGGCCTCCACCACCACCTCTGGCAGTTCATTTCATACATGCACCACCCTCTGTGTGAAGTGTCTTCCCTTCAAAATAACTTGCTTTTTTATTTCTTTCTTCACTGATTAGCATCAGCATCTCAGCCACCTGTTCTCTCTGATGCTTCAGTGACTCATCCCAAGTGTGGTTTCTGCTTTTGTTTGTGTGCTCACAGCGTTGGCTCACTAAAAATCTGATTGAACGTAGCCATTTACCTTAAAGAAGGGTGTCCTATAACATCAGTGATATTGTCTCTGTCTGTCTGGGTCGATATATCCATCAGACATATTCCCAAATCCTCTGTGATCATTTAAAATAGGAACAAACGTTACTCTGAGAAATAAAGAAGTGGTAAATGAGTGAATATTGAAGGGCTGCTTCTACCAATGAACTGTAAACCATCATGGACCAGGATTATTGGGAGAAGGGAGCATTTGAGATAAATCGAAGAAGATTAATCTGAGAGCTTGCATAGAGCAGTTCTTTTAAGTCCTCTAATATTTTACTGAAACATTGTGATAGAAACGCAACCTCTCTAATGTTGAAGAAATATACCTGGATGGTCAAAGATATGGAGAATGTTCAGTAAATGCTGACTTGCAGGACACTCAAACAATATATAAGCTGCCCTTCATTCTTCCAATGTATTATCAAGTTCATCAAAGTACACTGTGTAGGTGCATAGGTGACTACTCTGGGTATTTGTTTGCCAACTGATAACTTGTAACATGAATTATTTTTCCCTAGCTCATCTTTTGGAGTGTGCTTCCACTTTGAACGTCCCCAAACAATATTCATTGAGTGGGAATGAATAACAAAATCTTACCTATCAGCAGGGCACTGGGTTTTCCAATCTTGCTTTAAATGGGGTGGTTCCCTGTTTGACAGCATGAAACCTATCATTTAGAACAGCTATACTTCAAAACTTGCCGTATTTTAATGTTGGCATTTGTGTTCTTTCCTGTTGCAGACTTACATCGGAAGTGTAGTCATATCTGTAAACCCTTACAGGCAGTTGCCCATCTATACGCCAGAGAAAGTAGAAGAATATCGCAACCGAAATTTCTATGAGCTCAGTCCTCACATGTAAGTAATGTGAAGCTAAACCAAATGCAGCTGACTTGAGTGAAAGGACAACATATGGACCTAGCTGTTTACCTTGGAGGAAGGAAGGAGAGAGGATGTGAATGTTTTATTCTTTTGTGTTATATTAAGCCCAGTATTCCTAGTTTAGTTGTAATTTGTTTAATGTATTGCAAGCGTCTGCCAAACCGTCCCATCATTGACAAATTCTTCAATTCTCTGCTTGAACCCTGAAAGGCTTCAGCCTAAATATGGCATTTTTTTTTCTCTCTATATTTGACCCCATCTGTCTTTGCAACATCTGCTAATGCATTTTGTAACATAAACAGGGGAAGAAGATTGCTTTGCAACCATTTGTATTCATATGTACAAAGCTGGGAAAAGTGGGCTGTGTGTTGTTCTTTGGTAAGTTGCTGGCTAGAAAAAATGAGTTTGGTGCGAGGTGGATGTGAAATAGATAAAAATAAAATTGATATTGCATTTAGATTTCGCAAAGTATCTTTCAGCTTTTGATAAAATAGTTCACAATTTCACTTCAGAATATGATTGTTGTTTTCAAGGAGGGCCAGTAGGGGAATCTTTGAAGAAAAACATACAATTTTGGTTTATCAACATTTTTCTAATACTTTTGTGGGCTTTAGAAAGAGGTATTATATATTTATTTAGAAACAATAGTAATAATGATTATGTTAGATGAACAGAATTTTTTTTAAAGTTCACACAAGTTACAAATCATGCAGCAGTTAACTTACTTTTATCATTTTTAAATGTCTGTATCTTTACATGCTCAAAACTTGATGACAAAAACTTCACAGAGTTAATATCTAGGTTTGATGTCTGCCAAGATACCCATCAGCTGTAAACCTCTCCATAAGATCCTCCACCCATGCTTATCAGCCACCCTTCTACATTTCATTCAAGTGGCCACTCTGCATTTGCCAACAATAATAACTACTCAAACTATTCAACTTTCAATGCATTGTGACTCAACTTGATTGTGACTTGTACTGCATAGTGCAGTTCACAGACAGAAATCAAGATTCCTTTTTTTGTCATGGTCTATGATTGCTAAGCCCTGGGATCTGACAGTCAGAACAGATCAGTTATGGAGACTTGGGGTTTCACTGGAATCTACACTTCACAATCATGATGAGCAGCTAATACCAACTTGAAAACAGTGCTGGGAAACATGCATTCAAAAGAATTGGCTATTTCCTGGTACTACTTTCAGTTTAGAATTCACCGCTCACAATGTGATGGTCTCTGCATTGGGATGACAGAATACAGAATCTGTAACCACTTTGCAGAACACCACTGATCGATCCACAAACATGACTCCCAGCTTGTCAGTTTAATCCTCCTCCCTGTTCCTACAGTCTGATCTTCCTGTGGCCTGCTACAGTATTCCCATGCAGCTTTATGGGACCTAGAGGAACAGCATCCCTTTCTATTGGGCATTCAGTGGGGTCCATGATTTGACATTGAGTGCTACAATTTTAGATTGTAACCTCTGGCCCCACTTTGTTTTTTTTACAAACAGATTAGTTGCTTTTTTTCTTGTTTGTTCCTTTACTTTGAACTTGGTGGAAGGGCAAAGGCTGTAATGGAGCTGTTCATCTAGATCTTATTTGTTTCTTCACTATACCCATCATCACATTCTTTCCTTTGTAACATGAAATCTTTTGTCATTTAATCTGTCCTTCTCTAGCACATTCCTTTCATTTGTTCTTCCTTTTGCCACTCCTACCTTCTCGGAAGTTGTTGCCTTTCTACCATTACTTGGTTCTAATGAAGGATAATCAACCCAAGACATTTACTATTTCTTTCCTTCCGTAAATGAGACGATAAGACAGGACCCGAGATAAGACAGGACCATTGGACCAGTCAAGTCTTCTCCACAACTCAGTGAGACTAGCTGATTTAATAATCCTCAGCTCTTTTGCTTTTCTCCCATAATCCTTACTAATTAGAAGCGTGCCTGGCTCAGCTTTGACTATACTTAATGGCCAGCCTTGACAGCTCTCTGCAGTAAAGAATTCCACAGTCGCTGTCTGCTCTATGGAGTATTTTCAGTTTTGATTTCAGAGCCCACGCACTGCAGTATTTTGCTTCTGCATACAGAAGACTCATTAATTTGTCTGCCCTGCTATCACGGTGCAGCCCCCATACTGGCTTTAGTGGCTCGATTCTTTAAACAAGTTTATCTACAATCCAAAACACCGGTTCGCTAATCTGGTAACTGTCAGTAATTCTATCCACACCAGTATGATGAATTGAAGCTCCAGAATGAGTCTCATTCTTTATTATTGTAATGCCTGTCGACATTCCGATTTCTTCCTCATAGTATTCAACTCGTTGCTAGCATTTTAAAATGTGTTTTTTTTTTAAATAAACAAACTTTCCAGAAAATCAATAACTAATTAATGTTCAACATCTGAAGCAGCTTTCACTCTCTTGAAATTTAGACATTTTGTAAATATTTTAAAGGTTGAAAGCTCATTTAAAATTAATTACGTAAAATCTCAAGGGATTTAGATCAGTAAAATTTCCAGAAATAATAGTCTAAAAATGAGTCCAGTTTTCAAGGAGCTCCATAGATGTAATGGTGGGAGAATAGGAGAGCATTGGCCCCAAATGTTCGCAATGATTTATTTTTCAACCACTTGTGTTCCACATCTGTAATAGTGCTTTATCATTTTTGTTGTCACTCCGTGTTCTCCTTCCTCTTGTCTTGCTGTCCTACCTGATTAGAGAATGTAATATAACAAAAACATTATAGTCTGTTCAGAATGTTAAAAAGCTAATACAAGTTGTTTGATGCGATCTGATCTTAAAACAAAACAGTTGGCCTAGCTAATTTTATGAAGGTTTTCTGTCCGTGGTGGAAGCATCAAGACTAAGGCAGCTGAATAGAGCTGAACCAAGACAAATAGGATACTGAAAGCTATTTCTCTATAATTGTAGTTGTATTTCTAATCAAAGAATTTCTAAGCCATGAGAACTACGTTGTGTTAAAAGTGTAAGATTCAATGTCTTGCTCAACCCTACAGCTTCTGATGGCGTGTCAGAAAAGGACTTCAGTTTGTTATATAACGCTATTGTTACTCTTTATAAAAGTGCATATTTCTCCATGTTTCGTATCAGCTTTCATCTCTGGTTGTTACAGATGACTTGTGTGGTTATGAATTGCCTGCCTGCTTGCTGCTGCAATGAAGTGCCACCAAGGCTGAGCTTAGTCACTGTACCTAATATCTGTGCAGAGCTAGGGGGAAAGCTTAATTTAAGAGAATCACTACCATATGAATCTTCATATTGTGATATGGTAAAACTTGGGATGCAATTTTTGACATCTTGAAGGAATAATTGATGTGACAGCTTCTGCTTGGGAAACATCTCAGTACTGTAACCACGCAACATTTGGCAAAGTCTGAAGGGGCAATGGATGTGGGTGTAAAGTATGTTCAAGTCTGGTTGAGAATACATTGTGAGCAACTGCGTGCACAGATAACACCTCTTTTTTTTTTTGAAAGGTCCTGGTAACTGGATTGTTGACCGCTTTGCAGAACACCTGCGCTCAGTTCGCAACAAACAACTGCACCTCCCAGTCGCAAACCATTTCAACTCCCCCTCCCATTCCTCAGACAACATGTCCATCCTGGAGCTCCTGCAATGCCACAATGATGCCACCCGAAGGCTGCAGGAACAGCAAATCATATTCAGCCTGGGAACCCTGCAGCCCAATGGTATCAATGTGGATTTCACATGCTTCAAAATCTCCCCTCTCCCCAGCTCGTCCCCGCCTCCCTAACCTGTCCTTCCTCTCACCTATCCCCTCCTCCCACCTCAAGCCCCACCCCCATCTCATATCTACTAACCTCATCCCGCCCCCTTGACCTGGCCGTCCTCCCTGGACTGACCTATCACCTCCTTACCCTTCCACCTACACTCACCTTTACTGGCTCCATCCCCGTCTCTTTGACCTGTCTGCCTCCTCTCCACCTATCCTCTCCTCTATCCATCTTCTATCCACCTCCCTCCCCCTCCCTATTTATTTCAGAACCCCCTACCCTCCCCCATTTCTGATGAAGGGTCTAGGCCCGAAACGTCAAGCTTTCCTGCTCCTATGATGCTGCTTGGCCTGCTGTGTTTATCCAGCTCCACGCCTTGTTATATACAGCCTCTTGCATTGTACAGTATGCTTAAATAGAGGTGGCAGGAGCTCAAAGGTTATCTAAATTGAGGGAGTTTATGGTTTTGGGGACCAAAAAAAATTATTGAGCTTGCACGATTTTATTCAGTTTTACATGACTAGTATCTGTAAAGTTTGTGAGCTGTAAAGTTGGGAGTGCTTGGCTAAACAGATAATTTGAATGTGACATAAGTGCACAATAAACAGATCAAAATTCATAAAGAGCCTAGAAAAGGAACTTGAATCTGTAGTAGATGACAGTTTTTAAATATGAGACAAGTAATGAAAATTGAGTCATTTAACCAACAGAGCACGTATCTCTATGTTAAGGCTTTAAAACGTATTAGTTTAGACAGCTTTTTGATCATAAATACATAATGACTCCGATGCAGAGAACAGCAACAAGCAGAAAGGAGCTGTGGAAGGTTTGAAGTTTTATATCTGGATTTTTTGACCTTTTTTTCCTACAAAGCTTTGGAAGAATTATTTGTGTTTTTAAAGGCATAGAACATTCAAATAAGTTCAACTAAAGTGTTTCTGTTTTCCCCTGAATGCAAATAATTCACCTATCAGACTTGTCTTGGTAATTGAACAGTAACTCGCACACTCTGTAGTTGAATGTCTTCGATTCTCTGTCTGCTTGTGAGTAAGTAGGTATGCAACAGTAGGATAATCGACATGTTTATAGAGCAACGGACTTGGCTGTAGTTCAATGGAAGCACGTTGACGGGAGGGGATGTGTGAAAATTGCATCGGGTTAGTCCTAATATGATACTGCCCCAAACTGGCTTTCCTGGACATCCATAGCTGAAATGAAAGTACTTCTGAAGACCAGTTATGAGCAGTTTTGTGCACAGCTCACTTCTTTCCCAACTAGGCAGGAATGCCACATATTTATTGTCTGCAACCCAGTAGGCTGGAGAAGGTGAGTTCATAGTGAGAACTGCTCAGGAAAATTGACAAGTTGTGAAGACTTTGATCAGTTACACTGAAGTTTTCCAGCCATGGTTAGGTGAGGCCCTACTGTTAGGGTTCAAAACATTAGGCTGAGGATGTATACAAGCAGTGTATGTTTGTAAGGGAATGCAAACTGCCTGAAGGGAGAAGAATGAGTGCAGCTGTGGGGCAGGTTGGCCCAAGGAGAGCCGTGTCAATGAATACTAGGAAGGTCAGATTGGTACTTGATAGTCTTGTGCTCCTTTCCTGTCATTCTTTCTGGTCCTGGATCCTCCTTGCACCCTGTCTCTAGATTGGAAGGAGCACGCTGAAAACTTCCTTGACCACTCTCAAGCAAATCAGCATGGTTTGTGAGGTTGTCCTTTTCCTCTTGTTTTGGGGGAGATCACCTTTCTGCACTCCTTCATTGGATCCAGCAGGTAAAAGTGAAAGACCTGAGGATGGGCACCTCTTCACTTTCTCTGGTCTGCTCCTGTTTTTTTTTTTTTTGTGTTTCTGGCTTTTTCTGGTACATGCTATAAGATCCATTTAAACAAAAGTCCTTCCTTGCCAAAATGGCCATGATAATGATGGCCGCACAAATGTGCGCGGCAGATCCACACCTGTAAATGAACTTATTGTTGCCCTAGAGAATAAGGTAGTAAGATTCCATTTTGGTGTCATATTCAGTCCAACAGCTGCACTTGGTTGACCCGCAAATACACTTGCCATACTAATAACTTGAGGGCAAGCTGTATCTACTGGCTTTGCCCCCCAGTCTCCTATTGGAAATTATATAATTTAGTGCAATTCATCTTAATGTTACTTGTAGCTTTCAAGTATTGCCAGAATAACCATTTAACCCAACAAATCTGCAGTCATATCAAAAGGGAAGAGGCATGGATATTCCTGCATCACTTGGAGGAGCCACCAAAAAATGTGCTCTTTTTATAAGGACATTTGAGATATCCACATGTTAAATAGTAGCCAGGTTTTAGTTTAATGCTTCATTTATTCTACTTTCTCCTGAATGATGGTTTCCATCTGCTTGTGGAATCAAGTTGAGCAGCTACACTGTTAGTTCATTCTGTTTGTTTTTGGTGCATGAAGTGACCTTTTAGATTATCGTAAGTCACACAGCAACATCCGGGGAATCTCAAGTAAGCCTCACTACCCTTGTTCAAGTACTTTGGAAGGAGTAGCTGAATAAAGTAAAAGTACCCTGATTACGGTAGTGATCATTAATCCATAAAAAGAGTGAAGAAAGATGCTTCCTTGTTATGGTTTGCATTGTTTTAGATGGGCTCCAAATTATTGAACAATTAATTAAAAATTCTCATACCAACAATAATGTGTTTTGAAAGAAGGATTTGCCGTGCAAGCAGTTACCCTGATGTTATTCCAGTCCCCTCTCAGATTATGGTGGGATGTTATCCAAGAACAAAACTTGGGAACTGCCAACAATAAGCTTTAGAATTCATAAGCTTCTCATAAAGTGATTACATAAACAGAAAGCACTTGACAGTGACTATTGCCCAGAGGGACTCCAGTCTTTTCCTGTTAAATGCATTTCAGTGCCTGATGCCAGAAGCTGCAGCACTGCAGTGGGAACATTTTTGTGAATGACCAGATCGTTTACATTTTTATTTGCTGAATCCCATTCCCATACATACAATGTTATTAATTAGTCATTGATTACTTTCGAACGCGTTGACATTTTGCTGATTGATTTATTCATAAAACCCAACAGCTATTCAATGTCAGGTTTGCAAGATATACACCAAGAGCTGCATCTTTCGACTGGAGAATTTTCTTCTGTTCAAAGTTCTTCCTGATTCAGCGTTCACATACATGCATTTTCAGCAGGATTTTGAGGATAATGATAAGGTGAGGGAGGCATTGCCCCTAACTACCTAACTCTTCCATGCTGGGCCTTGCCACGTCTGGATCACCTATCTCAGCCTTTTAAGATTCAAACATTAACCACCTCTTGTTTTAGGGCTCTGTTACTCACTAAAAGCTGTCAAGTCATTGGGCCAGTCCTTCAGTAAGTTGTGAACAAGTATATTAGCTCCACAAGGCAGTTTATTCTTTCCAATTAAGGAATTTAATTGTGGATCAGGACCGATTTGATGCAGCAACTGAACCAATATAAAGAATACCAGATGGCAACTTGCAAAGAAAAACGCATTATCAAGTTGACTTCTGACTTGAGACTGGTATGGCCATAAAGGCAGACGTAAGGAAGAGCAACACATTGATGTCAGAGATCACAACTATGCTGACATTAAACTAATAAAGCTGCCTATTTAAGCTTCTGAAATCTCACAATAAATTAGTTTATATTTGCATTTATTCTTTGTACAAAAGTATCTCTCCTTCATTGTAAACATTTAGTTATACAAAGGAGCGATTTGTTCATTCTGATATAAATGTCTGAAACCAGAGATTGAGGTAATGTTCCGTTAATAGAGGCAACCAGCTCTGATAGCAAATGAGAATCATTCTAAAGTTTTCATTATTTTCATTATTTTAACTCCCTGCTCTTTCCATATTTCCTTCTCCTGATATTCACACAATATTCTGATTTATATACTGGAATATATAATCTATGTATGATTATATAAAATTCTTTAAGATTTTCATGCTCATTTCTAAATTCACCCTTTTTGATGGTTAAGTTTATGCTTCTGTAATAGAATTTTCCCCAATTTACTGATACAACATCAAAATTTTGCATTGATTTATTAAATTTGCTCCCAATTTATGTGTCTCCTCATAGCTAAAGCCTCTTATTGCTATGCCATTGTTATGAAATGCTGACACATTTGTTCATCAATGTAGAGTCATATACCTCCCCTTGATGTTCAACAGTGTTACCATCATATTTCCCAAAAGCAATATCCTGGAAGTGCTGGGTGGGAGCCATTTCCATTGAACAGCAACTTAAAAGCAGCTCAGAGTTTGGGAATTCTGTGGAAAGTGACTCCCCTGTTGACTGATGAAGTCTTTCCATCATCTATAGGGCAGATATAGGGTGAAATACTGTCCTTTTACCTGGATGAGTGCAGCTTTAACAACAGTCAAGTAGTTCATCACCAGAGCAAAGTAGCTTGATCACCACCACAACAACCCTTAAACATCATTCCCTCCAACACCAAGGCAGGGTGGCAACAGTGCTTGCAATACACAGGATACACTGTAGAAACTTTCCAAGGTTTCTTGAATAGTGTCTTTTTTGAATGCTTTTTCATGGGACGTGGGTTTCCTGGCCAGGCCAGCATTATTTGAACATTTCTGATTGTGGGTCTGGAGTCCTATGTAAGACAGACCAGGTATGGATGCCTAGCTGTGACTCCAGACCCACAGCAATGTCGTTGACTCTTATCTGGGAATGGGTAATAAGCACTTGCTCACGTCTCATGAACAAAACAAACACAGGAGCAGGAAATGGAGAAAATAAAAATGATTTACCAGCCCCCTCCAATAAACCTAGTGTACTGCCTGTCATGGGGTCCTTTTCTCACTACCTCTAAATGTCATTGCCTGTCTGTTTTTGGGTCAGGGTCAGTGCCAATGGCGCAAACTGTTTCAGAACATGTAGATTTGGCTTAGTTTGATTTTATTAGATTTTTTGATGAGGTATCTTCTAGCAATGTGGAGACAAAGACTAATACATGGGAGTAGTAGTACAAGGGTATGAAGATGACTGGGTGACAGGAAATGATGTAATCTTGTGGTTTTAATGATGGTGAAGCTGTCCATATTTGTCATTATTACCTTATGAAATTAACAGTAACTTCCAGGTACTGTACATGCAAAGTTAGACTCAGCGATATAGTTGTTAGTGAATCCTCAGTCCTTTACAGTATGCATTGTTGAAGTCACTGCAGGTAGGAATTTTAGCAATTACTTCATTTGCTGTGGACTTTCACCTTTACACTAATTTCATGGTAACAACTCCTGGATAAATTCAATCGTGTTGAATGAGACTTATTTAAACAGCATACTAAATAGGAATTATTCCTGAAAAACCCTATCTTCACTTGAAAACATGATTGTATATTTGTAGAATGTGGAATTCCTCCACTATGATGATTCCATTAATTTTTAAAAGAATATTTCTTCAATATTGTTACTTCAGCTTCCACTTAGTCCCAATTTTTATTGTTTTTTTTGTAACATGTACTTAAAGTAAATGATTAAGCCTGCTTGGTACTTCCTGCTCTACTGATGATGAGTGCTTCAGAATAAAATTGATGTTGGGAACGGTGAAATCCATGCCAGAAATTAATAGATCTTTAAGAGCACCTTGCTTTTATTTACCTGCTGACTGTAAAATATGGGTTATTAGCCACATGTAAATTGAAGTGTTGTGGTTGGACAGCTGTGACAATTGTACTTCATGGGCTCTGATGGTGGAGTTTGTGTTCATTATATAAATGATCTGGAACACCATGTCAGTCATGGAGTCATGCAGCGTCGAAACAACACACTGTTTGGTCCAACCAGTTCATGCTGACCATGTTCCCAAACTAAACTAGTCCCACCTGCCTGCACTTGGCCCATATCCCTCCAAACCTCACCCGATCACATACTAATCCAAGTGTCTTTCAAATGTTGTACCTGAGTCCACCAATTTCTCTGGCAGTTCATTCCAGACACAAACTACTGTTCATTTTTTAAAAAATAACCCACGTAACTTTTTAACTCTTTCTCCTTTCACCTTAATGCCCCCTAGTTTTGATCTCCCCTACCTGAGGGAAAGACCCTTGTCATCTACTTTATCAATGCCCCTCATGATTTTATAAACCTCTAGAAGATCACTCCTCAATCTTCTACACTCCAGTTAAAAAGGTCCCAGCCTTTCCAGTCTCCTTTTTATCTCAAACCCTGTGTTGCCAGCAATGTCAGTGTCATCACTGAACTTGAAAATGTCATCAAGATACCAGAAAATGAGCACATGAACACACAAACATGCGTTAGGAGAAGAAGTAGGCAATTTTTTCCATGAACCTTCTATTTAATAAGGTCATGACTGATCTGATTGTAACCTCAACTCCACATTCCTGTCAAACCCCGATAGTTTCAATCCCTTACTACCAAGGATCTATCCAGCTGTACATTAAAGATAGTCCTGGCATCTGCTTCCGCAGCCTTTTGGAGGAAGAGACTTCTAAAAGCCCAATTCCTTCAGAGGAAGAATACACTCCACTCATCTCTGTCTGAAATAGGCAGCCACTTATTTTTGAATGGCGACCCCCTTGTTTTAGTGTCTCCCACAAGAGAAAACATCCTCTCCACATCTATCCTGTTAAGATCTCTCAATATTTTATATCTTTCAGTCCAGTCGTCTCATACTTTTCTAAACTCCAGCAGATACAAGCCTTGCCTATCTGCTGTTTCCTCAAGACATCCTTTCAATTCTAAGATAAAATCAAATTACTGTGGATGCTGGAAATCTGAAATTAGAAGGGGAAAAAGTGGTGGAAAAACTCAGCAGATCTGGCAGCCTCTTAAAAAGTTGGGAGGAGAAGAAAACATTTCATATTTCAAGCCTGATGGCTTTCAAAAAGATAAATGCAACTTTTTGCTTCAGTGCTGCTGTTCTCATCTGACTTATTGATGCATCTGGGTTGGGGTGTACATTTTCATCATCTGTGCTGTTGGTGCATGAAGAAGGGGAAGGCGTTCTATTAAATACTTTGGCTGCTATTACCAATATAAATGCACAAATAATAGCCCTCTGAGGATCCTGAAGGCTCTCTCTGGGCTTAATAGCAGAAGGCAAGGATGTGAAGCAGTGTTAATAATTATTTTTGACCAAGCTGTTTAGACATGTTCTGACACACTTTGGGCAGGTGGGACCCAAAGCCGGATCTTCCAGCCCAGAGGTAGGGATGCTCTCGCTGCACTGGAAGAGCCCTTAAGAAATATTAATGCACTTAGTTTGATGATTAACAATGAGCAAATAGGTAAGGGAGCAGTTTGAACTCTGATTTACTGATGGCTCATTTGAACATGTAATGAGAAGTGGTTTCAATCAATTTAGCAGTGACAAAGGATGATTTTGCACTGTTGTTCGCCCTACTGGTTGACCAGCTGCTGACTGTGCCATAGAACAAAGGAAATTTAATCAAAAATCCACAGCTGGCAGCTACTGCTTTTAATGCAGACTTTGCCTACTAAAAGCTGCTTAAAACCAGATGATTTTCTATTTTTAGCTGTGCCAGAGTATTGTTTAAGTCTGGAACAGTCTATTTAATGTAAGCTACCAGAAACTGACTGACAAAAACACATACCATAGAAAAATAGTAATTTGTAAAACATTTGAACCAAAAATCAGTCTGTAGTATCAACAAAATTAATTTGCCAGCATCAACTGTGAAGTCTCCAATTTAACTGGGCGGCACGGTGGCTCAGTGGTTAGCACTGTAGCCTCACAGCGCCAGGGACCCGGGTTCAATTCCAGCCCCAGGTGACTGTCTGTGCGGAGTTTGCACGTTCTCCTCGTGTCTGTGTGGGTTTCCTCCGGGTGCTCCGGTTTCCTCCCACAGTCCAAAGATGTGCAGGCTAGGTGGATTGGCCATGCCAAATTGACCATAGTCTTCAGGGGTGTGTGGGTTATAGGGGGGATGGGTCTGGCTGGGATGCTCCAAGGGTTGGAGTGGACTTGTTGGGCCGAAGGGCCTGTCCCCACACTGTAGGGATTCTAAAAAAAAAAGTAATCATCATCAAATTGACTGGATATGCAGGTTTATATAATACTGAACCTTATCTTGAGATTGAAGTGCACTAACTGAAAATACAAGAAAGGAATTTTTGATCTGAAATATTGAAAGATGCACAGCAAAAGCCAAGTAGCACAATCTGTTAAATCTGGTTGCTACAAACAATTGCTGAATCTTTTAAATGCTGTTTGGCAATCAGGAATGTGAAAACTAAACTGTCTCATTGCGCTTTAAGAGCTGTCTTCTTGTTTGTCTTAAGTGAATCCAATTTTCATGCTTCATAGTTACATGCCAGTACCTGAAGATCATCTGTAATGGGAGCTAGTATATTTGAAGTGCCTATCTAGAATTATGGACAGAGGTATGAAAAGGAAAAATTAGAAATAGTGTTGAAATTTAAGCTTTTTTTAAAATACCATTAGCTAAATGTGATTGGTAAATTTAATGTGCAAACTTGCTGATTTTGGAATAAATCATTGGAGTGTGCTGAGAGCTCGTGTCAGCATTTATGTTCATTTCTTCTCTCAGTGCCTTGCCTAAAATTAAGGAGCCATTTTTCTTACTACTATATGTGAAATATTGACCATCCTCTCAATTTTTTTTAAGAGTGGGCTGTGTCTATCATAATAGACATATTACTTTATTTGATGAAAAGACACGTAGAAAAGGTAATTCAGAGCTTAGGGTCAAGGCATGTCCACCAGTGTTGGATTGACTAAGTAGAAGTTAAATACTGCAGATGCCTGAAATCCAAAATAAAATCAAATTGCTGGAGAAACTCTGCAAGTATGGCAGTATCTGAGGATAGAGAAACATATACTTTTCTGATGGTTATGACAGTCATATCAAGGTTTTACTCGTGATGTCCATGCTCATTTCTCATTTCCCTGCTCTTTCCCCATTGACGAGCAATTGTTTTTTCCAGTCTTCAACGTAAAATGTTTCTTTATGTCAATGTATGCAGCTACGTCATTAGCTTGTTAAAGCAAATGGATTTGTGAATTAGCAGATGCTTTATTCATGGAAGAACTTCAAGAGATTGTCTTGAAACTTCTTGTGAGGAGCCATATAGTTAGATTCTGGTTTGTGAAATAACTCCATGAAAGCTGGTATTCCATCACCAAGTCAGCCTTTCTTTACAAGTACAGGACACTGACCCAGCTAGCCCACCAGAGCCAGCTCTGAGTGAACAGAGCCCTTGACGCTCTCGTTTATGTCTGTCAGCCAGGGCTCCCTGATTGGACCAGGTTAATAGCCCCAGTCAAGGAACTCTTATTCTATAAGATCCACCTGGCTGACATTGTTCCAACCACTACAGTTTGAGTGTGACTTTATTGGCCGCACAGGTAGAAGAGGTGAAACAGATGCATTTCAGTCACTGTCTTCAGATATAGGACAGCAACTACTGCAAGTAGTTTTGCTCCCTGGTTCTGATCTGACCCCTAAACATGGCCTGAGGTTTATGCACTGATGTGTCTGCATGTGTACAGGTTACCAGAGGCCAGATGTCACTCTCCAGGATGGCCATTTTAGAACAGGTAGGGAGACACTAGAGCAGGTGCAAAAATATTCTTAAGGATGATATGAGAACTGAGAGAATATGCATTTGAGACTGTTTTCTGTAGAAAAGAGAAGACTCTGGTAACACCTGAGGTAAGGTAGTCACTGCTAAATCCAATATGTTCCTGGATAGCAACACATGGAAGAGGTGAATTCATAGTTCAGTGCAGCAAAATGTCTATATAGATAAGTTGGACTGAATGGGATCTTTCTGTGCTGTAGTTCCTCACTCTATCAGTTGAAATACAGTAAAATTGAATTGCGTTCAGGGCTTTTTGTGCATCATCTAAACTGAGCCATAGAAACAGTAGGCCTGTGCTGCAATATGTGTCTTGAGGCAGAATCAACACTGACCCAAATGCCTGTGTGCAGTCACATTATAATTACACCACTGGCAATAACTGATATCACTTCACTCCTGGTGCTGTGATTATGGTGCAGATACCACTTGAAGTCTGAAGTCTGGCTCACTGCAAATAGAATAGAGAATTTTTTGAAGGAGGAAGTCTGCAACTGTTACCTGTTGAAGTGATTTTGATATTGATGGTTTTTGGCAATCTCCAGGACTGGAGTTCCTCTGTCCAGTTCTCAAACAGTACTTGAAACCAAGAGGGAAATTATGCGTAATCCCAATCTTCCCATTTTCCTCCTGAACTTTCGCATTGTTTGTTTTTTTTTTTTCTGTGCCTGTTCCTGAAGAGGAAAATAGCAATGTAAATCTCATGCAAATCAGAGGATTTGTATCTCAATTTCCCCTAATGACATCATTTCAGAAGCAAACTTGCCCCTATTGATTCCTGCATTACTGTTTATTGGTGAGTCTGGAGGTGGGAGGGCATTTAATTAGGTGGGTTGCTGACATACCAGGCTTGTCCTCATTCAGCACTTACAGCACGAAAAACTGTGAAGCCTGCTTCTCGGCTCTGCCAGGCTGGTGTTGGGACAGAACTGGGGAAGTGGGTTGCAAGAGGACGGTGCCTCATGAAGAAACTTGGAAGTCCAGAAGGTGTTGGTGTCCACTGAGACTGTACTGCAAAGCTGCTCCTGACGTGACTGGATCCCCAGAGCCTGTCATATCGTCAGCAGCCGCTGCCTCCCTTGTGACATTGCTGAGCTACAAGAGCTGCAAGCTTCTGATTGGACAGCAATTCTTGGTTGGTGAGACTTCCATCTTGGCCCTGGGGTAGGTCCACTGCTGCCTGGTTCGGTCATAGTTCAGCTGGCCTGCTTGCAAAGAACAAAAGCAGAAGTTGCTGGTCTGGCAGCATCTGTGAAGAAAAAATCAAAGTTAGCTTTTCGGGTCCAGTGACTTGACCTGAGACCCTTCCTGATTTATAGCATCTGTATTGATTTTGGTTTCCAGCAAAGAGGTGGTTCAGGTCCTATTGACATTGACTGCAGGGACACTAACACTGCACAAGGGGCTGCACGTTCCCAGCTATTGTCACCAAAGGTGCTCAGGTGAAAAACCCTGACCCACAATCTGCAATGTAGCTATGCTTGCTTCATACTCTTCTTTAAAGCAACTCCAGTGACACCTGCCATTTGCCCCCTTGGTAGTAATGGGAGCCATTGCGATTTGCCTCTGACATAGTGTTTCCTGTGATCATGTCCTGGAGTCCCAAGCCATATTGCCACTATTCAGTAATAGGAGAAGGAAGAAGCTTTAGTCGCATGATGCTTCTCTTGTAGAGTGAATGCACCCAAGTAATTGAATTTGTTCTCTGGATCACAAAGATGGCACTTAGTGAAGTTTGAATTGTTTGGAAACAACACAAAATTGAATCTTTTGACACTTTGTGCTCTTTCTAAAGGTAAAAAAAATTAAGCAATCACAATTATGAGTTTGAATATCCTTCTGTTGAAATCCATGTGCAGATAACATAATCAGAAGTTCTGGTTTGGAATAGTTGAATAATCCAGCAGGGTAGGAGAATGGGATTAAGGTGCGCACTCTGCACTGAACAACCTTTTTGGGTAATGACTGCATCAGTTCAGTTACATTTTTCAATCAATATCTAGAAAGTTGTCACCTACTTACATTCTTCAAAAAAAAAGAACAGAATAGAAGGAAGTTAATCAGCCCTTTTGTTAAAATGCCTTTGTTTAAAATAGGAGTTCCTTAATTTGTCACAGTTAGTTTGGCAGACTTTTCAACCTGGAAAAAGTTTGAAGATGAATTTTAATGTAAGAGTGTGACAGGGCATGTGCAGCTTTTTTGTATCATTAAGGTTTACCTACAATGATGATTAAGTTATTACAGATTGGAGCTAAAAGGAAACATCCCTGTTTATAAATGTTTATTGGATCTTGGATGGCAAATGTCAACGTTGGGGGCACATGGTGAAGCCTTTGATTAAAAGGAAATGCTTGAAGAATTAATGAGGAAATGACACCTTCCAATCATCACCTAACCTTGTTTGCTATTATGTCATTGTCATGGAAATCTGCAGTTGTTCAAAATGTTCCTGAAAATTCATGATAGATTTGCGCATGAGTGGCTAAGTAGTTGCGCAGTTTGGATAAATTTCAGATGCCATTTTTCAAATAGATACTGAGATGCTAAATGAAAAATTTTCACTGGTAGTTTTGACAACTGTGATTTATATTTGCTTGGGGAAATTATTCCTTTATCATTTGATCGATCAGGGGAATGATCTTTCAGCAAAAGTGTGCTCTCAATCTCTGTTGCCCTTTATATAGAATTGTGTTCATCCCATGATCTTAATGGCTTGGAAGAGACTTTGTTGCACGCCCCACTGAAGACTGACTGCTCAGTAGTTTCAGATTTTAGTGATGTTTCCTGGAACTGGAACATCTGGCTTCTGTTACACGCCTTCTGGGATTTACTGAGAGTTGAATATTGGGCTTTAAATTTTCCTTGTGTAAACAGTTATGTTGAGATTTATATGCAAGCATTGTGTGAGATATTGTGCAACCTTTCTTGTATGTTTACTGTTACAATGGCTGGTGGTGAATTGATTGAAACATGTCTATATATGTTTTGAAAACAGTAAAAATTCTTCATGGGCTTTCCCTCCTCCCTCCCTCCTCCTCCTCCCTCCTCCTCCTCCCCCCCCCTCCCCCTCCTGGGCCCAACATCAATGCAGTCTTCTAGTTGGCAGAGAGGGGAGGCAGCCTGGCCTTGGCCCTTTGATATTCTTTGAGCTGAGCCACTGAGGGAAATAGCATGTAGGCCTGAGCAATTCCTGCAAAACTGTCTTTTAATCTTCGTCCTGTCTTACTGTAGTCAAATGCCAAACCTCTTAGGAATTTCCAAAGACCATGTGGCTCAAATCAGGGGCTTGACATGTAAGATGTCTTAAGTTGAGAGTCTGCGTCCTACCACTCCTCAGTTCAGTGTGTTGGAGTACAAATTCCTCATAGCCTAATAAGGCAATTTAAAATGTTTTGAACGTCATGTGTGTTTAAATATGAAATATAGTCACGCTATCAACTATTTGAGCTATTAATGACTTCCCTTCCCTACCCCACTCCCCCACCCTGGCATCTCAATGCATAGCATTTAGCTTTTGGATTGGATGGAATGTTCACTGTTCGCTTTGCTACAGCTGAATTTGCAATTGCTTGACAAAAGCAGCCTTTGTTCAGCATTAGCCCTGTCTAAAATTGGAGAGGCCCTGAACCGCCCATCCACAAAAGTTTAACATAATGTTTAGAAAGCTGCAGAAATTTCTAAAATTCTCCCATCAAATAATTCTGCTCTGCTGAGAGATTCCAATGAAAGGTTCTAACCAGGTCTTCCACATTTCCCTGCCTGCTGACAGGATTTCATCTCTTTATTAGGTACAATGCAATCACAGTAAAATCACCAAGACTGCTCTCTCTCTCTTGATTCCTGTAAACTGTCTGCCCTGCATTACAACTAATGTGACTGTTAAGCAATTTTAGTTGACTCTACATAGGACTGCTCATAGGGACCCCACACTTTAGAAGCGTAAACATAGGTGGCCATTTGGCCCATTTTGTCTGTGCTGAGTCTTTGACAGATTTATTCAAATAGTTGTATTTCCCCATTCGTTGCTTATACCTCTGGATTCGTTATCTTTAAGTATATACCAATTACCTTTTGACAAGCTACCACTGGATCTGTTTCTGCACTGTTTCTGTCAGTACATTTAAGATTGTAAATACTCACTACATATTACAAATCTTTCCTTTGTAACATAATCCTGAGCATTTCTTGTCAAATATATATTAATTTCCTACAGGAAAATAATTGATAAAATATTTGTGGTTTTGTTAAACAAATCTGTCTAAATCTCTCCACTTACAGAAAAATCTTCAAATTACCTAATTTCTCAAAAGCTAACTCTCAATGTCCTAGAATCATAATCATACAGCATGGAAACAAACTCTTTGGCCCAACTTGTCCTTACCAAGCAGGTTTCTGAAACTGAACTAGCCCCATTTTCCTGCATTTGGCTCATACCCCTCTAAACTGCTCCTATCCATGTACCTGGCCAAAAATCTTTTAAGTGTTGTAATTGTACACACCTTCTCTTCCTCTGGCTCATTCCATATATGCACCACCCTCTGTGTGGAAAAACTTGCCCCTCCAGTCTCTGTTAAATCCTTCCCCTCTCTCACCTTAACCCTTTGCTCTCTAGCTTTGAACTCCCCTACTGTAGGGAAAAAAGAAACTTGGAAATTCATCTTATCCATGCCCATGATTTCATAAACCTCTGTAAGGCCACCCCTCAGTCTCCTCCAATGCTCAGGGGAATAAAGTCTCAGCCTATTTACCCTCTCTTTACAACTCAAACCCTCTAGTCACAGTAAAATGCTGGTAAATCTTTTTTGCTGGCTTTCCAGTTTAATAACATTCTTTCTATAGCAGGGCAACCAGACTTGTACATGGCACTCCAAATGTGTCTCACCATGGGGTTTGGCATTTGAACCATGACATGACGTCCCAGCTCCTGTACTTAATTCTCTGGTTGATGGAAGCCAAGCTTGCCAAATGCTGCCTTCCTATCTACCTATGATGCCTCTTTCAAAGTAGTATGTACCTGCACTCCCAGGTCTCTCTGTTGGACAACAGTCCCCGCCTGCAGCTTCTAAATCAGAAGGTGAGATCTGAGAGAAGGAGGCTTAATTATGACACTGCTATCATCTTTGATTTCTGCCCACCACTCACCATGGCTTCATTGGTTAGTTTGTGTATACATGCCAACATATGTTGCAAGAGAAAGGGATGTGTGTCAGTGGATGTTGTGTAATCTTTCTGGGTGATGTGACTGTTGTGGCAGTTGTGCAACCTCTGAGATGTGTCTGTAAGACCCTCCGCAGTGCTAAGTGCATGGACGGGGTTGAAACAACGAATGTTAGGCATGAGTCGCAATTGATGGAGATTGGTGCTCGGTGAATGTTGGGAGTGTGGGATATCTGAGGCAAGTGGTGCAGTTGGTGGAATATGGCACGTGATTGTATGCACGCTGACCTGGATCATATATGTCAGGTTGTTAAATTTGGTGTCACATTAAATTCAGGTCCTTGACGCCTGACCATTGTCTTGACCTCTGGTGCTGTCTGGCTCCATTGCTTTTGCAAGGGCAGGTTGGCTTAAAATGATATAGTTTCACATGCGTACAGGCACTCTGATTAGGCACACTGCCACTTAAGAGCAGTGGTTTAGTGCTGGTTGCATGCAGGCAGCATCAAGTTGTTCTGCCTGTGACTGGTGTGAGCTACTTATACATCATCCCACACCTGTTTTGGGGGCCTATTGAACAATGTCCCCAACCAGACATTTATTTTAAATCAGTGTTATGCACATGCCTTTTTATTAAGGCTAGTGAAATATTTTCTCTGAAAATTTCAAAACTTTGGTTAAGGATCACCAGGCAACTTTGGTTCTAGTAGCATTACTATACAAACATTACAGATTTCCTTCCACATGTACGAGTGAATGTTATTACCCTAGTGATTTGTGATATGTTTGGACTGAAAGGTACGCTGCCTTGTCTCATGGTTAATACTAACAACTTTGCCAGAATTCTGTCTGAAGTTATTTATGTGATATATTGCCATTGTCTTGTTGGGTCTAGGGTGTGAAAGTAAACATGGGTGCCAGTGTTTTCTGCATCTTTAACCATCCCCAAGCTGACTAACATGTTGAACTGCACATTAATCTTGTCCTGATTTGTGACTGCTGCTCTGATGTTTCGCTGAAGTGATGGATGCTGGAAAATAGCATGCAAGTTCTGTGCTTGAATACAGTCTATCATACTCTGCCGTTTAACAGGAAGCATATGAAAATCACATTTTAAGAGAAGGCGCCTGTGTTGTTTTAATAGGTTTGCCAATATTCCTGTGGGAGAATAAATAAAATAAATTCAAATATATTAGCGTGCCTGCTGAACTGACAAGGCCACTGAAAATTTGAGCTGTGCGTTTGCTTCCCAATTCACAACTGAGCCCACATGTCATGGTATATTGACTGTATTCTTAACAGGTTATGTGCTACTTGTGTGAAGGTCTGAGTTCAAGAAAACAGCACAAGCTGGATTGAAGGGAGTTGGGTCCCTATTTAGACTATGATGCTTAAACATTTTCCTGAAAAGAAGTTAATTCCAAGTTTGCCTGTTGCTGCAGATTGTAAGTATCTTTCAGTGAGTTTAAGGCAGTGGTACATTCTGACAGCACTGTTGATAATTTTCAGCTGACACAGTTTCTAATGTTATTGGATTTGAATTGCACTCTTGTTCTCTGCCAGCTATCAATTATCCTATGTTTTTTCAAATCTGTCAGCTATTCCAAGCAGCACCTAAAATGTCAATTGTAATAAGTGGCATAATGGTTCTGATGAAATATTGCAGTGCTCATTATCTAATCTAGTTTTTTTTTCCACATTTTCCTGATAGTGCTGAAGGAAATGCAGTGAAAAATATGTATTTAATGCAATTAAAAATGCTAATAGATTGATTTTCTTTCCAACATTCCCACATTTACCACAAAGTAAAGAAGCAGAAATTGACTATTTGGCCCATTGAGTCTGCTTTGCTATTCAGTAAGATCATGGCTGATCCGAATGTGATCTCAACAGCCTTTTCTTTTCTGTCACTTAGAGATTTGGTCCAACTCTCTCCTCCTCTGTGGAAGAGAATTCCAAACTATAATGGTACTTCAGGAGAAAAAAAATTCCCCTTCTCTTCATTGGGAGACCGTTATCTATAAACTTTGCCCCTTAGTTCTAGCTCTGCCCCCACCGCCCCCCCTCCATAAAAGGAAGCAGCCAAAGAGCATCCACCCTGTTAAGCCCCCTCAGAATTATAAATGTTTCAATAAAATCCAATAAATTTCAATAAAATAGATGCCAGTGAGTAGGGGACCAACCTGCTCAAGCTTTCCTCATACTCATGACCCCTTCATCTCAGAAATCGGCTCGTGAATGTCCCCGAACTGTTTCCACTGCAATTAGATAACTATTTAAAGGAGACCAAAACTGCACAGTACTACAGATGCGGTCTCACCAATGCCCAAAGCAGCTTCATTATGCACTTATTTTAATCCTCCATTCATTTGCAATAAAGGTCAACATTAGATTTGTCTTCCTAACTAAATGTTGAACCTAAATACTGACTCATTATGGGTTCAAAGGCCCAGCTCCGGAGATAGAAATTGAGTTAATGTATCAGGTTGATTTTTCTTTTTATTCATTCACGGGATGAGGGTATTGCTGGCCAGGCAGCTTTTATTGCCTATCCCTAATTGTCCATAAGGTAGTTCAGCATCCACTACATTGCAGTGGGTCTCGAATCACGTGTAGGCCAGACCAGGTACGGGTGGCAGTTTCCTTTCCTAAAGGACATAAGGTGAACCAGATGGGTTTTTCTGACAATTGACAATGGATTCATGGTCATCATTATACTCTTAATTCCAGATTTTTTAAAATTGAATTCAAATTGCACCATCTGCCATGGCAGGATTCAAACCAAGGTTCCCAGAACATTACCTGGGTCTCTGGATTAATGCTCCAGCGATAATACCACTAGGCCATCGCTTCCCCAAAGGTTGGTGACCTTTTGCCAAAGTTTAAATGGTTCTCAATGGGCTTACTGGTGCTGACTTAGTTATTTTAATTCATTGACGGGATGATGGCATCACTGACCAGGTAGCATTTGTTGCCCAGAGGGTAGTTAAGAGTCAAACATAGTGCTGTGGGCCTGGAGTCACATGTAGGCTAGACCAGGTAAGGATGGCAGCTTCTTTCCCTAAAGGGCATTAACAAACCAGTTGGGTTTTTCTGACAATCGACAATGGACTTATGGTCATCATTGGATTCTTAATTCCAGATATTTTTTAATTGAATTCAAATTCCACTATCTGCTGTGGCAGGATTCGAACCCATGTCCCCATAGCATTATCTGGGTTTCTGGATTAACCGTCCAGCTACAATGCCACTAGGCCATCACCTCCCCATCATCCTAAGGAAAATACATCTTTATGAAGTGTTCTGTCCAGTCTGGACATATCAGGTGGATCTTAATGTTGAGAGGGTGAACCTCTTGTACAACTCGAAACACACCAGTGGAGGAGAATGCATGCTTTTTTGTGTTCGCTCCTAGTTAGTCAGAGAGGCATAGCAGGATTTGAAGTCGCTAAACACACTAATTTTGGCCCAGTTGAACCCTAATTAACCAAAGGAGGAACCACTGGAGTTATTGTATATAGTAATATTCATTGGCAAGCTCCAATTTTCCTTTAACTTGAGAATGTTTGTTTTTGAAGTGATCTTTGAAGCTCCATCCCTATGCAAACACTAATAATGCTCAGCCTCTGTGTAAACACTTCAGAGGGCAGAAATAGGATATTGTACTCACTGTGCTCTGATTAAACATATGTAATTGATACAATTAATGTGCTAATTTCCCTTATTTTTTGTATATCGTATAGCTATCCCTGAATGTCCCCAACTCTGTCCCAGAAGAAATCTTTGCTGATTTCTTTGTTATGCTTTTGAGGAGATTATAGGCTTTAAGTCATAAGTTAACAGAACTGGTACTGGGTTTCAATTTAATTCATGGTCAGGCTTCTTTGGATGACAAAAATATCACGAGTCATGCAGACTAAAATGGATACAGTATTAATTTATAATTTGAAGAGCGCCCATAATCATAGGAGACATGATTCAGGCTGTAGGACCTGAGGCTAGTGTTCTTGTACATAGACAGCACTGTGGTCTAGATTAGTATCAAAACTGCTGAGATCGTTTTTGGTCAATAGGAAAATTTTTGCTTCTGATTTTAAACATTTCTTTCCAACACAACCATTGCTGACCAAATTAAAGAACCCAATTCAAAATTACAAGCTTGTTTTTAACAAAATCCCTCCCTTTGCAAATAGAACCTCAGTTTTCAATCCCCTGTTCCTTTTGAACTGTTTTTGGTATGATATCTGCTTTTAATAATGTTGATTAAATCATTAATACGCAATTGAAAATTTATATCAAGGACTTGCCAACATTCGGCAATATTAATTGCATATGTTATTAACAATGATGCGTGTTTTAATGCAATTCGTAAATTTGTACCCTGTAATGCCCAATAAATCACTTGCGTGACACTAATTAGTTCTCGTTTATGTAATGGGTTTGCATGAATACAATGGGTGAGATCTCCCTGAAGGGAAATTTTGAATTGGGAGGATCAGTCAGTGGCCTGCTTGTGCCTGTTTCTGTCAGTGTAAATGGCCCCAGAATGTGTTTAACAGACACTGCTGGACTGCAGAGAACACTTGAATATTCATTAACTGTGGTAGAACTATGTACAAGACTAGATATGTCTCATGCTCCACTTGGAACCATCCTCCCTGTGAGCCCTGAGGAGACATGACTTTCATCATGATGTATGTTAGCTACTTACAGATTTGTCATAAAGTTATACAGCAGAACCTGCTGGCGATGGGCTGAAAGCAGTAGTGGACATCAGTCTACATATTTCATGGCCCATTTCCGGAAAGAGGTTGTAGCCTGGATGACTTGTGAGCAGCAAATCAGGGAACACAAGAATTTATTTAGCTCTCCCTCCTAGTTCCCTATTGGGGCAGGGTTGGATTTAGGGAGAGGGTTTGGGGTTGAAGAAGTGTTGAGTAGTTCTTACCTGTGGCTACAAGCCAAGCTGTTGGCAGAAGTTTTATAACAATGTGGCGTGGTTGTTGTTGAGACACAAGTAAAAACTTCTTCAGGGGATTCCTCCTCCTCCTGTAGCAGCAGTAGCAGCACCACCTATCTCTGTTGGTGGGTCAACCATATGTTTAGGGACTGCCTGCTGTCCTTGGTCATTTGATGTGGAGAGTGATTAGGAGACTGCCTCCCATAAGAGTACACTAGCGACTGTGCTATTGACAAATGAAAGGTTGTATCCGGGTCTGGTGGTTAAATTATTACCTTTTTAAGATTATAATACCCTACTCAAGATTTGTAGCTGTGACAGTACATAAATTTCTGATGTACTTCTCATCTGCCAGATTAAAGTATTTTTCCTCAATAGTTTGCAGTCCATGAGCCAGCTTAAGTGGAAACATAATTACACCTCTTTTAATTTTGTTGTATAAAGTTTTAAAATATATAGAAAAATACCAGTCGGTAGGACCCTCATTGACAACTCATACCTTGTAAGAAAGAGAGAAATTTCCCAGTGACTAGTGTTAATATAAACATAACAAGCAGGTTAGAATCAATGTAGACTGAGCATTACCCAACAGGCAACTAACATGAAAGTAAAAAGAAAATATTTTCAGATTAAATAATTACAGCTACTTGCAACCGCAATAAGCTTTATCATTAAAGATTAGGCTGGGAGTCATATTAATGTAACCCGTAGTGACTCCTGGATTGCACGGGGACAGAAATTCCACCTGACCAGTGCTATGTCACTGTCAAACGACAGACACTGCCACTTTCCAACTGGAGGGACAGTCTATGTAGTCAGCCTGCATGTGTTCAGTGAAGCGGCAAGCTGCAGAGTAGTCATGGTGGTGCGGGTGGTGGAGGGGTGGATTATTGGCAATGTTGACACTTCACCTGTTCTCCATCCCCACCTTCCCAGTCCCACTCCCTCAAATCTCACACACAAGACCAAAATCAGCCTAGATTTGCCACCACTTTCTGGTCCACCATGTAGAGCTTTCCAGCTGCACTGCTGAAAGGCTGGCCCTATTTTATTGACTCTACCCTGCTCCATTCTTTGAATCCTGGATTCTCAGATCCAGACTCTGCTCGACATGTGGAAATTCAGCCTCCTTGATGCACAAATGGTGATGTTATCACATGCGATACATAGCAATGTTGACTGCACATTTTAGCTTTGGAACATTGTCAGCAATAACAGATGTCACCGGACCCATTTGTACATGTGCAGGTGGCCATCTTCACATACGAGCTCATTTCAAGTTTCTTTCAGGCTTCCTTCTCTCTGGTCTACTTGGTTGAGATTTTAATATCCTTGAAAAGATCTGCCACTTCACTTTCTGACTATTCCCAGACTGAGTTCCATCAACAAGGCCCACTTCAGTAACCTTTCATTCCTTAACTCACTGAAAAGTCTTTCTCCTCAAGAAAGGGCAAGCTAATGGAGCTAAGGATTGATAAGTCTCCTGGCCCTGATGGAATGCCTCCCAGGGTACTAAAAGAGATGGCAGGAGAAATAGCAGGTGCACTGGTGGTAATTTTCCAAAATTCGCTGGACTCTGGGGCAGTCCCAGCAGGTTGGAAAACAGCAAATGTGACGCCACTGTTTAAACAGGGAGGTGGACAAAAGATGGGGAATTATAGACCGGTTAGCTTAACCTCTGTAGTGGGGAAGATGCTTGAGTCTATTATCAAGGAAGAAATAGCAAGGTATCTCGATAGAAATTGTCCCGTTGGGCAGACGCAGCATGGGTTCATGAAGGGCAGGTCATGCTTGACAAATCTTTTGGAATTCTACGAAGACATTACGAGCAATGTGGACAATGGGGACCCAGTGGATGTGGTGTACCTAGATTTCCAAAAGGCCTTTGACAAGGTGCCGCACAAGAGGCTGCTGCGTAAGATAAGGATGCATGGTGTTAGGGGTAAAGTATTAGCATGGATAGAGGATTGGTTGACTAATAGGAAGCAAAGAGTGAGGATAAATGAGTGCTATTCTGGCTGGCAATCAGTCACTAGTGGTGTGCCTCGGGGGTTGGTGTTGGGACCGCAATTATTTATAATTTATATAGATGATTTGGAGTTGGGGACCACGTGCAGGGTGTCAAAGTTTGCAGATGACACTAAGGTGAGTGGCAGAGCAAAGTGTGCAGAGGACTGTGAAACCTTACAGAGGAACATAGATGCATTGAGTGAGTGGGCAAAGGTCTGGCAGATGGAATACAATGTAAGTAAATGTGAAGTCATACATTTTGGTAGGAGTAATAGTAAAAAGGATTATTACTTGAATGGTGAAAAGTTGCAGCATGCTGCTATGCAGAGGGACCTGGGTGTCCTTGTGCATGAATCACAGAAGGTTGGTCTGCAGGTACAACAAGTAATTAGGAAGGAAAATGGAATTTTGTCCTTCGTTGCTAAAGGGATTGAGTTTAAAAGCAGAGAGGTTATGTTGCAGCTGTACAAGGTGCTGGTGAGGCCACACCTGGAATACTGTGTGCAGTTTTGGTCTCCTTACTTGAAAAAGGATATACTGGCACTGGAGGGGGTGCAGAGGAGGTTCACTAGATTGATTCTGGAGTTGAGGGGGTTGGCTTATGAGAAGAGACTGAGTAGATTGGGATTATATTCATTGGAATTCAGAAGATTGAGGGGGGATCTTATAGAAACATATAAAATTATGAAGGGAACAGATAAGATAGAAGTAGAGAGGATGTTCCCACTGGCAGGTGAAGCTAGGACAAGAGGGCACTGCCTCAAGATTAGAGCGAGCAGATTTAGGACTGAATTGAGAAGGAACTTCTTCACCCAGAGGGTTGTTAATCTATGGAATTCCTTGCCCAGTGAAGTAGTTGATGTTACTTCGGTAAACGTTTTTCAAGCTAAGGTAGTTTTTTTTTTTGAACAACAAAGGAATTAAAGGATACAGTGAGAGCATGGGTAAGTGGATCTGAGTCCACAAAAAAGATCAGCCATGATCTTATTGAATGGTGGAGCAGGCTCGAAGGGCCGGACGGCCTACTCCTGCTCCTAGTTCTTATGTTCTAAGGGACCTGGCTTTCTCTAGAATCCTGCTTAATTGCTTTCACAAAGATCATTTTTTTTTATTAGCTCTTCTCAGCCTGCCTGTCTTTCTCTTTTGATGTCTCTACATCTCTGTTTTACAACGTGCCAGGTTGTGAAATCTGCCTCTTGATCTTTGACAGGTGTCAGTTTCGGAATACATGAGCCTGTTTCTGGGCTGTGTCAATGTGGGCACTGTGACTTGTGTCCAGGAAATTATGCTTTGCCTTGAGGTTAAAGAAACCATTTTAAAGCATCATCATCTTGTAAAGACCCGCATTGTAACGAATATTGAGATCTTGTACCACGTTATGTAGGAGTTGGCAAAATGAGAATAGCTATTTGGAAAGGCCATGCGTTATCTTGTATAGAGGTTTTTTTGAATGGAAATAAAAATACCCAGCAATAGTTTTGTTTTATTATTCATTAATGGGATGTGGGCTTCACTTGCTAAGCGGGCATTTATTTTCAATCCTTAATACTCAGACTGCAATTAAGAGTCAGCCATGCTGCTGTGACTCTGGAGTCCCACATAGGCCAGACCAGGTAAGGATAGCAGATCTTCCTTCCCAAGAGACATGAGTGAACCGTTTGTGTTTTTACAATAACAAACAGTGTTATGCAGTTGCCATTAGGCTATCCTTGTATTCCACTTTTCTTATTATTGAATTCAAATTTCACCATCTGCCATGGTGGGATTTAAATTCGTGTCCTCAGACTATTAGTGTGAACTACTGACGTTCCCACTATTGAAACTTGAAGCTTGAAATGAGAAAAAAAATTGATTTGAGATTTTGTGAATACCATATTTTGTCAATATTCTTGCTATTGTCGAAGTTTGGCCCTCTGTACATAATCCTGCAGATGGGTTGCAATAACTATTTTTTATGTAGTTCAGGCAACTTCTATTGTCATTGTTAAAATTGTTTTGTTGATCCTGCTGTTTCAAATACTTGCAGCACTCCTGTCAATAGATTGGTGTTTACCATAGCTCTACACTGCGATGTCAACCACTGAGTGAAGACTTCAAATAATATTGTTGATGGGTGAGGCTGATCTCACATAGGGTTGACTTGGCAAAGTCCTTTAAAAAATGGCACAACATCTAGTAATGGCACAGGTAAACTGAATCTTGGGATGCCAATTGTTGGCATCGCATTGTATGAGCTAGCAGTCACTATGAGGTAGGTTTGCTACATCTATCCTCATTTTAGATTGGGATCTCCATGGCTTGCTTCATCTGATAGAGGAAAGTAACTAGGTAGTCAAACGAGAAGAGGCTCTTAACTTGAATCTCATGACTCACTGGAGTATTGTGCTGAAAATGAACCCTGCTTTTCCCAGTGTACTCATAAGAGACTAAACAAAAAACATGCAAAATTCCCCAATTTACTTGATTTTCAGGCTCCGGTTGATGGAAGGCATGGACTAGGTTTTTGTACTTGAAAGGAGTTACTATTTATTACAAGTAATTAGGCTCCAACTACAAGGAAACCATTTAAAATTGTCAGCATGTAACACTAAAAAATTAATACACTAATTCCTTTTATAAACTCCTCCTTTCACACACAGACATGGACTGGGAGAACAGTTCAATAATCTTTGTTCACAAGAGCGATCAAGTTGGTTCTTGGTGAGCTGAAGGTTTCTCCTCTGATTTAACAGTGTAGAGTTGGAGGAACACAGCAGGTCAGGCAGCATCAGAGGAGTAGGAAAGTTGACCTTTCGGGTCAGGACCCTTCTCCTGAGGTTTTTCCTCTGCCTTCCTTTTCTGAATGCTTCCACTGGCTTGCACAAGGCACATGACAGCTGGTTGCCTCTGAAAAAGTTTCTGACTTACCAATTAAAAGTCACAGCTTACAGCCACTGCTGACAGAGGGATAAACTGGTTCTGTTCAACTTTAAGGTGGGTTTGACTGCAAAGAACAGAGAGACAGTCCCTGAGTTGGTGGAGATCTGATCACTTCTCTCTCTATCGTGTTCCCAGGCCCCAAGCTGTTCAGTTACCTGAGAACTAATCACCCAGTTGTTGGTCTGCAAAAGGCCTTTGGAATTGATAATTGGTCACTAGTCAATAGACCTATCTACCATCTGTTGCCAACCAAAGCCCCATCTGAATATAGAAATCCTCGGCTCCAGTTTGTATTGCAATTTAAAATCAGTAGCTGCATGGGGCTATTCAAATGATGCTTGCCATAGGTGCCTGGTTACCTGCTTCAAAACATGCAGAATACTTGTCGATTGAAATGAGTTTGAAGCATTTCAAAACAATTCTAAAACCACAGAACCAAAAAGGCATGGCTTTTAGATCAATAACAACTAGTTCATTGCAGGATAACAGTTGGGTACAGGTTACAATTGGCATGCTAGTTTAAGTAACAGCATCTGTGAGAAAATCCAAACACTAGGTCTGTCTGCTTCAAGATCCAGAGATGTTCTCTGTTGCCAAGTATTTAGGAATAGGCAGATTGAGTGGAGCATAATGAATCCTTCAACGTTAGACCTTTTTAGAACCAAACACCTATTGCAGCACAGATGGAGCCTGATCTGTCCATTGACCTTTACCCTCCGGTAAATTCTGTTCATTTTTGGAAAATAATTGAAAAGATGCATTGACGTTGAGTAAATGTTTGGCAGTTTTCCTGTTTGGAATTCTAATTTGTTTATCCATGGTATTTGATAACTTGAACTAAAGTTTACATAAGAAATTGTTTCCATATTATAGGGACAATCTTGAATATGCCATTGGAATCTCAGTATTCGATCTCTCATTGAGATGCTGTGACAGATTTAATCCTATCGCAAATCCTTGAAATGTATGTTCACTGTTGTGAACCAAATCGTCTGAGTTACACAGCCATTAGTTTAAAAGTACCAAAGCAGCCTATATCAGAAATTGATAGAAAATATTTGAGTAGAAAGGAAGTAGTGATATAGGCCAGCTCTGTACATTCAACATACAATGGTTAAATAAGCACATAGTTCAGTTAATTATTTTAATTGTTGATCTGAAATGTATTTGGTTCATATCAGTTTGTTGATAGTCGGTTCAGATTCTAAAGCATTTCACATCCATGGCTTATCCTGATGCTAAAATAGCCATCTTATCTAACATGTATAATGACAAATAGTACAGATTTACATTGGAGTGTTGTCTCAATAGCTTAGTGGCTAAATATTAAAATGTGCAAATGGAACTAGGCAGCATGAAGCTGAGTGTGTACAGGCTTAGTTACATTCATTTTTTGAGTGGATTAAATCTTGGCTAAGTGTCTTCCTCTTATTTTGTTGATGGGATGTGAACATTGATAGCTAGGCCAGAATTTGTTGTCAATCCGTAGTTGCCTTGGAAAAAGTGGTGGTGCACTGGGTAGACGTGAGCATGTGGACGAGACACTCGTTGCTTTGAGTCAAAATATGTAGGCTGAAAGCTTAGGTAAAGTAATAGAAGATGAAGGTCCCCCATGGAATCCAGTGAAATCAGTGTATTTAGGAAAAGATGGAGAAATGAAAAGGCGTTAATATATCCAACAACACACAATTGGAAAAGGCAGTATTGAAGAGAATTAACTGAATTTATTCAAATATCCTCAAGAAATGTCATGGGATTGTTGGGCAGACCATTCAGTCCTGACCTACTGAGCTGTTTCAGGAGTTAAACTCACCACTGGAGATTACAAGGTGATCTGGAATGTAGTCTCTGCATTCTGTGTTAATATTAAAACAAATAGCAGCCCTAGAATTCCTATCTCAAATACTGGTTCATGAATGTTTGCCTTAAAGGTCATGATCACGCCGTACAAAAATTCAATGCACGAAAGAAAAGACCTACAACCACCAGTGATTTTTTTAAAAAAAAAGTCCATTGCTGTTTACAATAACGGACATTTGTTGAGTTGAATTTAAAGGCATCACTTTTTATTTATTATTTAAAGGCACTTAACTGATATTTCTGTAGTATATGCTGTGAATTTGGAAGTATTGCCTATATTTGAGACAATACTGCAGGCTGTACATTTACTTAAGTCTCAAAATTGGCCTTCTAACACACTGTATTTAGCTCAGAGGTACCATAGCACAGAAGGATTTAGGAGTCCTTATCCACGAATTACAAAAAGCTGGCATCCAAGTTCAGCATGGAATAGGGAAGGCAAATGGAATGTTGGCCCTTTTTTCAAAGGGAATGGAATGGAATGGAATATACTAGTAATGAGGTTTTGCTAAAACTGTACAAGGTACTAGTCAGACCACAGCTGGAATACTGTGAACAGTTTTTGGCCTGGAATCTGAGGAAAGATGCGCCAGCATTGGAGGCAGTCCAGAGAAGGTTTACAAGGCTGATGCCACATGTGGAGGGACTATCTTAGGAGGACTGGTTGAGCAGAGAACATCCTGTACTCTGTTTTTGGACTATAGAAGAATTAGAGGCAACCTTATTGAATCAAACAAGTTTCTTACAAGACTTGGCACGGTAGTTGCGGAAAGGTTATTTCCCTTTGTGAGAGAGCCTAGGAGCATGGGGTGTGATCTCAGGTTGAGAAATCACACATTTACAACAGAGATGAGATGGAATTTCTTCTCCAAGGGTGGTGAATCTGTGGAACTCTTCCCAACAGAGTGTTATTGAGTCTGGACAGTTGAATATATTCAAGGCTGATGGACTTTTTTTTAACAAATCTGGGTAAGGGAATTGATGGTTATAATAAAAAAGCAGGAAAGTGCAGTTAAGGATTACCAGATCAGGCATGACTTGATTGAATGGAGTGGGAGATTCAATGGGCTGAATGGCTTGCTTCTCATACGTCTTATGGTCTCACCAAACTCAATCAGGCAGCAATATTTAGCGGGTAGCATTAAAGAAGTATGGCTAAGAAGGGAAGCAACTGCCCAGAAGGGCACAGTGGACCATGTGGGTAGAAGTGCTCCTTTTTGATATTGAGGAAATCTCCATGTTGCTTAAGCTTCAATGATGCAGATGTTTGGAGAGAGAAGCAGAGAACTGGTGTGTTGAATCTGGAAGTGAATGTGTCTCTATTTGTGATTGTGGGTGACCATCTAGTTGAAGCAACCTGTCTGCATGGTCACTGAGTCAATACAGCCTACAGACAAGACTGTGCCATGTGTCTGGATGATTGAGGGGGAGTTAAGTGTATATCATATGATGTGCTGAATATGCACCATTAGTGTAAAGGAGCAATGTATCCCAAACAAGGGTTTTCTTTTATTGCATGCTTTCCAGTCATACTTAGCACAAAGAAATATTGTTCTCGTTGCTGGAGGTCTGTCATCATGGCTCCAGAACCTCTCTGAAGGAGTGTATCAAAGTAGTGACTTCAGCTGCCTCATCAAATGACCTTTCCTCCATCAGAAGGTCAGTTGTTCACTGATGATTGATTGAACATGTTCAGCACCACTTATGATTCCTCTGATGTTGCAGCAGTCCATGTCCAAATCCAGCAAGATCTGGACAATATCCAGGTTTGGCCTGATAAGTGACAAGTAAGATTCATGCCACACAAGTCCCAGGCAATGACCATCTCCATTAATAGAGAATCTAACCATTGCCCCTTGACATTTAATGGCACCGCAGAATTCTCCACTATAAGCTTGCAATACTGGTACCAATACAATGTATTAATGCAAGGGATTAGTGACACATTGTAATCAGTTTGTTTAGTGATTTTTTTTTTTTCTCTCAGTTGCACTATTGAATTCCATTGATCCAGGTCCTTAAGAATTCTGTCTGGTAGGATATTGGCACTAGCTCCCATGTCAGCCTTGGTTTTAAGAGTGTGTTTGCCAGTTTTTTTTTTTTGACAAATTGTTGATTATAGCAAAAGCGTCTAGTTGCTTGACTTCATCACTGTGATGTGATCCATTCACAATGTGGAAAGATATTTGTCTACTGGTTGGAAATTGTTCCACGCTGGGAGTTCATTCAGCTCAGTGAGAACTCAGTACTGTGAACTTTGCTAGTTTGTTATACTTATGTAGGTCTCTGGTGTGTTATCTTGCCTTGCTGTTGCACCTATCTTTGTAGTCTTTGTAATGTGTGACTGATTATACTTTGCAACACAGCGTACTGTCATTTGTGTCCTGGCTACAGTGTCAAGACTGTTTGTTTGCATCTAATACCTGCAGATGCTATTAGCTGGCTTCAATGGCTCCATTTCTTCTGCCATCTTTTAAAAGTGAATCAAAGCGCTGACCTTTATTGCCCAAGAGGTCTTTTTTGGAATGTTTTGATGGGTGTTGAGGCAATTGCCAGCTTCATTATCCACTCTGATAGTTCATCCTCTTAAAATTCGCATTGGTTGCCTTTATTACAGCGTCTCCTGACAAATTGATGTATTAATTCTCGTGACTTTCACTTGTAAGACATCAATTCTAAACCATGAATTCTAAAGTTTACTCTTGCATGTTGCTGATCATCTAGCACTTTTGTTGCAAGACCTGTCTGATGAGCTTGAGGTATTGACTCTGTGGAATCCGAGTTATCAACTGCTTGGGTATTTTCACATCACCTATACTGCAACTGCAGGTTGATGAAGTATAGCTGTACTTATTCTTTAAAAAGGTTGAACTTGCACTGAAGAGCTATGGCTTTCTGGTTAATTCTGAGGTTTTGATATCCGTCCTTCTGTTCTTTCAGCACTGAACTTAATGTTCCTTTTCTGTTTTTCACTCCAGACTTATTTTAGGCCTGTTCTGTTGGCTCTGCACTGTTCCTGAATGTGGCATGCTTTACTTTCTCTGTTTGAATTTAGAAATCTCACGTCAGATTATAGTCCAACATATTTATGAGATCACAGGCTTTTGGAGCGCTGCTCCTTCATCTGGTGAAGTGAAGAGAAGCACACAGGCACAGAATTTATAGGTAGATATATGTTAAAGAAGCCATCCCCAATGGACAAGCCCTGTGTGTAAACAGGACCTGCTCAGACAAGGAGGAATGTGACAGACACCTAAAGATGCTCAAAAGCACCCTCATAAGAATGGGATACGATGCTCAACTCATCGATCGCTAGTTCTGATGTCCCACAGCAAGAAACTGCAACAACCTCCTCAGAAGACAGAGACATAACATGACCGATAGAGTACCCTTTGTCATCCAGTACTTCCCTGGAGCAGAGAAACTACGCCTTGTTCTTCACAGCCTTCAACATGTCGTCGATGATAAACATCTTGCCAGGATCATCCCTATGCTTCCAATTCTCGCTTTCAAACAATCACCAAACTTTAAACAGACCATTGTTCGAAGCAAACTACCCAGCCTTCAGGACAACATTGACCACAACACCACACAATCCTGCCATGGCAGCCTCTGCACGACATGTCAGATCATCGACATGGCCATGATCATCAAACATTGGAACACCATCCACCACGTACATGGCAGATACTCATGTGATTTGGCCAGTGTTGTCTACCTCATACGCTGCAGGTAAGGATGCTTCGAGGCATGGTATATTGGTGAGACCATGCATACCTTATGACAATGGATGAATGGACACTGCATAACAATCACCAGACAGGGATGTTCCCTCCCAGTCTGGAGATGCTTTAGAGGTCAAGGACATTCAGCCTCCGATCTTCAGGTAAGAGTCCTCTAAGATGGACTTTGAGATACACAACAATGCAGGATTGCCAAGCAGAAACTGATAATCAAGTTCCATACCCTTGAAGATGACCTGAACTGTGATCTTGGGTTCATGTTGCTCTACATGTGACCCCACCATACTCTTCTGTGTCTGTAATATCTGCCTTACACCATCACCTTGATAACTTAATATGATTGCTGGACCTTAATTAGTTGGTACAATTTTGGATTACTTGTTATTTTGGTTAGACTGTCAGCATGTGATTCTTTATACCTATTGTGTTATTCCAGTTATTTGGTTTGTCTCCAGCACCATCTTATTTTTTAATTTTTTTGTAATTATCTCCCCGTCTCATTTAGTTGGATTATAGGTCATTCCTTCACTTGCTAGTCAGCTTTTGACACTTTGCTCACATCGTCTGACAATTTTGATCATTTGCAGAGACTTCTTATTGTGCCTGTTGACACTTAATTTGCACTATTTGTATTATTTTTTGATCTCTCTGTATAAAAATTCTGTGCCTGTGCGCTTCTCCTCACTCCACCTGATGAAGGGGCAGCACGTCACAAGCTTGTAATTTCAAATAAACCTGCTGGACTATGACCTGGTGTCGTGTGACTTCTGACTTTGTCCACCCCAGTCCAATACCAGCACCTCCACATTGTATTTGAATTTTTACATTCCTTTTTTATTCAGTATGAAGCTGACTCTGAAAGTCCATTCAGATTTGAAATAGCCCTTAGATAGGCACATAGGAACAGGGGTAGGCTATTCAACCCCTCAAGACTGTTCCAGTATTCAATAAGATCATGGCTGATCTGTGGTTTAACTCCATATCCCTTTAAAGCATTTGTTTAACAAAAAAATTATCCATTTCAGATTTAAAATTAACAACTGATCAAGCATCCACTTGTGGAAGACAGATCCAAACATCTACCACACTTTGTGTGGCAGTACTTCCTAACACGTCTCCTGAATGGTCTGGCCTTAATTCTGACTATACCTAGTTGTAGAATCCTCAAACAGTTGAAATATTTATTTATTTATTTATTTACCGTGTCTTTTCTGTTAATATTTTGAAGACTTCAACAACATCATTCCTTAACCTTCTAGATTCTAGAGGAAATAGGCCTAAGTTATAATCTCCCATCATCACATTACCTCTGTACTCCAGGTAGCCTACTCGTAAATCTACATTGTATTCTGTCCAACACCAGTGTATTCTTCTAATATTGACGTAAGGTCTTGGGAAATTTGGGGCATAAGAGGAAAGGGTGGGTGTATGTCAGCTGGCTGTCTGTATGGACCTTATCATCTGAGATATTCAATTTGTGAAGAAATCATTTTTTTTCTTTTTTGTATTTTGTGAACTTCTAGATTTTACATCTTGTTTTCCATTGCTTCCCTTTAAACCTGTAAGACCGGTTTCTGTGTTCACTTTTAAAAGAAAAGTCCCAACTATACACCATGTAATAATATACTTGTGTTATCTAAATGAAATACAAAAGCATTAGGTGGATTTTGTTTACTTGACGATCTCTAGAGAGTTTATTGATAGCTAAATTACGATACATAGTGAAGAGTAATCTCCAGACACTGCCTGTGTTAGAGTGTAACAATACATAGAGCCTGTGGTCACGTATCCAAGTACTTGCCCACTTTCCATGTTGAACTCTTAAAGGGCATCATTCCAAAAGTGGTGATGTAACAACCCAACAATACCTTGCATGTTGGAAGTGGATTCCATGTGACGCTGGTTATCTTGCTCTTTACCAGCAAGTGTTTTTTTTAAAAAAGGTGACTAGATCTGGTAGACGTTCTGTCTGTTGTGGGGTGAAGACACATGGTGATAATGACCTAATACTTGATAGTTCAAACCTGAGCGCTTGCATGTCTTAAGATGGCATTGAAATTTAAACAATACCTCTGTTTAGTATAGGAACCATATATGTATTTGCCTGTTTATAACTAGACTGCAAACCTAAGCTATGGGTGGTATTTTTATTAACAACGATGTTCTTGAGACATACAGATCAAGCATAGGTGAAGTTGACTATACTTTGGCAGAGTGGCTTTGAGTTGCTGACATTGGCTTCAGAGTTCCTGGGTGAGGAAGCAGAAAATAAGCCTGGATTCTTACTCTTAATTGCATTTCAGCATCAAAGTTCTGGAATACATGAGAACCTGTAACATGTCTATGGAAGCAGCTCGTCCCACCTTCCTGATGGCAATTAGGGCATGTCCAACATATATTGGCCTTACTAACAATGCTAGAGACCCATAACTTAGAAGGTAATATGTACATATGTATATTTTGTGAGAACAAGATCAGCCTCAGCTATATTACACTACAGCGTTAAATAGCGTACTCATACACTGGCCCAAGCTGCCACACTAGCAGTTGCATTTTCTCCCCATTCTAAGTTCATGCAGAAATTGTGCTTGGATATGGGCTAGCTAAAATAAGTGCAATGATTTATCTGCTTTGATCCAAACACCGTTTTTTTTTTTTTTTGAGCAGCACGCATGGTACCCTCACCACTACTCTACTCTTCCCCACCACCCACCTCCCAACACCACCACCCTGCTGGCCCTTAATATTAGTCTCTCAAAGCCTAGGCTCAGGTATAAAGAATAGCTATGACCAAAAGATTTGGCAGCTGCAGTACAAGGGCAGCGTAAGACTGGAAAGAGAGTTTGCAAAAGATTTGTGCCGTGAGTATATCATTAGCAGGTAGTGTAGTGGTAAAATTTATTTAGTAAGTTACTGTCCTCATGATTTTGTTTACATTACTTAGTGAAGGTTATGGTTAAATATCACTTGGGACGGATTGTAATAGTTTTGATGCCTAAATTTGCCAGTCCAGCAGGGCTAAAGGCTTCTTTTGGATTCATGAACACACAAAGGGAGCAAGAAAAGGTCATCTGGCCTGTCAAGTCTGCTCTGCTGTTCGAAACAGTCATGGCTGATCTTCGGCTACAATTTCTTAGCCTCTCCTCGTATTCCTTGGTTCCCTAGGAGACCAAAAATCTATCTGTCCCAGCCTTAAATCTAACCAATTAATATATTGTTCTAAGCTTTATTCTAAAGGGCATAGACACAATTTGCACCGTTATTCATCATAGGTCCCTATGATAAGGGTTATCCTATCTAGTGAATGTTCACTGCTGTTTCCAGTGCAGTGACTAAAATGACACAAATTGTTCAGAGTATGGTCTCACTGAAGCCCAGTGGAATAGTAACAAGACTTTTATTCCTTTGCAATAAAGGTCAATATTCCATTTGTCTTCCTCATTCTGCATGGCTGCCAGCATTGTGTTCCTCCTACAAGTATACTCCAGTTTCTTTGAACATCAACACTTATAAGCGTTGGTTCTTTGTTTAAAAAAAACTGGTTGTGTATTATTACAGCCTAAGTGAATAAATGCACAGTTTTTTCTACATTATTTGAATATTACCCGTCTGTTTCTCTTTGTAGCCTGTGTTCGCGTCCCAATTTATGTTTCCATGTAACATCTTATCATATCAACAAACATACTTTTATATCTTTTGCAAACTTAAGTATATTGCTCTCTGTCTCTTCATCAAAACGGTGATAAAGATGTGTAAGGACACTTAAAATTTAAGGACTTTTAAAATAGAAGCAAATGGATTTTGGTTTCAGGTCTGTGAAGGTAATTTTTTTTTAAAGAAGTCAGATCCTTCCTTGAAAAAATGACTTAGTCATAGAGATGCACAATACTTAAATAATTTTCAAGAAGGATGTGATTAGTTAATGCCTAGCAGGCCTGAAGTCACTTTTTAATTTTGATTTCAGTTCAGAAGAGTCAGGAGTTGTGTTCAGGAAGACAGCTTCTCTTGCAGATTAATCAAGTTTTCAGTTCAAGGGGACAGTTTCCCCCCAAACAGAAGGCTTTTAGTTTGTGAAGTGCCCAAGCTGCGAGAGTCCATATAGAAGTTTTCAGGTTGTCAGAACTGAGAAGACACTTACACCATCAGAGCTAATAAACTTGCCATCTTGGGTTAAAGAATGCTAACCAGCGTGGCAATGAACTGTAAAAACCACAGAGTCTTTCAAACCCAGTTTCCATCTGGGATTTAGCTTGTCCAGTGTTTCCATCCGGTGGGATCATAGCAAAGTCATGGATATAGTTTGTAAATAGCTGAGGGTTCAGCATTGATCCTTGGAACACTTCAATAGTTACACATGAAAACGTCCTGTTATTGGCTGCTCCTTGCTTCTTGTTTAAAACCTCTATCCATGTCAACATATTACCGCTAAATAGACAAGCCCTAACTTTGTAGATCACTTTTTTGTGCAGCAGCACATTGAATGGAAATCCAAGGATATTACATCTGCTGGCTCTCCTTTCTATACTCTATTGATACAGGCTTAAAAAATAGATTTGCCAGACACAATTTTCTTTCGTGGTGCTATTTCAATTTCACAAGAGGCCAGTGTCCTGTCGCCAAGTCACCCTTTATTTCCTAGTGCACAGTACCACTGCCTGTGGCCAGCCAGCTCAGCATCAGTCACCTGAACTGAGGAGATTCTAATCTCCTGGTTATATTGGTCAGCCAGGGCTTTCCTGATTGGCCCAGGTTAACAATCCAAATCAATGACTTTTGTAGTCAACAAAGTCAACCTGGTTCCAACCATTACAGAAACTATGTTGACTGTTTGATTATGTTGCAATATTGTGGATGGTCCATTGAGACTTCCTTAATAATAGATTCCAGCACTGTCCCAACAACTGACATCAGGCTAACTGGCTTGTAGTTTCCCCTTTTTCTCCCTTGAATAGCAGATTGTGGCCTTTTTGTCAATCTCACATTTTTTTTAAGCAAACAACAAACTGAAAAGAATTGAAGTGACAATGACTACTTCAGTGATGGTAAAATCTGAATATTGAAACCTTGGATCAGTCAGTCTTCTGTTAAACTTGTGTATTCAGCAAAATTAATAAAAAGGGTTTGCCATTTATAAACAGTGTTAAAGCATCCAATTTTAACTCTGCCTAGGCTCAGTAACATTTTCAGAACGGCTGGAACTTTGCAAGATCAAAATTCAGTCGATTCAGTTTTGTAGATTGAAATCTAAATGTTGGATGATCTTATTTTAAGTGCCTTATCTCTGTTGTTAGAATGATGGCAATTGTAAAATTCCCAGACTGTATGCCCTACCGTTGAATCTGCTTTGAGTTTAACTCTAACTTACCCCAGGAAATGATGTGTGAGAACCTGTGACTCAGAAATGTGCTGACTTGCTCACATAGCTGAATTGGTCTCTACAGGATTTAGTAACAAATGAAAGCAGACTGTTGCACCAGCTGGATGCATATGATACTGGATAAAACCTGATCTTATCTTGTACTCATTTATGTTGCTACACTCAGACTGCAAAGGCAGTTGTGCACTGGTATAATTCAGCAGGCAGGTAAGTCCGTGCCAGCTCACTCCAAATATTGACTATAACCAATTCCCTTATTCTGACACATCCACTGACTCACCCTTGTCTATTCTGGTTACAGCCTCAAAAAAAAAAAAAATTTCAGTAGATTTGTCAAACATCATTTTCCCTTCATGAATCCATGTTGACTTTGTCTAATCCTAGTGACTTTTTTGCAAGTGGTCTATTATTACATGCTTTATAATAGATTTCTGCATTTTCCCTGTTAGTGTTTATTAATAGAATTCCTGCAGTACTGTTTTCAACCTCCTTTTTCAAATAGTGTGGTTACATTTCCACCTTCCAACCTGGTGGGACTGTGCAGAAGCTACAGAATTTGGAAAGATGATAACCACTATTTCCATGGCCAAATCTTCTTCATTCTCACTCTGTGATGTAGATTATTGAGCCTTGTGGATTTATCAGCTTCCTCCAGTTTTGGGATTTATCCATTTTTCTCAGCATTTTTTAAAGTGATTTATTAATTTCCTTCGATTGCAGCTCCTTACTAGATCCTAAAATTCCCAACTATTTCTGGGAAGTTACTTGTGTCATCTTCTGCGAAGACACAACTATCCCCAATTTTCCCTATCCCTACAAACCTCTGGCAATGCAGATGATGGTTTTCCTCATTGGTCTGCTGTCTCATGCAGCCTAGTAAAGTGCATCTGCTTCAAACCTTGTGCAGACTGCCTCTTCAAGTGTGTAGTCATGACAATTATCAATGCACAATGTGGGTCTTGAATTCTGAACTGTCTGCCAACGGCTGAGAACAAACAGCAATTGTAATTTGAATTTGGATAGTACCTCTTATCTAGTTATGTGTTCCACAGTATTTCAAAGGAAGCTAATCAAAGAAAATTTGATACTGAGACCGGTAGGGTGGCATTAGGATAGATAGTCAAAGAGATCTGTCTTTCGTAACTTGTAGAATAGATCGATAGACTCAGTGGATTTGTCAGAATATGGGAAGTAGTCTTAATGAATATCTGAAGGGAGTTGGTACCAACTTAACTACCTACTGAACTTTGCAATGTGATGATCACAGGCTTTGAAGAGAGATGAGATGAATTGAGGGGTTGAATGGTGAAATCCCAGAATTTGAGGCAGCAAATGGTGCGGCTGCTAGTTAGGGAGCAATTAAAATGGAAGAAGTGCAACAGGTCAGAATTAGAAACACACAGCAATCTTAGCGTTGGAGGGCTGGAAGATGTTACTGAGATGTTGCAGGAGAGCAAAGGCATTGAGGGTTTTGAACGTGAGTGCAAATTTCCAAATCTGGCAATAGATTGATTTTAAAACAATGCATGTCCGCAAGCTCTGAGATGAGTGCATGGGATTTCTTGAATTATGATATTGGCTACAATGTTTTGGATGAGCTCACATTTATGAAGCGTGAAGGATATAAAGTTTGCCAATAGATTATTGAAATAATTATGTTTCGGGCTGATTGAAACATGGATTAGAATTTCAACAGCGCATAGGCTAAGGCAAGTGTTGAAATGGAGGTAGTCATCTGACCTAATTTCTCCCCCTGAGATTTTCTTTTGACATTCATTCAGTAGATGTGGGCATCACAGGATGAACCAGAATTGATCATTATAATGCCCTTGAGAAAGTGGTGGTGGTGCTGCCTTGAACCACTGCACTTTTTTTGGCATAAGTAAAGCCACTTGTCATTGGGTAGGGGGTTCCAGAATTCTGACCCAGTGACACTGCAGAAAACGCATTACATTTCCAAGTCAGGATAGAGTGGCTTTGAGAGGAACTTGCAGGTTGTGATTTCCCCCTCCCCCACCTCCATGTGTCTGCTACCCTGCCCTTTGGGTTTGGAAGGTGCTGTCCGAGGAGCCTTGACGAATATCCGCAATAGATCTTGTACATACTACACTCTACAGGGGGCCCCTGACTTAGAAACATCTGACTTGCGAATGCTTATGCTTACAAATAGAATCCCACAAAGGAGTGTAATTTTAAAGACCCGCGATAAAAACATTTCCTGTCTCTTATGAACAACATTGTCCTGCATTGTGTTCTGAATTGCTTACAAATCGGCTTGCAAAAGGACTCCAGAACAAAACCTGTTCACAACCCAGGGACAGCTTGTGTTGTTACTAAGCTTTGAGGTGGTTGAGTGAGTGAATGTTTGTGGATCTGATGCCAGTCAAGAGGGCAGATTTGTCCTGATGGTGTCAAGCTTCTTGAGTGTTGTTGGAATTGCACCCATCCAGGCAAATGGGGAGTATTCCATCACACTCCTGACTTGAACCTTGTAGATGGTAGACCGGTACTGGAGAGCCAAGAGGTGAAATACTTACTGTAAGATTCCTAGTCCCTCACCTTCTCTTGTAGCCTCAGTATTCATATGGCTAGTCTAGTCCAGTTTTGGGTCAAAGGGAACCCCTGCACCCCCCGACCCAAAAATAATGATAGTAGGCATTTGGCAGTTATAATGCCATTGAAACTCAATGCGAAATAAATGGTTGAATTCTGTCTTGTTGGGGATAGTGATTGCCAGGTACTTGTTTGGCATGAATGTTACTTGCCACTTGTCAGCCCAAGTCTGGCTATTGACTGGGTCTTGCTGCATTTGAACATGAACTGCTTCAGTATCTGAGGAGTCGTGAATGGTGATGAACATTGTGCAGTCATTAGTAAACATCGCCACTTCTGACCCTACGCTGGAGGGATGGTCATTGATGAAGCAGCTGAAGGTGGTTGGGCCTGGGATGCTACCCTGTGGAATTCCTGAGATGACTGACTTCTAGCAACCACAGCACCTTTTTTTTGTATTAGAAATGATTCCAACTAGCAGAGAGTTTCATCCCTGATTTCCCTTGATTCTAGTTTTCCTGGTTCCTCTTGATGCCACAGTTGGTTGAATGGGGCCTTGCTGTGAAGGGCTGTCATGCTCACCTCAGCTCTGGAATTCGGCTCTTTTGTCCATGTTTGAACCCAGGCTGTAATGAAGTCAGGACCTGAGTGACCCTGATGAAACCCAAACTGAACCTCAGTGAGCAGGTTATTGCTTGATAGCACTGTTCCAGTGCTGTTGATAATACTTTAGATTGCTTCATAGAGTCATACTGCATAGAAACAGACCCTTTGGTCCAACCAGTCCATGTCAACCATAATCCCAAACTAAACTAGTCCCACCTGACTGCGCTTGGTGTAAATCCCTCCAGATATTTATTATTCATGTACTTATCTAAATGTCATTTAAACATTGTAACTGTACCTGCATTCACTACTTCCTCTGGAAGTTCATTCCATACACAAACCACCCTGTAAAAATAAATGAAAATTTCCCCTCTTTTTTTTTTAAAATCCTTCTCTTCTCACCTTTTAAAAAATATGCCTGCTAGTCTTGAAATCCCCGACTATAAGGAAAAGACACCTGCCATTCACCTTGTCTATACTCATTTATAAATTTTTATAAGGTCACCTCTCAACCCCCAAGGCTCTAGTGGATAAATGTCCCAGCCTATCTGGCCTCGGCTCTGACTCAAAATATTACTAATCAAGCATAGATGAATGGGGTGGTAATTAGTCATGTTTAATTTGTCCTGTTTTTTGTGAATGGGACATGCCTGGGCAATTTTCCATATTGTCAGGTTGTTGTCAGTGTTTTACCTATACTGAAACAGCTTGACTAGGTGTGCAGCAAATGCTGGAGCACAAGTCTTCATTACTATTACCAGAATGATGTCAGGGCCCATAGCCATTGCAGTATCCAATGTTACCAACTGTTTCTTGCTATCACGTGGACTAAATTGATTTGCCTGAAGACCCCTGGAGGAGGCTGAGTTGGATCTTCTTGCTGAACTTGGTTGCAAATGTTTTAGCCTTATCTTTTGCACTGGTGTGCTGGGCTCTTTCGTATTTGAGGATGGCAGTACTTGTGGAGCATCCTCCTCTAGTGAATTGTTCAATTGTCCAACATCATTCATGGCTGGCTGTGGTTGGACTGCAGAGCTTCAGTCTGATTCATTGGTTGAGGGTTCACTTAACTTTGTCTGTTACTTGCTGTTCATCCTGTTTGATACAGAAGTCTAAGATAATAAGGTGTAGCACTGGATGAACA
>JAHRHZ010000145.1:27222158-27320053 GCA_024137785.1 Ginglymostoma cirratum | reverse complement strand
ACCCGAAACGTCAGCCTTCCTGCTCCTCTGATGCTGCTCGGCCTGCTGTGTTCATCCAGCTCTACACCTTGTTATCTCAGATTCTCCAGCATCTGCAGTTCCTACTATCCCTGATACAAAAGTCTTCCTGCTTTGTAGTTTTGCCAGGTTGACGACTCATATTTTTAGGTGAGCCTGGTGCTGTTCTTGGCATGCCCTCCTGCATGTTTCATTGAACCAGGGTTGATCCTTTGGCTTGGTGGTAATGTTTGAGTTGGGGATACATGTCGCTAAGTTTGTAGATTTTGTTGGAGTACAGTTTTGCTGTTGATGGCCCTGGATGCCCAGTCTTGAGTTGCAAGATCTATTGAAGTTTACCTCATTTAGCACAGTGATAGTGCCGTACGATACAATGGAGGATATCATCAATGTAAAGATAGGTTCTCAGATGGTCAGACAAGGTAAAAATGACAGATTTCTTTCCCTAAAAGACGTTAGTGAGCCTGATGTATTTTTACAATTGACAATAGTTTCATGGCCATCATTAGCATTTTAATTACAGTTTTATTGAAATTCTATCATCTGTCCTTGTGGTTTTTGAACCTGGGTCTCTGGATTACTAATCCACCAATATTACCAGTACACCATAACCACCTTTTTTGTTCGATAATGTCTCTGCACATCACCACCATGGGATGTCTTACTACATTAAAGGTGCGATACTAATGTAGATTTGTTGCTGTAGAAGCTTGGAGGAGAAATTCAGAGGCCAGCATTTTGGAAATAAAGAGCCACTGTAATATCCAGTTCGAATCTGGCTGTCTGCAGACTTCACTGAACAGCTTTTAAAATGTGTAAACGTTTAGTTTCCGGATTCCATTTCAGAAATATCTTGGGCAACCTGCTTTAAAACTGGATGGCCCAGTCTAACCCAGATAGGGAGCAAACCCAGCCCCAAGGCTGCATATGACATTACCTCCCTGGTATGTGCATCAAGTAATATGACAATGTCAAAAGATTTAATTTAACAAACTTAAGATCAACCAGGATTACCACCCACCTTACTTAGGACTGGATGATGTTTTATGAGTAGGTTGTTGGTTAATTCTAAACTGAAAACAATGCATGTGAAAGTCTCACTCACTATTCTGCCCAAGGTTTGGTTTAAGATGATGAAATGTGAAAACTATATATAGCGTATCCAAATCCAGCTTTTGCCTAGCAGTACAGTCCAGACTAGTCCACAAAGGTCAGAATTTTCTGTGAACTAGGATGAAAATAACTGAAATAAAAACAGAAACCATTGGAAATACTCAGCATCTGTGGAGAGAGAAAAAATTGACATTTGATAATGACGCTGAACGTCAGAAATCCAAAATGTTAACTCTGTTTTCCTGTCTCTACAGATGCAACCAGACTAACTTAGATTCTCACCAGCATTTTCTGCTCTTCAGATTTTCTAACCTCTCGTGTATCCTCCCTTTGAGCACAATAATTGGATTGATTTGTAGTAATAATTAATAGACCTGAGCATTGAGAATGGGACCTCAATTATTAATTTTACTTGCAAAACATGTTAATATTTAAGCTATGAGAACATTTTGTTCATTTATAGATTTAAGGTACAGTTTGAATCAGTGATGCTTTCAGATAATGACCATGACTTTCCCCTTTGGTTGAAATAACTGCCAATGCTTTCTCCTCTGTTTAAGACAACCAAGAAAATTGCAAGGAAGTGTGGTTTTGGAGCCATGAACTATCGGCCAATCCTAACACTTTTTTGCATCAATCCTTAACTTGCCAGTGGATCAAGTATAAACATCAAAAGCCAATATTTCACGTGTGGAATTCATAATATGGTTAGGATGTACTGATTTGTTCTTACAGCATTTCAATCCACCTACTTGGTCCTGAATTAGTAGGACTGACTTTCCTCCTCTGACTGACACATGCACAATGATCCACATTACCACCTGTAAATCCATGTTTCTGTAATGCCAAATAGTAAATTTAGTGTTTAAACCCTGAATCACTATATTTTTGTTATAGTTTTCAAAATGAGTTGGATAATATGCAAACAGAGAATTTTCAGTGTTACAGGAAAGAAGTGGGTGCTAGTGGGACCAGCTGAGTTGCTTTTCGGAGACTGTATAGATACAATGGGCTGAACTGGCTACTTCTGTGCTGTAACTGTTCAAGGTGAGAAACAGAATCACGAGTGTATGAAAATTATCAGTTGATATGCAGAATATCAATGCTGAGCATGTCAATACACCTTTTGTGTGTCATGCTAGTAAGAAACCATTTGGGGAATTTTCTTTTTAAACGTCTTCTGTATGCTTTGATCAGAGGTTGAGGTGCCTTTGCTGGTTGAACTGCTGGCTGATGTGAAATGAGTGCTTCACCAGAGTCTGTACATCAACCATAACTCATCAGAAATGTTTGTTGTGAATTAGCACAAAAGGGTTCTGCGTCATTCTGAGGTCAGGAGCATTGTGACAATTTGGCTAGGAATTTGTCCTCCCAGTGGCTAGTTTTTTTTTGTACTAATGTGAGTGGTTTTGAAGGTCATTTGGCTGATGGTGGTATTGTGGAACAATTTGACTAAGTCTGTTCTGTAACGCCTCTGACACTAGAGTTTATTGAGAAGCTGGTCAATTTGCAGCGTGTCAAACATTGCATGAGATAATAAAACTTTTATTGTAAGGAGAGGATCTATGAGATTGGAGTTAGGCTGTGTTACTTTTGGAGGAGGGAAATCCAAGTGAAAGTGGCATGAAGTGCAAGGAATCTATTATTGTCCATAGTGTTCGCCTCTCTGAAAGATGAATGACTGCTGTTATCACTATAATTTCATCATCAAGTTATGTAAAATGGAGTAGGTTTTAGGGTTTTGTAGCAAAAGTGGTTTTCATGTGCTTATTGAGAATCTAATGATACTTCCGTCAGTATCATTGCACATGAAAGTGGCTTTTGCATACGTGGAAAACATCCAGAGGAGCAAGGCATTATATCACAGTATTATTCTCTAGATGTGTGCTTGTGGTTTTGATTTAAATGTTACAGTTTCTATTTGAGTGTTTGGAGCAAATAGTTACGTACACAGGATCATACTTTTGAAGTGAAAGTGCATATTGTCATTTTTCGTGAGCTGACAAGTGAGCAGAGTGAAAGTAAATTGAGTGACATAAAAGGGCTGGATTGTTCTGATAGAGTGAGAGGGAGGACTATGGAAATAATTGAAAGTGCATTGCTATATTTAGTACAGCAGGTCTTATATTGTGGCATATGTGTCATTATTTCTTTTGATTTTTATTAAAATCAAGATAACAATATTGAAATGAAAATGTTAAGTATGCACTGCCACTGCTGCTGTATGATCATGCCATGAACCTCTGTGATAAGGCAGCAATACTGGGCTTAATTTTTGTTATTCAATCATACTTGAATATTTCTGTATGAGATAATAACACTTCCTTACCTAACAAGTAACTCTATGTTCTCCAACTGAAACTCTGAATGTAACCAGTATTGACTTCTGTTTCTAAGATCACCCTGCTTAATGACCTTAAGTCACGCTTTGAAGTGATGTTGGCAAACCAACATCTGGCATAGCTTTAGCGATAACGGAGGAAATATTCCCCGATGACTGCTCCGATCTAGAGGCATTGCTTTGGTCAAAACTCTGAACAAATGACTGACTGGTGCTTGAGATGCATAACACTACTCCGCCAGGAACCACTGAACAGGTCTTATATGGGAGGTCCGAAAACTCCAGCAAAATTCTACATAACCAGCTTGATTTTAATGTAAATGTGTTTGCAAAGAGGGTTCTTGTGACACACCAGTAGTCTTCCTACCGCTAGATCAGGAGACCTGGGTTCAAGTCCCACCTGCTCTAGAGGTGTGTAATAATATCTCTGAGCAGGTCGACTAGAACATTTCTGTAAAGTGCCCACTGTTAAGGGGCTGATTTAACTGATTCTGCATTTCCAACAGGGAATCCACATCAAAACTCTGTTTTTGAGGACCTATCCCTCTCACTGACACCTTTGGTGGAACAATGAGTATTTTCTTTGTCATGAGCAAGTGTTTGTTCCACAACCCACTGCACAAAAAACTTCTTAATTCTGCTTAAACATGCAGCTTCTGAATTCCACTGTTCTACAGCAGATTATCTGAAACTTCACATTCTTTCTAGAAGTCTTCCACAGGATATTGGCATGGCTGTCTATTTGTTGCCCATCCCTAATGTCTGTCTTGAACTATTGTAGCCCACATGGTGTCGATACATAATAGTTCTCTCAGGAAGAGAGCTCCAGGATTTTGACCCAATGACAATGAAAGGATGGTGATTTAATGGTGTATGCTTGCTGAAAAATCTTCATGTGGCGATGTTTTCATGCCTGCTACCTTTGTTCTTATAGGTGGCTGTGGTCATGGGTTTTGAAAGTACTATCAAAGGTATTTTGAGTTAACGTAATGCTAATGCAAATGCATCCAGTTGATGGTGCACTTTGCCGTCACTGTGCATCAGTTTTGGAGTGAATGAAAGTATGATGTGGATGAGATGCCACTTCAAAGCGGGTTGCTTTGTCCTGAATGGTATTCTAACCACTTGAGTGTTGTTGAAGCCAGACTTATCCAGGCAAGTGGAGGGTAGTCTATCACACGCCTGATTTTTGTCTTGAAGCTCGTGGGCAAGCTTTGAGGAGTCACGAGCTGAGTTGCTCACCTCTGACCTGCTGTTATAGCAACAGAATTTATATGGCTGATTCGGTTCAGACTCTGGTTAATTTTAATTCCCATGATGTTAATACTGAGTGAGTTCACTTCATGGAGGCCAATATCCCATCACTAAGTCACCTTTTCTTTACATGGACACAGTGCATGGACTCTGACCAGCTAGCTTAGAGCCGGTCCCTGGAGTGAGGAGAATCTCGGAGATTGGCTCCCTGATTGGCCCCTGGTTAAAATCCCCAATTGGGGAACCCTTACTCAATGAGATCTACCTTGCCCTTATTCCAATCACTACAGTGTGGGATTCAAGGATGTTCATGCATTGAAGTGAGCAGGATATAGTTGGATTCAATCTCTATTGAGATGGTCATTGCCTGACACTTGTGTGACATATAACTAACTTGTTACTTAGTCCAATTCTGAAAGTTGTCCAGGTCTTTCTGCATATGGACACAGACTTTTTTCAGTATCTGACAAGTCTCAAAATATGTTGAACATTGTATACCAGAAGCAAATATCCTCACCTAGGAACACTTGCAATCATGTCCTGGGGCTGAAATGATTGACCTCTGACAACCATAACCATCTTTCTTTGCATCACATGGAGTGTTTTCCCCCAATTCCCATTGATTCCAGTTTTGCTCAGGCTCCTTATTGCTTCTTTGTCAAGGGCAATCTCATTCACCTCACTTCTGGAATTCGACCCTTTTGTCCATGTTTGAATGAAGTCTGTCGTGGTATCAGGAGCTGAGAAACCCTGGAAGAATCTGCACTGTGTCAGTGAACTGTCATGGACAGATTGAGAATTTTAAAACAAATGTCTCAATTCTTACCACGTATCCATAAGAAGATTCTTGTTTTAATTTATTCATTTTTTAAAAAAAGAACAGTGTGGGCATATTGCCCTCATTGCCTATGTTTGAGAGTTCTGACTTAAAAGGACCAGAATAACACGGGTAAATTTAAAGCAGAACTAGTGTTTATCACACATACTCCAGGCAGTGGAGACCTCATACAAAAAGATTCGTACAAACATACATGGGGCGATGGAATCAGAAAGATGAAGAGACATTTCAACCAACAGTGACTTAAGTACGAAAATAAGAGGGGTACTAACTTATCAATGTCCTTGCTTTAAAAATGGAGTGCAAAGTTGGAGTTAGCAGTCTGGAATTCCTGGGGTTCTGAAGAAGAGTCATTTGTTCAAAACATTAACTCTGTTTCTCTCTCCAGCACTTTGTTTTTGTTTCTGTTTCTATTTCAGATTTCTAGCATCCATGGTATTTTGCTTTCATTTCACTGGAATTCCTTTGTGGGAATGGGTCGTGTGACTCACCAGCAGTTGAGTTTTTGAGAGTATGTCCTCTTCAAAAACCTTTGCAAAACCTTTGCAAGTCCTTTTGAGGAGGTTTTGCTGAGATGTGACTTCTGCTTGAGTTTGTGACAAAAGGAAGTTTTTATTTGCAGAATGCAAAATACAGATGGTGGCTGCTCTTAACAGGCCAGAAGCTTTTCCTTTGTAACCCAGAGCTAGGTATGTTGGTCTTGCAGTGTATGTGGCATAAAGCAGTGCTAACCACTTAACTGCAAAATTGACTGAATAAAGTTCCGAACGTGTGGGCAACAATCAAGAATAGGCCATTTGGCCCCTTGACCCCTCTCCACCATTCAATGCAAACAGCTGTTTTGTGGTTTGAATTCCACATTTTCATTTATCCCTAATGACCTTTGTTAGGCCCAATACTGTGGGAGTCGAGTGACCAAGCTTCCAGTCTCATCAAGAGGTACATGAAGCAATGATTGGCTGATATTGATGACTTGGAACTTCTGGAAAGTTACTGCCAAGTCCAGCCACATGAGTGCATCAACCATCTTTCTGGGGCTGTTGAATGTGTTTTTAAATCAGTTACTGAATATACGTATTAACAATTTTCTTTATTGCATTTATGATAGAGAGCAACAACTTGCTCTATGTGTTGTTTGGTAACACTGTCAGTGATGCCTTCTATCACTATGCTGATGATCAGAAACAGCCTGACTGGATGGTAATTGGTTGGGTTGGATTTTACCTGCTTTTTGATATATTTGGCAATTTTCCACATGGCTAGGTAGATGCCAGTGTTACTTTCTTTTAAATCATCATGGGATATGGGTGTCCATGGCTTGGCCAGTCTTTATTGCCTATCCGTAATAGTCAACCTGTCTTCTAAAACTGCTGTGGTCTGTATAAGTACACCCACTGAGCTGTTCTGTTTCAGTGTTAATGCAGGAATGTTATTAGGGCCTATACCCTTTGCATCATCTGGTGTCTTCAGTTTTTCTTGGTATGACGTGGAGGGAATCGAATTGACTGAATGCCGTCATCTGTCATGCTGGGTGGAGGCCCAAGATTGATGTGCTGGAATCTGCCATCGTTGATGAAGGGCATAATTGTGGAACCTTCTGTTCTAAATAGTTGTTTAACTGCTGCCTAGCTATCATGACTGAATGTGGCAGGATTGCAGAGTTGAGATCTAATCCATTGGTTGTGGGGTGTCTGATGCATGCTATTTATGCTGGTTGGTAAGTCAGTAGACCTGTGTTACAGCTTCAGAGTTTACACCTCGTATTTAGGTAGGCCTTGTGTTGAATTCTGGCATTCTGTCCTGCAATTCTACATTGAACCAGAGCTGATCCTAGCCTTAATGGTAGTGACAGTTTGGGGACTTTACCGAGGTTACAAATTGTGGTTAAATACAATTCTGCTGCTAATGGCCCACAGTATAGTCTAAGGCCTGTTTGAAACCTCTTCCATTTGACACATGATAATGGCCACACAACACAATGGAAGATCTCCTCAGTGTGAAGATAGGACTTTGCCTTCACATGGGCTGCACGGTGGTCACTCCAACTGATACTGTCATGGACAGGTGCATCTGTGACAAGCAGATTGGTGAGACTGATATCAAGTTGGTATTTCCTCACTGTTTGCTGCACACCCAGTCTGGAACTGTGCACTTTATGACTTAGCTATTGAGTCATCTTTGGTGATGGTCATTGAAGTCTCCAACCTAGAGGGAATTCATGTACTTTGGTGAATCAGTACTCCTCCATGTTTTACACAATCGAAAGGAGGGGTAGGTGAATGGGGGTAATTGGCAGTAGATTTCCTGGCCCATATTTGACCTGATATCGTTCCAGGTTGTGGGTGTCCAAATTGATGATGAGGACTCTCAAAGAACCTCTGTCTCCATTATTTACCACTGTGCTAATATCTGAAATATATGCAGATTTGTTGTGGATCAACAGAAATTATGTTAAATTGGAGAAAGATGACTCCTCCAGTACTAGTGGGAGCAGTGGATACTGCCGCTTTTATGTGATGTGTTTAATGACTGCCGCAGACGAGCTGCAGTGGCATTTACAACAGGCGGACGATGGAAAGCCTGCCAATCAAATAGGTGGAGTTGCATTCCTTTAAACACTGCTAGTAATTCGCGGAGGCTTTCACCAGGAATATTTGCTTGCACCCTTGGCAAGGTAGATGGGGTGAACAGTGGCTTGTCAGGGAGGTGGGGGAGTTTGGGTGCAAGACCAGGAGACTGGAGGAAGTGGCTTTTTACAGTAGATAATGAGTTCCTGTGACTGAGGGACCCCATCCCTTGCAAGGCCATAGGTAAACCTGATTGGTTCTTCCTGGTTAGCCTTCAGGAAGAACAGGATGCCTGTGTGAGCCTACCATTGAATCTTTGTGGGCTGAGGTTATTGATCTCGAGTGAGTTGTTAACGAGCGGAATAAACATCCTGCCAGAAGTGGGTGGGATTTGAGATTTGTACCTTCCTCCCTGCAGCCCCATTTAAATGTTTGCCTGCTGCTGGCAATTGGACATAGGCCTCCTGCCTGATTCACTTGCCATGTGCCGACTGCAGAGGACTCCATGAAATTCTGTCATTACTTTTTATTTTGTTTTGAACGCACAGAAGTGGGCAATAGGGATAACTCTGCCATCTGTAAACTTGGGGCACAAAATCAGGGAAAACTGACTCATTTCAGAAGTAGTGGACTTTGAGATTATCAAGTCAAAGTTTTCACCAATATGATGGCAACCAATGATAAAATTAATCCTGCAAAATTGTCCACTATGGTCAGAGATTTAAAGCGCAGGAGATCTAGAAGGAAGACGAAGCACGAGGGAAACTTGTGAATCTGAAGCATATTGGAACTATGTCGGAGAGGGTGCAAAATATTCCCAAAAGGGAGAGGGATCAGCAGGAGGTTGTTGTACACATTAGAACTAACGACATTAGAAGAGAAAAGGATGAGATTCTGAGGTGACAATATAGGAAGTTAAAAAGGAGGTCCTCGAGTGTAGTAATATCTGGGTTACTCCCAGTGCCGTGAGGGAGGGTAGAAATAGGGAGATCGAGTAGATGAATGCATGGCTGAGGAGCTGGTGCAGGGAGAAGGATTGGATCATTGGAATCTCTTCTAGGGTAGAAATGACCTCCATAATAATGACAGATTGCACCTGAATTGGAAGAGGACTAATAGACTGTTGGGGAGATGTGCTGAAGCTGCTTGGGAAGATTTAAACTAATAAGGGGTGGGGGGTAGGGTGGAGATCCCAGGGGGATTGTGAGGAAAGAGATCATTCTGAGACTGGTACAGTTGGGAAAAGGAGCAAGTCAAATAGTCAGGGCAGGCAGGAACAAAGCAGAGAACAAGGTAGGACTGATAAATTAAACTGCATTTATTTCAAATCAAGAGGCCTAACAGGTAAAGCCAACGGACTTGGGGCATGTTTTGGGAACGTGGGACTGGAATATCATAACAATCACAGAGGTGGCTCAGGATGTTCCTGGGTATAGACGCTGTAGGAATGATAGAAGGGGACAGCAAAAGAGGAGGGTAAGTGGCATTTTTGATTAGGGATAACATTATGGCTGTACATAGGGAGGATATTCCTGGGAATACATTCAGGGGAGTTATTTGGATGGAACTGAGAAATAAGAAAGAGATGATCATCTTGACACCTCAATAGTCAGCAGGAAATTGAGAAACAAATTTGTAAGGTGATCTGTTATCTGTTAGAATAATAGTGTGGTTGTGGTAGGGTATTTTAACTTCCAAATATAGTGTTAGGGGCTTGGAAGGAGAGGAATTTAAGTGTGTAAAAGAAAATTTTCTGATTTCGGTATGTGGGTGTACCTGCTAGAGAAGGTGCAAAATTTGACTTGGGACACTTGGGAAATAAGGTAGGGCAGGTGACTGAGGTGTCACTGGGGGAGCACTTTGGGGTCAGTGACCATAATTCTATTAGTTTTAAAACAAATGATGGAAAAGGAAAGTTCTAAATTGGAGAAAGGCCAATTTTAACAGTATTAGGCAAGAACTTGCAAAAGTTGATTTTTGTAGGGGGTGGGGGTGGGGGTGGGGGGTGTGGTGGTAGATGTTTGCACGTAAAGGGACGGCTGGAAAATGGAAAACCTTCAAAAATGAGATAATGGGAGTCCTGAGACGGTATGTTCCTTTTAGGGTGAAGGGCAAGGCTGGTAGGTGTCGGGAATGCTGAATGATTAGAGAAATTGACATTTTAGCCAAGAATAAGAAGGAAGCATATGTCAGGTATAGACAGCAGGGATTGAGTGAATCTCCAAAAGAGTATAAAGGCAATAGGAGTATACTTATGAGGGAAATCAGGAGGGCTAAAAGGGAATGTGCGATAGCTTTGGCAAATAGGGTTAAGGAGAATCCTAAAAGATTCTACAAATACATGAAGGACAAAAGAGTAACTAGGGAGAGAATAGGGTCCCTTAAAAATCAACAGGGCCACCTATGTGTGGAACTGCAAGAGATGGGTGAGATACTAAACGAATATTTTGCACCAGTGTTTACTGTGGAGCAGGATATGGAAGATACAGTACTTGGGGAAATAAATAGCGACATCTTGAAAAATGCCCATATTACAGAGGTGGTCGTGCCGGACATAAAGGTGGATAAATCCCTTGGACCCGATCAGGAGTACCCTAGAACTCTCCGGGAAGTGAATGCTGAGCCCCGGCTGAGATATTTGTATCACTGATAGCCACAGGTGAGGTGCTGGAAGACTAGAAGTTGGCTAACGTGGTGTATTATTTAAGGAAAGGGAAAGCTGGGAAACAATAGACTGGTGAGCCTGGTGTCGGTGGTGGGCAAGTTGTTAAAGGGAATCCTGAGGGATAGGATTTACATGTATTTGGAAAGGCAAGGATTAATTAAGGATAGTCAAGATGGCTTTGTGTATGGGAAATTGTCTCACACTAACTTGATTGAGTTTTTTTTTAAAGTAATGAGGATTGATGAAGGCAGAGCGGTGGATGTGATCTCTATGGACTTCAGTAAGGCATTCAACAAAGTTCCTTATGGTAAACTGGTTAGCAAGGTTAGGTCACATGAAATAGAGGGAGAACTAGCCATTTGGATACAGAACTGGCTTGAAGGTAGAAGACAGAGGGTGATGGTAGAGGGTTGCTTTTCAGATTGGAGGCCTGTGATAGTGGTGTGCCACAAGGATCAGTGCTGGGTCCACTGCTTTTCATTATTTATATAAATGATGTGGATGTGAACATAGGAGGTATGGTTAGTAAGTTTGCAGATGACACCAAAATTGGGGGCGTAGAGACGAGCAAAGAAGATTACTTCAGAGTACGATGGGATCTTGATCAGATGGGCCAATGGGTCGAGGAGTGGCAGATGGAGTTTAAACTAGAGGGCATAGGTTTAGGGTGAGTGGGAAAAAATTTAAAAGGCACCTAAGGGGCAACTTTTTCATGCAGAGGGTGGTGTGTGTACGGGATGAGCTGCCAGAGGAAGTGGTGGCGACTAGTACAATTACAACATTTAAAAGGCATCCTGGATGGATATATGAAGAGGAAGGGTTTAGAGGGATATGGGCCAAATGCTGGCAAATAAGACTAGATTAATTTAGGATATCAGGTCAGCATGGATGAGTTAGACCGAAGGGTCTCTTTCCATGTTGTGCATCCCTATGGCTCTGACTCTAAACACTAAGGCAAGTCACTGAAGTAAATAAATATTAAATATGTATAAATCTAATATCTATAATATCTATAAATATGAACAAGAAACAAATGGATGTATTTCTGGACAGGGAAGGGATTTACTTGAGAAGGTGGAGTTGATTAAATGAAGAAAAGGTTCAGACTTGTTGGTGCTGATGGATTTTTCAGATTCCTTGAAAACTATTCACGTATGGAATTATCTGATACTTCAACGTACTACAAAACAGCAAGTCAACTCAAGGATTCCAACAAACCTCATCAGGATTATAGTTTGATTACTGTGCCAAGATATCCAGATGTTATCAAAAACAATGTATGACTTCAAAAGAGAGAGATGCTACAGAACTGGTTTATGGGGCAAGAGCTCTATTGATCAAAACTAATATGCATAACAAAAGAAGTAAAACCAAGTTGAAACTGAAATATAAAGCATGCAAAAATCCAAGCTAAAACAGATTTTAGGGAACAGGACAGATATGACGAACAGCAAAGGTTGACAAAACAGGTAGTAAGAGCTCCGCATGAAAGAATATGATAAACAGCCTGCAAGGGAAATGAAAATCAAGAGAGAACCTTTACAATTACATTGGGATAAAAGGGCATGATCAAGACTGATGTGAGCCCTTTAAAAACTAAAGACCGTGATATATTCAATGAAAATAAGGGAAAAAAGTAATGAATTTAGTGGAGGAACAGGATAGAATGACAGATATCCTAAGCAAATAATATTGATCAGAAAACGGGAGCTTAATAAACATTAGTGAAAGCTAACCAGAGGTTAACCAAAGCTAAGACTAGAGGACATAGTCTCAACATTAGAGCCAAACTAGGAGACAATTCTACAATTCTTACAAGTTTGGAACTCTCACAAAGAGCCATTTATGTTAGACCAGTTCTAATTTTATATCTGAACATTGTTATCCAAACATATCCAAAGAAGAGGCGTGGGGCAGATGTTGGTGAATGGACCTAGGTCAAGCCGTGATCTCATGGAAAGATGCATGGGAAGCTAAATGGCCTTTCCTTGGTCCTTTGCTCCAAGACTGTTCACCTGACTTTGGCCATTCATCCAGAAAGAGACTTCATTCCTTTCAACACAAATCCATGTTTTTCTTTCCAGCAGTTCCTTGACTTCTCTCCAGACATCCTTGGAGTGGGTCAGGGTCTTATGTGAAGAGCTGCTGAATACAATTTTACCTCCACGTTTTGCTGATTTGAGCCTATGCTATCTTGGATTAGCATGACGTTATGCCCTGACTTGACTTCATTGAATTATTTACATTCATTTAGAAAGAATAGCAGCACCTTAGTTGCCTCTTTTCAAGCCTAAGTGTCCAACAATTTCTCCTCATTGAGCAATCAGAGATGTTAAGCTCCCAGATCTGAAATTGACTGGTTTCCTTCTCCCACCTTTCTTAGAGTGGAAAGATGCAGATGTTACTCCAATCTACAGGATGTGATCATGTAATAATGTTTCAGTGTAGTTGGGATATGAATATTGGCAACATCACTGGTAGCTCTTCCTTGCTTTTCAAAGTTGTGCCACTGGATCTTTTTCATGTACCTATGTGGAGACGGATCTGTTTTGGTGTAACAGCTCACATTAAAAACTCCCTTTTAACAGTGTAGTGCCCTCTCAATACTGCACAGAACTGCAACTTAAATTATGTGTTCTAATCTTTGGAGAGTGACTTGAACACACAATCTTTTGACTTGGAACTAAGCTCCTTTCCACTGACCCACAATTGGAGTGATCTGAATGGGGCGGCAGTTCGTTGATTCAGCAGCCTCCATTGTAGCGCAGTTAAAAGTGGACCAGTCCACTGTTCTGACCATACCTACTGGTTTCAGGTTGTCTCAGGAGGGAGTCACGCAGGAGAAATGGATATCCTGTGAAGCTGGAGATAATCATTGCACATGGCTGTACTAAAGATTTTTATCATCTGACTAATGAGCATGTATGTTTGACACCTGGGACCAAGTTGCCTGGCTATAAGCTGCCTTTGGGGAGGAGTATGGACTTTAAAATGGATTATCTAAGGAGAGGAAAGTACTTAAAATATGCTATTTTTTGCCCCCCCCCAATCAACCTATCTTCCCCATTCACTGCCAGTTACATTGCGAGTAGTACTACAATGGCAGTGATCTAAAAATATTGGAAGGCAAATCAGCATTGCTAAACAAAGAGTAAGAATGAATTTTATATTTATTTTGCTCAGACTGATGAGTTTAATTAATGTTCTTGGACCTTCCCATGGGAGTCAAATTAATTGTGGGATATTTGCTTGTTCTGCAGGAAGCAGATTCCTTGTTGACAGTAGAGACTAATAGTAAGCCCGTGTAGTCTTTTTTAAAAAATACACAGATTGGGGAATGAGGCTGTAACTATACAACAGAGTACAGTAATTAAATTATGGGTCTTATTCAGTGGCAGGCTGTCCAAATATTTCTTCTTTGTAGTTACTGATTTATTGTTCAACACGCCTGACAGTTAGGCACATGAGGATTTAAATACTTTGTTGACATGGTAGGGAATACAGAAAATAGCAAAATGTTACAGCTGTCTATGGTGCTCAGCATTTCTATGCATTTTTTCTCCCCCTCTGCTTTTTTTTTTTTGACGCAATGGCTATGACTTGCCAGCCTGCTTCTGAACTATGTCAAAGCCCAGCCATATTAAGTAAGATGAACCAGGGCAGGACCTACACACTTAATAGTAGGGTCCTGGGAAGTGTTGTAGAAAAAAGAGATCTAGGGATATAGGTACATAGTTCCTTGAAAGTGGAGCCGCAGATAGACAGGGTGGTGAAGGCATTTCGCATGCTTGTCTCCATTGGTCAGAGCACTAAGTCCAGGACTGTACAAGACTGTACAAGCTGTACAAGACATTGGTGAGACCACCTTTAGAATACTGCACTCAGTTTTGGTCGCCCTGCTATAGAAGGATGTTATTAAACTGAGGATGCAAAAAAGGTATACAAAGTTGTTACTGAGACTGGAGGGTTTGAGTTTTCAGGAGAGGTTGGGTAGGCTGGGACTTTTTCCCCCCCCCCGGAGCATAGGAGGCTGAGAGGTGACCTCCTTCGAGATTTATAAAATCATGAAGGGTGCAGATAAGGTGAATAGTCAAGTCCTTCTTCCCCAGGATAGGGGAGGCTAAAACTAGAGGGCATAGGTTTAACATGAAGAGGGAAAGATTTAAAAGGGACCCGAGAGACAACTGTTTCATACAAAGGGTGGTGCATGTATGGAATGAACTGCCAGAGGAAGTTGCAGAGGCAAGTACAGTTACAACATTTTAAGACGTTTCAACAAGTTCGTGGATAGGAAATGTTTAGAGGGGTATGGGCCAAATACAAGCAATTGGGACTAGTTCAGTTTAGGAAGTCTGGTTGGCATGGATGAGTTGGGCTGAAGGGTCTGTTTCCGTGCTGTAAGACTCATAATGATACTTGCTTCCTCCTCCTATTTCCTGCAGTTAGAGACAGACAACGTGGAGTATCCATGCCTATCTTAACCATCTCCAAACGAGATCTGACTTATTCTTTCTCCCTAGTGCATTAGTGATGCTCAATGCCAAGGAGGCCTGCCTATTCCTTGTGAACAGCATTCCTAGAGATAGCAAGAGATCCAATTGGTATTTAAGCTACTCAAAGGCTGTTTACAGATGAGCAATTGCATATGATCAGTTACTTATTACAGATGGCTAAAAAAATTATTCAGCGACAAGATTAAATGTTGGCGCAGGTCTCCAAGCTGTTTTGCACCCCTCTTTTTCTTCCTGTTCAAATGGATTACTCGGAATTCTTGAGAAATTGAAGAATTCCAATGTTTATTTTGTTCCTCTGGCCTTTCCTGTGTATCACTTTCAAAACAGTCGGGAGTTGACCGAACACAGCACTTCTTGCAGGATTTTATAATGTACCCATCATAATTGTCAGAAATCGTTAATGCCCCATGTGCTGACGTATGTTATGAGGTTTGGATTTATGATGTTGAGAGTCATTGAGATGGATGTTAAAATATCACACTTTCCTGCTTCTGGCTTAGCCTGGCACTCTAGTCTGGACTTTGCAGAATAATTTTTCTCCTTTTTAGCCTTTATCCTGTTTGCAATTTCCCATTTTTCAATTCTGTCTCAATCCGCTCCTGCCCTTTTAAAAAAGTGTTTAAAAGTCTGTCTTTTTTCATCAGCATCCCATTGCTCAGAAGACTTATGACTGGAAGTAAAATTAGTTTTGATTTCCATTCTGTTCAAATAACATAAGTCTTGGTCTTTTATTCCTCCCTTGTATTTTTCCAGAATGGTAGCAGTGAGTGAAACAGGGAATGTGCATTAATTAAGTCCCATTCTCTGGGAAGGTGCACTGATTTTCTACAGTTTTCTGGTGACATGGAAAACTTGAATACTGAGGTGGCTAGCCTTCTGGTTAAGGTTAACATCTCAACACTGCTGATGAGAGCCAGTAAGTGACAAATGACATCAATGACAAACCATGCTTTCCATCATAACAAAAAGTGATGTACATCAGGCTACTGGGAGTGGGGTCTCCTTTGATCAATAAATATTATGGTATCTGGCTTGTAACTGTTGTGGTGTTTTTCATAGTTTGTTCATTTCAAAATAAGATTGATACATGTTTCAGAATGACAAGTAAAGTTCTTTTAAGGTTAATTTTAGTTTGTACATAAACTACAAAAGGTAGAGCATCTGTTGCCATGTCACTTTAAACCAAGATGGATAATGGTGTCTTTGTGTAGATGTCTCTTCCTGTTTATTCCAGTAAGTACATCAATCACAAAATCTTCAAGATGATGATTTAACTCCTTGGAAAGGCAGGGTTCCACATTTCCAGTAATTAGCTGGTTATGACTGGTGATGTCCTAGCACAAAGTCGTAGAAATTGCTGTTTATCTGTGATTTAAGAGATCTCAATGTTAGATTCCTCAGATTGTATGTTCAGAATGGCTCCCTGTCCCAAAGTGGGAGAGACACAGCAGGCTCTAAAAGTAATGTGCTGCATAGAAGCTAAATTCAAAGCGTGATGGTTACTTAGTATGAGCGTAAGCCTGGATGTTTTCCAGGTCATGCAACATATGGAAATAGATTATTTCTGCATCTGCAGATTTGTGAATGATGTTGAATGTTGTGCAGTCATCAGCAAATGTTCCCACTTCTTGTGTTATTCCAGAGGGCAGGTGGTTGATGAAGCAGTTAGATGATTGGGCTTAGGACACAACCCTGAAGCACTCCTGTATAGATGTCCTGGGGCTGAGATGATTGACCTCCAACAATCACAACCATCTTTTTGTGCTGGGTATAACCCCATCCAGTGGTGGGCTTTCCCCCTGATTCCCATTGACATCAGTTTTACAAGTCTTAACTTTACACTCAGTCAAATACTGCCTTGACATCAAAGGCAGTCATCTTCCCCTCCTGAGTTTAGCTCTTCTTTTTTTTTCTCTTCCCCCGTCTCGGGGGGGGGGGGGGCCCCAATCTTTGGACCCAGGCTATAATAATAATCTGCAATGTGGGTTACACTGGTCAGGCTAACATCCATTGCAATATATTTCCAAATCCGGATAGTGTGTGGTTTGAAGAGGATCTTGCTGGTGGTGATGCTCCCATCCATCTCCTGCCCTTGTCCACCTCGACAGTAGAAATCATGGGTTTCAAAGGTGCTGACGAAAAGTCTTGGTGAGTTATTCAGTGAATCTTATAGATAGCACACACTGCAGTCACTGTCTGTCAGTGATGAAGGAAGGGAACGGTGAAGGTGGTCGATAGGGTGGCAATCAATTTGGCTGCTTTATCCCAGATGGTGACAAGTTTCTTGAATGTTGTTTTCTGTTGTCACTTAATAGCAGATCATCACTTTGCTGATGATTGACAATAAACAGTGGTCAAGTTTGATTTGACTTGCTTTTTATGGATTGGAATATACCTGGGGAGTTTTACACTGTCAAGTAGATGCCAGAACAAACAGCTTGGCTAGGGGACACACTTAGTTTTGACAAACAGGCCTCAAGGATAACTGCAGGAATGTCTGGGCCCATAGCCTTTGCAGTATCCAGTGACTTCAGCTGTTCCTGATATAGTGTAGAATGATTTGAATTGACTGAATGCTGGATATCTATGGAAGAGAACAGAAATGGATCATCCACTTGACACTGCTCATTGGTTTCAAATGTTTCAGTCCCATCTTTTGCACTGATGTGCTGGGCTCCCGCAGCATCGAATTGGTCGAAGATGGGCATCTGTGATGTCCGAGACTTCAGGAGGAAGCAACATTTGACAATGCTTCTAGAATTAGAATTAAATTTTATTATCATGTGTAGTCAAGTACAGGGATACAGGAGTACAATGTTGCCATTCTTGCTGCCATCTTAGGTACAAAGGTAAGTAGGTACAATATCTTAGGTACACAGTAGAAAAATAAGGAAACAAAGTTAAAAGTTCAATATTGCAGGCCTTCTTAAGGGCTGAGCTGAGTTGGGCTCATACTCCCCACAAGGACTTCATTTTCTCCATTCTAGGCTTGATCTCTTGCTCTTCCCTGCGCAGACTCACTGTCCCCCATAGATAACAAGGTGTGGAGCTGGATGGACACAGCAGGCCAAGCAGCAGCATAGGAGCAGGAAAGCTTGACGTTTCGGGCCTAGACCCTTCATCAGAAAATTTTCTGATGAAGGGTCTAGGCCTGAAACGTCAAGCTTTCCTGCTCCTATGATGGAAACGTCAAGCTTTCCTGCTCCTATGATGCTGCTTGGCCTGCTGTGTTCATCCAGCTCCACACCTTGTTATCTCGGATTCTCCAGCATCTGCAGTACCTATTATCACTGTCCCCCATGCTGGCTTGATCTCTCCACAGAAGGTATGTAGATTAAAGTAAGGGAAAAAAGCTGTGAAGGAAGAAAAATAAAGTCAAAGCAGGCAGAGCAGGAGCCCGCAATGGTGCTCTGCTACTCCGCTGCTATCTTGGAGATCAAAACTGAACAGAACCTTCTATTTAAACTCCTAAGGATTTTGTTATGTTAAAAGTTCTAGATAGTTTTTGTTGGTTGTCGTTGACCTGTTGAAAGGGACCGGTAAATCATCCTTCACTCATACCAAAAAAGTTTTAAAGCAATATGTCAGTATTTCAGCTTCTATAACATGTGTATTATTTCCACAGCTACGCTCTAGCAGATGAAGCCTACAGATCTCTACGAGACCAGGACAAGGACCAGTGCATACTTATCACTGGAGAAAGTGGAGCTGGCAAAACAGGTATCAGTACAATTTGTCTCTGAGCATTAGAGAAAGTTTTAGTAGGGTATTTTTTTAAACAATGGGTCATTTATTAAGACAAATTACAGTGCAGCAGCTCATTAATTGGTTCTGATTGATGGCATGGATCAGTCGCAACTGCTCTGATAAAACCCAATAGAGGTCCTTAAAGTGATGAATAGATTTTGACTGGAGAAAGATAGATGTTTTCACATCTACAGGAGACCAAATTGAAGCAATAAATACAACAGTGTCATTAATAAATCTAATAAGATAGAAGAGAAATGTCTTTTTTCTTTTTGTGGTTAAAATATAGAACTTGCTACTGGTGAGGCACTTGAGGGAATACAAAGATTAGATTATTTAACAGGCAAAGATCCATATATTGGATTAGGCAACAAAAGACTTGGAGATTTACACATGTTTTATTGTGAACCTATAGGTTAGCACAAACACTACATTCTCCATTTCCCTTCTGGACCCTTGCCATGCCCTGAAGCAAGCCACACACTGGGGAAGAACGCAACACTTTGAGTTTATCAAAGGAATAATTTTTAAAAATCACCAAATGAACAAAAGAAAACAAAAATCGTCAATTATGTATTTTATATATAAAAAACCCTACCAATCATCCAACTAATATACAGTATCAGAAACAAAAACTCAGACCACCTTTTTCAAATTATCCTGTTCACTGATGGTATTACAAGCCTCTGGAGCAGGTTGGACCTGAACCCAAGCATCCTGGTTCAGAGGTAGGGACACTACTGCTACACCACAAAGGCCTGAGAGCCAAGTTCTTTTTTCCTTCTTTGCTTTTTATCCTTTTTCTAGAACCTAGCTGTTTTCATTTATATATCTTCTTTATTATAAAAGCTGTCTCAGTGCCAGGGACCCAGGTTCAATCCTAGCTTTGGGTGACTGTGTGGAGTTTGCACGTTCTGCCTGTGCCTTACGTGGGTGGGATGTTCTTCGAGGGTCACTGGAGACATGATGGACCAAATGGCCTCCATCTACACTGTAGGGATTCTATGAACTTGACTCTTTTAAATACAAAGTCCAGCAGGCATCAGCTGCTCTCAGAAAAAGCTCTGGTGCTGTTTTGGTTTACCCTTAAAGGGGCCTGCGTTTCTAGCTTTGATAAAATGATGCAAGATGGGAGGAGACTTGTGCAAAGAATAAACATGAGCAGACATATGAACAAATGAACTTGGAGTCAGCCAGTCAGCACCTTGAGCCCATTCTGTCATTTGATAAAATAATAACTGACCTGATGGCGGCTTCTATTTTCCTGTCTACCCTTAGATTGACGATAACAAGGAAATCAAACCAACTCAACCTTTCTCAAAAAAAAATCATTGACCCTGCCTCCTCCATCCTCTCTTAAAATGGAGATGGCTTACTTCTAAATTGTGTCAGCTGTAATAGACAGGCCATATTGCCTACATGCATGACACAAGACTTCCAAAATAAGCTCTCTACTCTGCTTTTTGTCATTGCAAGTGGTTATCTTCTGAGATATCTATGCTGCTCCAATACTGGCTTCTTGAGCACCTCCAATTTTAATCAAATCAGGGATAGTAGGAACTGCTGATGCTGGAGAATCTGAGATAACAATGTGTAGAGCTGGATGAACACAGTAGGCCAAGCAGCATCAGAGGAGTAGGAAAGCTGACGTTTCAGGTCTGGACCCTTCTTCAGAAATGGGGGAGGGGAAGGGGATTCTGAAAGAAATAGAGAGAGAGGGGGAGGCGGATGGAAGATGGATAAAGGAGCAGATAGGTGGAGAAGAGATTGACAGGTCAAGGAGGCGGGGATGGAGACTGCAACCTTCGGGTGGCATCGTTGTGGCACTGCAGGAGGCCCAGGATGGACATGTCATTCAAGGAGTGAGAAGGGAGAGCTGAAGTGGTTTGTGACTGGGAGGTGTTGTCGTTTGTTGCAAACCGAGCATAGGTGTTCCGCAAAGCAGTCCCCCTCCGCTTGGTTTCCCCGATGTAGAGGAGGCCAAATTGGGAACAGCGGATACAGTATACCACTTTAGCAGATGTGCAGGTGAACATCTGCTTGCTGTGGAAGGTCTTCTTGGGGCCTGGGATGGGGGTGAGGTGGGTGAGGTGGGGGAGGTGTAGGGGCACGTGTAGCACTTCCTGCTGTTGCAGGGAAAAGTGCCGGGTGTGGTGGGGCTGAAGGGGAGTGTGGAGCGGACAAGGCTGTCATGGAGAGAGTGGTCCCACCGGAAAGCAGATAAGGGTGGAGAGGGAAAATGTCTTTGGTGGTGGGGTCGGATTGCAGATGGCGGAAGTGTTGGAGGATGATGTGTTGGATCCGGAGGTTGGTGGGGTGGAACGTGAGGACGAGGGGGATTCAGTTTTGGTTGTTATTGCGGGGAGAGGGTGTGGGGGATGCGTTGTGGAAAATGAGAGAGATATGGTCGAGGGCATTTTCGACCACTGTGGAGGGGAAGTTGCGGTCCTTGAAAAACGAGGACATCTGAGATGTCCGGCAGTGGAATGCCTCCCCTCGGTTGTGAAGGCGGAGGAATTGGGAATAGGAGTTGGCATTTTTTCAGGAAGGTGGGTGAGAGGAGGTGTATTCTAGGTAGCTGTGGCCATGGGTACCTGCATGGGCCCAAGCTATGCCTGCCTGCCTCATTGTAGGATTCGTGGAGCAATCCCTTTTCCGAAGCTACACTGGCCCTATCCCCCACCTCTTCCTCCGTTACATTGGTGACTGTATCAGCGCAGCTTCGTGCTCCCACGAGGAGCTCGAACAGTTCATCCATTTCACTAACACCTTCCACCCCAACCTTAAGTTTACCTGGACCATCTCCGATACCACTCTTGCCTTCCTGGACCTCTCTGTTTCCATCTCTGGCAACCACCTGGAAACCGATATCTATTTCAAGCCTACTGACTCCCATAAGTACCTAGAATACGCCTCCTCTCACCCACCTTCCTGCAAAAATTCCGTCCCCTATTCCCAATTCCTTCACCTCTGCCGCATCTGCTCCCGAGATGAGGCATTTCACTCCCGGACATCCCAGATGTCCTCGTTTTTCAAGGACCGCAACTTCCCCTCCACAGTGGTTGAAAATTCCCTTGACTGCGTGTCCCACAACTCATCCCTCACATCCCCTCCCCGCGATAACAACCAAAACAGAATCCCCCTCGTCCTCACGTACCACCCCACCAACCTCCGGATCCAACGCGTCATCCTCCTGCAATCTGACCCTACTACCAAAGACATTTTTCCCTCCCCATGGCCCCCCTCCCAGGCCCCAAGAAAACCTTCCGCAGCAAACAGATGTTCACCTGCACTCCTTGGTCGACATGTCCGTCCTGGGCCTCCTTCAGTGCTCTTACGCTGCCATCCGAAGGTTGCAGGAACAGCACCTCATATTTTGCTTGGGAACCCTGCAGCCCAATGGTATCCATGTGGACTTCACAAGCTTCAAAATCTCCCCTCCCCCTACCACATCCCAAAGCCAGCCCAGCTCGTTCGTCCCTTCCTCCCACCTCAACCCCCACCCCCACCTCCTACCTACCACTCTCATCCCCGCATCCTTGACCTGTCCTTCTTCCCTGAACTGATCAGCCCCCACCCTAACTCCCCACCAACACTCACCTTTAGTGGCTCCATCCTCACCTCCTTGACCTGTCTGTCTCCTCTCTGCCTATCCGCTCCTTCATCCATCTTCCATCCGCCACCCCCTGTCTCTCTATTTATTTCAGAATGCCCTTCCCCTCCCCCCATTTCTGAAGAAGGATCCAGACCCGAAACGTCAGCTTTCCTGCTCCTATGATGCTGCTTGGCCTGTTGCGTTCATCCAGCTCCACACCTTGTTATCTCCAATTTTAATCACTCTTCATTGGTAGTTGTGCTTTTAATTGCATTGGCTCGAGGATTCTCTCCTCAAAACCATTATGCCTCTTTCTCCTCCTCTTAAAATGAGCCTTAAAGTCTACCTCTGACCAATTTTTTGATCATCTGCTCTGATATTTCCTAATGGTACTCAGTGTAAGATTTTGTTTGGTAATGTTCCTGTCAATGAGAGTTAGCTTAAAGTTATTGCTATGTCAGTACTTTGTAAGTGTATAGAAAATAACTAATTAGATATATGTCAAGTATTTTTCTGTGAATTATTCATTCATGTTCTGTGCTCGAAGTGCATAAAATGTTTCATTATTTAATTTTTGAAAGTATTTGAAAAATAATCCTGTTTTTATGGCAGGATTAATTGGGGTGCTGATTTATAGCGATTAAGTAAGTTGAATTGAATTTTTAAACTATGGGGTTTCATTTATTTTACCAGGGTTTTGGAAGTCATATTCTGAATTCCATTTGTTTTACAACAGCCATCATAAAACAATGCTTCTGGAATTTATAAATACTAGAATCAGTGTGTTGGAAAGGCTTAATTCAGTCTTCCAATGAGAAAGACTTACTGGGAATGGATTTTCCAATTATCAGGTTTAGAAAGAGACACCATTAAAGCTTACACTTGAAACATGGTGTTAGAGGTGAACAATTGAAATTGTGCACATTTCCAGAGTTGGAAGAGAGCCAGGTAGTGTAAGAAATAGCAAAGTGTAGAATGGCAGTCTGTAACTTTGTACTATTGGGTGTGTCAGACTGGATTTGAATTGTCCCGTCCACGTACATGTGGAGTTGAAAAGTGACATGAGACAATTTTGCCATTGAGACTGGAAAGAATTCCAGTTTAATGACTAGCTAGAGTTGAAAGAAAATGTGAACAAATAAAAGTAGCAACTCTGTTTAACAATGTTGGGGAATTTGATTTCATATAGCATATAAAATACTGAACTCTGAAGTTTGCACCCTGTAAACTGCATCATGATAATCTCTCACTCTCTCTTCCTTTGAGATGCTCTTTAAAATATCTTTATTGCTATATTTTTGGTTTCTAGTCCTAATGTTGCCCTTTGTGACTTCATGTTAGTTTCTGGTGGTGGTGTTGGAGAGAGCACACAAACCTAAAACCCCATCAAGCTGTCCACTCAAGCAATACCTGGCCCACATGTGGCAGAGTCTATATGGCATGTTCCCAAACCTGCAAACTGTTAACTTGAGCTTTCTTAGCAGTTAGAGTCCTTTAATGTGATTTGGAACATGTTGGAGGTGCTGCATGACTTCAGGTTTTTGATGGGAATCCATTAGTATTTTTATTCTAATAACCATTGTTCACATGTAGATAATGGTGAGTGTCAGTAGTATGTTTTTAGGGGGTCAGTATAGCTGAATCTCATCTGACCCTGTTTTATCACGATAATCAAATCTTTGAGCCCCCACAAGTGTCTCAGAATGGGAAGCTGGCTGACTTCATCCATCCTGAAGGCAATGATGTTTGATGTAATCATATTCTACTGCGAATCTGTCTGACTTGATATAACGCAACAAAGACAATGGCTGCAAACTGGATCATTTGAGTTTTTTCATGACTTCCCAAGTCATTGAACCAGAAATTATCAGGACGAAAGTTGGTGGCCAACTGGCAAAGACAGGAGAAGCCTATGTCGCAGCCATGGAATAATGTGAGCAAGTTCAATTAGTGGATAGTAGGTCTTCCACCCCTTAGTCCCAGGATAAAGGGCATGTAGATCCAGACACAGGTAGGAAAGGGGCATTGGGTATGGAGTGTTTGCCCCCTTGGGGAGATGGAGGGACAAGTGATGGAAGGGTGGGTTTTAAAATTCTTATGGGGTGAAATGGATGAAGGGGGCCTGCAATTTTGTTGGAGTTGGTCGAAATCCCCTAATGTACAATATCCATCCTTTGAAGATAATACCTGCCTTTATTCCTGCGCTTTTCAAGCTTTGTTTAAAAAAATGATGACCCAATTGTCCTATGGTGTGGTCAGGGGAATATTAGGGTCAACTGAACTTTTAACAAACTCAGTAGATGCTTAACTACTTATCTGCATATGGTGGACAGGTTGCCAGTTTCAGTGGCCTGCCCATCTCCATGTTTTGTGGGTGAATTTTGGCATTGGATGGGAAGATGATAGGTTCCCATATGTTACATGCCATCTGCCAAAACACAGCATGTCAAATCCAACTCAATATCTGAATTAACTAAATCACCAGGTTAGTTGATCTTCCCTTAAACAAATTGTGCTATAGATTTTCTGATCAGAATAGAGCTGATGCAGCAAGTAATTAGTTGATGAGAAATAATTTTTGTAAATTATTGCTCCTGCGTTGAATGGGGCTGCCTTTTTAAATTTCATCCAATATAGGACAGAGTTTAATACTCAATCAAAGCATTAATGAGGAACTCAATTCCCGTTTGTTCATTATTTGGAAAGCAGGCTATACAATGTAAAGTAATGTTTAAGTCTTCAGAGTTTGGCCAAGTTTATTGGAAAAAGAAAGCTACGATGCTGCAACAGAGCTATGTTATTTTATAAGAAATGTCCATTTGCATTTAAGAAATATTAATTATTGGAAGACAGCTGGATGTTATCTACAGATTGACAAGAGATGACTGTCTATTCATGTACAGAAATCTAGCAAAATAGGACTCTTCATTGCCCCAAAAATATCAATTCTAATTAACCAACCAAAATTTATTCACGTGTGAGTGAATATGTGTTCAATATTTATGCTTAATTGTTGCTGGTAACACTGACAGGCCAACTATAAATTCTTACTCTCCTACTACTTTTGAAGTGGTAGGCTGGAGAAGGATTTTCCACCTGAGCTAAGTCATTTCCATAGGCGTAAAGGCAATGGGCCCTGACAATACTTGCAGTATTGGTACTGAAGATTTGTGCTCCAGAACCAGCCGTGATCTTTGCCCATTGCTTCAACACTGACGTCTATCAGGTGATGGGAAAATTTGCTCAGATGTGTCCTGTCCACAAAATGCAATCTGGCCTGTTACTGCTCCATCAGTCCATTCTCAATCATCGGCAATGTTAAGGGAGTTGTGGTTGACTCTGCTATCAAACTACACTTGCTCAAGAATAATCTGCTCACTGGCACTCTGTTTGAGTTCCAGGACACCCACATAGCTCTTGTCACCAAGACATGATTGTGTCCCCAAGGAGCCCTGGCAAATCTGGAGTCAATGGGAATTAGGATAGGGGATGGTGGGATGGAATCGATGACTAATTGGAGTCATACCTAGTACAAAGGAAGATGATTGTAGTTTTCTGGTGGTTAGTCACTTCAACTACAGGATATGACTGCAGGAGTTCCTTCAAGGCTGACTATCTTTAGCTGCTTCTTCAATGATCTTCTCTTCCTCAAGATGGGCAATAAATGTTGGCTTAGTTCGTGAATCCCATGTCCCATTAGTTGATTTATTAAAAACAAAAGTTAGAATAGGGATGTGTAAACAACAGCAAGCAATGTTCAATACCTTTTGTCATTCCTCAGATACTGAAATAGTCTGTGTCCAAATGCAGTAAGCCCTAGACATTATTCAGGCTGGGGCTGCTAAGAGGCTGGTAATGTTTGTATAACACTGTTGCCAGACAATTTCTATTTACAAGAAGAGAGAATCCAGCCAGCTTCATATGACATTCAATAGCACTGTCATCGTTGAAATCCCCTAGTGTCAGCATACTGGGGATTACCATGGACCAGAAGCTAAAGTGGATCAGCCACATTACTACTTCAGCTTTAAACTTTGGCTAGAGGCTGGGAATTCTACAGCAAGTAACTCACCTCTTTTCATCCCAAAGCCTGACAACCATCTATGAGGCTGGAACACTTTCCATTTGCAGAGATGGGTGCAGCTCCAATATCATGCCAAGCTCAACACCATCCAAGCAGCTAAATTAGCATCCCATCACCGCTTTCAATATTCAGTCCATCATTAATGCACACAGGCAGCAGCATGTACTATCAACAAGGTGCATTGTAACAATTCAGCTAAGCTCCTTTTTACAGTGCCTTCCAAACTTGTAACCTTTACCATATTAGGACAATAAGGGCAGTAGATACATGGGATGTCCACCATCTGCAAGTTCCACTCCAAACCACACACTGTCATAATTTGGAATGTTATCACCATGCTGTCACTGGCATTGCGATGAAATCTTCTAAATCACTCCCTAGCGGGTTGTAGCTAATCCTCAAATAATCTAGTTCAAAATGACAGTTCACCACCACCTTCAAGGTAATTAAGGATGGGAAATAAATGCTGGCCAGCCTATGACACCCATATCCTGTGAATATATAAAATAAAATTACATTCTTACCATTCTTTAGGCTAAGCAGCCTCGAATATTTTTAAATCCTGTGAAATTTTCCATGCTGTTAAAGTGAATTTATCCAGGAAACAATAGCTCAAAGTTATAAATTTGAACACTTGAATTTTGGGATGTTTCCACATGTGGAAATCTGTAACTTGAACATGGGTTGTCCCTCTTGGCATATTATGCCTGAACTTAAGAAGTGTAACAATTAACACACATTGTTGCTACAAACGGGAACTCTGTGCAAGGCTAATAGTCTGGCACTAATAAAGTTTTGCATGATTGAATATATACATTAATGGGTTACTCACAAATATATAATTAGTTACGAAGGGCTTCCTGCCCAGTGCAGGAAATGGTGGAAACAAACATCTTGGCCTCAGCCTGGTTGCCTTTCATCAGAATGCCATAGCGGAATGACCTAGTTGTCAAGCCCCAGATGAATTCACAGCTTCCTGTCTGGTAACATTAGTCAACTCAGTAAAACTGAAATATCATAGTAACAATGTTGGCAAAACCACAATTATAAAAGGTTTCACTGCCATCAGGCTGCAATAGCAACTTCCTGCTCTGCACCAAAAGGAAACAGGCATTGATCGAGTTTGCCCTGATCTTCTGACAAAATGCCTAACTAATATTTTCATTTAAGTTATTACGAATTGTTATTACAAGGAATTACTTATTGCAAGGTATAAATAAATTAATTTGATTTTATGCTATGAATTCTATCAGAAATTGAAGTTGTTAAAAAAAACCCACTCTTCCTCCATGATTCATGCTCCCAATGATAGACTAACTAGTAAAGTTAGATCACATGGGATTCAGGGTGAGCTTGCCAATTTGATACAAAAACTGCTTTATAGCAGGAAAGAGGATGGTGCTGGAGGGTTGTCTTTCGGACTTGATGCCTGTGATCAGTGGTGTTCCATAGGGATTGGTGCTGGGTCCACATTTGTCATTTATATAAATGATTTGGAAGAGAATATTGGAGATATGGTTATTAAGTTTGCAGATGACACCAAATTGGTGGTATTGTAGACAATGAAGAAGGTTATCCAAAGTTACAAGAAATCCTGAACAATTGGGTCAGTGGGCTGTGGAGTGGCAGGTGGAGTTTAATTTGGATAAATGCGAGGTATTGCATTTTTGTAAGAATAAAAGGGCATCCCATGTAACTAATGGTAGGGCCCCGGGTAGTGTTGTAGGACAGAGACCTGAAGGTTCAAGTACATAATTCTTTGAAATTTACATCATGTGGACAGTGTGATTAAGAAGGCATTTAGCACGTATGCCTTCTTTACTCAGACTTTTGAGTATAGGAGTTAGGTTGTTATGTTGAGGTTGTATGGGATGTTGGTGATATCGCCTCTGAAGTACTGTGCGCAGTCTTGTCGCCCTGTTATAAGAAGATAATTTATTAAACTGGAGAGGGTTTGGAAAAGATTTGCCTGGATGTTGCCAGTATGGAGGGTTTGAGATGTAATAATAGACAAGACAAGCTGGGACTTTACTCACTGTAGTATAGGAGGTTGAGGTGTGACCTTATTGAGGTTTATAACATGAAGGACTAGATAAGGTGAATGACAAGGGTCTTTTCCCTAGGGTGGGGGAGTTCAAAACAAGGGGGCATATTTTTAAAGTGAGAGGAGAAGGATTTAAAAAGGACATGAGGGCCAACTTTTTTGTTTATATAGTGTGGTTTGTGCGTGGAAAGAACTGCCAGAGAAAGTGGTGGATGCAGGTACAGTTACAATGTTTAAAAGACATTTTGGATAAGTACATAAAAAAATGTTTGCAGGGGTACGGGCCAAGTGCAGGCAAGTGGGACTAGTTTAGTTTAGGTGTGGAGATGCCAGTGTGGGACTGAAGTAGACAAGGTCAGAAGTCACATGTTTGGTTATAGTGCAATGGGTTTATTTGAAATCACAAGCTTTCGAAGCACTGCTCCTTCATCAGGTGAAGTGAAGAAAAGCATGCAGGCACAGAATTTATTGGCAGAGAGATCAAATACAAATGGTGCGAGTGGAGTGTTGACATGCTGGATAAATCTATGCAGATAATCAAAAATGTCAGACGGTGGGGGTAAAGTGTCAACAGCTGAAAAGTAAGTGAAGGGGATGACCTATAATTAAATTAAACGAAGCAAAGAGATAATAATGAAAGATTAAAAATAAGGTGGTGCTGAAGACAAACCAAGCAGGTGGAGTAACATGATAGGTATAAGAGTTGCATGCCAAGGGTGTAACCAAAGTAACAAGTAATCCAAAACTACACAAACTAATTAAGATTTAGTTTAGGAATATGGTTGGCGTGGACTGGTTGGACTGAAGGATCTGTTTCCATACTGTATGACTATATGGCAATGACTCGATGCAGAGGTAGATAAGAATTGACTTAATGTCACTGGTGCTGAAATGGATGAGTCAGTTATAGATGCTTCCTGACCAAGCACAATACCATTATTACTGTTCAGATCATGAGGATTCTGTGTCTTTGTGCAGGTACTAAATGTATCTGACAGCACTCTGTGATGAAAATGTGATTTGCCAACTCAGACGGCTTTTCCTTGTCTAACCAAACCCATGAAGAATGTTGCAAAATTGAATTCCCTCAAGGTGGAATGAAGCAAACGCCTATTCACGTGGCATGCCTTTCCTTTACCATTACATGATCCTCCTTTTGATGATGGTCAGGTCACCATGGCACTAACATGGTGATTGGAGTAGAAGGAAAGCCACTATCTCCACCTGATCAGTGTTTGAAATGTCACTCTCATTACTTTGAGTGAGCAACTGCCCTTATTTTACCGAATGCTCCTGTGTTTTGACCATTTGATCCCCATCCCCTGCTACATCTCCCCTTTTGTTTTGCATTTCCAGGGTGTCAATGTGAGAATGTACCTTAGCCTCCTCTTGTGCACGTACACTGATAGCCTGCTGTTGGCCATGGCAAAGGAGCGCTGGGAGTGGAGCTGCAAATGACTAGATTTAATTGGTCTCAAATTTGTGTGTAATCACTCAATCCCATGTCGCTCCATCTGCACAGGCTGCCACTGTTCTTAAATGGTCTCTGTTTTTCTCTTATCTTTTTCCTAACACTTGATTGTTTTCCAGGCACACAGCTTTTGAGAAGGAAGAGGAAGCATGGTCATTGTGATGTGCAGTGAACTGAGAACAATGATCTTGAATGTCTGCACCAACAGCACATGCAGTTTAAAACAAAAGCATAGCCTTTTCAACGTCAAAACATTTCTGTTTTGACCAGTTCTTATAGGACCCCATGTTGTAGAAAGATCTTGAAGCACTAGAGATGGTGCAAAAATGAAAATTATAGGGATGAAGCCAGAACCAAATGGTTGGGAACAAAACTGAACAGGATGTGGCTGTTTGCACTTGAACTTGAAGGATGAGAGTGATCTGAAAGAGGCCTTCTAAAATTATGCAGGCACTTGACAGTGTACATGGAAAAAGGACAAACCTACTTGTGGGGTGGTTCAAAACTCAGGATCACAATTATAAATTGGCCTCTAATTAATCCAACAAGGAGCTCATGAGAAACTTGTTTACTTAATGTTTTCCTATTCATTCCCTGGGTGTAGATCTTGTTGGCTGGGCCATCAATTATTACCTATCCTAAATGCCTTTGAGAGGATCGTGGTTGAGAGCTGCCTTTGTGAACTGCCGCAGTCTATATTCAGTGGGTATTTAGAATGTGCACTCGCAATGTGAACTACTTCATCAGAAGAAGCAGATGAGGTGAATAGCAGAGATACACCTTATAGCAAGTTTAGGAAATGCATAAGTGAGGATGGGATGAAGGGGATCCTGAGTTTCTTCTGAATGGAACTCCCAACACCATATCCATTGGAATATACAGGCCCTGCCACTTCTGCCCTTCTGTGATCTCATCTGCTGAATTCCTCAGTCTTAACTTTTGTCACCTCTGGTGTCAATTATCCCATTCACAACAAAAACAAAGTTGCTGGAAAAGCCCAGCAGGTCTGGCAGACCCTTCTGAGGAAGGGTCACTGGACCCGAAACATTAACTCTGTTTTTCCCTTCACAGATGCTGCAAGAACTGCTGGGCTTTTCCAGCAACTTTGCTTTTGTTCCTGATTTACGGCATCCGCAGTTCTTTTGGTTTTTATCAATTATCCCATTGCTGTCCTGGCTGCAACTAAGCTGATCCCAACAATTCATACTGTCATTGCTCTCCTGAATCCTTGGCACTGTTTTACGTAGTGCTGTCCTCTTCTAAACATTCCCTTTGCACCATAAGTGAATTCACATGGACCAGTAGTCACTCCATCTTACTTCAATGTGTCCTCCTTCTCCTTTCTCATTGGCTGCAGGAATGAGATGCTTCAGTGGATGTTAGTCCAGCGAGCAATTTTTGTTCTTGAGAATTCCCATTCACAATGACATTTTCTTCCAAAATCAGCAAAGTGAACGGGGGAGGCAAGTTCATTTGCAGTGCAGCAGGGAATTAGAAAGTACAGTGAGTGGTACAGCTATATGGTGTCAAAATATAAAATTACACATTCCGCTAACTGAACAAGTGAACTGGGACCTTCTGATCTGCCTTGCTTTGCACTGTGCAAAAGACATCAGAAGTTTTGGCTTCAGTTTCAATATTTTACGGGCTTTTAGTTTCACAGGAATGCAACTAGTGCTGACCTAACGTCGTATGGATCAAAGTTAACTGTTCTGTAGCTGAAGAAATCTGTGACCTTTGGTCTACACTGGAATATCTCTCAACACTGATAAATTAGAGCAAACAGGATCTACCCAGGGTACCTTCTAAGTTATCTAGAATTCTATTGTGAAACCCAGTGAGAGATGTCTACTTCACTTACTATTGGCCTAGGTTTTCAAAGAGTCTAGATGCCCAGTAAAAATAGTGGGGGATTCCAATTCAGGAACTCCTGTTTGTGTTGCTGTGCTTTCTGATTTTCAGGGGTCCCTTTAAGGCTGGCTGGGTTTGTAAACTTGCACCTGATCGTCATGACCTGATCAGTCCCTTAGCAGAGGTAATTATGATCTATTTCTATTTTCATGGAGTGGCGTCAGCTTTTTCAAGAGTTGTGGTCCACGGTACTTCAGAGTTAACCATAATCTGCATGAGGAAACCTTTTGAAAGATGAACTTGAAAGGTCTCCCCAGTGGCCACTATGCCAGTCAATGCCTGTCGTCGCTCATGTTCCATATGCCAGGCTTTGGTACTTGTCCAGGCATCAACAATTCACTATACACTGTACGCAATCAACAAACTCTACAGTGAAGATAGTATGTGATAAAAGAAATGGTTTAAAAAAAGAGTCATTCGTTACTTTTCACTATCTTTTCTGCAGAGTAATAAAGTATAAAAAGTAGAAATTGGGAGCACTTGAAACATCTTAACTTTGTATAAATTCACATTGTCCAATTGCGCAAAGATCATAGTGCCAGTGCCGTTAAGCATGGAAAGTTTTTCCTGAGATGTTTGAACAGAGTAATGGATTTCTGAGCTCTTAGCCAACCCACATTAACCATTCCTGAATTACTGTAGCCCATTCAGCTGCTCAAACCCATTCCACCATTCTGTAAGATCATGGATGATCTGTCCCAGGCCTCAATTGCTTGTTTGTGCCAACTCCTCATAACCCTAAACTCTACTCCTCCCAAATTCAGTCTGTCTCCTCTTTAAGTACCTTCTGTGATTGAGCCTCCACAACTCTGTGGGATAGGGAATCCCAGACATTCATAGTCATCTGAGAAAAGAAATTCCTTTGCATCTCAGATTTAAATGTAACTGTGTTTTAGATTCCCCCATTAGTGGAAAACATAATCTCAGCATTTATTTCTTTTATTGTAACCATAATATAAGGCCATAATATAAAATGGGCCTTTTGAACAGTCTTTTTTGGCATCCTGAAGCCCCTGTGGTTTTCGATCACCTCTCTCACCCTCACTACAGTCTGCTACAATCTCCTCATAACAATGAAAATCCCAGCTTTTTGGGTGCTTCCAGAATCCTCCTACCTGCCGCAGGGATGAAAGTCCAGATCCTTGTGTTCAAAGTTAAACGTATCATTGGAAAATATTGAGAACAGTGCTTAAAATTACCCACAGTGGGATTCTTCACTGAGTTGCACCCTGTTAAAATTAAGCAACACACTGTTACGTATATGTCTTCATGTTTATTGCTTGATTGAAGGATTAGATATGCTTTGTGATATCATTGTAAGAGCAAATCAGTTTACAATTAAAGAGAAAAAACAAGGAATTGCAATGATATTAAATTCCCAAAGGCATAATCGTGCCTTGTCAGGTTGGTGAGTCTGGTTTTAGTAATATTTAATTTGATCTTAATCGTAGCTGCAGTGCACAACTCATTTTCACATATAGCCACTTGCCACATGGAGGGGATAAGATCAGTGTTCTGTCGGGAACAAATGACTGCACGAGGCATTTGTATTTCTCTGTTACTTGCTACTCTCATCTCTGTTAAAACAATACTTGGGGGTTTACAAAGTCTATTCCTGAAGCATTTTGTTTTGAGTGAAGACAAAAACCAAAAGTTGATTTTTATGCACTGGAGCACTTTTCCAACATCTGATTGCTAGCAGAAATTCACTTAGTATCACTTGTCTGCACATTATGGTCTCCACTTGCTGATTACAGCTATTAACTCCTCCGGAGAGTCCTTTACTGGCTATGTGTCATTGGACACTCTTGAACAGCTCTACAGCTGTCAGAATCAAAACGGGGAAAGTACAATTACCAATGTCAGGGTTATTCAATCATGAGAGTTTCTAAAAAGCAGGCTTTTGCCAAGCATAAGAAAAATTTTGGTTAATGATCATCCTACACAGAGAAGCAAATTTACAATAAAAGCTATGCTAGTCAGTCTGATACAAATTTCACAGTGCTTCATTATATTAAAACTGTTCTATCTATCTTCAAATATTTCAAGGTGTAAAACATATCATCCAGTTAATATTTGACAGACACATCATTAAAATGAAATTTAATGAACAGAGATGCACACATATCCAGATGGAGATTATGCTAGATTATAGTGGGAAGTGGATGGATGCAGAGCGGAAATAAAGATGGAGAAATTAGTGAGTGAAAAATGGGCAAGACATTTAACCAGTGTGATGGTGTGACTAGAAATATCAACATTGTAATTTGGTTTTATTCATTTGAAAATATATCGATATATTTGTATTTAGTACAAACTTGAATTTAACGGAACAAGTTAAATGTAGTGCCAGGAGTTGAAAATAAAGTGTTCTGCTTTTGGGCTTGAATTAAATTTAAGCAAAATATTCAAATCTCTGATTCTACTCCCTGTCCCAATCTAGACAAAATTTTGAAGTGTATGCCTGTCCATTAGGTTTAGGTTTTATCAGAACCAGGCACTTGGCAAAAAGTTAATGGGTTGTTGGGATTTAAATTTTGGAATTCCTGCATTTGAAGATCAATGCAGCAGATTTAATACAAGGAAGTGCCATATGACTTATCAGCTTCAACAACTTTTAATATTAATTCTACCCAGAGATAGTCTTTTAATTAACTTTTCAATTGGCATCAGTTGTGAGTCCAGGAGAACTTGGCTTAGAAACAAACCTGCGATTGATCAGGTTACAATAATATGAACTGTGAAAGAGGAATGAGTAGGACCAAGAGAAGCAAGGAGATAGTTATTCCCTTTGGTCCAACTCATCCATGCTGACCAAATACGGGGCGATTATGGTGTAACGTGATAGATGTGTTCCTGTGAAATCATGCTATAACGGGGCCTATGGGAAAAGGGGCAGGGGATGTTGGGTCAGACCAACAAAAAAAAAAAAATTTCGCTCAAAAATGTGACACAAAGGTGGCACGGTTTGAACAAATGTTTAATTCATATGTAATAACAAAATAAGAGTAAATTTATCACCTCGCCTTGGAAAAAATGTCAAGATGACTTGACGGGGGAGGTAGCTCTGTTGTTAATGCAAGGGCTGAGGGTTGTCATCATCATCATCATCATCAGCAGCAGTTGTGGTTGCAGGGTTAGGGCGAAAAAATAGTTAATCCAGAAGTGGATGGCTGTGGTTCATTGTTTCTTGAAGGTTGGCTTAAAAAAAGACATCTGGTTTTTGGTTTGACCTTTTTCTTTGTTTGTGAAGAAGCAGTTCATAAGGTGCCAAAGAAGATCTTACTTCACTAACTGCTACCCTGCTGCATTCTGCATTGTAATCAATGTCCTCTAATCATTGCAACAGCCTTTCAATTTCCCTCAGGAAAGAAGACAAAACAGAAGTGGAAAACTCTCATGGTGCTGCATCCTGGACTTCTTCATCTTTGCCTCTAATTTCCACTTCCCCCTCAGCAATAAGTTGTTGTAGATCAGCTATAGAGAGATCTTCACAGTGGGACTCAAGCACCTCTTCAACATCCTTACTGTCCAACTTGCTTTGTGAGATCAAGACCATGTCCTTTGATTCATGGGAGCTTCTCTGACTGATCAGAGGTTTAAAATCTTGAAAAATGTCTGGGAATAGCTTCTGCCATACAGCATGACATCACCCCAGGCCTCCACAATAATGTCAGTTGCATTCTTCATGTTAAAGCTCTTCCACCATTGAAGAACAATGTCGTCATCCCCCTCTGTCTCTTAAATGTGTGCCTTAAATAATAAGCTTTAAAAGCTGCTTTGCACCCTGGTCCGTGGGTTGAAGGAGAGAAGTTGTGTTTGAGGGTAGAAATAGCATTTTGCTGTCTTCAGAAAGCTCACCAATGGTGGGAGGATGGCTTGGTGCGTTATCCAGGATAGGAAAAATCTTGAAATCCACATTTTTTACCCCTGCAATACTCTCTTAAAAACATCTTTGAAAACATCAACAATAAGGTTAGAAAACATTTGCCCAGTCATCCAACCTCTTTTGCTTGACCTAAAGTAAATGCCTAGAGTAAACTTAAGGTAACCTTTCCAAGTTCATGGGTTGGCAGAGTGATACACCACCACAAGCTTAAGTTATAAGTCTCCATTGGCATTGGCACCCAGTAGCACAGTTATATGATCCTTTGCCACCTTAAAGCCTGGAGTGTGTGCTTCATTCATAGCAATGTATGTTTCTTGATGGCATTTGCTTCCAGTATAAACCTGTCTCATCCAAATTGAAAATTTGATCTAAGTTGTAGCCTTATTCGTCAATTAACTTTTTTTAACATGGGAGGAAATGCCATTGCATGCCCCCTGTCTGCACTGGCAGCTTTGCCATAAACTTTACGTTATGAAAAGCATAGCGGTTCTTAAGACCAGCAAACTAGGCAGTAGCACTAAGGCAGGCATATCTGCAGGACCTTCAGCTTGTTATGTTATATCTTTGTAAATTAATAAGACTTACTCTTTTATGGTGAGAAGGGTAGTCCTAGATTACTACTTTGTTTGCTCTTCTGTCCACACACTTGGCCACTCCATCTCCTCAAGTTCCTTTGTTTGTGACCTTACAGATTTGATAGCACTCAGACTTGTTCCAGCTATACAGCTGGCTTTAATCTTTTTTGCATTGTCTCTAATAGTGCATAAGGTAGACTCCTTCATTCCTGTTGTACAAGCAATATCATATGTTCTCTCATTACGCTCAAAACACTTTACAGAATGTAGCTTCTCTTCCAGCATGATAGCCTTTCTTTTATATACACCACCCACCATTTTATCACCAGGGCACTTCTTGTAATTGTTCTTGCCACTTTGTCCTCTGATTTGGTGGGTAACACGGCAGAATTGTGCAGCACCTCTCACAGAGCGCGGGGACTCTATCAGCGCATGCTCAGGACAAAGCCCGCGAACTGACTGTGTGACGTCGATGTTGGAATCATGTTATAGCCAACAAAAGTTTGTGTTTTACGAATATAGTTCCCCCATTCTTCTTTCGTGTTATAGCCAATTCATGTTACCAGAGCATGTGTTATAGGAGATGCCCCTGTAACCTAAACTGATTTAGTCCCATTTGCCAGCATTTGGCCATATCCCTCATAAACCCTTCCTATTCATGTACCTATCCAGATACCTGCTGCCGCCACTTCCTCTGGCAGCTCTGTGCATAAATGCATCACCTATGTGAAAAAGTTGCCCCTCAGGTCCTTTTTTTAAATCCTTACTCCCTCACCTTAAACCTATGCCATCTAGTTTGGACTCGCCTACCCCGGGGGAAAAAGACCTTGGCTACTCAGCCTACCCATGCCCCACATGATCTTATAAACTTCTTTAAAGTCATCCCGCGACCTCCGCCACTCCAGGGAAAAATGTCCCAGTCTATTCAGCCTTTCCCTAAGCTCAAACCCGCCAACCCCAGCAACATCCTTGTAAACCTTTTCTGAACCTTTTCAAGTTTAACAACCTCTTTCCTTTGGCAGGGCAACCAGAATTGAACACTCTATTCTAAAAGTGGCCTCACCCATGTTCTGTACAGCCCCATAACATGATATCCCAGTATACTCAATGCAGATCCTGTGAAGTTACCTTCCTTTCTCTCCTCTTTCTCTGAGTTGCTGTCTCCAACTTTGTCAAAGGAGCAGAAAAGTTACATTCAGAGACACTGAAAGAAATCATTCTAACATCCAAAGGAGTAAGAAAAACCTAGGGTCCAACCAGTCTCCCAGTGAACAATAGAATGATCATCACAATGCAGATGACATCAAGGCATCATCGAAGAACTGAGAATTTTGAACCCAACCATCTAGTTTTGAGATTTTTGACCGGTGATAGGGAACAATTCCTAACTTCTTTCTCCTTCGTTCATGATACTTCTGTTTGTCTTTGTGTAAGAGAGAAAGTTTTAAAAGGGATAAAGTTTCAGTTACGTAAATTAGAAATCCTGTTGTTTTTCTGTCCTTATTACAGTCTTGCATTGCAATAAATATCGCATTTTATGTTGCTGAAGAAACCTTGATGTAGCTTGCTTTAATCCTGGGTAGCAGTCAGTCAGAAGCTGATCTTTGGCAGTTTCATTAAATCTTCACATTTATTATGTGGAATAGTAGGGCTTGATTTCCAACACATTTTCCCCCATGAGCCATGACTATCTCTAATCAATGAGATTTTATTTGAACTAGGCACCTGTCAGCTATTAACTACAGGCTGTGGTTTGAATTTGACTTCAGCAGAAGGCTTTGCCTAATGTAGTAATGCTAATGTTACCTCATGTAATAGAAACTGGGCTGGGATGTTGTATTGAATCTAACAGACGTTTATTACAACTAATTATTACGTAGGAACATTGCATTCATCAGGCACATAAACATCTAGGCTATTATTAAGCAGTTAGTTTACAATAAAGGAGCACGCTTCCAATACAGGGCCGAACTTCAAGATCTGATGAAAGATGGAGTATAAGATGTTTATACTCTCAGGTCACGTGCTATGATACACGAGAGATATATGATTAAGTCTCCTAACAGTATTATAATGGTGAGACACAAGGCAACAGGTTGTGGTTTAGATTTAGCACTATTTGAAGAGGGGTACTGCATGTTGAAAACACCAAAGAGCCTGTGATTTATGCAATTCATCACAGGACTGAAGCAGAGGAGGGGCAGTGCTTTTCATTGGCACAATGCAACCTTTTCACAAGTTCTTTTTTCAACTACACCTCCAGGCCGAATGTTCAGAATAGCATCAACTTTGTTAAAATGATCTGATTATGGTGTGACCCGTCTACCAGTCTGCGAGTATTCAGTCTTTTCTTGATCACTGTTTGCTGCAGTCTTTCTTGATTGAAAATTTTCTCCCCCAATTTGCTTGAAAATCCAATGTAAACCCAGGCTGACAATTGAATTTAAAAAAAAAGTTTTGAATATCCAATGCCTGGATGCTGTCATGTCTTGTGATGGTTATTCAGCAATCCTGAAGCTTGTGTTACCTATTCAGCATACACCCATGCAACTGTAGCCAAAATGGAAGTAATTACTTGTGTAAGACTTATTGAATATTTGCTGTTGGCTTAAATAAATCCTTTCCATAGTCGAAAGATGTGCAAGTTAGGTGGATAGGCCAAGCTAAATTGCCTGTAGTGTTCAGAGATGTGCAGGCTAGGTGAATTAGCCATGGGAAAAACAAAGTTACAGGGATAGGGTGGGGGGAATCATGTCTGGGTGGGATGCTCTTTGGATAGCTGATGTAACTCAATAGCCCGAATGGCCTGCTTCCACACTTGGGAATTCCATGATTTTGTCTCCAGAAATTGGAGTGCGGTTTAATGAGTTATTTGGATGTAAAATCACACGTTGTCTTTAAAATTTAGGCAATATTTTAAATTATTATCCTCGCTGTCAGACAGTATTCTTCATGTTTGAAAGTAAATAGTGAGGTGGGCAGTAAGGAATACTTCCTGTCAAAAGCGAAGATTTTGCTAAAGGAACTGTTGGAAGAAAGTAGTCAAAGGTTCATTTCTTAAAAATAAAGTGCAATTCATTATGGGTCTTGTACTCCATGTATAAATTCATGTAAATTATTTGTGTTTTTTCTGTGCTCATATTCAGAAAAGCACACATTGATTTGAACTCCTATCAAGTCATTTTGCTTTTCGTGTGTACCAATACAAAATTTTGCTTTGGAGCCCAAACAATGCTTGATCCACTTGAACTTAATCTGATATATAAAGTAATTATGATTCTGAGTTGCTGGGGCAAACGTTGGCATGCACAATGCAAGCGGTATGAATCAACTGAATAACTCCTAATTTCACCTCTGAAATTAATTGAAAATTGTGGCAGGGAAGAAATAAAGGTCTGAAAGGGTTATTGCTATGACACTCCCCGTGCTTATGACACTCTCCGACTGATGCCAGCTGAACTTGTTGGGAGAGTTTAGGATCTTGAAAACCCACCAATTGGGTCTCCCTCATAATCTTCACAACAATCAAAGATCTTAGAATTGATACAGTGCAGAAAGGCGCTGCATGGGCCATTGTGCCTGCACCTGGTCTGTTACCTACTGTTAATTTCCTGCCTTTACCCCATATCCACGCATGCCATTACTGTCCAAATAACCATCCAATGCCCTCTTGAATACCCCAATTGAACCTGCCCTATCCATGTTTTTAGGCATTTCTAATCACATCAGTGTAGCTTCTTCATATTTGCTGGTATGCAATAAGCTTGTCTATTCAATCTTATTTAAGACGAGACCATCCTCTTGTTTTCCTGTACCACACTAGCCCAAGCAGGCCCTGTTGATCCTAAACGGGGAAAGAGGATGATGCTAGCAAATCTATGAAATAGCTCATACAACATGATAAGCAGTGGTAAGGATTTATCTTACAACAAAAATAAAGATTTACCTAACCTACAATTTGGGCTGAATATTACAAATGAATCCGAGTTAAGAAACAGATGTAAGGCAGAAATAAAACTGATTAATCAACAGAATGAGTAACATACTTTAAATTAGGTTTAAAGTCCTGATTATGCAGCTGTTCTCAACTTTCATTCAAATAGACATCATCAAAAACGCTGAAAAGAGAAAGATGGATTTGTTTGTCTCCATGTTAGCAAGTAGATAAGGGACCGGACTTTCTCAAGCTGCGAGAGATTGTCATTTTGGCCGTTTTGTGAAATAAGGGAGCTCTACGTTTCTGACAGGAGTTTCTGAATAGGGCTCCTTCAGAAATGTGGAGTCGTACTTCCATTTTGACAGTGCTGTCATAATGCAGAACTGTCAGGGGAAGGCAAGCCACATACCCTTCTCACAGCAGTCACCTGTTGTATTTGCAAATGTCAAAGTCCTGACAGCCACTTTGACATCTGTTATCAAATGGTATATACGTAAAGTAAGTGTGATGTTAGGGTGCTGGGAGGGTAGAGTGCTAGGCAGGGAGAGTGCCAGTGGGACAGGGGTGGGGAATGCCAGATGGGAAGTTAAGTCAAGTGCTAGCTGGATAGGGTGCAGTGTTCCAGATGAGTAGGGGCCAGATGTCAGGTGGCAAGGGAACTAGGTAAGTGATGTCATGTTTAGAATAGGTTGGAATGGGTGGGAGAGATCTCCAGTGAGGAGGTGGGTATCAACTCTGGCTGAGGAATTGGATCTGGTCAAGTATCGGGTCCGGCAGCAGTTGGGGATGGGGAGGGTGGAGTCTGATCTGGTCTGTTGGATGGAGGGTGGTCAGGCCAGGTCTCGCAGTTGGCTCTAGTGGTGGGAAAGGAGGAAGGTTGGGCCACGGTCTAGAGTGTAAGGGGTCTGGAGGTGGTATAGCTGTGATTTGACAGTAAATATGGGAACTGTTAGGAATTAGACTATGTATTTAACGTCTCACGAGTAACTATTTAACTTCTTCTCATCAGAGCATTCCAGATTCTCTGATTTGAATTGAGATTTTCAGTGGAACCTTCAAGGTCCCAGGCAAATGCTTCGGAGTCCGCTCTGATAGGCATTTCTTGGGGTCCCCAGATGCAACTCCCATCTATATTGGAGCAACAACTGTTGGGCTATTGGAACAATGACTGTTGGGCTAATGGAAAACCTTGGTCAATGTTGTGTGAGAAATTCTCACTGACCATCTTGTTGTGTGAGGCTGCCTGCACTGTTCTCACCTTTAGGTAGAATTGCTGCCATTATTCTCTTTTAGGGCGGGGATCTACAAGGTCCACTTTGTCTGCTGTGGTAGAGGAAAGAAACTTGCTCATTTACTAAGAGGCTCTTGAGTTAAAGAAAATGTAGGTTATTGCATCTCAGCAACTAGGTACAACTTATATTGATTTGATAGACATTGCTACAGAGACTGAGGAGGACCATGGTTCGCAGGCCTTACTCCTTCAAGATCCGAAAGTGGGATCTTGGTGTGACCTCCCACCAGCTATATATGGCACCATCATAGTTGGTGCTATGGCAGTCCTCAGTATTAATTCTTTTAGACCTTTATATTCATATAGAAAAGATAATTGAAGGATAAAGCTACTGACACAATACAAAATATTGTGACTTGTTAAATAACGAGCTCAGCATTCAGCCAACAATCCAAAGATGTGCAGGCTAGGTGGATTGGCTGTGCTAAATTGCCCGTAGTGTGCAGGAATGTGTAGGCTAGGTGGGATATAGGAGGATGGGTCTGGGTGGGATGCTGTAAGGGTCGGTATGGACTTGTTGGGCTGATGGGCCTGTTTTCACACTGTAGGGAGGGATTCTATGATTCTAACATCAGTGAAGAGTGAAAAACAATGTTCGAGGCTGATGGTCTTAAATCTATGACCTGAGTAGAAACTTACTTTACTTCTGTGCTGTGTTGGTGTTCACCGCTCAGTTAATCAAAGCTAACCTGCTGTGCAACACTTGTTGCAGTGAAAGCCAGATGTTTCAGCAGGAACAAACATCTGGCTTTAACACCTGATAGAGACAATGGGGCAGATGGTTGTGGACTCGGAGACTCTAGGGACATCTAAAAATGGCAGATGGGAATATGTGGAAAAGCTGAACTCTGCAAGATCATTTGAACTCTTTGCTGAGTACAAACAGACACAATTTTCACTAGACAACGTCCTTATCCCACGCTGTGAGAGTTATGATTCCTTAGAGAAGTCATAAATGGGATAAGGTATGTAGAACTGTCAAGTTACTTGAAAGTTCAGCCATTTGAAAATTGGACAAAAACTTCCTGTCTGTATCTGAGAGTTGGAGAAAGAACGGTTCCATATTTTTAATAGCTAATACCCTTTGTTGACATAACCACTAGTACTATCATTATTGCTTTATTAATGTTTAGCTGTTTTCCACAACCTTACTATCATAGTTGAGGTGGTTGTGAGTCAGTGTGATTGACAGCTTTATAGTTATATGAAAATGACAAGATATTTTTGACATCAGGTCATGTATACTCATGTTTGTTTTTATACGGGATTAAGTATTTGAAGAGATTTAAATAGATTGAATAGGCTGCCATTAGTGTCGCTGTTGTTTTATATAGTGGAGTAAGTCACCAATATGTAAGTCTTCATTGAATCTCAGCGTGGTTGCTGAGGTCAGCCCATGGTGGATACTGAATTAGTTGGCATTAATGGTGTAAGGGTAAAGGGTAGTGGTGTGTGCTATGAATTGGTTGTAGGTGGTATGGGACAATGAGGATGGGTGAGGGTAACAGGCCATGTAGTTTAAGAGGCACTGTTAGGGGTGGATGGGCTGGCATGAGTTGCCATGGGTGTGCATGTGGAATGGTTAGAGGGTCGAGAGTGGGTGGCGAGTCAAGAGTAAGAGTGTCTCATGTTTAACAAAATAATTGAAATGGCAGAATATTGAGGCAGGTGTTTTTAAACAACTCGCCTCAGCAGTCCTCGGTCCTCGGTCATTGGTGTCCAATCAACTTCCAGGGTTGAATTGCCCCCTCTGGTCCAGTTTTGATGCAGGAAAACCAGGCTCTTTTATTTTCAGAATTGGGTGTGCTGAGTTGGGAGACTTTCTGCCTTGGACTACTGGCAAAAATCTGGCCCAATGTACCTAGCTCCAGACCACGCTGGACTGCTGGTCTCATAAACAAGACCTAGAGGAGATCCAATTAACATGAGCAATGTGTCTAGGTGTGATTCAGCCAGGTGAACAATATTAGAAAGTTATATCACTACGGAGAGCTTGGCATCAACTATAATTTCTTAGGCAGTGAGGTTAGCACAATAGGTCTGCTTAAATAATCACGTTATTTTTGTCTACAAGCATTCAGCATCAAGACAGATGAGTCATTTCCTTGTGGGAACTACAGCTGGCTTTTGTGAAGTGTTCCCAGAAGTATTTTCCCACCAGGCAGGCATTGACAACACTTTTAACTTTCTTATAACAAACAAGCTATAAATTCTGAAATAATTTATCTACCTTATGGAGGTCTATAATTTGCATTAAAATGGATGACTTGTGTTTGGCACACAGTTACAAATGATATAGGGACTCAGCTAATGCAAGAAATTCTATCCAATAACATACCTGGGCAGTGAAATCTGAACTTGTGCCCAAGGCAAATTTTTCAGTAAAATTATTGCTGGAAGGTTGTTGCCCAACCAGTTCTCAATTGTTGTTGCCACTTCAGGGTCAAAATCGAAACCAAATCTGTTCAATGATCCTGCGGGTTTGTTGAGAAAAACAGAAGTTCAATTGTTGCAATTTAAACTTCTTCCCAACACTTGTGTTCCTGGAAAACAAGCATTTTTCTGTTAAGAGTCCTGTATTTTCCAAAGACTGAAATTAACTCTTTATATGCGACATAAAAGTGCCAATAGACTATTGATTACTTTTAATGTGTTAAGCACCAGAGTCCAAGTGGTCTCTCTCTGTCTTTTTGGTATAGTTCAAAGAATGGCAAACAACACTTGATTAGATTGAAACAATTACATAGAACCACAAACAAATGTATATTAGAATATTTGACTTGACATAAACTTTCTGCACAATAAATAATCTTGTATCTGAAGGAGATTTTCTCAGCTTTGAACTGATATCCCAAGATGTTTTATTATTTCCAAAATATACTTTATTCATAAATATAATTTTAATATATACATTGTCACAAATGCAGTTCAGTTTCAAACGTAGCATGTCAAGGAAACAGCAAACATTGGCATTTGACTCTATCCAAACAAACCAGACATCTCTTGCAATTTGCAATAGCAAAAGATTCCTCTCAGTCCCTGTCTGATAATCGACATATCAGTCGGTCAAAATGGGGGCCAGAAATCTTCAGATGGATCTTCAGACATCATCTTTGATTCAGAATGCAACTCCTCTGACTAGCAAATTCTTTGATTAGTTAAGATGGTTGGGAAGGTTATGTGTTCAACATGAAAAGCCTGTCTTTTTCCACTGAGTAATATGTTAAAATCGGTCATGCATTTCCTACACATTAATGAAATAACAACAGTTATATTAATAAGGGGAGTTGAGGGCCACTGGCATCGTTAAATAGAAGTTAGATTTTTCTTAAGATTGAACCCACCTGTCTGCCATTATAAGAACTTTATCATTGTGGACTATCTGATGGCATAGTGCAATGATATACATGAACTGTTTTGTTTACTGGTGACTGAATTCTGCTACAGTTGCAATTAATTCAATAGCGATGTCTTGGCTTTTTTGTAAGCTTATACTCTTACCATATATGCTGACATGGATGCTCAGCCGTGGTTGGAACAAATAAGTAGAAACAGGATGTACACAACAAGCCAATCGGTTATGGGTAGAAGTGCGGCCTTCCATCAGAATGCTGACAAAGGATCATACCCAAAATGCTAACCTTTCTTTTTCAAGTGCTGAATGTGCATTGCTAATACATTGTGCTTCAATTTCTCATATTGAATTACTTTTATTTATTGCCTGAATTTGAGGGGACACTGAAAAGGAATAGACCCTGTAATCTCATGTATTTCAGTTATTGTATAGTTATCATTCTGAAATATATCAATTTTCCTTTATCTTTAACTGTTTTAAGTGAGCACAGATCTGAACACACATGGCTCAGCAAGGCACTCAGTCATATCAATTGCTACAAAATCTCAACAAAGAAATGAAACCAGATGGATCACCTGGCATTGACCTTGGCGACAGAAAAGACAATGGCAGAGGCAGCCTGTCAACCCTGCAAACTTTTCCTTACCTACACCTGGGGGCTAGTGCCAAAATTGGGAGAGCTGTCTTACAGACTAGTCAAGAATCAGCCTGATATTTTCTGTAAGGTATGACCATGTTCTAGATGTCGCCATCACCAACCCTGCATTTGTCCTGTCCCCCTGCCAGGACAGACCCAGCAGAGTTGGCAGCACAGTGGTATGTTATTGGGAGGGAGTTGTTCTGGGCATCCTTAATATCAACTTCAGATCCTATGAAGTCTCATTGCTTCAGGTTAACATGGGCAAGCAAACCTCTTGCTGATTACCCCATGCTTTTCTCCCTCGACTGATGAATCTGTACTCCTGTACACTGAATAACACGGAAGCACTGGGGATGGCAAGGGGAAAGAAATGAACTCCGGCATGGGGGATTTCAATGTCTGCTGATCGAGCTGGTCTGGCCCTAAAGTACATAACTGGACCCGCAGCAGGTGGTGAGGGAATCAACAAGAGGGAAGAACATACTTAACCTTGCCTTATTAATCTGACTGCAGATGTGTGTCTGCAACAGTGTTTGTGGGTGGCACAGTGGCTCAGTGGCTAGCACTGCTGCCTCATGGCACCAGGGACCCAGGTTCAATTCCTTGGGCAACTATCCGTGCAGACTTTGCACAATGTCCCTGTGCCTGCGTAGGTTTTCCAGTGGTGCTCTGGCTTCCTCCCTCAGTTCAAAGATGTGCAGGTTAGGTCGATTGGGTAATTTAGTATGGCCATAGTGTCCAGGGGTATAGAGTTACCTGAATAGGGTAGTGAGGTGGGTCTTTGGACAGTGGACTTGATGGGTTGAAGGGCCTGCTTCCATGCTGTAGGGATTCAGTGATTAGTGTTAGTAAGAGTGACCTCCGCACAATCCTTGTGGAGGCAAAGTCCCATCTTCACATTGACAATAACCTCCATCATTGTTTGTCGCCATGCAAAATAGAACCGATTTCTAACAGATCTAGCAAGTCAAGACTGAGCATCCATGAGGTTCTTGGGCCACCTACAGGAGCAGAATGTACTCCAGCACAATCTGCAACTTTATGGTCTGGCATCTCTCCCACTCGACCGTTACCATCAATTCAGGGGATCAATCCTGGTTGAATGGAGAGTGCAGGAGGGCATGCCAGGATTAGCACCAGGCATACCTGAAGATGAGGCATCGACCTGGTGAAGCTACCAAATGACTACTTGCATGCCAAACAGCAAATGCAGCAAGTCATAGACAGAGCTAAGCAGTCCCACAGCCAACAGATCAGATCTAAGCTCTGCAGTCTTGCTACTTCCAGCCATGAATGATAGTGGACAATTAAACAATTCTCTGGAGGAAGAGGCTCTACAAGTATCCTCATCCTTAATCACGGGAGACCAACGCATCAGTGCAAAAGTTAAGGCTGAAGTATTCGCAGCAATCTTCAGCTAGAAGTGCCAAGTGGATGATCCATCTTGGCCGCCTCCAGTGGTCCCCAGCATCACAGATACCAGTTGTTGGCCAATTTGATTCACTCTACATGATATCAAGAAACAGTGGAGGTGCCGATACTGTGAAGGCTTTGAGCCCCAACAACATTCCGGCCAGAGTACTGAAGACTTGTTTTCCAGAACATGTTACTCTACTGTCAAGCTCTTCCAGTACAGTTACAACACTGGCATCTACCCAATAATGCAGAAAATTGCCCATGTATATTCTGTACACACAGGACAAATACAACCCAGACAATTACTGCTACATCTGTGTACTCTCCATCATCAGTAAAGTGATGGAAGGTGCCGTCAACAGTGCTGTTAAGTAGCACCTGTTCAGTGATGCCCAGTTTGGGTTTGATCAGGGCCGGTCAGCTTCTGATCTCATTGCAGCCTTGGCTCAAACTTCAAAATAGCTTTTGTCAGAGTTTCTGTGTCATTCTTTAAGTAGGACACTGATGTATGTCAGGAGCATCTGCCAGTTTACCTTTCATATGCGCCTTTCATAATTTCAAAAGGGGGTTAGGTAGCTCAGCTGGCTGGATGTCAAGTTTTATCGTGCAGGGTGATGCCAGTTGTGCATAGGTTCAGTTCCTGCACTGGCTGAAGTTACCATGAAGGATTTTCCTCCTCAACCTATACCCTCGCTTAAGGCATGGCAACGCTCAAGTTAAACCACCACAAGTCATCTCTTTGTAATGAGACAGCAGCTGTATGGTCTGGTTAGACAATGGTAACATCATGATTACAAATATAACTGATACACATAGCTCCAGGTAACTTTGCAATGGAACTAAAAGCCGATTAAAGATATAGAAAAATAACATAAAGAAATTATGACGTTATCAGTAACTAACAGAAAAATCTCTTTCCCTCTGCCACCAACTTTATCCGACGCCAGGCACGAGAAGGTGGCTGAGATGACCCTACAAACTTCACCTTACAAACACCTGGTGGCTAGTCCAAACTGGGAAAGCTGTCACACAGACTCATCAAATAACAGTCTGTCAGAGTCACACTCATGGAATCATACTGTACAAACAGCATTCCAGGCACATCCACCAGTCTATATCCAGTCCCACTGCCAGGACAGACCCAGTAGAGGTGGTGGCACAATGGTATACAGTCAGGAAGAAGTTGCCCTGGGAGTCCTCAGAATTGATTTTGGATCCTGTGAAGCCTGATGGCATCAAGTCAAACATGGGCAAGGCAACCACCTGATTACCTCCTACCACCCACCCCTCAGCTGATGAATCAGTACTCTTCCATGTTCAATAACACATGGAGAAAGCATTGAAGATGATAAGGGTGCAGAATGTATGCTGGTGGGGCACTTCAAAGTCCATCACCAAGCATAGCTCAACAGATCCACTTTGGACTGAGCTGGTGGAGTCCTAAAAGGGTGTTGCTTCTTGACTTGGGAAATATATAACCTGCCTGCCACAGATGGAGTAGACTGTAAGTATATTGGTAAAAGTGATCACCGCACTGTCCTTGAAGCCCTATCTTCACTCTTATCCTCCATTGTGTTGTGTGACATTATCCCCATGCTTAATGGGAAAGACTTCAAATAGATCTAGCAGCTCCACACTCTGTATCCATGACGGCAATAAGCAGCAGCAGAATTCAACAACTTACTGGAGAAGTAGGCTCTACTGCTATACCTATTCTAAATAAGGGGTGAGGTCAGCACATCAGTACAAAAGATAAAGCTGAACTATTTGCAACAATCATCAGCCAGAACTGTAGAATGGATGATCCACTTTTGTCTCCTCCAGAGGACTCCAGAATCACCGTTGCCAAGCTTCAGTCAATTTGACTCGCGCCCTGTGATTTCATGAAAGTAACATTTGTGCCACACAAAAGCCAAGCAATGACAATCTCCAATAACAGACAATCTAACCGTCACCCCTGGTAATTCAATGGCATTATCATCACTGAATCCTCCACTAGCAACATCTTGGGTTTGTCATTGACCAGAAACTGAAAAGGACTTGCCATATGAATACCCCGTGGCTACAAGAACAGGTTGGAGACTAGGAATACCACTGCGATTAACCTACCACCTAATTTCCCAAAGCCTGTCTACCATCTACAAGGTACAAGTCAGGAATGTAATGCAATACTCCCCACTTGCATGTGGATGTAGTTCCAACAACACTCAAAGCTTGACACCATCCAGGACGAAGCAGCCCACTTGATTGGCACTACATCCACTGACATCCACTCCCTCCACAACCAATGGTCAGTAGCAGCAGTGTGTAGCTACAAGATACTTTGCAGAAATTCACCAAGATTTATTTGACATCAAACCCATCGACCTGCAAGTTCCCATACAAGACACTCATCATCCTGACATGGGAATATATCCCTATTCCTTCACTATCGTTGGGTGAAAATCCTAGTACTCCCTCTCTAACAGCGTTGTGGGTGTCAAATTGACTGCAGTGGTTCTAGTAGGCAGGTCACCGTCACGTTCTCAAGGGCAACTAGGGATCGGCAAAAATGCTGACACGGCCAGCACTACCCAGATTCTCAGAATGAATTTTTAAGAAGTGCAGAAGCTTACCACCTTCAAGCATTTCAACCAAGTGGCTATGCTATCTGTTTGAGCTCAAAATGTAGCTGATGTTAAATTGAGGTATGTTGTGAGTTTGAAATTGGACCTCACTGCATTCCTTTTACGATCAGACCACTTTCAAAGACCAACGTACTGTGTCCCAAGGAAGTTTATAAATTGTGTAGTCTGAAATTGGGTCAGGTTCCCCGTTGGCTGCCTCAGACTGATATTCAGGGACATGACAAATATAAGTATGGGCTCTCACCCTCATTTTATTTCCCTTTTTGTTCGTTTAACCTAGTTTTCTAATCAAACTGCTCAGAGAAGTTGTTACACACATCTGGAGCAGATAGGACTTGACACTGGCCTCCCAGTCCAGGGATTGGGACATGGCCACTGTGCCACAAGAGGACCCAGTCTCCGCTCAAAACTGGCTACGGTGCAATTCAAAGTTACATCTCTATAGAAACTGGAACTTGAGCCCAGTAGTTTAGACCTCTTGGCCAGGCTACCACTTCACTTCCCTTTGAAAGGGTCTGGATAATGTGGATCAGGTGTGGGATTTGCTGCACTCATTATTTCATTCAAATTGACAAGGTGTATATAGCCTGCTAGCTTTGGATGAGGGTAAGATTTACTTGCATGCTGTGTTCAGTGTTTTAGGCAAAAATAGCTGAGTGTGCCTTTGTTATGATCAGGTTTTCATTAACCACTATATTCATGGTGCTTTGGATATGATATACATTCAGGATTTCATTGCAGTTACCAATAAACCCGAAAGTCAGGTGTATTGGGTCAATTGAATGTAGTGCAAAAGAAATTGTAATCTTGTTAACAAATCTATTGTGTCTAATCTTTCCAGAGGCCAGTAAATTGGTTATGTCCTATGTTGCTGCTGTTTGTGGCAAGGGAGCGGAGGTCAATCAAGTGAAGGAGCAGCTGCTGCAATCAAACCCTGTGCTTGAAGGTAAGTTTGGGGGGGGGGGGGAAGTGTGTGTGTGTGTGTGTGTGTGTGTGTGTCCCTTACCTTTTTAAATGTGGGCAATACAGTTCCTGGGCTAAAGCAATTTGAACAAAATGGTAACCCAAGTTTGTTTTATGTTCAGTTCCATTCTTTTAAAGTGCTACATGCAGCGCACAGCATGTGGCATGCATTAGATATAGCAGGTGGTCAGAAATGTTGGGTTAAAGCTGAATTCCATTCATGGGTAACCTGTGACTGTCATCTTTCATCTGAGATATTTTCCCAGAGTTTGCAGACCCTGAATGATCCAGGGTAGTATTTTTCAGGTGTCTAGTGTATCAGTTAGGGTTAACCTGTGATCTGAAGGTAGCTAACCTTCATGGGCGGCATGGTGGCACAGTGGTTAGCACTGCTGCCTCACAGTGCCAGGGACCTGGGTTCGATTCCATCCTCGGACGACTGTCTGTGTGGAGTTTGCACATTCTCCCTGTGTCTGTGCGGGTTTCCTCTAGGTGCTCTGGTTTCCTCCCACAATCCAAAGATGTGCAGGTTAGGTGGATTGGCCATGCTAAAATTGCCTGTAGTGTTCAGGGAGGTGTAGATTAGGTGGGTTATAGGGGGATGGGTCAGGGTGGGATGCTCTGAGGTTCGGTGTGGACTTGTTGGGCCGAAGGGCCTGTTTCCACACTGTAGGGATTCTATTCTATTCTATTCTATCCTAACCCCATTAGAAGCACAAGCAATAGGAAGCGAACGTTTGGGAAGCAAGGTTAATTGGATAATAGTTTGGAAGATCTTAACCATAATTTTAAAAGTATCCCCACTGAGTCAAATTGTAGTTGGCACCAGCTGTTGCCCTGACTGTGATCAGTTGAAACTCCAGACTTTGAATTGAGGTATCCACAGGTTTTAAAATATCTTCAAATTTGTCTATTTATATGTATGTATGTACATTTCTATCTGTGTTTGATATTTTTTCTTCCTACTGCAGAGATGGGAAACGCATCTTAAAAATCAGACAAAATTTGAAAACTGTTAGTTTCTGAATGAAAATTGCACAATTCCTTTGTTTAAAATGGAAGAGTTTTTACTGCACAAGAGCCAATAAAATAAGCACTAATTATTATGTATCCTATATTCCAACATGCGGGAATAATATAAGTCAGGTACGCATTAATAACTGACAAAATGTGATGGAATCTAAACTGCAAATTACATATTAAATAGCAAATGCAATTTCACAAATTGACTCAGCAATTCACTCAGATTTTGGTGCTCACACTACCAAAAATTCCTCAAGCTGAGTCTTCGTTGTGAAGAATCTCAGCTCCTTTCCTCCTCGCAGCTGGTCTGATCCCCACCTGACAACAGGGCACAAGGAACCCAAGTTCCATGGGCATGGTCTTTAGCACATGTCTGCAGAACCTGTTCAACTCTGTTTGGATGCTGTTGATCCACCAATGTCACTTTCTAGCAGCATATTCTCAGCTTCTGGATCTCGCCCTTGCTTGTAATTCATCATTATTCTCAGCTATTACTCTGCTTGGATTGGTCTGTGTCCATTTATACCTTTCAATGGTTACCTTTGCTAGGACTTTAGGTTCATAAACTTCAATTTATGTTTCTTGTTGTGTTAACTGTATTCTGTTGCTCTTTTCTGTTACTTTCTCTGTTCACTTATTGTTTCAGTTAGTATTAACCTCAAACTACAAATCAAATTTAAAAAGTGGTTTCCTCACCACGTAGCGATCAGTGACAGTATTCGTTGTAGCAAAAGGTTTAGAATGACTATGGGAAAGGACTAAAATCAGTCGAGCAGGAATAATAAACTGGCGGGGTGGGAAGGAGAGCTGACTTCATGAGGCAAGAGCAAGATTGGGCTGAATAGACTGGTACCGAAGGTTGGCAGGAGAAACTGTAGCTGAGCTTTGGAAGAGCTTCATAGAGGAGTTAGTTCAGGCTGATTGAGGTGTATTCCCTCAAAAGAGAAAGGTAGGACAAACAAACCCCTAGCTGGATGAAAATGGAGATGAACAATCAGGAATGAAAAGTGTGCTTATGAACAAATGTCAAGTAAAAAATACAGTTGAGGATCAAACTGAATACAGTGGCTTCATAAGGAGGTGAACAAGGAAATAAGAGAAGCAAAGAGGGATTATGGGAAAAGGCTAGCTGCTGACAAAAGAAAATCCCAAAGTCTTCTAATAGGCCCATACACAGTAAAAATTTGATTTCAAAAAAAAACCTGTATTAACTTTTCCTAATTTATCCACATATTTTCATGTGACTATTGACTCAATTGTAAATTATTATTTCAAGAGGTTTCACCACCACTGAAGTGAAACTAACTGGTTTCTAAATTGATGGGCTTATAGAATCTTAGGAAACCTACAGTATGGAAGCAGGCCATTTGGCCCATTGAGTCCTCACCTCTGACGAGCATCCCACCCAGACCTGCCCTTCTTACCTATCCCTGTAACCCTGCATTTCCCTTGGCTAATCTACCTAACCTGCACGTTTTTGGACTGAGAGAGGAAACCAGAGCACCTGGAGCAGACCCACACAGAATCAGGGAGAATGTACAAACTCCACACAGACAGTTGCCCAAAGGGTGCAAATGAATCTGGGCCTCTAGTGCTATGAGGCAGCAGTGGTAATCACTGAGCGCCTCTGCCACCCTTCTTGCAATATTTTTTGAACAAGCACGTCATATTTGCATTTTCCATTCCTCTGACACCATCCGTGAGTTCCAGGGAAGGTCGAAAGATAATCGCCAGTGTCTCTGCAATTTCCACTCTCACTTCTTTCACTATCCTTGAATGCACCTTGTCCTGTCCTGGTGCCATATCAGGTTTATATACTGGTGGCTTATTCAGCAGTAGGGATACTTAGGGAACAAATTGAACACGTAACATCTCAACGATGCCTCAGATCTAAGTGATGAGTATTTCACGTTTCTTTACTGAGGAAAGAGATGCTGTCCATGTCATGATGAGAAAAAAATACAATAACTTGGAAGAGTTTATAATTGTTATGGAGGAGCTATTAAATAGACCATGCAGAGCATTTTCTGCTGATAGAATGGATAAGGATTAAGTTTATTATTTTTAAATCTCTGTGTGGGAGAAGCAAAGACTTTGGGTTAACATACTGTTCTTCCTTGTTTCTTTCCACCAGCCTTTGGAAATGCCAAAACTATGAGGAATGACAATTCTTCAAGATTTGTGAGTAACTATTACATCTGACAATATAGAATTGTCCCTGCTGGCAGTTACAGTAGTAAGCCAAAACTTGAATATTTTTGTAATTTTAAAAAATGTCTACTTCTCATTAGAAGAATGAGTGCAATTTGTACCCCTAAAACTAAATTTAATCTGAGAGTTAAGTTGAGTCTGCTGTACGAGAGGTGTTGTTCACAAAAAAAAGTCTGTTTTACGTCATATCAGATTATCCACTTCACCTTTTGGAAGTTTTAATTTGTGACCTATCAAGCGTTTGACAGCATTTTTTAATATGGTACTGCTGTATGCAGAAGGCATGTGTTCAGAAACCACCTTTTGTTATCTGTTGCCTCCTGGGGTTGTGTTATAAGGTTCTCTCAACGATAAGGGGCTGGGTCAAAGGTTAACAGGCAGATATTACAAGGCAGCAATATAACTGCCCTGCTGTAGCATCTCTAAGACACCCTGGAGTGAAATGTGAATCTTTTCCAAATTACGTGAAAACTTTCAAGCAGAGGTTAAAGTCAAGTTTTCTTTTGTGTAAGTTTTTTTTTTCAAATCGACGGTAAATAGCTTAATTCTGGAATGAAAGGTTAAGATATTGAAAGCCACGTTTGGTTGAAAACTGTAAACAGTGGCACATTTATTTTTCCTTTATTGAGATCTTTTGTTTACACTATTTTGTCTTGTACATCATCTCATATGTATTCATAGCACATTTCAATGAATGTTTCAATTTCACAGGGCAAGTATATGGATATTGAGTTTGACTTCAAAGGTGATCCTCTCGGTGGTGTTATCAGCAACTGTAAGTATTGTACAGTGGTAACTAGAATAGACAATTTGCAAATACAAGGGGAAAGAAATGTACATGCTACACAAACTATATTGATTCTTCAGAACCGGTAGTGCTGAAGGGCACTACCTGCCTGCCCTGTGTCTTTCTTCCATGATTATGTTTATATGCAATACCACGCAGGAAATGGCCAGGGCCCTGTGTGCCTGGAGCATCGTTCTAAGTCTGTGTAGCTATAAAGCAATTCTATGTGACTTAATGTCTCCCCTAATATTCTGTTAAGCATTTGAGGTGGTTGAAACAGATCGAATTCAGTTGATGAGGTGGAGAGTTAAGGTTTACAGTTAGGAGTAACAGAAAGTGCTGATCATTTTAAAAAAGTCTCTTACAAGTGTTTTCAGCTGTGGGTACCTCTTGATGAACAATCTGTAATGAAGTATAGGATCACTTTTCTGCATTAGGAACATATTTTGTATTCACAGATATCACAAACAATGAAGGAGGGTTTTTAATTCCTCCCCGTTCTTTGACTACCTCTTGTGTTGTACAACACCTACTCTAAAACCTGAAGAGGTGTGGGTGGATGTATGTTACATAATAGTTGATTGTTAATTTGAGTGTGCAAATGTTGGTGCACTTTGCTGTGTGATGGCTTGTGTTATTTTTGGTGCCACAGTGCCAAAATGTGTTGTCCAAACCCACTGCCACAAGCCCACTATATACCTCTAGTCTGAGGACACCTACTTGCCACTGCCTTCCTAGCCTGCTTAGCATCCCATGATCATGAAGCAGAGATTTAACAAGAAGTTAGTTAATGATTGTCTATTTGTTTCATGAAGCCTTGCATGCAGTTACAGAGTTGCCACTCGCTGTAAATCTGAATACAGCTCTTAATTTTGATGCTTTTGGCTTCTTCTCGCACACTCCCAAAGAGTATCAGCAGCAGCCAGTTTACTGTTCATAAAATTAAAAATGATTTCGCCCATGCACCTGACCATTGACCATATTTCTACTGTAATGGCAGCGTGGAAGGACTGCTGTTCCAAATAACAGGCATTTCCAAATGACCATGTCTCAAACGCACTGGCGCATATGAACAGAGAAAGTTTCTCTTGCATGATTACACATTGAAGTCTAAAACTGCTAGCACCACATTAAGTTGGCCATGCTTGTTTCCCTCACTTCAGTTCTGTGCCTGTCATCCATGGGAGCACTTACGTAGAAATACAAACATATGAAAATGGCAGGAAGGAAAAGATCTGATGGTCAGTCAATTGCAGACTTACTCATGGTGTCTGGAGGATTGTGAGACAGTTGCTGGATTCCTGTTCTTTCTTCTGAATAGCCATGTGATCTCTTGAACAGGCAAACATCCAGCAGCTAAGAACTTCATAACCAATAAAGGAGACCTCTGCAAAATTTCCTGTCTCAAAACCAGTCCAGGGGATCATGTCAGCTCGTTTAAAATTGCTGTTAATCCATTTTCCTTTTGTGTAATGTGATCTCTGCTCCAGTCAAGGCCCTCTTGAAAGAGTGCAGAATGTCATTACACACTTTGAAATTTGGAAACACATTCCGAAGATTCTCTGTTCTTTGAGAAAGAAAAATCGCCCAACCTAAAGCCGGTTCCATTGAGCCCTTCACTGGATGTGCAACAACAGATGCCATGTCCATGTTCCCTGTGGTAGTTAAGTTTGAAGGATCTTTATTTTATCTTGGGGAAGCAGACATATGGTTGGAAAGAAGGGCTGGGCAATAAATGTTGGCCCAGTTAGTGATGTCCACATTCCCATTAATGAATTAAAAAAAATACTGTGAATTGAATAGACTGCATGGCATAAGCTGCCTCAGATAAGGACCTCTAGGTAGTTGTGATGTTGCAACATAATTAAAAAATACTTGTATTTGTTTATCTTCCATCTTTAACAAAGTAAAATGCCTCAAAACACTGAAGTTCAGAGTTTGCCTATTTGTCAGTATCTCAGTTGGGACGCGCATATAACTTGCATACTAATGCATCTCTTTCACTTCTGGTGAAAAACAGTGATCCCGTGTTAGTTTTTAAAAAATTATTATCTAAACCAGTGCCAGACCTAGTCTTCTGCCTCTGTCTTTTGTTTTCATCTTGGGACAGGAAACTAGGAGTTTTTGTCTCACTAGAATTTTGATAGCTGCATACCTCATTGGAAAACGTTTTGTCAATATCACCCTTTAAGGTTCTTTTAATAGTTAAATACATGTTATATTTTGATTAATAGAACATGTTATTTTATGTGGACAAAACCCAAATGTTTTCACGTCACTAAGGACTCTGGTTCCCAGTGTCCAGTTTTAACAAGCAGAAAACCCTCTCCCAGAGCACATTGTGCTGACAGGGCATGCTTAGTTCAGTAAAGTGAAAAAATGTTTTTAGCAGATATAATGCATAACTGGAGGAATTTATAAACTAGATCAGCTGAAAACATAGGACAGTACATGTGATTTTCTTTGGGTAACATTGCAGTGACCTTGTGATATCTATTTTTGATTTTACCATTGTACCTGCACCAGTATGTTCACACAATGCATGCATTGGGATTGGTTTTTAACTTTATAGAAACAATAAAGCCACTTAAACAACCTCTGAAATACTCTAATTGTAGCATATGTTTAAGAACACACATCTGATTGTTACCTGCTGAGAACAGTCTAGACCAGCATAGTCTGTAATCATTCCATTCATAACAGGTAACTATCCTTTAATTAGTGGGTCTGTGTTATGTTGAAGTCCTGTTTGAATTGTATTTTTTTTTGCTCAATGGCTCAGTTACTTTGTGGAGGGGGGAGATGAATTTTGGTGAACTTGTATCAGTGCCAATGGAAATTCAACGTATGATATGTCTGTTTTAAAAGGAAGTTTGTTTCGTTAGCATATAATGCTGACAACCGTAGGATGGTACAACATAAAAGAGGCTAATCACCCATTATGCTCATACATGCTATTTGTACAAACTATTTAAACATAGTCCCTCTCCCTTGCAATGGTTCCTTTGAAGTGTTATTGTGTACAGCTAGTCTTCTCAGGGTGTTGATCCTGTTAAATTTTTTCTTTAATGCTTGGCCACATAGGAGCTTTAGTTAGCATGGAACTTGCATAGTATCTTGCAATTTAGTGGGAACTTTGGCATTTTACTGTTTGGTTTTATACTCTTCAGACATTTATCAAATTCCATATTTTAAAAGTTGTTACTCCATCTGTCTCTGCACTCGTTTAGGCATTGCAATCTGGATCATCATAAATTGCCACTCTTCTTTTTTCCCTCATTACCTATAGCTTTTTTTACTGACTACATTAAATCAGTCTCCTCTGTTTAACGACTCTTCTGGACTATCAAAAGCTTTTTAATAATTTTGAACATCTCTATCCAATCTCCCTTTAATCCCTGCTCTAAGGAGAACAATCCCAGCTTCTCCAGTGTTTCCACATTACTAAAGTTCCTCATTTCTAGTACTGTGTTAAGTTATTACATGTCCTCTGCACTCCTAACACCCTGACATTACTGTCAAAGTGTGATAACCTGGAATTATCAAACAGTGCTCCAGTTGGAGCTTAACCAGTGTTATAGAAAGGTTCAAAATAAAATCAAGCATGTTTCTTTAATTGAAGGCTGATTTATCATAGTGTGCCCATCAATCTGCCTGAGCTTGACACGTACCCACAGTTATGAACTCACCTAATCTTTCCCCATGCACTGTTCCCAAGTCAAGTACAAAGTCAGAAGCAATATATTTGAAAGAAGGTGTTAACTAGACAGCATTTTGATTCCTACTTCCCCAAACCCGACACCCCCTCTCTGCAACCACACCCACCCACCCAGGAAGCAGGCTGGGAAGTATTAGGGGAAGGAGGAGAATGAATGTAAGATCAGACGGGTTTAGCTGGGTGCGCCATGCTAAATCCTGTTTAGCATGTCCTGTTTTGCCATGCTAAATCCCTGTTGGCATTTAAGAGTTGATACTGCATGCTTGGGTTTTCACAGCAAAAGTAAACTTTGGAAACCACTTTGAATGTTGAAATGGCAGTCGGGTAAAACAGATAAAGATGGATGTGTATTTGTGAGATATGAATGAATGGCCGCACAGATAACCCAGGTATGCTTGTGTTAAGCCAGGTGAGTCATCTGTTAAACATTTTCCACACCCAACTCTGAAATGTGGAGTTTTATACTGGCAGTTTAAATTATTTGGAGAGCTTTCTGTGGTAGATGGTCAATTCTAATCCTGTAGATAGGTAACTTCTCTGCAGCGAAGATGGTTCTTTCCAGAGGGTATTGGCTGTTTTTTTTATGCAGTCATGACATTTGGATGACCTGTTGGACAACTTGAGAACTTTTTAAAAATTGGGCTTTTTTTGTGTGAGAAGTGAGTTTTGTTTCATTTAGCATTGCGCTATGTTTATATTTTGTGTTGACTGGTTGCTACAGCTGTCAGGCAAAAGTTGACATGGAGCAGATCTAGCTTTGGCTGTTACAGGGTAGGGGAGGGTAATGCTGTGAGGCGGCAGATTTAAGTTTATTTCTGGGTCCGAATTCACAGTTTGCATTCCATTTAACAGACTTGGGTTTTTCAAAAAAATGAGTTCTGTTTCCATACATTCTCTCTCTCTCACACAAAAATTGTCTCTTTCCACCTCTATATCTATCATCCAACTCCAACTGCCTCAGCACGTCTCCTGAAAGCCTCGTCATCATTCTGGTTACTGGCACACTTGACTACTTTTGTGCTTCCCTGGCCATGCTTCATAAACTTATGCTCATTGCAAACTCTCCGAATTGTACAGGAAACCTGCACCAAATCCTGCTCACTTCTGAGCTATGTGCTTGGTGACCTCTTGGTTCCTGGTCTGGCAAGGCCTTAATAGTAAAAAAAAACTCACCCTTTAAATTCCTCCTCCTTATCTCTGTAAATGTCTCTAGTCCTGTAGCCACCCCATCATCGCCACTCCTGCCCCACAAAAAAGAAAACAAACTGCACTCCTCTGATCTCTTGTGTGCACCTAGTCTTTGGTCCACCACTAGAAACTGTCTATGCGCTAAACTATGAACAAAGGGCGATCTGTTACTGCTGAATTGTCAAGTGTTTTGGACTTGCTTTTGTACCTCTGGAAAATCGAAAAAAAAAATTGTAGAAACTTTAAAAGTATAATTGACAAGTCATAATTAATAACAAGTCAGAGCTTCATTCAAAGTTGAACTTGTTATTTGAGCGTTTATGCAGGACTGAACATTCTTTCCACTAAGTTTTTGAGAAAATTACAATAAAATGCTCTTGGTCTTTGGCATTGCTGAGCCACCAGCAGCCTCAGCCTTTAAGTGGCACTCTTACTCACCATGGCTGTCAACCTCTGACTGGTTGGCAGCGTCAGGTGGACAGGACATCCTCGGAAATGATCCACCAAAATGCCTGTTGGGTGACCAGTTAAGTGACTACTTGATCCAATGGGCTTTCTTGATGGTGGCGAAGAGTCTCACTTGCCATGATACACAGCCTCCCGTTTTGACAGGTGAATGTAAATTCACAGCCACACTGTGGGCTGTGACTTAACATTTTGCAGACTGGGTTTGGGCCCGGGTGAGCTTACTGACCACTGATGCACTGTCCCACCAACAAGAAAATTAATCAAATCCAGTTCAGTTAGGTGCTGACCGCTGAGCTTCTCAGTGAATTGAAGGCCTCAGTGTTGAAGTCTCGAGTTGTCAGCTAATTGTCCATAGTGTTCATGGATGTGTAGATTGGGGGATGGGTCTGGGTGGGATGCTTTGTGTGTCGGTGTGGACTTGTTGGGCCGAAGGGCCTGTTTCCACACTGTAGGGATTCTATTCTATGAAATCTTTGTTTGCTTGTATCAGAATCTGTTGCATTTTAAACAAAATGAAGCTTTCACTATTATATCTGTTTTATTATAAAGTACTTAATGGACTTAATTGGCAGTTTGGCGTCAAACTTTCATTTTCGAAACAAATGAAGAGGAACTTAAAGAATGGCAGATGTACCCTATGTTCCTAGAGCTTCAATTCTCTATCCTCATTTCCACTTGTTACATTGCAGTATTGCATTCATGGGAAATTTCAGTAAAGAGTCCATTTGCAAGATTCACAAAACAAACAGTGCAGATTTTGGCATAATTTCAATGCAACTAAGATATACCCGTCTATTTCTCTCAATTTTTGCAGTTAACCAACAGATCACTACATGTGTAAAAGAGAATACTAGCTTGGTATCTCACTACTTACCACTGTATTAATGAAATCTACTGTGTAGATAGCAGCAACAAGATTCAAGGAAATCTGATTGTGATTTCAGGATCTCTGATTCCCAATCCCTCCCTTAACAATTTCCAAAAGAAAAGTGGTCCAACTCAAGCTGGCCATGTTTATTGTAATGCTACCTTTTATTAATAGTCTGCTTTAAAGTGGCAAGAACAGGCATGAGTTCAAGTAGTTTAAGGGATTGATTTGCAATCTTCCTGAGTTTATTGAGGATTATGTACAAGTAAGTTTTTTTCTGTAACCAATTTTGTGCCTGGGATGCTCATCCAGCTGTGAAACTGAAAGCAGAGTTGCACTCCATGAGGAAAACGAGGCTTGAGAGTACCATTCTCCAGCAATGAACCTGCTTTACCATTTAAGAAATTAAGTACTTCACAGCTTCATACAAATAGAATGATGGAGACCAACGGCTATATGGAAAAAAAAGTCTTTGCATATGAGGTGCATATGGTGAGGAAGTGATTCATGTCAAAAACCCCAAGGGTCGGAAGTAATCAGAATGGAATGGCAACAGAAGGCTGAGGCCTGTTGGAGCACGACGTTTTTAGAGTCCTTAAATTATGGTTGAACCTGTGACCTGTTTAGTTGAAACAGAAACAGGAATTGCTGGAGAAACTCGTCAGACCTGGTAGCCTCTGTGGAGCGGAAACAGAGTTAATGTTTCAAGGCCGCTGATGCTTCTTTAGAATTGTTTTGGAATATTCAACAGGCATGTTGCTAACATGTAAGATTGTCTTCCCACTAAAGGGATGATAACAAATCATCACAGGACTAATCACATCAGTGCTTGCTATCAGACAGCCTCAACAAAATTACGTGCAAATCTTTTGACAGGACATTGATGGACTTCACATTTAGAAATATGAATGTGCTGTGATTTTTCTTTTAGTACAACTTTAGATGAACTGGGCATGTGATAATGAATTCATTTGATAAGGGGGCTATTGATCAGAAAAGCTTGAGATCCACTGAATTATATAGTTAGTTTTAAAAAAACTTTTGCTTCCTTCATTTATCATAGAGAAATAACGGTAATGTGGATCATTACATTGTAATCAATTTATTGCAACCTCGTTGTTAGATCTATCCATCTGAATTTTCACTAATCTATTCTCTAGTATTGGAAAACTCCTGTTAATATTGAGTACCCTACGTGGAAAATCCACTTTCTGACATTATATTCTCTGAAGGGGCTTACCCAGCCTCTCCGCAGTAAGCCAGGTTTAAGAAGCTGCTCGCCATGCTCCAGTTGTAGTATCTTTGCTGCTCAGGAAGAAAATTGTGGTTTTAAGCCTCCTTCAAGGCATTTGAGCACAAAATCTAAACTGATATTTGGGTGCAATACAAAGGGAGTGCTGAACCTTCAGAGACACAGACAGTTTTTCAGACAAGATGTTAAACAAGGGATAGGTCTGCACTATCTGGTTCGATAGATCTTGGGCCACTATTTTGATGCAATGGATGTTTTGATAAATATTTATCTAATACAGTCAGATTGAAAGTGTATAGCAAACAGCTGCTGAAACAGTTTTCATTTACCAACTCACTTACTTGTGGCACTGTGCATAATTAAGACCAAGTGCAGCTGTTTTGGTTAAGCAGGAATTAGAACTGAGGAATGAACGAATCAGGGGAACGGAGATGTGAAGAAGCAGACATGGTTTGAAATGGTCTTGTGTATTTGCACATTTTCGGCAGGGGAGAGTTCAGAGCTACTTTGTCCTTTGGCAGATCAGAAATGTTTGTTTACTATCGAGCAAACACAGAAGTTCAGCTGAGTTGAACGGTTTACATTTTCTCCTGTTTCAGTGTACTTGAAATGTGAACTGAGTAGTGAAAATCAGCAGGTAAGTAACAAGGCACTGAGGAATGCTGGAAACTTCGTGTAAGGTCACAGTTACACAAAAGGCCACCACGGTGCTTCCGCTTGTCATGTTGTGGAGTTGGGTCAGCTTTCACTTTCTCCGAAGTGTTGTCAGGATTGTGAGGTTGGTCCTCACCATTCACCTTTGGTCATGGGTGGCTGGAAGCATCAGGTGGCCAATGTAGGGGAGTGCAGCACAGTTCACAATTATTCATTTTTGTGATGTGGAGGTGCCAGTGTTGGACTGGGGTGGACAAGGTCAGAAATCACACACACCAGGTTACAGCCCAACAGGTTTACTTGAAATCACAAGCTATCGGAGCCTTGCTGCTTCTTCAGGTGTTAGTGAGAGAGGTAGCATCGAACACAGAACTTATAAGTAAAAGATCAAAGGGCCACACAACTTATGAGGATGAATGGACACTGCACAACTATCAGCAGACAGGAATGTTCCCTCCCAGTGGGGATACACTTCAGCGGTCAAAGACATTTGGCCTCGGATCTTCGGGTAAACGTCCTCCAAGGCAGCCTTCGAAATACACAACAACGCGGAGTTGCTGAGCAAAGGCTGATAGCCAAATTTGGTACACATGAGGATGGCCTCAACCAGGATCTTGGATTCATGTCACACTACAGGTGACCCGACCACACTATACATTCTTTCTTTCTCTCTGTGTCTCTCTATCACATTCTCTCTCTCCTCCCCCCCCCACCCGACTCTCCCCACCCCCAACTCTCCCTCGAGCTCTCATGCCCCATCTCTCCCCCTCCTCACTCGTGCATGCACAAATCTATGGGGTGAATTTGAATTTGCAGACACATTCTATTTTGTTCAAATAGCACACAATTTATAGACAGTCAGTCAATGTGGTGTTTTATAAATTCCTACTTTAGAAATAAAATCAGTCTGACTCCAAGCCAAAACATGAACAGATTCTAAACAAGGCCTCGCACTTAACATTCACTGTTTGACCTAAAATGCCACCTCTTCTTTACACTGATAAAACCTTTAGTTCTGTCAGGGCAGTGACTCAAAAGGAATTCGGGCATTTACATATACATATCAATCAATTAAAACCACCTAACTGATTAAAGATTTAACAGCACCTTAGGTTTGTTTAATACATCCTCATCAGTTGTGTGACCCTTTGATCTTTTACTTATAAAATCTGTCTGATACCACCTCTCTCTCTAACAGCTGAAGAAGAAACGAGGCTCTGAAAGCTTGTTTTCAAATAAACCTGTTGGACTATAACCTGGTGTCGTGTGATTTCTGACATTATTCATTATCAATATCAATTACTGTACTGCTTTGCCATATTGGTGTGATTGTGTCATGCAATTCAAAGCATTTATTGTGCCCACTGCAGGCTAACTTATACGCAGGTACATGTTGAGAGTTCTACAAGGCTTGTTTTTCCTGAGATCTTGCCGGACCAAAAAGGAATTTTCAATGCATTTTGAGGTCAATGTTTTCAAAATATAATAGGTATTACCTGTATTTCAAAAGACGTTGTTGAAACCTATCTAAATATTTGAGCAGTGGAGTTGATTTTGACTTTGAAAATCTTATCTTCCTTTCCTTGTTGTTTTATTCTTAAAGATACTGGCTTAGACTGGATAATTTTCCAGGAGTGCTGATCTCTCAGTCAAAAGAAATTAATTCAAGTATGAGTCCAGGTCGTGACAGCTTCTGGAAATGGTGCACGAACAGATACTCAGCAAGGACGTTTAGGGTTGGCGATGATATGACGCCCTAACAAGCTTGCACAACTCTGTCTCGGCACAGAGGTGAATAAATGGTTGCTTGGGTGAGATATTGCATGCTGTTGCCACCTGCACCATCATGCCTCAGCAGAAATGACTGTATTTATTGGCAATTGGCATACAAAATAAAATTCCTCATTCTCCTTGCATAATGTTATCCATCAAAGTATTCTGCCAAACAAGTTGAAGCTTGCCGAGATTACATTTTTCTAAGATATTTGATTCTTCGGCTCATGAATTGGAGGATAGAAGCATTTTAGTGTTTCTTATGTAATTGAAGCAGATGTGTCCATTTATCTGTTAGTCGGCACAGGTCTACATTGTGTTGGTATGGATCCAAGCAGGTTTTTACCTCTAAAGGTTAAAATAAAACACATTGGTCTTTTGGATCATTCATTTGTTTGTGTGTGTTTGGGCATTTTACTGGAATGTTTAATGTGCTCAGAACCCCATTAACATGCTTCAGTCCACAAACCAAACAACTGAAAAGTCCACACATTATGAGCTTTTTGCCTGATATAACGTGCACTTTCCTCTCCCTTCGTGACACACCTCTCATATGGCAGCCATAACATTGATACTGGTGGCAAACATCAAAGCTAATGGAACTCAGAAATGTATCCTTTTAAACTCGTCAGCCCAGAGCATTTTCAAATGGAGCTTCTTTAACTAGGATCATTCTGCCCTGTAAAATAGTAGTTTGTGGGTTTTCTGTCACTGTCACTTTCTAGCCTTCTCCTTTTTACTGTCTCAATAGGTTGAACGATTATTAACACTCCTGGAGTACACCAGACATACTTTGCTCCAGTATAACTGGATTTTCTGATGAAGGGTCTAGGCCTGAAACGTCAAGCTTTCCTGCTCCTATGATGCTGCTCGGCCTGCTGTGTTCATCCAGCCCCACGCTTGTTATCTCGGATTCTCCAGCATCTGCAGTACCTTTTATCTCTGATACTTTGCTCCAGTATTGGATTGATGTCTGATATCTTGGCAGCCACTAAGTCACAAATAAATTACATTTCGCTTTTGAATTCTCTTCATCTCCAAGCTGATAATTACTTGTTAGTCAGATGACTGACACAACATGGATTTGAATCCTCAATTGATAGTAAGAATGCTAAGACCCCTCATGAACAGCACATTTCATCATTAAAAAGTTCAAATGCCGCCTCCTGACCACAGGATGGATACGATACATCCAGTAGTCATCAGGAAAGCACTTCTGCAACTTCATCCTTTTCTGCAATCTGTTCAAGCTGATTGTGATCTCTGAATACTTAGTACTTTTGAGCTTACTTATTTATAAAATATTGAAGAAAGTGGGACACATTTTCATTCTGGCCAGGAACTGGATGCCTAGAACATTTCCAGGTCATGACCCTGTCAGTGCCACCACGTTATTTATAGAAGCGCAGCCACTGAAGAGCCAGGTTTGGTACCCAGTGTGTCGGATGTGGATGAGGGATCGGCTGTATACAGTGAGGTAATTTAAGTGGCAATAGCAGCGGTGATGGGGTTTGCAGCTACCTTTGAAAAATGCATGGGCAGAGAAAACAAAGGGCCCCTGGTAGTTTAGGCAGCCATCCCTGGGTGGCCTTGATTAAGGTTGCAGACAGGAGAGCTGCACTCTTTCCTGTATCTTGAAGACGACTTCCGGTGAGGCATACCAGGAAGACATGGATAAAGGTAGCCAGGTTTTGTCTGCAGTAGGGCACATCACCTCATGAAGCAATGCTTATAACTATTCCTGTTTGCATAAGACACTAAATGTGGATATTATATTCTTGAGGAATCAAACATGCATGTCAGTGAGCTTTAATAATTGTATGAACACCTTGGTGTAAAGTGTTAAATTATCCATGTATACTGCTGCTGGTTAACTGTTTAATCCAGACACTTGTATTGACCAGCTTTGACCAACGTGACGTGTCTACTATGCAGCTTGCTCTTCCATCAGGATGGTGCAGAATTAATCATTAAGGGATTAATTGTTGTAAACAAGAACCCCTATCCCCTTCAATTGCAAATTCTCAATATGGCTGTGTCTTGGTAGTTTCCCAGAGATTTGAAGTAGTTGTCTTTTTACGCACAAGTACAGAAGATGAGACTGTGTATTTCTGTAGGTCTCTGTGTGCCGTGGAATGATGCTTTGTTGCATTGGTAGTGGATGATAGTGCTGCAGAGTGATGTATAATCAAAATTGTACACTATAACTACACATTACTATATAGTCCCTCAATCATTTTGGAATATCACAATAATATGCTGTGATCATGTGCATTGAATAACTACCATCTCCCATTGCCTCTGATGTTTGCACACTATGTGACTAAATTGTGAAAATGTGATAGTGCCATTTATTTTAATGTATGTGACTAATCCCATCTAGTGTTTTAAATTCTAACCGCTATCCATATTAATTGTAAAATTCACATTGCAAGTCAAATTAGGTTGCAGCAGATAAGAGAAATGATTTGGATGTTATTGGAAGTTATGACTGTTTGGAACTGGAAGTCTCCAACATTATGTAGCCTGAAATAACGTCACTATACTGGGAGGCATCTTAGCAACTGTAATATTTATTATTACTAAAATATATATTTAACTCAAAAGGAGCTGGGTACCTGTAAAATGAACAACTCCATTGCCAATATTTGAATTGTGATTAGTGAAGATAATGAGTTAAAAATTACACTGGTGGAACTATTTTTCTATACACATGTTGCTTCTTGTATGATTCTGGTGCACATTCTGTGAATATTTCTGCACTGTTGCCTGAGGCTTTTGAATCTGATAACCCATCGCAGGTGTGATGAGACAAGATTGCTTTTTCCTTCAGCAATTTACTTGTCTAAAAGTACATGATTACAGACAGATTGCCTGTTGTCAGCAAGTGAGAATAAAGTGCTAATGTAAAGCTCCCTGTTACAAAATTTGACACTTTTTTTGCAACCCAGCCTTTTTACAGACCACTTAGAATTTACTCAGGCTTCTAGTGATTGAAGAAAGTGCTTTATAATCTCAGTTTAACCAGTTAGAACCAGGTTAACATGGACCGTATGTCCAAATATATGTTGTTTTTTAATGGAGGAACAAAATTTCTGTGACAGCAGTCTGTTCAGTTTCTCATAAAATATTTCTTCCACTTGGTTACTGAGGTTATAAACCTGGCGTTTTGGGACTTTTAAGAAAAAATGTCACGATCATCAAATTCTCCAACTGGTCAACCACTGGCATGGAAATTATGCAGCCACGGCTATAATAAAGTTTAGATAAACAGAAGTGGCTGTTGCTGGGGCATATCAGCGTTTATCCTAAGTGGAAATTATGACTGTATTTCAAATAATTTAAACAGCTGCATTTTGTTCTCTGGTGGTATTGTGTCTCCTTTTGCATACTGCCCATTATGCTAATATTTGGGTTTGGACTGACTGAGAAGCCAGTATATGGGTCACTTTGTGAAGCATCAGAAGGTTGTGGCTATGTGCTGATCTTCTGTCATTTTAACCAAGAAGCAGCATTTAGATGGCTGAAGTACAGGCACCCTTTTTTCCCTCTTTGGATGATAATTGAATAGTGAACTGAATTGCAAACGCCTTGGGGAAACCATTCCCAGAAATCTGATTGAGGGAAATTTGAATAAAATTTTACTGAAGCAAATTAGACCTATTCACGAAGATTAACAAAATTGTAAGTAGTGTACAGACACTATCTTTTTTCCAGTGCTAGCATTACCAATTGGAGGAAAATACCTCACGTTGTTTAAATGTGTTGGCAGCGCGATATGCTTGTTGTGGGGAGGGTCAAAGCAGTTTTATCCTTGACGGCATGAACCTTCTGCTTGTTCAGCTGTGTATTACAAGAACACAGTGCATTAATTAGGATCAAGAATAGACCATACAGCTGCTTGAACCTGCTCCATTAATCATTACATTCAGTCATCTGCCTCAGCTCTGCTTTCATGTTTTATCTCCAAATTCTGAGACCCTTCATAAAACATTTAACTCATTGGTAAAATTTTGTTTGTTAGCTTTTTTTTTTGTTTTTAGAACCTCCCCTCCCTTGATTTATTCCTGTTGTAGAGTTCCCTGGAGGCCATTTTCCTTCCTGTTGTTTTTTAATTGGTCATTCTATATGACAGAATTAGGATGCAGTGTTAGTTAGTGACTACCTGTAGACAGAGAACTAAGTCCTGTTTCTACTCTTCCCAGCTTTGACAGATGTCCTTTTAGACCAATGACCATAAAAAGCTAATTGATTCTTTGGTCTTCCCTAACTCAGGCTGTAAAATACTATAGCTAACCCATAACCATTGCCTTAGCTAATATCAGTTAACTTATCGGGAAGTGGGAATTTAAACTGAAGAAAATAAATGACAGGAAAATGGGCAAAGAGTACATGCAAAAGGCTAATTGGATAACTCTTTTGAAGAGCTAGCGCAGACAAGGTGGTTTGAATGCTCTCTTCCTGTGTGGTAAGATTCCATTATTCTCTGTTGCCGGTCTGTTTGACTCAATACCACATTACACACTGAACTAGCAATGAATCAGTGGAAAACTTAGGAAAGACCTTTTTTTTGTGAGACATTTATAAGACTTCACTTGCAGCTTCATGCAGACTTTTATGCTGCAAAATTACTTTTAACTAATTATTGCCTGAAGTAGATTTAAAGCTAACCTCTCTACGATATTATGTGGCTATTTTGAAACCTACTACAGAACTCAAACAATTAGAGATAATTTTAGACAGAATCCCTTGACAATTCCAAGTCATTTATTTCTAATTACAAAACTGCTTTGAAATACCGACGACTCTTGTTCATGTCAGGAGAGTTAAACATTGTGAGCTCTTAAGACTTGCACAATTCTGTAATGCACACAGAAGTAAATTCTGAAAATGTTACTCAGCATCTGGATAGACTAGAGCAGTCTAAATTCTAGTCTTGGACTTTTTGGAACCACGGAGGAATTTGAATAAATTTCATTTTCACGTCTGAAAGTCACGCTTACAGAGAGCACGGACTGGAAGATCATTGTTAGATCCCTATCTCTAACTTTATACAAATTTCACATTGGAAAAGTTGAATAAGTGTTTGACCTTTCCGAAAGCTGAGGAAATGCTGTCTTACTTTAGCTTTTATAACTATCAAAAGTCCTTGTGTTAGCATTTAATGCACAAACCTGTACTTTTCTTCTTTTATTCTTTTATGGGATATGGGTGTGGCTGACGTGGCCCAACATTTGTATCTCATTCCCAATTGCCCTTGAATTGTTTAGCTTTCTGAGCCACTTAAGAGGAGAGAGAATCAATCACATTGCTGAGAGCAAGAATGGAAAATTTCCTTCCCTAAAGGATATTAATAAACAAATTGGGCTTATTATTTGTAGTTTCATGGTCACTGTCACTGAAACTAGCTTTCAATTCCAGATTATTAATTTAAATTCCACCAAATATCTTGGTGGGATTTTAAATTCCTGATCCCAGGCCATTCGCCTGGGCCCCTTGATTATTGGTCCAGTGATAATACCACAAACTCCCTGAAACATGTAAACTAGCTTTATAGTAAGAATTGTTTTTAATTCAACAATGTTGTTGGCAGATGTTAGTCACACATTTATGCTGCAGGTAATTGTTGCAGTGTAAGTGAACAGAACGCCTGATTAAAATTGGATGATGATTACATTCAGAAAGGCTTTCTTCATTTCTACTTTGGAGTTTGGCATTCTTCAAACATAAAGGGACACCATGTAAACAAAGAGCTTTGGAAACAAGCATGGCTAAAAATGGGTAATTGCATTTCTGCCTATTCTGTATTAGTGTTTGTATTCGCCCTGCAGCAATGTTTATTATAAATGTTAGCAACTTTATGAAAATATCATATTAAACAGTAGATAATACAGAAATGACAGGCATTTTAAAGCAGATGTGCATTGTAAACCTGTTCAGAACAGTTTGATTTGGCATTTTATTGTTCTGTGAAGGATGTTAGCAATATTTTCTATGCATTGTACATTACAACATACAGCTGGCTGTTTTCAAAGAATTGCTTGCTTAGCTATATCTTTGGTTTTCGTCCAAGAAGCATTTTAGCAACTTGTTTTTAGGTGGGATTGTGTTTCAACAGTATGTAGTATCTGAAAGAAATTGACTTTAATGGCCTGATAATTATAACCAGTGAACATACAGGCCAGAACTGTCCAGCCCAAAAGAAAGGACATGCCTCTCTGCATCGTGTCAACATCAGCATTAACAGCTTGTTCTTTATGCAAAACAATAAAAGGGAATAGAAATGTTAGACTGAGGGTGCCTTTTTGAAGGTTGAAGTTAATGTACACTGTTGATTATTGGGGATGACTAACATTAGAGATTTATATGTCTCATTTAGGAGTACATTGTGATGAATATGCAATAATAGTCCCCATTTCCTAGGAAGTCAACATCTTTCCTTAGTAGGAACATTGAAAAAAGTTCCATTATTTGCCCAGAGTATAGCTTGATTTTTAAAAACATTGCACAAAATGTGAATGAAAAAATAAAAGATGTTCCAGCTAGGGGCCATGTTTACATAATCATACAATAAAAATACTTCAAGTTTAGAATGGAAGAGCAGGAAGTAAAGAAGACAAAGAAATTATTATGCTTAAAATAGATTGCCGAAATGAAAGTGATATCAGGCACTGATATTGTATGACTGTGTATTTCTAGCATATCCATTGTCATGCTGATGTAAAACCGCCTTCCTTTGTCAAGCTGACTGTGATGATAATGCACTTGTAATTTACATTTACATATCATCTTTCATAAGGGAAAAAGAAAGCTCCTTCATCAAGGTATAACCAGGCAGAAAGTGGAAGCTGAGTGAACGAGGAGAGGTTTATGAAAGTTGACCAGAAGCTTTGTCACCAAAAGGGATGGATCATCTTAAATGAGACTTGAGGTGAAGAGGCAGAGGCATTCTGAGCACATGCGGCTGAGAAAACTATGCTAATGATCGGGTGACGGACAGGGGAGGTGCACAATTGACCAGACTCTAGCAAGGCTTCCCACTGCAATGTGCTTTTGGAACATTTCCCATTCTTTATTGCCTTCGGTCACTGGCAACTTTCCAAGCTGTGCACTGAGTTCTGTCCTGTCAGGGAATAGAAAGAGAGAATTCCAACTATTACCCATCCCAAGTGGCCCAAGAGAATTTGATGCAATTGACTGGTTTCAGAGTGCAGTTAAGAGCCAACCATGTTGATATGCATCAAGAATCAAAACTAAGCTGTAACTGAATGGAAACAGCAGCCTTTCTTCCTTTATGAGCAACATATAAGTTTGAGTTTTACGACCATTGGATAGCTACCTGGTTACAACACAGGCTTTTTAACCTGCATTTTAAAAGTAAAGTTAAATTCAAATTCTGAAACTACCATGGTAACCATTCTGTGGCTTATTAGATTTATGCTCGTTTAGGTCTACACATGCTCATAATGTGTTGTGTAAAATTGTTTCTTTCTCTGTATAATTCTGCGTAGATCTCTGGATTATTTTACTGTACAATGTGTCCTTAACACCTTGTACAAGTTTCACATTGTCTGTCTTTCATACAGATCTATTCCTGGAAGCCCACCCTATAAATTCTGGTAATATTCCAGCATTCAACTATATTGTGTATAGGAGAGTGGTGTAAGAGTTTGTAAATATCACAAACTGTCCTAACTGATGCATTTATCTGATGGTGCTAGGTCTATACACGCATGGAAGAGAGAAAACGACCAATAAGAGCATTTGCTGCCCACCCAATAAGCAATGCTCCTCATTCTTTGAACTGATTAAACCAGAAACAACAAACAACTTGTTCAGTCCTCCAACCTGGTTAAGTCAAGCAACCTGAACCAAAAAACCTGTTTTCGAGCCAACGTAATTTTTTTAAACTAAGCTCAAATTTATTTAAAAAGTTCAATTAATGGAAAATGAGTATTGCTGGCAAGACCAATATTTATAGCCGACCTTAATTTCCCTTGAGAAAGTGATGCAAACTGCTTTCTTTAATTGCTGTAAGGTGTAGGTACAGTCCATTGTTAGGGAAGGAGTTCAAGAATATTGATGCAGCAACAATGATGGAACTATGGTAATTCCAATTAAAGACATTGTGTGACTTGGAGGGTCTCTTCGAGGTGGTTGTGGTCTCGGGCATTTGCTACCATTGTCCACTTATCTGCTGGATGTTGCACCTTTTTAGAAGATGCAGTTAAGAGTGCTTTGGTGAGTTGCCACAGTGCATCTTCAGTTTAAAGGTGATGCACACTGCTGCCACAAAGTATCAGTGGCAAATGAGATGGCAATGAAGGAAATTGCTTTTCCTGGATGATGCCAAGCTTGAACGTTGTTAGAGCTGCACTCATCAAGCAAAGTAGAAAGTATTCCATCACACTCCTGACCTGTGTCTTCTAATTAGTGAATCTCAAATCCCAGTCACCAAAAGCTGATTAAGTTCTACCTTGCACTTGTTTGACACACGTATGCTCATGTTCCATACTATTCATTGGCTGAAACCTGAATGTTGTCCAAATCTTTACTGCATGGACTAATTCAGTGTCTGGGGAGTTGTGAATAGTGCTAAACATTGTGTGTTTTCGGCAAATATACCCACTTCTGGTCTGATAATGAAAGGAAGGTCATTAATGAAGTAGCTGCAATGATATCTTGGTGACCCCAACATGTGGACTCACAAATATAAACCCTTGAAAATGTAAACATTGTTTAAAAATTACTTTAAACCTGCAGGTATTGAATGATTTCACCTGTCAGTGAATATCGTGGACCCTGGGCAGCCAGTCATGAGATGCCTAGATCCATTTACAGTGCAGTGCGAAATGTGTAAGGTGCTCTTCTGTTCCAGAGGTCCAACTTGTCCCGTAACAGTTTCATTTCAGTTACAGAGGTACAATGAGGCAATGGAGTGCTTTCAACCTAGACTTGGATGGGCCTGTTAATATGCTATTTTTGAAATTTATGATTACTGGTTTGCACCTTATTTTTCTGCTCTTGACTTGTGCACCACCGTAATGGAGTGTGCCACTTGGAACTTGAACAGAGAAATCGTTCAGTCTGTTTGGGGTCCTTGGACTGTGGAACTTCCATCTGTTCATCTTTTCGATTTTTTTTTTTTTTTTTTTTTTTTTCCTGGCAAATTCACTTTTGTCAGAAACCATTAAGTTGTGGTTTGAGTTGCTGTAACAATAGGGAATCAGTGACTTTGCTTTAAATGGAGAGTGACCATGTTCCTGGGGAATGTCCTGAGCAACCAGAATTTGCTGCTTTTTCTTAGGCCTGTTTCAAAATAGGTTTTGCAGTGCTATTTTTTTTGAAAGCTACAAATCCCAGTAATTTTAACTGCGGTTAGTAACTATTTCAACTATATACCAAAATAGAGATGTCCTTGAAGCTTCACAGATGACACCACTTGTAACTATTCCTGGATGCAGACCTGTAGAACACAAACTTGGGCCAGTAAAGCCTCAATAGTGACTTTTGTTGTTTGAAGTAGCCAGGAAACGGAGGAGATGTTTTAATTAACATTAACTAGACGGTAGTGGGCGGAGTTGCTCCCTCACTTTCCGATGGTCTCTGCTGGAAAATGTATTTGTGTTTGAACATTGAGCTGTGCAGATCCTTCGTGCAGGCATCCAGAGAGATCTGGAGCAATGTTTTGCCTCGTTCGTAAGCAGTGGGCACCTGGGCCAGAAATGAGAGGGAAACCAGTTTCTATCAAATTAGAAGACAGGAGTTGGCCGGGGGGAGAATGTCAAAAAAAAAAAGTGCCCTGGCTTATAGAGAAATACCTTTTGAAAGCAAAAGAAAACTGTCTTTTCCAATGATGTAAACAATACTGCTTTACATGGAGAGGAATTATGAAATGATCTTGGACCTGCAAGGTGAAAAAACTCTGATCCCTTGAATGATCCAACATATCTGAGCATTCAACAAATCTGAAGCTTAGGGATTATTCGTCCCTCAGGGAATAGAGAGATATGGAGAGCAAGTAGGAACGTGAAATGGAGGCAGAGGATCAGCCATTCTAATAAATGGCAGAGCAGGCCCAAGAGGCTATTTTATATTCTTAAGTTCTTTTAACCATATTGAACTGTTTCCCTGAAAGATTGCAATTTAGTGCCTGAGACTCCTTGTTTTTAAATGTCTCTTTGAGAAAGAAATTCCATTACGACCAAAATATTAAGTTGCTTGGGTTTTGAGAAACAAGTTATTGTGACTACCAGTTTTCTGAAGAATTATACACACTGTGCTATAAGATTCTAGACAGATAGTCATACACCTGACTCAAAACAGTGTAGCCATAAACATACCCAGATAACAAAACAATAAAATCCTTCAGTTGCACACTCATACACATGCAGGCCAGCAATGCGGTCTATTTACAGTATATTTCCACGACCAAGGTCAGATCAGACTGTATCGGAAATGAAAACGGCAATGCAAAGTTCAGTGTGCAGATAACTGATAGCTGTGAAAATGAGTTACTCAAGTTTCAGTCGCAAACTGCAACAATTACATTTATTCTTGCTGTCATCCCTTTCTGCCCTTTTCAGGAGGCCCACTCCTCCCGAGCTATGCAATATTCAAGAGGCATTTAAGCTATGGGAGTGATTGTCAGCAGCTTAATGCTGATCAAAAGGATATGACAACCAAGTCCAAGCCTCTCCTCCTCTTCATACTTGTTCACAATACATGTCTTCCAGCCTGACTCAAATAAGCTGTCAGCCACTAATTTATGGTTTTCATGGAACTATGGATGGAATTGCAAAATTTAGTCATACAGGCTTTTTAAACTGGTGCCTTTATGTGCATGTAATAAAAAGAGAATCAGGCATATTCACCCACTGGAAGTCGTTGACATTGGCAATATGAGTCAGAAAATGTTGGCTTTCTTCTTTTCGCTTCAGTCCCCAGATATGAAGCAAAATAGCCTTACTCATATTTAAAATGGATGCTCCTTCCAACACACGTTTACTAGATTGTGACCCACAGCAGGAAACTGCATATAAGTAATCTACCTTCAAAAGGATATTGATGTCCTGGAGATGATGCAGTTCAGAATAAGAATGATTCAGTGCTGGGTAGTTGGTTACAAATATTATCTGAGAAAGTCATTACTAGAATTTTAGGTAATACAAGCTTGTGTGGAATTTCTAATGCAAGGAAGAAGTAACAAAAAGGATTAATGAGGGCAGAGTGGTGGATGTGATCTATATGGACTTCAGTCAGGTGTTTGACAAGGTTTCCCATGGTAAACTGGTAAGCAAGGTTAGATCACGTGGAGTACAAGGAGAGCTAGCCATTTGAATGCTGGAACTGATAGGAGCCTCCCTGAGTGCTGCACTGAAAAATCATTGATTTTTATACATCGGTCCTGGAGAAAAATTTTACAAATAATCTTTGACTCACTTGGGAGTGCTACCAATGGTGTCAATTGGCTGACAACCCAAATATTCACATGCACAAAGTAAGGTGGTTAAAAGCACTCAAAAGTTCTTAAATTTTCTTTAAAGTTTTCAATTAGTGACAACATACTCATGATTGGATTAAAATGAAGGCTACAAAAAAGTGAAAAGTTTGCATTGATCATTTTAAAAACCTGTGGCATTTAATCCTTATACAGAACCTTGACAAGTGTAAAATTAACTTCAGTGCTCGTGGCATTGATGCGCACTAATTGTTAATTGCATTGTTAAAATTATAATCAAAAATCTTTGCAGTGATAATAGCAATGTATGTGAATGGATATTCCCATCAGTCTTGAGTGCTGTTGCAGGATGTAGATGACAATAATTCCACTGGAAAACAACTTCTAGATTCCCACTTTAATCTGTGCATGTGTGGACTCCAGACATCGTTGTCAATCTCAGTTAAATATTGATGGCAAAAGCTGACTAATTTGTTACTTGCATTAAAAATTTCGGATTCATTGTTTCTTTCAAGAGACATTTGAGTCTTGAGGTGGGTGAATTTTGGCCAGCTCAGTCATTACAATATTACCACCTTTGAGGTTTGGTCAAGGTCAGCACTCATTGACTTGAACAGTGTCTATCCTCACTTGCTTGTCAGGGTTGCATACATGAGACAGCACAGGCAGAAAAGGCTGAATGAACTCCTTCAGTGATGTGCTGTAACCATCCTATGATTCCATGCTTTAGGTATCTCAGCAGTCACTTGTTATATATCCCTTTAAAGGTAAAAAAGGAAGCATTGTGTAGTGTGGCCAATCTGTTCCCACATGAGTGCTTTACCTGGTGGAGGAAGTTAAAATCGACTCCATTGTCAGATCTAGTTTTTACAATATATCTGACCTAACACTGGCGTGAGTGGGCCAATGCTCATGCTCAGTTCCCCAGCATTCTGAGACTAAAAGGTTTTCTTTTGCATTGCCTGGTTGAGTAGATGTGCATAATGAACATCTTTGGTTTGACATCTTTCATGCTTTGTCATCTCTACTCTACAAACTGTTGGGAAAGCACCCGGCCCTACTAATCTTCTCCCCTGACATTACAAAGAATTTTAGTAGTTGGTATTCAGAGAATTCACTGGCACAAAACATTCTTTTTCTCTGAAGCCTGTGGATTGGGAATCTGTGCTCGGTGCTGCTAGGTATTGTTTGTTTTGAGTGTCCAGCTGTTAACCATGCTTTGCATAAGAAGATAAAATGTTGTAATTATGAGCATTCGAGTTTTATGTATGTACGTTGTCCTCAGTAGTTGCTGGAGTGAGGGATTTGAGATTGGGGGTTGCTGGTGAGAGGCATTCTGGACAGGAAACGTGGAGATATAGCTTTTCTGACATTCTGCAGATATTAATTACAGGCTGTTTTATAAATACTGTACGTTAGGCAAGAAAGCCTGCAGCACAAGTCTAAAACCTAGAAGCAAAGAGCAGGTACAGAAGATGCAGTCGTCAGGGTGGCAGGTATTATGTGAGGGGAAGATTGCTTCTGGAATGTTTTTGGATTTGGTGGGAAAAGGTAGTGGTTGATGGGGAAACGTGGTGGGAGACAGAGATTATTTGAAGGAAGACAGTATAAATGCTGGGAGGCGATGCAGGTAATCAGTGTTTCTCAAGCCTCCGGCTGGTACACTGGCTGTGTGTCCCACATCCTCCCCCTGTTAAAATCCAAAATAGGTGAGTTTGAAAATATTTGTCTGGTTTAAAATGTCAAGAACCCTCCACCTCCATTCTGTCAGAATAATAGTTAAAAGAATTTTATGCAATCACTATGTCAAGAAACAATAGAACACTTAATTCACATTTTGCTTTCAAAGAATTGCAAGCTGCAATTTACTTTTTCATCAGTTTGTTGAAGGGCAATAGGCAGTCTTACACACTAAAAGAAACAAGGCAGCCATGCTTATGTCATCCATTCAGTCAGCTGAATTGCAAGAAAATGTGCTGGCAACACCTGCCAGTAACAATTAACATTTCATGAAGTCTATTGTGAAATATCTTGTTCTACCTTCAGTGTTCAATAGACAGTTCAGTGGCTTTCAATAATGGAGCATTAAGTAACCAGAGAGAGGTGCATGTCATTTCTGCCCAGCCTGAAGATGAGTTCCCAGTTAGATTTAAATCTTTGCATTTTAGCCGCACTCCAGATTTGATCCTTTTATTGCTTGTCAATCATGTAATTTAGGATCTAAAAGTCATACATTATATTAAAAGCTAAAACTGAAATGGGAAACTTTAAATATACAGTTACAGTATTATTTGTTGGTGCGTTTGTTAAAAAATGTTTGTGGTTTTAATAATATGAAAGTATAATTTGCTGTTTATAAGCACCTTGCTTTGCACGTTTTGATCTGCCACACGTACTAATACCACATTATGACTTTTTGAGTCACTGAAATATTTTTACTATGTATAGCACATGTATCTTGGGGAGTTAATGAAAGGCTGTTCATAATATGTACCTCTTCATTTGATTCTCTATAGCACCCACATTCACCTTTGGTAATATACCTGCTGGTTAATGATCGCATTTTTGATTTTAAAAAAGGAACGCTGGCGCAGGTGAAAATTCATCCCCACATCATTTGTATTGTATGATCAGTAAGATAGGTTGGATGCAAGATGTTTTGCCAATGATCAGGGTATTCTAATTAAGAGCCTACAGCTGTATGCACCAAATGTATCAGAGACATGAATGTCTGCCAACAGAGCACCTCCTTTTGAAAACAGCGTTTCAGTTCAAGAAGCCTTCTACTCGATCTGAGCCTGTGCATACTAGAATAATTAATAATGTTATACAAGTTCATCTTTGTGCATTCAAAGAGAAACATCCAGTACCATTTGGGATGGAACAAAAGGGGAAATGGAGGAACAGCCTTGCTTCAAAGGCAGAACTGTAGGCTTTTGTGTAATTTTGATGGGGTGAACTGTAGCTGCATATTCCTGTCTCTGTGGTAACTTCCCTAATTTTATTCAATAATCTGCCTATTTGGATTGCCATTGTATCCAAATACAATGAGGACCAAGTTGTGGGAACAAGCTGGGCTTGGGCATATTTCCTTCCCATATGTTTACATCTTGCTTTCAGGTGGTGCCCAAGTTAGACCAATAAGACGCAATACATCACTGATGCTTCTGTGGAGCAGATGAGTTAGCCAGCCCTCTCCTGTAGCCAAACTGACTCAAGTGGTGACTGAACACCTCGAGTTACTGCAATGCCCAGACCAGTGACTGTCTAATTCTTCTCATTTTTAGAAAGAGAATTATTTTTATTTGTCCATAAACAGAAAATGGTGGAAATGCTCAGCAGTTCAGGTAGCATCTATGGAAAGCGGAACAGAGTTAATTTTTCAGACTTTGCTCTTCTTCGGACTGGGGAGAAAATGTAACAGATTTTTAAGCAAATACAAAATTGGGTAAAATGGGGAAAGATCAAAAGGGAAGGCCTGTAATAGGTTGGAAGGGAGGAGAGATTAAATTAGAAAAGGGATGCTGGCACAAGGCAAAAGTAAATGGTAATGGAACAAGAAGTAAAGAATTCTGCAAAGGCAGAATCACAACAACAGCTTTTGTCTGGATAAAGGGAGTGGTGGTTATGATCTGAAGTTGAACTCAAGTGTTCAGTCTGGGTAGCTGTAAAGTTCTAAGCATTTTTGCTTAATTTACTTCATATGTGACCGTAACTTAATTTATTCCTCTCGCTTTCCAATTGTAACTTCTGCATGCTACATTTCACTCTTGGGTAATTTTCTTGATTAATCACTTTCTGGGACTGCAGTCTATTTGCATGTGTGAGAGTTTCCTTTTTGCTGTTAGCATGCATTGTAGTCTCAGAATTGTTGTCTCCAGCTGTATAAGGGGCTGTACCATGGGGAGATGCTTAGTAATGGATGAACTGGGGTGGTAAGGTAAAGTGGACCCAAGCTTTCTCAACCTGTAGATGAAAGAAGGTGGAAAGTCTATAGGAGTGGTTCAGAATGAGATCAGAACAATGGGGTGGACACTTAGAATATAGCTCTCTGCTGATCTCCTCATGAGCCCTCTCCCATCCCAATCAGCCTGCTCTAGCTCATCCCTCCCGCCCCCATTATTTTGCACTCCAAGTACCAAGATGAAATTTAATCCCTGCTTTTTTGATTTCAATACTGCTCTGCTTTTAACCCAGCATTAGTTCGTCATTCCATTCCTGCTTCATTCCATTTCATCTGGGCTCTGGTTTGAGACTGATGCATCAGGTATTTGTACTTGCAAACTTCACTGTTGGCAAGTCAGCACCTTGGCCCTATGTGAAGAGCATCAGCCTTTATGCAACGGAGTGTGGGCTGAAGGGTTGTTATTCGCAGGTAGCAGTGCTAAGAGCCTACCATGTAACCTTCATTCTTGCAGAATTCACCAACAAAAGCTACCATCATGAGTTTGAGAGAGGGAAGAATGAGTGCCCTGCAAAAATAGATAGGACTTAACATGAGAAGCATCATAGAATAATGCACCTCAAATTGAAATTAGCTGTACAATTGGTAAAAGGTGGATTTTTTAAAAAAATCCTTTTAAAGCACTCAATCATTATGGATCCTAATCTTTCCAATTTAGAAAGATTGTCACATGGTTCCCTTCACACTTGCTACATCTTGATACTCAGCTGGAGCAGTGGGTCATGAATGGCTAACTTCCTAAGGAAATAATGTTTGTTTAATTCTAGGTGTCATGGTGACTTGGTTTAAAAAAAAAAGTTTCCATGATAGATCAGTATTTGTGGAGCTCTCTTACTTTTCCATTAAAATCAAAAACCTGAATATATTTTAAATATATTGTACTATTTGAACACATTTTTCAAAAAGTTTCTGTTTACCCCCCTTCTCTAAAAGATCTGCTGGAGAAGTCACGTGTTGTCAAGCAGCCAAGAGATGAACGGAATTTCCACATCTTTTATCAGCTGTTGTCAGGAGGCTCTGAGGATCTACTGAGTAAGTGCAGTTTTTGAAAGTGGATATTCATGAAATGTAATGTCTGTGCACTTCGACCTATACAGTGTGTATAATAACATTAAGAGATTACTTAGTCGCTGTTCCACTGATAACAGCTTTCATTTGTATAATGTCTTTAATGTAACAAAATTGCCCCAAGCACTTCACAAGGATTTTGTGAATAAGAGGTATATGGAAGGAATTCCAGAGTTGAAGGTCTGGCCAGCTGAAGACATGGCTGCCAATGGTGGATTGAAGATGATTGTGTGAGCTGGAGGGTGGCACTGGAAGAAGGGAGCTGTTCAGTGAAGATCATAGCAATAGGGAGGCCTGAAATCCTGTTTGAACATAAAAGATGAGTGTTTTACAGTTGAGGCATTGTCAGTCTGGGAGCCAATGCTGATAAGTGAACAAGGATGATGGGTGAAAGGGACCTAACGATTTAGGATATAGCATCAAACTGGAAGATAATCTAGTTCAGATAATGAGCTACACTTATTTTCAGGCTATTGGAACCATTTTTTTTGACAGTCATGCAATAGATATTTTTGTAAAGTCAGATTATGTGAGTCAATACGCTTGTCCAGAGAGAAAGAAAGGATTTTTGTGACCATCAGACATTACCTTCCGATTATGTTTTCTTCATTGATTTGTGTTGAGGTGAATTACGTGAGCAGTTTTCTTTCATCGCGTTCAAGGTTTTGTTTATATGTGAGTCTTGAATGTTCGAATTCATTTCTGTCCTTCCAACACTCACTGTCAAGAATATAGAGTGTTTAGAAAGGAAAGGGCAGTTCCCATTTGAGTTCAAGGCCATAAGCTGGTTCTTTTTTGTTTGTAGCTCCTCCTAGGGCATTTAACACCGGGTCAGGTTCCTCTAACTCTGCCTTTGATCCGGGCAGCATGTAACACGCAGTAGCTCGCCTCTTGCACCTGGAGCGTCCAGGAAGAAATTTATTCTCTACAGGTGGCAAAGGCAGTGAAAGAAAAGGAGGTAGCAATATGTTGGGGATGGTTTAAATTGACCACGTAGGAGGATAAATGGCACAGAATGAAATTCTTCGTTTAGAGCTCACTCATGTATGAGTGATCCAAATTCATGAGAGGGGTGGCGTATTTCACAGCTCAACTCAAGATAGGGGCCAATCTGCTCTGGAAAGGGACGTAAGACTGAAATAACCCTGCAGAGATCAGGATCCCATCACCAAGTTACCCTTTGCTTGCACTTGGAGATTCTTTGACAGTGGTCCGGCTTCCTCAGAGTTAGCTGTCAGAGCGAACAGAACCTCTGACACTCCTGTTTATAACTGTCAGACCAGGTTAATGGTCCCAATCAGGGAACTCATATGCTACGAGGTTCATCTGGCTGACCTCGTTACAATCACTACAGAGACAAAGAAAGTTTCTTATAATAGGGCACTTGAATCTGATGTGTATAAACTGGTGAGTCTTTATACACTCTACAACAAAAATAAAAACAGAAAATGCTGGAAATATTCAGCAAAGATGGCTGAACTATGCTGAAAGAAACAGATTTGAAGGCTGAAATCTGCTGCCTTCAGCAGCATAGCTATGCTGAGAAAATAAGGTGAAACTGGAAAAATCAGGGATGGAAAATAATTCTGATTTCACCTTAGGGTTTAACTGATGAGTTCAAAACCTTGCCAGTAAGTGGCCACTACCTGTTCATGTATTTACATCTCCATTATTAGATAAAAGTTTATGCAATTTCCAATTGTCCTTGCCTTTGCAGAAAAAAAAAAGATAATGGAAGTTCTTGACCTGAAAGTAAGAGCAGGTACCTAGAGGCAGCAACTAACCACTTGCTTCTCTGGGCCTGAATTCACCACATCATCCCTGCATGTTGCTTTGACAATGGCCTCTTCTGGTCTTCATCCATGTAAGCTGATATTGCTAAACTACCAGCCTCAATAGATCACCATGGCTGCTTTTAGATCAATGCACACATCACTTCAGCCCTGGAGCACTTCACTTGGGAGCTCAGCAACACCTACGCCTTCTATGCTCTGCAAGTTTGCTTTGCTGACAGGGACACACATTCATGTTATGCATCTACATGTGGTGCATCATATGGCACTTATGCTTCTTTTCTTAGCACTGACTCACTTTCTGCTGACTTGGAAGCAGCAGAGTTCTGAGGCTTGCACTGCTTCATTGCACATAGGCAGCAGTTTGTCAGGGTTTGGAGCACTGAATGGTCAAGGGGTAGACATTTTGCTATGCAGCACTATGTTACATCAATGCCACATCTACAGCATGTGACAGCAGCTTGCACGACAGACACACTGTGCTTCTTCAACCAAACAGCGTTTGTCATTGTCAAATGGGATCACTCCTTAGTGGTGTCAGGAGGGACTAGGGTCAGCCAGCAACGCCACTACAGTTGAGCAAGGATCGTCCAATTCCAGTCCAGGTGGTTAGTCACAGTCAGTCCTGCAGGCCAGTGCGACCTGTCCAGTGATTTCTGGTATGTCAGTCGGAGTGCTGTGGCGACATAAGGATGGTGGTGGGCCAATTAAACAAATGGAGGAATGGAGTGTGCTGGAAGTGGATGAGGGCGCCGTTAGAAGTGACACAGGAGCGGGAGAGATGGTGGCGTTTCAACAGTCAGTGAGCAGGACGTACAGAGGACAAGCCTGGTTAGCAGTTTGGGAGAATGAGGAAGGTGAGAGTCCTTGAATGAATGCAATGTGTGCAATAGTAAGAGTTATAGTCTCTGACCATTAGGGAGAGGCATGTGTCAGTGGCAGAATTAGTGAGAGTGGTGGCCCTGTGTGTGTAGGCAGAGAGAAATTGCAAAATGCAAAAGGTCATTAACTTGTGCATTACACTTCACCCAAGATGTCGCACTGACCCAGTTCACTACTTTTGTACATGCTGGCAATGTCTGGAGGCGTTGTCTCTTTTGTGATCAGCAGGGGAATGGAAGGCCCTTCTCTCCATTGCTTTTGTCATGGAACTGAGGAATGGCCATGCCTTTCTGTGTGCCCTCTGTAGTAATGGTGGAGTTACCAGCATTTGAAGGATAGTTCATAGCTTACAAGGTCTGATGTGCTGTAGAACTGGGTTTAATTATGATGCTGGCAATGTGAACATTGCGAAGTCCCAGCAGCGGTGAGCACTTTTGCTTCTCCTGCAGCATCATTCCGTACGATGGATGCTGGAGATGCTGGTTGCATAATCAATGAGATGAAAAGCAGGCAATTGTGTGAGGAAAGATGACATTGGCCATGTCAAACCTGCTTCCCACCCTCCACCCCTGCACTGTCCACCCACAACCCAATTAAAACATTGCCTCAAAAATGCAAGAATTCAGCCCAATGACCATTCATCAGAATTGGACGAGTTGGAGATGTAGTGGGATTTTAGTCAAGTTTGGAGGCCGGAGAGGGGAGAATGATAAAAAGCAGGTCTTGTGGTAGCACAGAAGACAGGCGAGTTTAAGTGGTAAATATGGTGATGGAGGAAGGTAATTGTAACAATTAACAACACTAGAAGAAAAAGGATCCCGAGGAGGTGTAAATGGGAAAATGCAGAGGGATCAAGAGTGCAGAGGGAGACAATGGGAGAGACTTGTGATCTTATGACCAGGTCAGTATCAGTTGGGATATATCAGAAGAAGATCATTAGTCTTGGTTTGCATTGAAGTTGGTAAATATAATGTCAAGTTGCTCCAACACTCAGTATGTAAAGCAAGCCATAAGAAGCCGTGCTCTCCTTGACTCCTGAGGGGTGTTTTTCAGGTAGTGCTTTAAATGAGCAGAAAGTTAGGGGAATGATTGCTCCCTTTCGCTGTCAGTACCTGCATCTGAGGTAAATTTCATGACCTGAATAGAAAGATAGATGCTCTAGAAACGCTGAAAAGCCTAAATGTTTTTATCTGACTGTGCAGTGAGAGCCTGTGGAATAGATTTTATGAGGCCTCGATGGGTGTTTGTGGGGCAGTTGTTGATAGTGGAGAGGAGGTGATAAATTGAAAAACAGAAACTAATATGGGGTCAATATTTGGAGATGATGACAAAGTAAGCAAACTGGGCCATTGACTCTTAGTTGCATCCCAGTCTTAGTTAATCCCTGTAGGCTTTGACCAGTTGGGCTGAATTACTTGTTTCAGTACTGTAAATAGTGTGTGAAGCTTCAGAAAACAATGGAATTAATTGGCAGAGTTTAGTACTCTTAGGATTATTTGTACAATGCCCTAGTTGACAGCAGTAATGTATGGATGCAGACAGAGGAGTATCATTCCACATCCAGTGGATGCTAGTAAGTATCTGATGTGGGGCAGTTAAACATCTAAGAAACAAAGTTGCACGCAAAAAGCTGCTCAGAGCCTGCAGAGATTGATGGTAAAACTTCAGAAAAGCTAAGACATTGCCAAACAGGTAGGAAACAACAGATATTACTTGGAAGGGTAATTCTAAACTGAAAGGAGGTTATGGATACCCCAAAACTCAACATACCATTGTGACTGTTTCTAATTTACATGTCTAACTTAGCAACAGCATTCAAATTGATCAAGTTTGCATATCACACTAGGAGAGGCAGTCAAATTGAAATGATAAAAACATTGTTTGTGCTCATGGACTGAACTGTTTCATTTAGAATATCCTTTATTGTCCCTTGTACTATAATACAGAAGTACAGTGAAAAGTTTTTACAATGGCAGCTTTTTAATGACACCATCTTAGGTACAAGTACCTAGGTACAGATTTTACAGAGTGAAAAAATAAACAAGTGATCTTACACAAAGAGGATTAAAGGAAAGCTGTTCCTCACTGGCACTCTGCAGCGACCAGTTAAGTTGCACTGTACCGCGATTTGGGACGCAGCCTCTCTGACTCACGGTTGGTCACCTCGGGCTGCTTGCCCCCCCTCGCGCTGCTGGCTCACTATCGCTGCCTGTGCGATGCCCTGGGGCTGCTTCCTGTTGTGCTGTTGTGGGGCTCTTCCCCGCGCTGCCCTGGGACTCGCAGCTTGCGGTGTTCCAGGGCACAAAGGCTCGCTGCTCCGGATTTGCTGCCGGCTCTGGTGCAGCGGGGAGAGAAGAAGAAGGAAAAAGAACAGGCGAAGCAGAGGAGCTCAGACAGGAGCATCCTACTCTGCCACCATCTTAGTGGAGACAAATGCAAAGTATTGTATTATAAAAACGTAATATATATTCCAGTATACCGGAAAATCATTCAGACTTTGACCCTGATGTTCTTCTGAAATGGATGAAGCATTGTGATCAGTGCCCCAGTGATTTTTCTGATAAACGGTCCATTGTTTTCATGGTCACCACTCTATATGGAGCTTCAATAAATAAAACTGCTAATCAGAAAGTCCGAATTGTTGCCGTTTTTAATGCCTAAGTTGCTTGCCCTGCTATGTTTTAATGCACATCTGTACCACTAAAGTCTTTTTGTTGCTATACCCCTTTTAAAATCTCTCAAATAAAAGTCTGTTACCTTCCCCTTTTTTTAATTCAGCCATAGGATATGGATGTCACTAGCGAGGCCAAGATTTAGTGCCCATCCTCGATTACCTTTTGAGAAGGTGGTGGTAAACCACTTTCATGAATTGTCACAGTCGTTTGCTGTTTCTTCACCCAAAAGTGTTAAGTACAGTGTAGCAGAATTTTAACCTTGTCAGGGACAGTAATATAGTTTCAAATCAAGATGTTGAGTGAATAGGAAAATGTCGAGATTTGCAGCGGGTGTAATCATAGGTTCATTGCCTATTTATTTATGATGGTATGCATCTATCTATCTATCTGTCTATCTATGTATTTGTTTCTTTGCCTGAATGCACGTGACAATAAATGAACAATGTAAAAATAGTGAAAAGTGTGTACCTTTGCTGTACACACATAGCACCCTTCACATTAATTTAGACTGACATGAGAGAAGAAAATCACTTAAGGGGAATTCAACTTTGCCTTCCACTGCCACAGTCCCAGTCAGGGCTTTCCAGCCCTCACCATGCCTCCACCAGAATCCCCGTCTGGGCTGCCTCACCGGCTTGTTCTTGTAACTGCATTTTCAACGGCCTGATCTTTTCACCGCTGTCTCACTGGCCCATTCTTGATTCTCCGTCGTCGCTGCAGGACACAACCCATGAAGAATATTAGCAGAAGAAATACCATCAACAATGACTAGTTTCATATTCTTCTTGTCATTTAAGAACAGGATCTTGCGTGTGCATTCTCTGGGTTTAAGTTTTTTTTAATGATCTATTTGTCCTTCAAACAATCTCTGTTTTCAAGTACTTCCTCATTGTAATTAAGTCCAACACATAGTATTCAGCATCTGATTTTTTCAGAGCGTCCATATAATTCAACTGGCTATTTAAGCTTTCTCCTCTTTACATATCACATCTTCCTCTGGTGACTTGGTACAATTAACCAGGATTCGAATAATACTGAACAGTAATATTGATTTCAAATTCTTCTAGACGTGAATCCATTAACCATTTATTTAAAAGCCCCACAAGCCTTACTTGCAATTTCAAATTCACTCTAATCTTCTTAACTGTTAGAGCAAAACACTGGGAGAGGTTTCCAATTTGTTGCTGGGGAGATAGTGGCATAGTGGTAATGTTGCTGGACTGGCAATCCTGAACCCCAGGCCCAAGTCTGAATCACACCTTGGCTGGTGTTGAAATTGGAATTCAAGAAAATCTGGAATGGAGAGCTGCTGTAATGCCTGCTCTTACTGTAACTGTTGTTGATTGTCAGGAAAAACTTATCTGGTTCACTAGTGTACCTTAAGGAAGGAAATCTGCCATTCTTATCTGGTTTTGCGTACATATGACTCCAGACACCCACAGTAATGTGGTTGACTCTTTACTGCCCTTTGGGCAATAAATGCCGGCCTGGCCTGTGACATCCCATGAATGAATTTTTTTTAAATGTATAATGAATCTCATACCTTTGGATCAATAGTAACTATGACCATTGTCATATTCCCACGGAAGGCTTACAGTAGGACATTGTGGAGTCCTTGATCCTTTGTTCTGCTTTCCAAGTCTCATGAATCTCCTCCATGAAACCATTTACCCGTAATCAACCACAACTACATCTTTAAAGTTTTAGCAAAGATCTGTAGCTCGGGGTGTGGATGAGGTTGTTGACTTGCTCACCGAGCTGGCTTGTTCTCATTCAGACGTTTCGTCACCATGCTAGGTGACATCAGTGGAGCCTCTGATGAAGTAATGTTGTTCTACTCCGTGTGGAATTTGTACAGTATAAAGTACTATATAGTATATATAGTATAAATTCCAAGCAGGGTAAAACAACATCACTTCATCAGAGGCCTCGCTGACAGTATTACCTAGTATGGTGATGAAATGTCTGAACAAAAACAAGCCAGCTCGGCGAGCAAGTCAACAACTTCACATCTAAATCTACCAGCAGGGTTTTTAGCCTGTGAGCAGTAGGGTTAGCAAGCCTCCTGTGTAACTCTAAGCAATTTGTTATGTACTTTCCCTTCCGTTTATCACCCAACGGTGTTAATACCTGTCCAACACTAAGAAGTTTTGTTAAGGGCATATGATTACATTCAGACTGTATAACAGCAGATTAAAATGATTTCCCAATAGTATTTGTCTGATCATAGCCCACGTCAGATATTGATTGTGCATTTTTCATGGAAAATCTGTTCAACAGCATAGCTATCTCCTGAGAGACTCCAAAAGCTCTTATTTTTATGGTTTGTGCCAACAATTTTACATGATGTTTCAGCACTCTTTAGGAACCTTGAGGTTATTGTCATCACCAAACCTAAAGCAACTAACACTTCCACACGGCATTCCCCAGTATTTCAATAAATCAACATAACAGTTCTGAAGAAGGGTCCAGACCCGAAACGTCAGCTTTCCTGCTCCTCTGATGCTGCCTGGCCTGCTGTGTTCATCCAGCTCCATACCTTGTTATCTTATAACCATTTAAGCACCCTGTCTCCATATTGATGATGTTAGCGCACTCTTAACATTGCACAATTTAAAGAGACTAGGACTGATGCATTTGTCACCAGAGTAAACCTCTTGTGACCAACATGATTGTGGATTCGAAATTATCTTCATCCACTTCCTTAGAATCCTTCGGATCGAAGCATTTGGAAAACCCTACTACTTTCTTTTGTTCAGTTCAATGCCTTATGTATCAAATCACATCTGGAGAACTAAGTTGAGCATTACTGAGATTCATTCATTTCTTATTGTTGAAATTCCATAAAAGCCAGACCTTTCTAAAGGTGTGTTTGCCTTCAACCTGCCTGTCTTTAATCCTTTCATTGTGTTGACACCTGTGCTTGTAGCTGGACTATTTCACAATCATGCAATCGTTGAATTTTCTATTTTTTTGACACCGCAGAATGTCTTGGTTATCTCAGAAAGGTTAAAGGAAATGATTGCTTCCCTAGGAACTTTCTTCCAGGCAGCAGACATTTAATCCAAAAGGGTCTCCCTTTCCATGAACCAAACAGCAGTTTGAACTGGAAGTCTGTCCATGTGAGACACCTTAGCACAGTCCACTAACTTGGAAGTTCACATCATAAGCAACCTTGTAGAAACAAAGAAGATTCTTAGAGGACATGACAGTGTACATGTGGAAAGATTGCTCTGCTTTGCTATTTGGGAGAGTCTAGGACGAGGGGTCATAATCTCAATAAAGGGTCGCACGTTTAAGACAAGTGAGGAAGAATTTCTTCTTTGAGTAGTGAATCTGTGGAATTCTTGACTGCAGGAGGCTGTCAAAGTTGAATTGTTAAATGTATTCCAGGCTGAGATAGACATGTTTTTTTAATCAGTAAGGGAATTGAAGCTTATAGGGAAAAGGCAGCCCAGTGGTGTTGAGGAATATCAGATTAACCACGATCTCCTTAAGTGACAGCAGGCTTGAGGGGCTGAATAGCCTACTTCTACATCTTATGGTCTTAACTCAGTGCCCAAGTTGCCAATCTTTAATTTGATCTGTTAAAGTTAATGTTCTATTCTTCAAAGGAATGTGATCGCCTGTTCTCCAGAATCTGCCAAACTTCACAGTTATTTGTGAGAAAACAATTCTTGTAGGTTTCATCTTGAAATCTAAACCTTCTATCATTATCCAGCAGGTCATCCAGCTCTCAAAATAGTTTTACTTTGTTGCTTTTGATAAGAGATAAAATAATTGAGACATTTATATGTTGCTTTCTCTTTAGTAAGTTGCAACTCACAATCATATATCCACTTTATTTAACCACTAGTCATGAAAAGTCAGAGTATTGGAGAGTAATTATATCCACAAAATTATACTTCATTTCTCCCATTTCCACTGATGGCCGTTAGAACTTTCAAAACGTAGAAAGTAGGAACAGGAATGGGCCACCTGGCCCTTCGAGCCTACTCTGCCATTCAAAATGATCATGACTGATCATCCAACTTAGTACATTGTTCCCACTTTGTCCCCATGTTCTTTGACCCCTTTAGTCCGAATAAACATAACTACATCTTTCTTGAAAGTCTTCAATGTTTTGATCTCAACAGTTTCCTGTGGTAGAGAATTCCACAGGCTCACAGCACTTCGGGTGAAGAAATTTCTCCTCATCTCTATCCTTTTATTCTTAGACTGTGACCCCTGGTTTTTGACTCCAAGTCATCAAGAACATCCTGCATCTACCCTATGTAATCCTGTTAGAACTTTATAGGTTTCTGAGATCTCCACCAGGCTCCCCCACCCCCCAATTCTTCTAAACTCTAGTAAATATATTATTAACAATCCGTAATTTCCCAGTACGGCAGTTTCGCCATCCCAGGAATCAGTCTAGTAAACCTCCTTTGCGCTATCTGTGCCAGAACATCCTTCCTCAGATAAGGAAACCAAAACTGCACCCCATACACCAAGAGATAACAAGGTGTAGAGTTGGATGAACACAGCAGGCCAAGCAGCATCAGAGGACCAGGAGAGCTGACATTTCGGGCCTAGACGCACCATACACCAAGTGTGGTCTTACCAATGCCCTGTAAAGTTGCAGCAAGACATCCTTATCCTTTACTCAAATCCTCATGTTTAGTTTAGTTTCATTTCTGAAAAATGTTTTTGTTTTCAACACTAATGAACCAACCTCTGCTGCCTTGCTGAATACTTTGAAACCAGCTCATGAGGGATAACATTGGAACTTTATCTTTGCACGTATTTATAGGCATTTATTTACAGTGATACACATTACAAGCCTGAACCACCTAGCTCAACCATCAGAATTTTAATCTTTTCTTATTTAGAAGAACATGTGTGAATCCCTAGTTAACATCCACCCACTGTATACAATTAAACATAAATATACAATTAGCAGCATTGACTTTACAAAACATCCCACCACTATGTTCCTGGCTTCCAAACTGAGGATACGATGCAGTTGGAAAAGTATAAATGATAAACTTTGTTTTAACTAGGAGAACCAGATTGCTGCAATTAACAAAAAAAAAACTTTAGAAAATATGTAAATTTGTTAGATGGCACCACTGGTCCCATTTGTTTTGAAAAGTGCTGTTCCAATTTCTAAATAATTGAGTTACTCCATCCCTAGGTAACGGCCTGTAGGTCAGGAGATGAGGAAAGAAGCCGGCTGAAGTTCTGTCTAACAGCAGATTATCAGTTGTTTGGGGTTGGAAATCAAGGTCCGAATGGCAATTATTTAAAGGGACAAGCAGATTGAGAAGCTCCTTACCTATTACGATAAAGGCCTGATTTTCCATCCAAACTGATACAGCGTTTACCCAAGGAACTTCAAATGTGCACTCATTTGGCTTCCGCGCACACTTACTTCCAAGTAATTACCTCCAAGCTAAATCCCCTGAAATGTAATAAAGGCATAAAATGCTGGGAGTATTTATTAGATCGGGCAGCATCTATGAAAGCAACATGGTGAGTGAGTCTGATCAGTTACCTCTCATCAGACCTGGGAAAAAGTCAGTGATGTAAAAGGTTTGTAAGAAAATACAGAAGCGGGTAAATGAGGTTCAGAACAGAAGTGGACATCCATGATGCAGCGAAAAGCTAAGGTGATTAAGTGATAAAAAGGTTGAGGGGATAGTAATGGGATGAGTGAAAAAGCAAGAAGGAGGTAATTGCAGAATCATCAATGATAACTGTTGCCTGGAAAAAATGGTGCTGTGGTGGTGATCTGAAATCATGGAATTTGGTGTTGGGTCCAGATGACTGTGAAGTGTCCCCGATTGGTCATGGCAGCCTTTGGTTAAATACAAAGATTTGTAAGAGTTGGATTCCATCACACTCTAACCCAAAAATTGTTAAAGTACCCAGTTCACACGACGAAGGAATTTTATCACTGAAACTGCCAGGTTACTCTACTGCCTCAGTAGATATTTGAAAGTAACAGTAAAGGCCTTAATTATAAGGTATTCCAGGTCTCTTTTTAAAGTAGAGATCAGGGTTCCTAAATCCAAATGAATTTCTGAAGAAACACAGTATTTTTGATGCTGCTGGTGTTGACTATATGATCTCCAAATTCGATGTTTGTTTTCAATATTGCTGGCAAGGGCAGCATTCCCTAAATTGCCCTGGAGAAGGGCGTAGTGATCTGCTGATTGAACTGCTGCAGTCTCTGTGGTATAGATACATCAAATAGTGCTGTTAATGAGGGATTTCCAAGATTTTGACCCAGCAACAGTGAAGGGCTGCTGATATAGTGCCAACTCAGGATGGCGTGTGGTATATTAGAAATAATAAATTAAAAATCTTTTCAATAATGTAAATGCTTTGAAACATGGGAATTTTACTGATCTTATCTTAACTTTGCTCTTTCAGAACAATTGAAGCTTGAACGGGAATTCAATCAATACAACTATTTGGGCCTGGATTCAGCGAAAGTGAATGGTGTTGATGATGCTGCCAATTTCAGAACAGTCAAAGTAAGATGCTTGGGACTGTGGGTAAATTCCAGAGTTCTGTTGGTTGACATTATCCAAACTTTATTATATACTGCTTTCACTGGAGTAATTCACCCTACGTGGCAACAATCCTACTGAATGATTCAACTAAACTGTGAGAGCAATACCACCATGTATATTTAAGTGGTCTGATCTGTCATAATGTTGCAGTAAGTGGTTGAGCGATGATGGTATGTTGTAGTTAACCCTGGATGCTGTGCACTTTGCACTTTTTACATCAAAGCAGAAAGTGCTAGAGATGCTCAGCAGGTGAGCAGACAAACAGAGTCAATGCTTTGGGTCCAGCACTTTTATGTTTATTTCTCCAGCATCTATTCTACTTACTTTTTATTGAATTTTACATGCATGTTGCAGTCTGGACCTGTGTAAGGTGACAGTGGAGACTTTGTCTTTCTTTCCATCATTTGGCTGACCACTCTTATTGCCTGCCATTGGTATGTGTTAATTTACTGTTTCTCTTTCTCCCTGTGCCTTTACTTTTTTGGAAAAAAAAAACCTGCACACCTCTATCTCTCTCTTTCCTCTTGTTTCTCACAATTTTTATTTTCTCTCTCTTCAGATGACAGGTGGGATATGTTCCAGTGTTACATGTCAGGGAAAGGAACCATCAATATCTTCAGGCATTATATGAGAATAATGGTTGTGTGACTCCCATCCCATCACTGCCCCAAACACCTGATGTAACCCTATGCTACCACTGTTCCACTACACATTTTCTTGCCATGTCCCACATTACTAATGTTATCCCAATCTCTTCCCTTGCGGAAAACGTGCCCTGTTGTCTCCCCGGCCTCTTGCCCTCCACTATTACTCCTCTCACTTTTAACCTCCATTCACCACCCATATCTCTCATTCCTACTTGCCTACACAAAGGATATGTTGGGGCTTCCCTCACTGAAAACAATTTCCTCTTCATGATTACTTTATTCACATCACTTTTAATTGGCACTCCTTGGAGTCTTTATATGTTTCTTATGTTCAACTTGTTATCTTTATAAAACCCTCCTAACTGGAGGTTGTTGTGATAACAGCAGTGGCCTAATCTTCTACTCTAAGTGGGCTCAAATAAAGAAAACTGATTCCATAGAAAGAGATGGACCTAACCTTTCAGGCCTTGGGCTGAGGCATTGGATGCAGAACATCTAATCCCTTGTGCACTTCCCCTAAATTTATGGATGTTTGTGCTTGTACATCGGTGTGTCTTTCTCATTTTAATTTTGTTAGACATTAAAGCCTTACTCTCATAGATGTAAGAAATTGGCATTGACATTTTTCCTACAATTGTCAATGAATTCCAGGATGGGTAGTTAGTTGAGCTTCAAAATAGAACCTTCTCTAAAAATCAAAAAAATTAAATGGAAAGCATAATCCTTTTCTTTTCCCCTCGCTCTCTTTATGGCCCCGACACCCGCACTGATTTGAAGCTGTGTGTGTATACGTGTCTCTATGTCTCTCCCCTTTGGTTTGAATACCTTTTCTCGAGTTTGTGGAGCATGAACTGGCTATTCAGAACATTGTTGGATGAGCAATGGATAGCATTCCCACTCTTTCTACCTCAGGATGTTGTGCTGCTGTGTTGGTGGTGAATGCGTGGTGGTGGACAGAAGCTGATTCCACCTTTGTGGTAAAGCCTCTCTCACCTGCGGAGAATGCTGCAGCCACTGAACATGTGGTTGGTTGACTGGCATGGGGTGAGTGGGGGAGACAATTGGCTCCTACCCATAACAAAGCATAACCTTTGCTTTAAGGAAGTGAGTTGATCTGAATGATGTGGTGTCCCGGGGCTGTGGCAGTGAATGGGGAAAAATATTGAGGCAATGGCAGTGCCTTAATGGCACTGCTATAATAAAGGTAAGTCTACTACTTATGCACTTCCATACCCTCCTGCCCTTCCTGAAGTTACTTGGTAAATTTCCACAGCTGTTTTAAAAGCATGCATTTAGATCATCTCCTGAATATGGCAGTGGAAACAGAAATAATCAACTGACTCAGACATAGAGACAGGGTGTTTACAGTGAACTTGTATTTACTTCAAATGTACTAATTTGCAGATGCTAAATTGTTTTTCACTCAGCAGTGAGTAACCTAGGCTGATTGAACTAGGTTAGACTCGCACTGCTTTTGCTAATGAAGCTGTTTGGGAATTTTAGCACATGCAACTTGATAGTTCAAGGGAAATACGTCGTCACGCAAAGACCGCAGATCTCAGGTGGTCATATGCCAGGAGTTCTATTTTGTTGGCTTTTTGTTTATTTAATTTAACTTTTTTAAATTCCGGGAGCTGAGAAGTAACAAGTGTATTTTTTAAAAAGAAATCTGTGTGTAGCTTTTCCCCTGTCTGTACTTATTGCGGCTGACAAAGCACCTTGTAATTTTAATGGCATTAAGCTGCTCAAACCTTTGAACAATACTTGTAAGACATGTTTGAAGAAAATCACCGCTGTTAAGTCCAGTGCAGCAACAGTAATGAAATCAGAAAATGCTGGAAATATGCAGCAGATATCAGGAGCATCTGTGGAAGAAGAAACAATTCTATCAATGATATTTTCTCAATTACAACTGGGGTTGCTTTGTGTTGAGTTCTGTTCAACTGCCTGTGCAACTGTTTGTGAGCAAAATAACAGATTTTAAAGCAATATCCACTCCAAAAAGAAATAAAGGGATGTCATATTTCTGCAGTAACATAAAAACTGCACAGATTAGTTTGAAATTCAAGGCCATAAAAGACTGCTTGTAAAATAGACATGTATGTCGAAGTGCCAGGTGGTCATTGTGAGAAAATGCATTTCTATCCCTTGCACCCAAATGACAAGACTTTTGAGGGTCTAGATCATCATCAGATTGCCTCAAAATGCATTGTCCACTTCAAATTCAGCTGACTTTTTACAAATGGATAGCAGCAGTTCTTTTCCATATTCTGTTTGTGATTTCTTCAATAAATCTGTCCCACTTTTCCCCCTCATGAAAGCATCAATTACTTGCTGCGCACTGATAACATAGTCAGTACTGATCAAAGCAGTAATAATGACCAATTTACTACTCACTAACTTTAGGGCCCTTGTGGCATAGTGGTAGTATCCCTCCTCCTGAGTCAGGGGACCTGGGTTCAAGTCCCACCTGCTCCAGAAGTGTTTAATACCATGTTAGAGCACATGCATTCAAAAATAATGACCACTCACTAACTGGACTGCAGTCGTTTAAGGAAGAGACACACCAGCACTTTCCCAAGTGCAAGTAAAAATGAGTAATAAATGCCACCCTTGACAGTGATACCCATACCTGGAATATGAATAATGAGAAGAAAAGTCAGACATTCTCAGAACAATTATCACTAACTAAGATCAGCACAGAATAGAGACCAAACATAGGAATCCTTTCATTGTAGGAGGTGCTGGTGGTGGTGGTGGTGGTGAGTGATGCTGAGGTGACATTGTGGAGGCGGGCGGGGGGGGGGGGGGCGCATGGCATGGGGGAAGAGGCAGGCACACAAGATAGTGGAGGAAGATGACTCCTAACTCTTAATTCTTCAGCTAATTTATCAGTGCTCCATGTGATGGAGTAGCAGACCGATTCAAATTGGGAGCTTTAAAATTATTTCTACAAGAATAGTCCTTTATTTCAACAAAATGTTTTTGGAGTTAGAGTATTGTTAGCACAAAAGGAGACCATTATGCCCATCATACCTGTGCTGATTCTTTGAATAACCATCTAATTAGTCAGACCGACCTTCCTGTTCTTTCTTCATAATCCTGCAGATTTAGTGATATTCAGAATTTAGCAAATTATGAAAATATAATCTCTCTTGCCACTGCCCACTCACTCGAAAATATCCTGTACAGAATATGAGAGTTTGTTATATAATTTGACAGGGTTTCATTACATAAAGGGTATAATTGGTGCCTAACCAGAAATGAGTTTCATGTAAAGTTCAACTGCTTTATAAAATGTGCTCTAGGGATTTGTCGGCTGATTTTAATTTTATTTTGTTTCTCGCACTTGTGTTTGTTCTCATCTTTAGCAGGTAGTACTGTAAGCTCTGAACTTGAACAGTGCTGTGCTGAAACTTTCCCATCAGCCTCTATGTTCAGTGCGATTTCATTTCTTGCATTTCCTCATTCTCCATGTTTTCCTTTCTTATTAGACTTCTGCTTAATAAAAATCATTGCAATCATTTTATGAGCAGTCTCCTATTAGATATGGTAAATTACTTTTTCTGGTATATAATGATGTTTTTGCCAGCAGTAATGGAGATTACCGGTTTATGCGGTATTGATTACGAGACCTGTTGGATTTAAGATGGGGGAAGTTGCAGTGATTTTGTCTCAGATACAATGTTGGGAGTTACAGAGGAAGCCAGCAACAACTAATTGGTGACAGTCCATTAATCTGTTAGACAAAGCATTAACACTAACTTTTCATGCTGCTCTGTATAATGTAGAAAGCTATCTGCCGCACTTTACCTCTAGTGTCTGCTGTGATGTGTCAGGGAGGGGGCGTGGTTGCTTAAGTTGGGGTGTGAGCAGTGAGGGCAGTAGGGCCTTTTTTTAAAAAAAGACGTGTTGCAGTCTTGTATCAGAGATAAAAGGTACTGCAGATGCTGGAGAATCCGAGATAACAAGCATGGGGCTGGATGAACACAGCAGGTCAAGCAGCATCATAGGAGCAGGAAAACTTGACGTTTCGGGCCTAAACCCT
>JAHRHZ010000145.1:27175664-27221758 GCA_024137785.1 Ginglymostoma cirratum | reverse complement strand
AGGGTTTAGGCCCGAAACGTCAAGTTTTCCTGCTCCTATGATGCTGCTTGACCTGCTGTGTTCATCCAGCCCCATGCTTGTTGCAGTCTTGTGACTGCAGCTGAACGTTGGCTGGCCTGATGTCAATGTCAAACAGCATTGGCCACCCAACCCAGCAATGAGTCCATACTTTCAGAGCAGGCCCTTCCTGAAGTGGCTGTGTGAAGCCTGGAAACATTACCAACTGCTGCTGGTCAACTAGAGGATGAAATTCTTTCAAAAAGTCATTGATTGCATCCCACATTAATATTGTAACATGTTGTATTGTGATTCTTTAAAGCAGCTTATCTCCTGTTCAAGTTCAAACATTATCAGCACGGGTTTAAATACAGACTGCAATGACTATATCTGGCTGAATCAGGCATTTAAAGTGATAGGATAATGGATTGCCCAGATAGTTTAATGATATGCTGCTGCGTTTATTTGCCAATAGGTAAAATGGCAGTTCTACTTGACGTTTTTTAATGTTGCAAGATGGCTCGTATAATGTTTCTGACATGCAGCAATAGGATACGTGATAGGAAGTGCTGCCTGAGATCTGCGTCTTTTCTTTCCTTCTCTGTTGGCTGCATATGACCTTTAGACGTCCAAAAATATATTTATTTAAGCTTTGCCTGACGAGCAGCAGGAAGCATTGTTACCAGGTGCACAGAAAATTTGTTCTCACCAGGCATTTTTGGATAACTTTAAATGGGCAATGAAGTCAACATCTGGAAGTTAAATACAAAGATTGTATTAGTCCCAAGACACCAGCTAATTTTTACATCTGTTCTGGTACAGTAAATTGCAGGGAATTACAAGCATTGTGACTAACTCCAATAATGCCTGTTGCAATGAACCATTTCCTGTGTAATTACAGGTGTGAGAAAATGCTTTCTAATGTTCATCATAAGGCTGAAAAATGGCAGTTGAAGCCCTCCTGACACATTCCTTTGAGTCTGCATTTTCTCCCCTCCTGCAGAATGCTATGCAGATTGTTGGCTTCTTGGACGATGAAGTTGTGTTGGTGCTGGAGGTGGTGGCTGCAGTGTTAAAACTGGGAAACATTGAATTCAAGCCAGAGTCTCGAGTGAACGGCTTAGATGAGAGCCGAATCCAAGACAAAAACGGTAGGAGAAGTTGACCCCAGCTCCTAAACTTTGAAATGCATTGTTTTATGCCAGCTTTTATGTTTTTTTTATCATTATCATGCCAATTGTGAAAGTGAAAGCAGCTTGTCAACACTGAATGGAGGGTGAAGGTAGCAGAGTCCTTGTGGGAGCTCTTTTCAGGATGGGCGCAACATCATCTGTCATTCAACAGTGGCAGGTTGAGGTCCTTAAAATGGTTATTAACTGACCTCTGAAGAGCTTCAGTTGGCAGCAGGGAATCTCCAACAGCCTCATTGCCGCAGATATAATTATAATAGAGGTGGCAATTTGATGGGATCCCCATTTGGCTCCCTACAACATGGTTAGATGCACCGCCCACCACCAAGCCTGCCACAGGGGAGGAGCATAAATTCCAGGTCTAGAAAGTTTAGTTAATTGAATTTAATCCTGACTGCGTTTTGAATTTGCTGATTCTTCCTGCCCGAGTTTTGTCAGTTTGGTGTTCAGCAGTGAGAACAAGGACCACATTGCAGTGAAGAGGAAACAATATCTAGCAAAGTTCTTTGGACAGAGACATTTTGATGACTAATTGGGTCATCACAGGCTAGCATTGAGAAAAGCTATGGAGAACTGTAGGTAACAGAACAGTCCCTCCTCAGTAAAAGGGACAGATTCAGCCTGTGATGGTGATTAGTGGAATCTTTGGCACAACACAAACTAAACAAAGTAACCAAGAATTGACCCAAAATTTAGTTGTGGAACAAAGACCCATTTCAACACTGTAGGAACTAAAAGAGGAAAATATTAAGAAATTAAAGATTAGGAAATCTTTTCTTAATAGGGAATTTTTGAGCACTCAGCAGAGGTTGCTGATTAAAGTTAGGTACTTAACCTATGGCTTTTGAATTTCTTGTCCCAGCAATTCTTCAGTTTCTGTTACATGTTGTATTTGCAGAGCTGAAGGAGATCTGTGAGTTACTGGGCCAAGATCAGGCTGTGCTGGAAAGAGCCTTTAGTTTCCGAACTGTGGAAGCAAAACAAGAGAAAGTTTCAACAACCTTAAATGTGGCCCAGGTAAGTGTGGCAAAAGTTCTCGATGTGTACCATGATAGGAGCGTAGCTACAGTTGTTTCTGTTTCTGGTCTCTGTAGCTTGCATATGCAAGGCGTCTTTTTAAAGTTTAAAAAAAAAGGCGCAATCAGAAACATATGGGAACAAGGCAAACAAAGAGTTAGCAAGAAATCGTAGTCAGAAAGGAAGTTGTAAAGAGGTTACAGAAGTTGCAGAACACAGACCCTAGTTGGATAAGAGCACTGCTCCCAATTGTGTTGTGAAGGGAGCCAGATGTGCTTCGAGTTAGAGGCAGATGATGGAGAATCCTAGCTGTGTTGTAGGATTAAAGGAAGTTACAGAAGTAAGCCAAGGCCGAAAGGTGTGAGTTTTGACTTGAGGCTTTTGGGGGAGCAGGTGCCATTGTAGGTTAGTAAGGACACCAGTGATGAGTAAAGTGAGTCTTGATGCAGATAGAACACAAGTAACAAAGGTTTGGATAATCGGCTGATTAGAGTATAGAAGATTGACGTCATCCAGGAAAGTATTGGAATAGTCAAAAAAACTGATTATGCACCATATTCATAGTAACAGAAATTGAAGAAAACTCTTTCAGCTCTGATGGAGCAGAGCTGATCAGAAAGATTCGAACAAGTGTCCATCTTTGTTTTTAAATACCACTTATCTCATTTTTTAATTTCCTCTTTTTCAGGCTTATTATGCACGTGATGCCTTGGCAAAAAACCTTTATAATCGCTTGTTCACTTGGCTTGTGAACAGAATCAATGAGAGCATTAAGGTACTGTGTAGAGTTCATTGATGCCTATGTGTTGGTGCCCAAGAACATGATCAACCAAATGGTTCTCAGTATCATGTGAATAGCTTTTTTGAGATTTTATTGACGTTAAGTACTCTCATGGAAGGAACATAGATGATGGAAAGGTCCTGTGGCCTCTAACTTTCCATTTATGGATATCTTTTTGCTGTAATGTAATCGACTGAAATGCCTCAAATGTCTGTTTTGTTTGAACAGCTCAGAACTTGTGTCCTGTGAAAGCAACCTTTTGTGATAAGCTGAGAGTTGGGTTGTTGCAAGAATGCAACTTCTTTACTGAAAGTGATTGTTATGCGCCATGTAAAAACGTTTTTACTTCTCGAGTGAGGTGCATTGACTGTTCTTTAGTGTACAATCTCTTATTAAGTTAGACAGCCAAAAAATGTTTAATTACATGGGAAAAAACTTTTTAATGGAAGTTGATGACTGAAAATGTTTTCAATATTAACTTACACACTCATGTTTTTGGGATAAAGAGTTAGTTAAGTTATTCTGTTCTACAAAATAGCTTTTGCTTTTACCATTTCTCTATTGCAGTGGCTATCGGACAGTTTTGATTCAATAATCTTTTTTTCCAGATGGATTCTGAATAATGGATATCTCCCATCTAAGTTATTTTTTTTTATTTATTCATTTGTGGAATGTGGGTGTTGTTGGCTGGCCAGCATTTATTGCCCATCCCTTGGTGCCCTTGAGAAGGTGGTGGTGAGCTGTCGTCTTGAACCACTGCAGCCCACTTGCTGTGGGTTGACTCTCAATGCCGTTAGGGACGGAATTCCAGGATTTTGACCCAACTTACTTACAGTAATCATAATACCTGGCAAAAGTTATATTTTAGGCTGCTTTCTTAGATTAAAATGTAATTAAATGTGTTTAATAAGTACTGTCTCTGGAACAAGCCTGGACATACAGGAATCTGATGCATATGGGGAGGCAATGGCATAGTGGTATTATTGCTGGACTGTTAATCCAGAGACCTGGATAATGTTCTTCGAATCCTGCCACAGCAGATGGTTGATTTTGAATTCAATAAAAAAAAATCTGGAATTAAGAATCTAATGATGACCACAAATCCATTGCCGACTATCAGGAAAAACCCATCTGGTTCACTAATGTCCTATAGGGAAGGAAACTTCCATCCTTACCTGGCCTGGCCCACATGTGACTCCAGACCCACAGCAATGTGGTTGACATTTAACTCCCTTCAGCCGCTGCACAGTCAACTTTCTCTGTACCACATACCAAGTGGTCAACAATGACTTGCCCTAAGCCCCACTAAAGTCCATTTACTGTTCATGCATGTGCTGCTTTTTTTGCCTGCTGCCTAACAATTTCGGGAACCTCAATCGGTCTCTATGGACCCCTGTTTGAGAAACACTATTTGAGATATGTCATTGCCAGGTCAGAAGTTACACGACACCAGGTTACAGTCCAACAAGTTTATTTGAAAATTCACAAGCTTTCGGGTGCAGTAAGAGAGTAGAGCACACAGTCCCAGAATTTATTGGCAGAGAGATCAAGGGCTGAGAGATCAAAAGATCATACAACTGGTGTGAGTGGAGTGTCAGAAGGTAAATCGCTGCAGGTAACTAGGAGTGTTAGACGGTGAGTAAATTGTGTGATTTCAAATGCACTTGTTTGGCTATAATCTGGTGCTGTGCGACTTCTGACTTAGTCAGAAACCCCCATGTCATGTCATTGCCAGGTGTTAAGCTCAAGGGAGTGACTTGTAAGCATTAAAAAGGTAACACTATCTGTGTCTGCAGGGAACATTGGAAAGTAGGAAAATGCAGACAGTTAAAATGAAGATCTATCCAACAAGAACTTCAAGATATATCTGTGTCCATCCCCTCACTCAAAACATTGTTTTAAGTGAATGCAGATCATTTCAGCTGTAACAAAACTCGTTTAACATTTTAAGAATTGGACGGGAGAATTGTTACAGCCAGTGTATGGCCTGAGTTTAGCAAAGTTTCTTTACGTGATTAGAAAAAGGAAACAATAGCTGTTCAGCTGTCCGTGCATGGAAAACGTTAACAAGCTCACTCAGCAGGTTATTTTGATACGTTTATGCTGGGTTTTCTAACTTGTCTTTTTGGTCTTTTCAACAGGCACAAACCAAAGTGAGGAAGAAGGTGATGGGAGTGTTAGACATCTATGGTTTTGAAATTTTTGAAGTAAGTATTAAAATTTCTGACTTTTAAATTGAAACATTCCTTTAATTTTACAGAAAATGCTTCTCTTGGTGAAAAGGAATTGACTATTAAAGATCTCAGCTCAGTGTGCTATTTTGTGGCGCTAGATATCAACACTGACAGTGTGTATATTGAGAATGACCACTCATTTTACAGTCAACTTACTTGTTTATGGTTCAGGGCCCACTGAAAGTATTTGAATGGTAGTTTGACCTGCGAGCGGTCGCCTGCAATTGATTCACTCACAGTGTAGAGGCCTGAGACTAAGTGATTTGTTCATCTTGGTTGGTGCTCAGCGTGCCAATAAAGTCAGCAGCCTTAAACTTCAAAGTTTGATATGTACCTGACAAAAGGAAATGGCAAGTGGGATTTTAAAGGTCATTCATAACATTTAATACAGTACATGTCAGATATTTTAAACTTCAATGTAGTTCCCACAATTTGCTATTCAATGATTTTTCCAACAATTCATCTTTCTTCTACTGTCACTTTTCTCATTCAGCTTCAGCATCGTTTGCATAGAATTAGCAGCAATGCTAGTGTTTTCCTTAATTTCGGATTACTTTTTCATGTGCTATTTACAGTTTGTAGTCAAAATTATTAAAATCTAAAGTTGCACAACGACTTTGAGTGAGGAAGTCCAGCTTGAAGAGGAAAGAAGATTATGTTGAAGTATTTAATTTGTGGTTTCACACTTTTTTTTTAGTTTTGAAAGTATAGTGAAGGTACTGCTGTGATTCAACACATTGAGCAATGAATAACATTTGGCATGTGCTCCATATGGTTTGCCAAATCAATGAATCACCCCTCAGAACTTATTTATTAATAAACACTGATGGAGAGAACACTAGATTATGAAACTTCTATTGGCTTCAGAAAAGATACAATGCAGATTCACCAGAGTGATCCTAGATCTAAAAGATCTAAATTGAGGATGGGATGCTGATCCTTGATTTGTATCTCCAAATATAGCAGATTAAGGGCTGAGGTGTTTAAGATGATCAAAGGAATGAATGGGGTAGACTGCGAGAAATTGTTTCCTATGGCTGTGAGCCCAAAGTAAGGGGGTTGAAATTAAAATTAGAGCTAGGTCATTACAAGTGATTTCAGAAGACACTACACATAAAAATGTAGTTGAAATCTGCAGCTATTTTCCCACAAAAGGCTATTGGGGTGAGAGGAATTAAAAATTTCAGAACTCTGATCAATACATTTCTGTTGGTAAAGTTAATGATGGATAAGGAGTCAATGCCAATAGAATTAAGGTCAGGTCAGTCATAATCTGATGAAATGACAGAACAGGCTTGAGGTGCTGAATGGTCTCCTTGTTCCTGTAAGAAAATACGCAAAGATTCAAGAATAATTGAACCAGAATGCAATATTTGATAGATATTACCTAGCACACATAATTTCTTGCCTCCAGTCTTTACAATTTCAAGTTTGAATTATTGCCTACGAGAATCTTTTTTCCTATTGTAACAATGGCCATTAGCAGAAGTGGGGAGGTGCTCGTAAAAGGGGAATATACGGGAGTGGTTAAAAGGTACTACCAGAACCATAGAATCCCTACAGTGCAGAAACAGGCTATTCAGCCCATTTGAGCCTGCACTGATCCTCCGACGAGCATCCCACCCAAACTCAACTCCCTACCCTATTCCTGTAACACTGCATTTACCATGGCTAATCCACTTAGCATGCACACCCCTGAACACTCCAGGGCAAGTTAGAATGGCGAATCCACCTAACCTGCACGTTTTTGGACTGCAGGAGGAAACCGGAGCACTCAGAGGAAAGTCTCACAGACAAAAGGAGAATGTGCAAACTCAACACAGTGGTTACCACTGAACTACAGTTCAACAGTGTTAGTGGGGCGGGGTTAGGCTTGATATTCCTGCATCCAACCTCCTCTTGACCAACAGTTTTAAAAGAAAAAGAACGAGGTACAGTATTAGAGATGGCTGTGAAAATTATTGAAGAATGGACATAGCAATGTTCCACTCTTAAAATCAGATGTTAAGTGAATGTTGAAAATTGATAAACTGACATTGTCATTTGGCATATGATCTGGATACCTGTATTGATGCAGGATATGTTGTGTTTGGTGGTAAGATAAAAGAAAAAGAGCGGAACACAAGATTATTTTTTGACTGGTGTGGTTGCTTTACCATCTTAGTTGCCGAGTGATGGTAGATGCGAAGTAAATCCATGAGTGCAAAACACATTTACCTTTAGAGTATGTAAAGTATTTTCCACTAAACCTAGTGCATGTAGCTGTTATGGTGGTGTCATTGCCATGCCTGTGGTTTGTCAGCAATTTTATTAGACAACGATTGAAATCATTTGGCAATTCAGCAAGTTATCTTTGACCTCTAAATCACTGAAGCTCCTGCATGATTTATATGGAAGTGTTACTGTAGGTTTACATATTTCAAATTGCATTTTTGTAAAACATACCCTACAGCCAAGGTGTTCACCTTGTCTTGCTGACATTTTACATTCCAGCCAAAGCTGTGAATTTTAGTATTTGGTTTGATTTTTCAAAAACTATGCAGTCTTTGCTTAAAGCTTAGTTAATTCTTCAGGCGCATCAATTTGCATATATTCCTATTTCTCAAATGTTGTGCAGCATTATTTTTAAGAATGAGTTGGTTTCTTCTTTGAGTTAATGGAATGTCTTAATATGTAAGAGTAGACTTAAAGTAGGTTGTAATTGGATTTTAATATAACAGGTATTTGGACTCCTGATCAATTCCAAGCTTTGAATTAATATTCTTCATGTGGGAAAGAAGAAATGAATTTTTCTGAATGTGTGTGGCCTGACTGTTGTGTATTAAGTGAACACTATATAATAGGGCAAAGTGGAGGCAGAGAGATGTATCAGCACAAGTGAACTGGAGTACTGTTGGCAGTGGAAAATGTCAGTTCACAGATTGCTTCTGTTTATCGCAGTGGGGTTTTTTGTCAACTTTTTTTGGGGCACGTTGAAATCTTTAAGGAAAAAGAGTGCAAAAGAATATGCTTATTGACGAATGTCATCAAAAATTCAATTGCTTGTGCTAATGGCACTTGTTCCTTGTCGTTGGATTTTAGACCAGTTGCTTGTGACTGAAAGTTAAGCTGCTTCAATGAACTGAGGCAGTATCTATGAATCCTCATTTTGACCGTCAACCTTAATGAATTTTGGCAAGTTTGCTTCCATTTTGTAGCCACCTGCAGAAAAGTTGTGATTCAGAAGCTGAAAGAACTGATGTGGCTGCTGCTCAATACAAAGTTGTTCGAAAAATAAAAATTAGATAATACTTTGTTTTTGAAGGAAAGGGACCAGGAAAATCCCAAAATACTTTAAAACTATTCCTGTGCAAGACTGAATTGTCTCCTCACTGTATAAGTCTAATTCCTAATTTCGCATCAGTGAAAACTTTCTAAATTCTTCAACTATTAACAACAAAAATTGTGCGTATTACCTTTGAACAAATCAATGCAAAAATAGTTATGGTTGAATCACAAAGTGGACAATGTGATGTTGAATTTTTAAACATTGGAGTTGGTGAAGAAATATGCAAACATGTGTAGTAAAGTATGCTGTGAAATACATATTCCGTTTCTTTGAATAGAAAATAATTTTTCAATCCTCTTCTTAGCTAGCGCAGTAAGTTTAAACTGCTTAAAGCAGCTGCCACATTCAATCATGTCCCAAGTGTTTAAAGCTGGAGTGCTGAATTTCTTTTAACTGTGAACAATTGTCATTGAAGAAGTATCTCCTGATGAGAAAATCTGATACAAAAACACACACTTTATCCTGAAGACATTTACGAACCTTGGAAGCCTTTGTGGTGCACAGAAGATAGTATACAGCAGGAAACTCAATGAAATGTTAACCTCCAATTTAGGCTGTAATTTGATATTATGATATATATGATGCCATATTCAGCAATTGAATACATTGTGGGTTCTAAGTGATGAGTGAGTCTGCTTTTTGGAGGCAGTTTACAATTCCTTTGCTGCCTGTGGTTAACAATTAACAATACTAGAACCAAATTTTTAGAACCTGGTTGCAATCTGGAATAAAAACAGCAAATTTCTGAAACCGTTAGGAAACCAAAGAGTACGTAACTGGAAAAGAAAGGTTAAGACTATAGATTTTGATTAAGTCTATAACTGAAATTTTAAGCTTTCTTTTTCAGATGTTACTTGAAAGTGTTTCAGATGTTCAGTTTAATTATTAATAGAAAAGTCATCATTGTGGCCCTTAGAGCTCGCTCTTTTGAGTGTTCCTTACAGCTTTCGCAATCTGGATGTACTGATTTGTCAGTTTCCATTATATCTTGCTTTTATTGCATTTTATGATGTATCATATATGGTAGCTTTTAACCAAATTTGCACTCTGTTAATGTGAGCAATAGAACAGTATTCCATTTCAGTGTCGGTGACATGATACCTAGGAAACATTTGCAATGAATATGAAATCAACTTGTGTTGGTGATGCATGTTGGACCCATGAAGAAGTCTCAATGCTGGCATTACTTTGGCGATTCTACAGGCAGTTTAAATTGCCAACAGCTAGTTTTACTTTCCCAGACTGTTTTGTGATCCCTATTACAGTGGGATCAGACAGCCAAAACCATGGATAATAGGTTAAGTACGATGCATGTAGCCTATTTTTTTAAAAACATATTTAGTTAGAATGTTCCACTGCGCGTATCAAGCCTAGTTCATTCCAATGCTGTTGAGTAAGAGAGAAATGATGGAGCAGGCCATGGAAAGGAAAGTACAGCCTGCTTGATGAGGGAATAGTCAGCGATGTTAAGTGCAGTGGTGAGACAGGGAGGGGATGATGGGAACAGTTGAACATTTTCTTGGGTGACAGAGGAAATTGAATGTTGTTGTGGAGGTGTGGGAGTGGTGTGAGCACAGTTAGTGGGGTTTGAGCACTGTCAGAAGGGTGAGGGAGGTGGTAATCATTGTCTTGGTGGAGTATGCCATCGCCATTTAAAAACAGTGCAAGTCAATGGACTGAAGACAGGCCATAAGGAGTGTCATGAGCATGATGAGTACACCTGCCAAATTACCACCCAACTGTGTTTTCCTGTGTATCCTTGTTAATGCCAGCATCAGAGAGTGCAAAGGCTCTGGTGTAAATAGTAACTGGAATGGACAGATTAAATTACAGTCAATGTGGGGTGCACCTTCTCTGAGAAGTGGATGGCCAGCAAACAACACAGAAACCCATAACAGAAAGATTGAAAGACTGTTAGCAGCTTTTGCCAGTAAGTGGTTGTGGAAATCTAAACCTCTTTCCCCTCCCCCACACCCTTCTCTAACAAAATGTGAAGGATTATGGGACCAAGGTAGGAATATGGAATGAAGACATTAGCCAAACATGGCAGTTAAGACTCAAGGAGTTGAATGGCCTTCTCCTGTTCCTATGCGTTTTTAAAAATAATTTTGGAACAGTGTTGCAAAGGGTGAAAGGTGCCAGAATTTAGGAAGAAAGAGTCCAGCAATAATACCAGGATTGTTGAATGCAAATTCTGAATATATGGCAGGAAAGGATCCAGAATTGTTGTAGCAGTTAGGTGAATGTTGTCAATGGGCTTGTTTTAACCATTGATTGCCTTGTCAATCAGACAGGCGGCTGTTTATCTGATTGGCGTATTTGGTGGTGAATCACTACTTATAAATTCTTCCATTGACAAAAATTTCCGTCCCGGCAGAATCTTGGCTGCATTGGAGATGAGACATGGTTGAGAGGGGAGATGAGGAGAATGGGGATAAAAGATCAGTGGGGTTGATGGAAAATGGACTCTTGTTTATAACTTTCAATGAGCAACGGTGGAATGGGTTACTTAAGAGGATGTAATTCGAGACTCTGCATTTGAACTGAATGCTGAAACAACAGGGATGAGAGAAGTGAGTGTGTTGGTGAATGACAAACTGCATCACTGGGGGATTAGTACCAAATAATGATATTATGCCATGGTTCCAACATTCAGCGCAATATTTCTACTGCATTTACACCAACTTTTCCAATTTAATGCAAACAATTCCCTTCTAATTCAAACTGGAAGTCTCTCTTCCTTCTTCCCTACCCATGAACTTTGCTCTTGGGTTTTTGCCACTGATGTAAATTGTTAACATAGATACAAGTCGCTGAAATTGTGCAAACTCCTGCCCATCGACTGCAAAGTCACTCAATCATCTGCAGTAGCTAAACGCAGGCAGCAAGAGTGAAATCAAGACCGTCTACAGTGCCTGTGAAGTGCTGACTATCTGTATTAAACACAATGATTGGCTTGGAAGAAAGTAAAAAGGAAGTTTAGTTCTCAGTTTTTAAATAAGCTCTAATCGACTAATTTTTGGGGGGGCAATGGGCAATTATCTCTTTGCCGATGGCAACTGGCTATTGCTAGTGTTACCAATCAACATTGTGCTAGATAGCATATTGCTATTTACAATATACCTATGTTGCTGTGATGGTAACACTGAAAACTGTATAAAGCAGTAAGGTATTGTTATCTACTGACTATATCCGCAAGTTCTTGATATAACAGTTGGATAAATGACGTATTCTCCACTTAGCTGTTTTGAGAGGAAATATGTTTTTTCAAGGTGAATTATTATTTCAAATTTAACAATTTTGATATTGTGAGCAATTTCTGATTCTTTAATTTTCTTCTTCTTTTACACAACAGAACTCTGTAAGTATGACCTATTTGCAGTGGCAGCTTTGCTGAAATGGCATTCATGTACTTAATTAATAATTTTAATCCCATGAACTGCTACAATGAAGCTTGGAGATCAAAAGCTGTTTTGAGCTGTCCTTTGTGTGTAATTCTGCTTCATGGCAATTGCAGTTTGTTTTATTTGTGAGACTCTACATTTTTAATGAAATGATGTGGCACGAATGTTCCAAGATATGTGCTGCTTGTGTGTTGGATCAGTCGGTGTATGACTGTTGAGTTATTGAGAATGAGTGTTGGATGTGTAGCACATGCAAATCTCAAATAAACAAAACTGGTCTTTCCCGTTTCTCAGAATAACAGTTTTGAACAATTCATCATTAACTATTGCAATGAGAAACTGCAGCAAATCTTCATCGAGTTAACTCTGAAGGAAGAACAGGAGGAGTACATCAAAGAGGTAATGACCCGCCTTTTCTAATATCATTGACATTTACTTCTTCAGTATTGGTAGAAAGTGAGGTCAGGCAATATCATAGCTGATCTCCGCTGAGGCAGTATTTAGGGTGCTATAAATGTGGAGCTGGAAAAGCACAGCTGGTCATACAACATCCAAGGAGCAGGAAAGTCAGTGTTTCAGGCCGAAACCCTTCACCAGGTTTTGGCCTGCGGTGTTGACTTTCCTGCTCTTCGGATGCTGTCTGACCTGTCGTGCTTTTCCAGCTCCACATTTATTGACTCTATCTTCCAGCATTTGCAGTCCTTCTTGTCTCCACTTAGAGTGCTATGATTGATCTCAGTACCTTTGGGCTAGGAAAGTCAGTAATGCTTTCAATTTGATTTGGTATGCAGTGTCCAGCAGTAGAGCATGAACAGCCAATAAGTGAATAGCCTATAAGATAATCATTTAGCTATTAGTTAAATTCTGGTCAACAATCCGTGACGTATTAGTTTCACAATGGACTAGATGACTTTGCTCCTTTATTTCAACTTGTATGTAACACTCGTCATCTTAAATTTATTTGAAAGGTTTTAACCATATTATGTTTTTGAAATTAAGTTAATTGTAAAGGCCTCTGAGGACTAACAGCATCTCCTAAATCAGCTTTAGTTCTTTTTCTCCTGAGTATGCACACAGGTTTATATCAAACAGTGGTCTGAATTGCTATGATTTTATGTAGAGGTTCCCAAGGATAGTCTATCAGATTGGTGAGATGGATTTAGAAATCTGTAATTAAGCAAATGAATCTTCAGTGCTGAGTAGCTTCTGCATTGCCAGGTTTATCAGAAATGTTTTAACAATGCTGTGTCGAGTATGTTCATTTTAGTAGAATCTTTGGTTTGGAGCATGTATTTGCATGTTCCCACCCTTTCTAGACAGTTGATTGCCTTGTCATATCATTGGCACTCCTAATTTTACACAGCAGTTCTGATTTTTCTCAATAGTCCCATTGTAAATGTGTGTTTCCCCTTCTTGAACTGTCTTGCATTCTGGTTGAATACATTACAAGACCAAATACTTGCTTTGTCACCATGGGTTTTGGGTTTCTCCCTTCCCATTTAGTGCACTGCCCAATGAGTAACTGCTTGCTTTGTCACCTAACACTATTGGTGCAGGTGGAAAGCACATTTTTGCTGATTTATTTACGTTCAAGCTTTCATTAGGGCTTTGGACCTTTGCGAATTGTGTTCAAGAACGAAAGCAGTTCCATTAATGAAGAATGACATAAAAGATGTTATTTGCATACAAACCTTTCACATGTGACTGAAGGAAGAATTAAAGAGAGAAGGAAACAGAAAATAAATAATAAAAAAGATGATAAAATATAAACAAGAAGAGGGATGAGAAATTTAAAGAGGACAGAGAACTAAAACAGGAGGAGCAAGGAAAAAATAGCATGGGAGAAAGAAGCAAATGAAAGGGATAAAAGGAGAGACGAAACTGTAAGTGAGGCACAAAGGGAAGCTTTATGGCGCATGTGATCACATTTGAAGCTATTTGATCTCCATTGGATCTAGCCTATTATCGCTTCTTCCATTTTTCTTTTAATATTGCTTTCTTTTTAAAACATTCATTTCCTTCTTCCACATGATTTTCAACACAATGACCACTTTTTTGCTCGTACTGATATTCTGATATTATGCCCCCTTGTTACTAATTCAACAATCCCTGGAAATAAACTCTCTTCATTCTCTTAAATCTTTTCTGAACTTCTAATATTGATAAGTAACCAATTTTTCTGCTGCAGTCACAGCCCTGGGTTCTGAAATTTTTCTTCATAATGTCATTCTCTAATCATTTTATATCTGCTTTACTGTTTTCTCAGCTCTACTGTTCTTTCTATGCTCAGAACTGCAGTAGTTCTCCAACTACAATATAATCTGTATTCAGCACAGAAGGACCGATTCCCTCCTTTTGAATTCAGTGCTGCATTATATAAATTAAGAAACAAGTTTTCATTTTGATGGCTTTCTTGCACCTGCAGCTGCTTTTACAGATTCATCTACTTGCATAGAAGGAAGCGTTATCAACCTGTCATACATGTCAGCTGTCTCTGCAAGAACAACTCATTTAGATCCACTCTCCCTCCTTTCTACATTCATGTACCTGAGTAAAGTTGTTACAGAATGTATTTCCATTCTCTTTTCAAAATCTATGACTTTTACTAATATTGTACTACCATGTCTGTCTACTATCCTAACATGTCTCCCTCAAGCTTCATTCATCATTCTCATTTATTGATGAGAAGCTTTCGATGTTGTGCTGTCTGAATCCTTCATGAGATCACAAGATAAGCATGGATGAGGAAGGCCATTTAGTCCATGTTATGTCATCCATCCAGAATGACCCTGAAGCTCTTGACTGTGGCATCCAACTGATTCTTAAATGATTTCAGAGGTTTTTCCTCCATTATGTATCCAGTCAACCATTCCGTGAATTGAAAATTTCTGAAGTCAATATTAGTTAAAACAGTTTGGTTTTAGTTTTTATTTACAGTTTATAATCGTCTGTAAGATTTTCTGTCTTGACACCTCCATTCAGGTTGACCAATGTTTCCCCACAATGCAGAACTTCAAGGGGCAGTCTCTTGTCTCTTCATTCACTGCCTCTAATGGTTATGTATTACCTTTGTGTATCAGTGTTCAGAATTTGACATAGTGAACAAGGTTTGATCTGGTCAGAATGCTCTAAAGTTTAACCATAATTTCTTCTGATTTGTTTTCTGTTGTTTGGTTTCTGTAGTTCAATTAATATGTTGTTTGCTCTGCAATCGTTGCACATATTCAACCAAGTCAACCTCTGATTGCAGGGTATTTCTTTGCTCATGTTCTGCTTGTTTGACTTTCCCTCTTCTGAAGCTGAGGAACAATGGTGCTAGGATACTGCAGAAAGTTTAGTACAACACCCAAATGCATTTCTTCTTGAGTACAACCAAAGAATGAGTGTCTATAGGTTGGTGCATTGGGTGCAGACGTTATGACCTAATATAGTCCTGTTCTTCTATATAGCACATCGCCATAGGAATCTCTGGTTACTAATCAACATTCAGAAGCTCCATTGCATCCCTTCCTAATCCCAAACCCTGAGATCACTAGTGGTGCCATAATTGAGATGAGTTAATTCAGCATAGATCAGGGTTTGAATTGGGACCTTTCTGGTAACTCTCAGTCAGCAGCTTTTATTTTTATTACAGCCCAATGAGTGCAGCTGTTCCTGGCATGAGATGTTTCACATTGTGGAATTTAGTTACAGTAATTGGTTACTGCAAAATGTGGTGGGAATTATATGGTACATGCAATTATGAGGTTCCAAAATAAATTTGGTTCTGTTGCTGAATTTCTTTTTGAAAACCTAATGATTTCTAAGTTTCCAGCCTGTAAGATCATATCAAACTAGTAAGTAGAACACACTTTTGACTTTCTCTTGGCTGACGTTGGTGTAGAGTTTAGTCATAAAATATTCAAGGCAAAATCAGCCCATATTTAGGTTTGCCTTATGATTTTGATTAAAATATTTTTAACCGCATTCCTGTTTTCCTGGTCCTGATTGAGAGCCTCTGGTCTGCTCCTTGGCCATTCTCTTGAACTGATTGGAGGATGCTACAGGTTGAAATCCTGTAGCCCTCCATTGCTCTGTAAGTATTCCATCCCTTTTTATCAGGAGAGAAGCATCTAGTTTCTCCTTGATGGCTCTTCCAGAGCAGTTTTTTTTTAAGTCTGAGGAACCTAACATAGACAGAATTCACAGCACGCTTCATCACTGAGTTTAAGATGGCATTGGACATAAATGAAGAAGTGATAGCTTGCATGAAGTCAAACATGGGTTGTAAATGTCTAGAAGAATGGAAAAACTGAGAAGCAAAAGGTGCTGGAAGACTGGAGAGTGGCTAATATGGTTCCATTATGTAAGAAAGGTGGTAAGGAAAAGCCAGGGAACTACAGACCGCTGAGCCTGACGTGGGTAGGTTGTTGGAGGGATTCTGAGGGATGGGATTTACATGCATTTAGAAAGGCAAGGGCTGATTAGGCATAGTCATCATGGCTTCGTGCATAGGAAATATTGTTTAACTGACTTGATTGAGTTTTGTGAAGAGTTGACAAAGAAGATTGATGAAAGCAGAGCAGTAGACGTTGTCTATGTGGGTTTGACAAGGTTCCTCATGGTAGACTGGTTAATGAGGTTAGATCACATGAAATCCCGGGAGAACTGGCCAATTGGATACAAAATTGGCTTGAAGGTAAGAGACAGAGGGTGATGGTAGAGGGTTGTTTTCGACGGCCTGTGACCAGAGTCGGTGCTGGGTCCACTGCCTTTCATCATTTATATAGCTGGTTTGGATGTGAATGTAAGAGGTAAGGTCAGTAATCTTGTCAATGACACCAAAATTGAAGAATGAAGAAGGTTATCTCAGAGTTCAACAGCACCTTGATCAGATTGGCCAATGAGCCAAGGAGTGGCAGATGAATGTGTGAGGTGTTACATTTTGGTAAGGCAAACCAGGGTCGGGCATATACAGTTAATGGTAGGCCCTGGGGAGAGTTGCTGAATGAAGAGACCTGGGGTGCAGCTGCATAGTTCCTTGAAAGTAAAGTCGCAGGTCAAGAGGGTTAGTGGAGAAGGCATTTGGCACATTTGCCTTCATTGATCAGTACATTGAGTGTAGAAGTTGGGATGTCATGTTGCGGCTGTACAGGACATTGGTAAGGCCGCTTTTAGAATACTGCATTCAATTTTGGTCTCCCTGCTACAGGAAGGATATTGTTAAACTTAAATCTTTTCTGAACCCTTTCAAGGGTTGTTGGAGTTGGAAGGTTTGCCCTAGAGAAGATGGCAATGATCATTAAGCAGTCTCTTTGTTCATGAAGTATCTCTTTTTAAAAAAAAGCGGGTGCCGCTGCTGTTAGTATGTAGTTCAAATTAATATTCTCTGCACATAAGAGGAAACAGGTTTTTGGGAAATTTTGTTTCCTCAGCTGGCAGGTGCAGTGTTTAGTTGATCAAGTGCTGGACACGTTTGCACTGGGGAAATTCACCCTCACAGGTGGAACTGAAAACCTAGAACACGTGAATCCATCTAACAATGTTTTTTTTTAAAAGGGAAAGTGCAATTGGAAAAGAAAAGAAAGGAAACCTTTGACAAAACACACAGCTTCTGACAATTTATTGTTTTATATTGTGGAAAGCAATGTGCAAAGAAATACTGCAACATTTTCACGCTTAGACTTATCATCCCTAAAATGTGCTAGTAATTGTAAACCAACACTTCCTTTAAAAAAAAAACCATTAAATTATCCACGTGGATAGGAAATAATCTCTGTTAAACCTCTTAATGGATTTTCCTGTCTCAAGCTATCTTTAAAGGAAAATGAGTGCCCAAATAGGATGGAGTATCGATAAGAGGGAGGAATGGACTAAAGAGAGCTTCCACTTCCCGGAGCTTTATTTACAGACACAACACCAATAACATCCACTTGTATAACGTGTTTAACAGAAGAATTTCCCAACACGACTTTTTTGAAGGAAAATTTAATTTGATTTATTATTGTCAAGTACCAAGATACAGTGAAAAGTATTAGTTTGCTAACCAGACAAATTAAAGCTTACGCTGGTACATCAATGTAATAGAACACAACGCAGAATATAGTGTTACAGCTACGGAGAAGGTGCAGAGAAAGATCAACTGTAATATACGAGAGGTCCATTCATAAGTCTGATAACAGGGGGAAGAAGCTGTTCTTGAAATTGTTGGTATGTGTTTTCAAACTTTTGTATCATTGAGCCCATAAAGCAAAAAAATGAGTAAAACACAAATAGATGGGTTTCTAGGAGGCTTTTTAAAGTGAGTGCGAACAAGGTAGAAGTAGAAGGATTTTAGTAAGGCAGTCCCAGAGAGGAGTTCATAGTGGCTAAAGACATAAGTACATAAGAGACATTAATCAGAAAAAGAGAGTATTCAGGGAGGGCAGTATGGGATCTGAAGTTGGGTTGGGGAGAATGTGGTGAGCAATGGTAGGATTTAAAGAACAAGTTAAGCATTTTAGCTTTGAGATATAGGAGCAGCGAATCAATGAATATCACATGGAGATGAATAATAGGTGAGAATGACTATGCTGCAATTACCTGCGACATTGAGTTTCCACAAGTTAGAGTTTATGGAGAGTAGGGGATGGTATCCCAGCAAGGGATGTGTTTGTGTAGTTGAGCCTGGATGTGATAAAGAGCAATTTAGTGAAGTTGGAGTAAACTGTAGCACAAGAGGAAATAGTACAAGGGAACGTGTTTAGGGAACGCAAGGAAGCGAATAGACAAAAGGCAGTGAAATAAAACCAGGAACCGTGAATGCTTGAACTCTGAAACAAAAACAAAAATTGCTGGAGAAACTCGGGTCCAGTGATCCTTCCTTAGAGCTGATGAAGTGTCACTGGGCCTTAAATGTTGACTCTGATTTCTTTGCCCAGATGCAGCCAAAAGTGCTGAGTTTCTTCAGCAATTTTTGTTTTTGTTTTGTAAAAAGGTCAGATTTACTTTTGAATCGCATGCAGAAGATCTGCAATAGTGTGATATTGTACCTCCAACGTACAACTTCTTACGTACTTTACCTCTTGTCATGAGCTTTGTGACCAGATTTGTGACCAGAGCAGGTTTGAATTGTTGCGTTAAGGTGTCAAGGTTGCAGTAGGAGCCTACAATTATCATTTTTGTTCACTTACTGTTCATCCATTGTGAAGAATAAGTGGTCAAAGCAGAGGAACTAGAAGAGACTTAACTGGTAGTACGGGGAAAAAGGGATTTTGTTTTGGCTGCACTCGTCCATATTGATAAGATCTCTATTGTAAGGCTGTTTCTCAGAATGATTGAAGAATAGAAATTGGGACAGGGAACAGTATATTTTCTAAATTGTAGAAACCAAAATTAGAAGTATTAAAGAAACTCTTCTTTACTTCCTTCCATTTGTTTCATATACCTGGTTCATTCCGTGTCTCCCTGACTATACCTGGTCACGATGGTTTTGTTATTCATGGGGACTTGGTCAGACAGTAAGCATATAGATCAGAGGCTGGAACTTCCTGATCACTTCAAAGCGGGGCAATTCCATCTCTGTCTAATGTTGTGTTGGGTAAGCGTTGCAGAAACTGAGAAATAAAGAAAGGATGAGTGGAAGAAACTATTCAAAATGGGGCAATTCAGAACTCCGAGAGCAGAGTTAGAATCAGAGAGAAACTATAAACCCCAGGAAGTACTGTGATGAATTGTCTGTGTGAAAATGACAAAAAATTGTTTGTCTGCGTCACCAATAATCTGTAATACAAGATAATAACTGTTTTTAAGTTTATTTTAAATGAAAAGTTGAACAATTTAAATACATGCTTCTATAAACAGCCTCGTCACTATCACAGTAAAACCTCCAAGCTTTCCACTGGCTTAATCACTTTAGGCAATCAAAGGTTATGTTGCTTTTCTAGGATGTACAAAAATGTTTTGTATATTTAAGTTCATAGGTATTGTACTTTTAGATATAAAATTGTTTTATTGAGTTCAAAAGAATCTTGATATGAATAGTATTAAAGAACACTTGATGTTTCCCACATAACTGTTGACTGCATGTCTTTGTCTTTTAAAACTCTGTTCTTTTTCTGTGCTGTAGCCCCTTTGAATCCTTTTCTTGCTTGCTGCTATTGATGCCTTGCTAATGGCTGTGCAAAGACTCCTTCCAGGTACTTGTACTCTGTTCTTGTTCCTAAATCAAGATCTTGTCTTGTCTGCTGGCCTTTCTTGAATCCTTCCAATGTCCTGTATTTTTCTTCCTGTCCAAAAATATTCCTTCAGTGTGTAGATTTTATTTAAACAAATTTGCAATTAGGATGCACTAACTCCAGAGTTAAGGTGTGAAATTGCAGCCTTGTTTCTTGCAATGATGAAGCTATTGTTGATAATTCAATGGAAGTGATTTATAAATGAACTAAAACATTTTTCACTAAAAGTAGCAACTATCAGTTGCTTGTTGTTTAGGAAATTTGCAGATTTGTTTAGGAAGGCATCTGATCAAAAAATGGCTTTCCTTGGAAAGTAGACTGCGTGCATTAAAGTGACTGAAGTGACCTTGTGCCATGACGTATGTTCCTGGATTGATTCCCATGAAGTGCATGGGAAATTGACTTGGATTGGGGAATGGAATGGAAGCATAATTGGAAGCTTTTCAAATGATATGTTTGTAAGTGGATAGAATACTGGCCGAGAGAAACAGTGCAATGTTTTCAATTTAGAGTGTCACTGTGCATTGGGAAAAATCCTCAACCGGAACGAAGATATAAACAGAGGCTGGCTTAAGCCAAATGTTGAAAGATTATCAGAAGAAGCCATATTTTGCCACAGTAATCATGTTCTGAACATTAATGTTTTTCACAGGGAATTGAATGGACTCACATTGAGTACTTCAACAATGCCATCATCTGTGAGCTGATTGAAAACGTAAGTTGGACCTTAGCAATTTGATTAGGAATTGTGCAAAGAATTGACACATCTCTTTCTTATTAAAAAAAAATCTAATTAAAATTTTATTCTGAAATACTCTTTTAAAATGTACCAATAAAAATATCAAAAGTGGTTATAAGAACATGGAGCCCACTGGCACATAGTGGCTGATGCAGATTTTTGTTGATGTGTTTGAAGGAAAAGTCTGCACACGAGGCTGAATGGAATAGTGGGACTGGATGGATGGGGCAACAAGTGTATACCTAGGTCAAGGGGAGGGGTGGAGACGGAGGGCTGCAGGTCAGGTCCCTGCCCCTAAATTGAAGGATAATAGCAAGACTGGCTGCGCATGGCTGATATCACACCTGCCCCACCCTGCAGGCAGAAATTCTACCTCTGTCCTAACAGGAATCTGTACTTCTCTTGCCCCAAAAACACCACTGGAAGAAGTGCCCGTTGCTGGCGTTACAGTAGACAACCTGAAGTATAGGAATGATGGAACCTGGATCCAGTTAAATCTAGAGTCTGGGGCACCATAAAGTTCAGTGCATTGGAGGGAGGTTCATGTGCAAAGAAGTACTGGCATACGGACCAGTTGGACCAATTGGTCCACTTTTAGTGTTGTGGAGCCTATGTAATTCTAGGTTAAGGAGTCAAACTTAACTAAAGGGACGGCATGGTGGCTCAGCGGTTAGTACTGCTGCCTCATAGTGCTGGGGACCTGGGTTCGATTCCACCCTCGGGTGACTGTCTGTGTGGAGTTTGCACATTCTACCCCTGTCTGAGTGGGTTTTCTCAGAGTGCTCCAGTTTCCTCCCACAGATGTGCAGGTTAGGTGGATTGGCCGTGCTAAATTGCTCATAGGGTCCGAGGATGTGCAGGCTAGGTGGATTAGCCATGGGAAATGCAGGGTTACAAGGATAGGATAGTGGGTGGGTCGGGGTGGAATATTCTTCAGAGGGTCAGTGTGGACTCGATAGGCTGAATGGCCTGCTTCCGCACTGTAGAGATTCTATGATTCTAAAGCAGTAGCTGGAGAGGTTTGACTCAGAATTAAATGTAATGGATGTGCTGTATCAGCAAATATAAACTACTAACTGCTGGGTTTGATACTTTGGATTTAATGAAATGCATGGAGGCACAAAAAGCAATGTTGACATGATCTGCCATTGCAAAGACCAGATAGGAGCTGATGTCATCCACATCTTTGCCAATAACCTATCACAGCCTGATACCTTGCAATCAACACGTTGTTTGAAGATGAAAATAAAAATCCAACACTCTTCCATTTCTGAAATGACAAGGTGTGGAGCTGGATGAACAAAGCAGACCAAGCAGCATCAGAGGAGCAGGAAGGCTGACGTTTCAGGCCTAGACCCTCCTATTTCTTTCTGTCTCATTTTGGCTTCCCCAGTCGTCAATAGTTTTCAATAACTGACTAGGTGACCCACACTTGTGTCAATGCAGCTTTAGAATCACCTAATGGGAGGACTATGTGGCTCAGGACCAGTCAACCATTATTTCTCCTGCTATCCAAACATCTAACTATTTAATCTAGATCTCCATTTATACAATGAGTTCAGGATCTCCTCTGCAGTTACAGGTATAGATCATGTTGAACCACATTTGATCCATTTGTTTCTAGAAATAAGCAAGATCATGTGGAAGTATCATCATTTAAGATTCGGCTAGCATTTTTATAATTTGTGGAATGAAGTTATTTTGCTAAGTCACTGGCAACATTTTGAAATGTTGCATCTTAGCAAATTGTGCAACCTTATAAAAATATACCAATTGCATATGATAAAGAAAATGATAAGGTGGTTATTTAGCAGCAGTTAAACACAAATTGCAGAAGTCCCAACAAATAGGATAAAAAACACAGGGTTTTTTGCTTTTGGGAGGGATGTGACCTTTAAGTGATATGTTACTTGATAATAGTTATATTTGGAAATCCAGTTTGTTATTTTAGTTTGTTTTATGATGTTCTGGAATTTTGAATAGCAGTCCAAAAATCTTGGGGAAATTGATGTCCTGCATCAAAGCTTGAATTGTTCAGTGCTGTCTAATCCTTCATTACTATGTACTAATCAAAAATATGTGCACGTGCACTTGTGTATGTATATGTGCATGTTTCAAAATATCATAGAACTATAATTGATAGTTCATAGTTTGAGAAATCTCAATATTTCTGTGTTCATTTTTTTTAGAATACAAATGGAATCCTGGCAATGCTTGATGAAGAATGCTTGCGGCCTGGGACAGTGACAGATGAGACCTTCCTAGAGAAACTTAATCAAGTCTGTGCTGTACATGAACGCTTTGAAAGCAGAATGAGCAAAAGTTCTCGTTTCCTTAATGATACTACTTTGCCTCACAACTGCTTCAGGATCCAGCATTATGCTGGCAAGGTACAGAAAATGACACAAAAATGTTGGGCAATCTTTTATCTGAAGATTGTCTGTGGTTCTTTTCTCGGGCTTCTTACCATTGCCAAACACATACAGGATATAATATTTTCCCACCTGTCATTGCTGTAAATGGAGCCCTGTCCAGTTGTTTCATTAGAATTATAAAGCACAGTTGATTTCCTGGTCATTGCTGGTTATTTTGCTATCTCTAAATTTCTTTAGCTAAACTTGATACTGTTCTAATTTTAAAACACTTTCTTTATCAAAATACACCACTTGCATGCTATGACGAAAATGATTATGATGTTTCCCTGATCATGCCAACTTCTCAAACAAGTAGGGCCTGTAAAGAGAATAATGCTTGTCATGATTGAGTGGATTATGCTTGATGGGTATCCTGCCATTGGAGATCTTGCCATCAATATCTGTTTTATCAACAAGGTGATGTACCATGTGGAAGGATTTGTGGATAAAAACAATGATCTGCTGTATCGTGACCTGTCCCAGGCCATGTGGAAGACTAACCATGTGTTAGTCAAATCTCTCTTCCCTGAAGGAAATCCGGCAAAGATGTCCTTAAAGAGGCCACCTACAGCTGGTTCACAATTCAAAGCTTCTGTTGCAACTTTGATGAAAAATTTACAGACCAAAAACCCCAACTATATCAGGTGGGAGCATTTTTGATTTATAATTTTAACTTAACAACTCAAGTATGATAGAAAGAAAATTTAAACACTAGATAATATACGGAAGCACAGAAATAAGAGGTGACTTACTTACGGCAGAATTCCTAGCCTCTGACCTGCTCTTGTAGTCATTGTATTCATATGGCTGGGCCAGTTCTGTTTCTGGTAAACGATAGCTCCGAAGATGTTGATATTAGGGGATCAGTGATGGTATTGATATTGAATGAGGTAATGAGGTTAATACATTTGGACTTTAGCAAGGTTTCTCGTCACAGACTGGTGAAAAAACTAAGAGCTCATGGCATCCATGGTAAAGTGGCACATTGAAGCCAAAGTTGGAGAAAAGGCAGAAAATTATGGTAGAGAAATGTTTCTATGACTAGAAGTCTGTTTCCAGTGAGATGCTACAGGCCTCAGTGCTAGTTAGTTTAGAAAGTAACGCTGATTTTTTTTCCTTGGATGGTACTGCATACATAGGAAAGCTAAAAGAATGACTGGTGCAAACATGATGGGCTGAATAGATTTCTTCTCTACTACAATGATTCTATGATTAAGATATACGTTAGAGACTCTACCTCCTTTCACTCAAAACTAGAACTGCCTCACTCAATTCATTGAACCTTAGTGATGTCAAGTGAGAAGACAGAGTATCTGACTATCTCACTGTCTAAAAGAGAGTATATTTGTTTGAAAGGAAGTCTGATGTTTATATGAAGTTGGCAAATAGTTGTATCCTGGCTACATTACAGATGCATCAAGCCAAATGACCAGAAAGCTCCACATGTCTTTGCTGAGGGTTTAGTGCGTCACCAGGTCAGGTACCTGGGGCTGATGGAGAATGTGCGTGTGCGACGAGCAGGATATGCTTTCAAGCAGCCTTATGAGTCCTGCCTGGAGAGATACAAGATGCTCTGTTCACAGACGTGGCCCCACTGGAGGCAAGGCTCAAGGTACGGAAACCCTGTCTGGTTTTAATGATGTTCATGATGGTCTGGAAGCAGAGGAGAAAATATCTTCTGTTCTTAATTTTATGCTTAAAATGCTGAAAGCTTAATTTTCAGAAATGAATGTGCTCCATCTTGCCCAGTGACTCAATGAAGGTAGCCACTGAGACATATAGAGAGGTCAGGGGATAGATTTTCTATTCGTGGACTGGGCCCAGAGTGGGAATCATAGAATCCCTACAGTGCAGGAAGAGGCCATTTGGCCCATCAAGTCTGCACCGACCCTCCAAACAGCATCCCACCCTATCCCTGTAACCTCATATTTACCGCCTATCCCACCTAACCTACACATCCTTGGACATTATGGGCAATTTAACATGGCCAGTCTACCCAACCTGCATGTTCCAATCTTTGGACTCTGGGAGCAAACAGGAGCACCTGGCTGAAGCCCACACAGACACAGGGAGGACATGCAAATTCTACACAGAAAGTCACCAAAGGCTGGAATCAAACCTGGGTCCCTAGTGCTGTGAGGCAGCAATGTTAACCACTGAGTCACCGTACCACCCAGCATATGGTTGGTGTGGTCTGTCTGGGATTGAGCAGGGAGAACGTTCGTCCAGTGGATTTTTCAGGAGGTTAAACAGAGAGTGAGTTTGTGGAGCATCTGACCACAAAAATCTGGTGGTCCCTCCTTCAATAGCCATTCTTCATAAGTTTAAAATTTGCAGTCACAACTGGGGGGAAAAAGAAAATATGTATTTATGGGGCACCTTTCATGACCTCAAAGTCCCAGTGTGCTTTACAAACAATGAAATCTTTTTTTCTAGTGTAGTCAGTTTTGGAAGGTAGAAGATGCAGCAAGAGGTTTGTCCACTGCAAACAAAAGTGATACTCAGATAATGGGCCTTTTTATTGCTAGTTCATGGAGAAATATTAGCCAGAACATGGGGCAGAACTCACCTGCTCTCATTTGATGCTTTTCCCTATCACATTCACTTTTACGTTAGTTTGCAATAACCAATGGAAAAGTGAAAACCTGGCGGCGATGTAGCAAATATGTAATTAATGCTCGTAGGTAACAATTGTTTCTTTTTAGCTGCAGTGGTTTAATGGCTTCAGAATTGAGTTGGAGCCTATAACACTTCCCAGTAGCTCTTGAGCACAGTACCCAACTTCTTCACATTTGCCCAGGGATCAAATGACTCCGGACTGCTGCGCAGGGCCAACCATTATTGAGATGAATGAAGATATTTCAGGGAGCAATTCCCCTTGCAGTTTGTCAGTGGTCTCCCTAAGGAAATAAGTTGTTCATTAATAGTGAATGTCTTTAAGACAACAAATAATAAAGTAACGATAATTAGGTAGGGTTTCTCTAAAGACAAAAGTGTGTGAAGGACTTGGGCTACTGAGAACAATGAGTTACCTTGACCGTTAACACTTGTAAATATATACGCAACATATTGTACTGTCTCACATTCATCAGAGCAAAGCATATAGTGGTATACAAGTTCCAAAAAAAGTCATATTTGGCTCATAATGTACTCATAATGCTCCGTCTCCATAGGTGCTGCCAGACCAGTTTCTTCAGCACTGGGGTATTTTGTTCTTCTATAGCAACAGATTTAACAGGAGAGGGTTTAATCCTTCTTTCATGCCAGTATTTTGTCTCAATAGTTTTTCTCCTGCTCCTGCTCTATCATTTATTCTGAACAAAGTTCTGTGGCTACCTGTCTTAGAAGTTGCCGTTATAAGAGTTTCAGAAAGTTAGTCAACTCTGTGGACGTGATAGTGGAGCCCAAAACATGCTCAGTTGATATCGTACAAAGAAGGCATGCTACCTGAAGATGGAGCTGGAGAATGATCTCAAACCTGTGATCGTACACCTACCACTGTACAGGTTCAGATAAACTAGGCAACACGGACCAGGAAAAAAATCTGGGGATCTTCCTACAATAAGCACAAAGGGCTAGGGGTTCAGGTACATTATTCTTTGATTTTTGCATCACATTATAGACAGGGTGGTTAAAAAGGCATTTGACATGCTTGCCTTCATTGCTCAATCCTTTGAATATAGGAGTTGGGAAGTCATGTTGAGGTTGTACAGGACATTGGTGAGGCCCCTTCTGGAATATTCTGTCCAGTTCTGGTTGCCCAGTTATAGGAAGGATATCATTAAGCTGGACATGGTTCAGAAGAGATTTACCAGGATGATGCTGGGTATGGGAGGTTTAAGCTATAAAGATAGGCTGGAGTGTAGGAGGTTGAGAGCTGACCTTATAGAAGTTTATAAAATAATGAGAGGTATAAATAGGGTTAATGGTAGTTGTCTTTTCGCTAAGAAGGGGGATTTCAGGAGTAGGGGACACATTTTTAAGGTGAGAAGTGAGAGATTTGAAAAAGACATGAGGGGCAAATTATTTACGCAGGATGGTTCGTGTATGGAATGAACTTCCTGAGGAAGTAGTGGATGTGGGTACAATTGCAATGTTTAAAAGACATTTGGATAAATACTTGAATAGAAAAGGTTTGGAGGGATGTGGGCCAGGAGCAGGCAAGTGGGATCGCTTCAGTTTGCGATCATGTTCGGAATGGACTGATTGGACCAAAGGATTGTTTCCATGCTGTATGACTGTATAATTGTGGATGCTGAAAATCTGAAGCAAGACAGAGTTCTGGAGAAATGCGGCAGGTCTGGCAACATCTGTCGAGAAAAATACAGCATTAATGTTTTGAGTCCAATGACCCTTCGTCAGAATTGGAGTCAGTTCTGACAAAGGGTCTCTGAACTCAAAACATTAACACTGTTTTTCTCCCATTAGATGCTGCCAGATGTGTGTTCCTGGAATCTTCCTATAGAGTGTGGGTCAGCTCCTCAGTCAATGGAGTTGCTATGACGGAATTAGTGTCTTCAAGTATTAACATGACAAAATATTTACTTCATGGCCAAAATCAAAAGTGTATTAAGCAACATTTGCTGTTTTTGACCTAACTGGATGATTACAATGCATTCAGGCATCATGCTCCACTTGAACAACCCAGAGTACATTAGTAGCACTGAGCTCTGAACATAAATTTTAACACATTCTCAAAATGCCCACCTCATTTCAAAGTGATTTTCTGCTGCAATTGTTGTGTAGAATTATTTAGTTGAATGTAAAATAAGTTTGAGACTCAGGATGAAGCTTCATGTCGTTTTTGGCACTAACTAAGACTTCTTGTTATATTGAATTAACTTAAGGGATGGTGTTAAAGTGCTGCTGACGGAACTTCAGATCCTTCCTGAAGAGTTTTCATATGGTAGATCAAAGATATTTATTCGAAATCCCAGAACGGTAGGTAATCCTCTGCTTTAACCTTTGGAGTTATCTCAAGTTTCAGTGAATTTGCACTTAAGCAACAGTTAAGAACATTAATCCAGCATTTTAAATTAAGTACAGGGTGGTCGCAATCCTATCAAATGATTAATTTGATAGCTGTATTGGTTTGCGTTTATAGTTTCAGAAACATTCCTGCAAGTATCAATTGAGTAGAACTAGCTGGCTAATTTGAAATTAACCAGAAGTACTTTGCTGCTAATAACTGATCTAAATCGTGACTGTATATCCGGTTAATAAACCAGCATATAATCATGAGATAGCACACGTGACCATTGAGTCTTAGAATTTTAACAACACTAAAGGAGGCCACAAGGCATGTTGGACATTAACCTTTTGAAAGGGTTAACTACTTTACTCATTGTATTCTTTATTTTGTTTTCTCAAAACGTTAATCCTTTTCTACTTGAAAAGATCTTCAGTATGCAACTACTGTTTCTGGTAGAGTTCATATCCTCTCACCCCTCTATTTACAAAGGAAAAGCTACAAACTTCTCCACTTGGTGTGTCCTAATATGAGCTCAGTGTAATTGCCGATACAATGGGAAATTCTTGGATATGATCTCATACAGCCAGAAAGTTAAATTCACCTTGACCTTCGCATTGGCCTTAACTATTATGTTACTGCATTTGTTTCTGCAGCTGTTTGAGCTGGAAGATCTGAGAAAGCGCCGTCTGGAAGATTTGGCAACGCTTATTCAGAAGATCTATCGTGGCTGGAAATGCCGCACTAACTTCCTGTTGATGAAGAAGAGCCAGATCATTATTTCAGCTTGGACTAAGAGGCATTTTGTAAGTGGGTTTCTCAAGGGCTTTCTGTAGAGCATCATTTTAAAAATAAACTGGCTGAGGGCTTCCTTATCGCAGTTCCTGCCCTTCTACCTCAACGTAGCTGGGTCCATCCATGTCCTTACATGGGACTTCCCAAAACATTTCAGGTTACACTACAATGATGCAGCAGGAGCAGCAGCAACTCGCATGTATCTGGTGCCTTTAGTGTAGCAGAGAGTTCCAAAGCACTTCACAAACACAATTTGACAGAGTCATTAGATCATAGAATCCCTACAGTGTGGAAACAGGGCCTCCAGACCAACAAGTCCACATTGATCCTCAGAGCATCCACCCAGATCCATCCCCTATAACCCACCTAATCTATACGTCCCTGAACACTAGGGGCAATTTAGCACAGCCAATCCACCTAGCTTGCGCATCTTTGGACTGTGGGAGGAAACCCATGCAGACACGGGGAGAATGTGCAGACTCCACACAGACAGTCACCCGAGGGTGGAATCGAACCCAGGTCCCTGATGCTGTGAGGCAGCAGTGCTAACCACTGTGCCACCCTTGGGTGTTTTTCTCCAAAATCCACCTCATTGAGCTGAGCATTAGGTTACATGTTTAGGGATGGAATTCCGGAGCTGAAGAGCTGAAAATCTGCTGCCACTGGGGAAATGATGTAAATTAAGATAAGAAAGAATCAGAGGAGTGCAGACCTCTGAATGAAGTTGTAAGGCTGGAGGTGATTGCAGACATGGGAAGCAGCTCCCTACTCGTTGTTTTAATCACCTGGGTGGGGGTGGGGTCGGGGTCAGCCCCTGGGCTACCATTATGAATTAAATCTCACTCCATCATTTGCCATTTTCACAATGTAGCTATGTCTTTTTTGACACAGCTCACATCATTAGACCCTTCATTAGATTGCTTTGCTTTCCTTTCCCTTCAGCTCAGAAGTTCCACCCCCCCCAGGGGACATCTAAAATAAAACATTGAAAATACTCATCAGGTCTGGAATCATCTGTGGAGAGAGATTCTTTTCAAAGCTGGAACATTAACTCTGTTTTTCTCCCCACAGGCGCTGCCAGACCAGTTGAATCTTTTCACAATTTCCTGTTTTTGTTTGATTTCCAGTATCCACAATATTTTCCTTTTTTATTAGATAAATCTGAAGTCAGTCACCACAAAACTGATTAGTTATTCCCTTAACCGGAACCACAGAGAAGGTAATGAGGGTCAATTACAATCAAATTCAGTATTGAAAGAAAAATGAAGAGGCATTAAAGAAACATTGGATTAAGAAACAAAGAAAAGCATGAAAAAGTTTAAAATTCCGAGTGATTCACTACTTGGCAGAATAGGACTCCATAGTTCAGTTGTTCATTTTAGGGCTGAAAAGGTTGCCTTGTTTTGCAAGAATGAAAACCTGCTTGTAAAGGGTACTTCCATTGTTAAATACCAGACCACATTTCCTGCAGTTAGTTACAATTTGTTTTAATAGCACAAATCCAGCAATCGTAGGGAGACTGACAACAAGTTCCTATTTCTGAGAGGCTGATGGTGGGAGCAACATGAACCATTCAGCAATTCACATCTCATGGTGTATTACTTCTCACTACAGTTTGTTGGCTTATTTACATGCTAATAACACTGCCTCTATTCAGCATTTATTTCCTAGCATATCTTGAACAATGTTTCACAGGATACTGCCCATATCAAGAAAATGCTTCCCAAGCACTACTTCAGTTTTTATAAAAAATATTTTACATAAGAAATTCTTATAAATAGCTCGTAATTTATCAACCAGGAGTATTTGATGGCAATGTTCCATATTTTCATAGAATCCCTACTGTGTGGAAACAGGCCATTCGGCCCAACAAGTTCACACTGCCCCTTTGAAGAGCATCCCACCCAGACCCACACCCCTATATTTCCCATGTCTAACCCAAACATCCTGAGCACTATGGGCAATTTAGCATAGCCAATCCATCTACCCTGCATATCTTTGGACTGTGGGAGGAAACCAGAGCACCCGGAGGAAACCCACACAGACATGGAGAATGTGCGAATTCCATGTATACAGTTGTCTGAGGGTGGAATCGAACCCGGGTTGCTGGTGCTGTGCGGCAGCAGTGCTAACCACTGAGCCACCGATTTTAGTTTAATTTGACTGAGACAAATAATGTAACCCATCCTTTATTGAACTAATAACTTGGCAATTTAGTCATAAAGTAGAGAAACTTTGCTTTACTGTTCCATATAGTATATGATACTGCTGGATTTTGCTAACGTCCGTCTTGAGAGAGTGTAATGATTTCACCTGTGATCTCACCATAATGCGATCAAAAACCAACTTACAAAATTTAAGTTACAACACGTAGCCCTGTGGAGGAAACCATTCCCTGTGGTTTCTATCAGGACTGAACCTGTCTGATCTAATGTGCTCATGGCAAGAATACATCAGGGAGATTATTAGAATGTTGTAAACTGAAGGTCATGACAACAGAAGCATGTGTGTTTGTGTCTTGGGACTCCCTCACTGCACTGTGGTTTACAGTCCAGCAATACCTCGCTTTGTACAGTACTAGTACACAAAAAGCTAAGAAGTGCTGTGTTTTCCCGTGTGGAATTATGGAACTTTAAGAGGCAGATAGTACTTGAATTTGATCTTGAAGGAATTGAGATCAGGCAGCTTTTAAGTTATACCAGACATGCAATCCTTTCAGGAGCTTACTGCCCACTGGATTTCATGCCTGAATTCTGAGAGAATCCAAAGCCGGCTGTTGTTGATCTGTCTTTCTTCTGGGGACAGTGAGTGACCTGTGCCACTTTGATATTTCCTATTGTCATTGCAGTAATAAATTGCATTTACTGCATGGTGTTGCAAGTCCAAGAGTTTTGTAAAGAGATAAAAGGTGAAATTTTGATTAAGTGCAGTCTAGTATGTCACGCAAGGCACATTACAAGATTAGAGATTGGAACTTTAAATACATCTCTCTGCCTACTGTACTAACATGTTTCAGTTGTTCAGTGTTTTGAGGGATGTACCTCTTCCTGTCTCAATGTATCTCCCAGAGTAGTGAGTTTTCTTCCATGTGTTGAGTTTTTGGTGATGTGTATTATAGCCAAAGTTCCATCATGTTGTTGGATCTTAGTTCTACTTTCCGTTATTTGATTGTATGTTGCAAATGGCTGTGCCAGCAATAACGGAGGCCTTTTAAGGTATGAAGTTCCTGTACTGCTGAATACTGTTAAATCACCATGGGTCAAGTCTGTAATTGTACTCAGTACTTGTTAAATTAGAGTATCATTTAAAGCTACTGACTTGGCACTGTTACCCTGTCTGACTGATGCAGTTAGAAAAAAATGTGAAACCAGAATATAGCCATTGATGTTTCATTACTGTGTAAGAGTTTTGCGCTTCTTGGAGAAGTGTCAAATATTAGTAATAAAATAGCTTTCATCCCCTACTCGTACCAATCACTTCACCTGTTAGTGCATTAAGCAAAGAAGTCAAAGTATATAAATTTCTTCCCCTCCTATTCAAGTTACATTTCTATGATTGGTCCTATTTGTCCTTCCCTCTTTCCCATATGGATGCTGAGTCTTGGTTTTATAAATGCGACTTGTTCTCCTTTCCCAACTATTTATGTCTTGAGCCTAGAGATTGAGCATTGAGGGGTTATCACAGATGCGCCAACTCCAGACCTCATGTGAAATCAGTTTCTAGAAGTGATCACAGTCTTTGCATTAAATTTGACTGGTCATTATTTCCCCTCTATCTCCATCCTGGAGACACAGAGTCCATTTGTAGTTTCTACACTGCACCTTGGCCCAGGACAGACTGCGATTCAAACGTAGGGTCACTCTGGGCTGTCTGGTTTAGTCCCTGATTAAGCAGCTATTGCCATCTCATTGGAGTGATGTTAAACACAGATTATTATCTATACATGGTCAGTCTAAATTGGGGAATTGAATTAATCTACCTCTAGTACATATTGTTTGAAGGAAATGATAACATTTTTTCTTCCCTTGATCTCTTCATGTAGCAACGGAAGAAATATCTACAACTGAAGAGTGTGACGTTAATTATCCAGTCGTACATCAGAGGCTGGATGGTGAGTTATCATGAACAGAAGAAAAGTACACTTCAAATTTGGTTTTTCATTATATATTTTCCTAAAAAAATCATATGATCTTTCAGGCAATAAAATGAATGTAAATTTAAGAATAAGTAATTGATCCATTTGATTGCTTGCTCTGATTTTGATCCTGACAATAAAGGTTCAACTAAAGTCAAGAGAGTTAGGACAATCATCTGAGGCTGAATTAGTTTAGCCACATTTATGCCAATCTGATGGAATTTCTATTTGTGTTTATCTCCATATATTGTAAGGAAATTTTAATTCTTTTCCTTTATTCATTCACGGCTGAGGGCACTGCTGGCTAGGCAGCATTTATTGCCCATCCCTAATTGCCCAGAGGGCAGTTAAGAGTCAACCACATTGCTGTGGGTGTGGAGTCACATGTAGGCTAGACCAGGTAAGGATGGCAGTTTCCTTCCCTGAAAGACATTAATGAACCAGATGGGGTTTTCCAACAATCAACAATGGATTCACGGTCATCACTAGATTCTTAATTCCAGATATTTATTGAAATCAAATTCCACCATCTGCCATGGCGGGATTCGAACCCAGGTCCCCAGAATGTTATCTGGGTCCCTGAATTAACAGGCCAGCAATAAAGCCACTAGGCCATTGCCTCCCCATCATTTTGCTGTTGCTGTTTTGATGTGACTGTAAAGATTTTTTTCGCTTGTTGTTGGCCTCAGCCTGTTCTTTGTGTCCACACTTAAAGTTTTACAAAATTAGATGGGGAAAACAGATTGCATTGAAAGACAGTTCAGTGATCAGAGGACACGGATTTAAAATGATTGACCAAGAATGAGAAGGAAATGAGGGTAAAATAATTTTGCCTGTTAGCTTATGATCTGGAAGATCCTGCCTGAAAGCAAATTCAGTAATAACTTTCCAAAGGAAATTGGATCTATAACTTGAAGGGACAAGTGCAGAGCCATGATTAAAGAGTAGGGGAGTGGAAGTGATTGAGTGGCTGGGATTTAATGGAGCCTACTAGAGGGGTACTAGGTGGCAGTTTGGGGCCTTCATAATTGTGGGGGAGTCTACTTTATCCATTCCCACTGATGGTAAAGCTGACTCCCTTCTGGAATGGGCTAACACCAGGAACTTGCATAGTTAGATTGATCATTGAGCCTCTTAAATGTCCCTACCCCTGAGCCAGCCAGAATTCAGCAGTGGATGAGGGATTCTCCCAAGCTCACTACAGTCTCCTAAGCCCGGCAGCCCTTTTTGAGTTGACCTGTGGCCTCCTGGGGATTCCCTGCTCCAAAAGAGGTTACCTATACTATGTTGTTCCATATGTGTAAATTATACGGTGCTTTAAGGGGCTGCAGTTTTGTGTGGTGATTAACACCAGTATATATTGCCTGATATAGGTTTGTTAGACCATTTAGTACTGATTTTTGCACACCTTTCAATCTCTAGCAGTACAGCAGTGAGGAGTCCGCACTGGCAAACCATTACACCCTTTGCCCAATGAAGTGTTATCTAGAAACTAACATCAGATAAAGATAATCCACTTCTTTCATGTTCTGATAAATTCATCTTTCTCTTCCATGTGCTAAGAATATTGTCTGAGTATATGTTCCATATTTTGTAAGATGAGCTTCTCAATGTTGCTATTTCAAGAGACCATGTTGTAATGTTCAGATATTCTGTATTATTTATAATTGTTGATTTGTCTTTATGATGTATGTAACGCAGTGCTTTGTGCCATGAATTACTAAAATGCAGTCCTGATGCACAAGCGTCTGTACCAGTGATACTAAAGATGAAAGTACCCCTGTTGTTTAAGAACATCTTATTCAAATTGGTTATTTCCATTAAGACGTGCATTTTGTACACATTAACAAGTAAATGAGAAAGCCTTTATTTGTTTCTTTTGGAGTCGGCCGTGCATTAGATTTTCATTTGTGAGGAACCAGTTTTGAATCCAACTTTATACAGAGTTTACTTCTGTCAAAATAATCTGCAACTGACAGAACAGAGCTTGCAGTTGAAGTATTCCGTTAGTGAGCTGCTTGTAGCTACACACAGACACATAACATAGACATGACTGCAGGAAAGCTGCTAATCTTGCTGTTAAGGCTTAATGGGACACCAGATTAGCATTGTAGCAATGATGAGCATCCAAAGGAAGGGAAGGGTCTTTTCTAAGAGAAACAATTTTATTTTACTCTTACTATTTCCCCCACCAACAACCTCACAGGCACGGAAGCTGTTGCGAGAACTGAAACATCAGAAACGTTGCGAGGAGTCGGCTACAACAATTGCTGCTTATTGGCGAGGTTTTCAGGTATGAAGAGCTACTGCTTTCAACTCTGAAGAGTTTTTGACTTCATTGCTAGTTTATATTTGTATTAAAACCCATTTTAATTTACAATCACTTAAAACTGAAGCAACTTTGGTTTCATCTCTCACTGGAGGAAATTCTCTCTCTACCACACATTATTTGATTCTGTTATTTAAAAAACAAAATGTTTTCTCTTGGCTTTTGCTAATTTCTCTTATACTGCTTCTATTTTTTCCCCTGCTACCGTCTTTTCCCGTAATAACTATTCTACGGGGATAAACGGAAAACACAAACACAGGCCAGAATGGAAGTGAGGCAACTGAAGGAGGCGGCTATGCATAAACATGCTATTGCTGTTATTTGGGCTTACTGGCTTGGATACGAGGTATTTCATAATCCCAATCCTCATCTCAGCAACTCTCATAGTTCCCACCTCTTTCTCCCAAATTCGTAACAACTAGCACATTCAAAGTCCACTGTAGAGGCATGATGAAAGCAGCAGCACTTGTTCTCAGAATATTTAGTTTGCTGCATGCGATTGAATAGAGCAGCATGTAGCATGTTAACCTGCAAACTGCATCTTTTCGAATGAAGTTGAACTACTACTTACTAACTACCAGCATTGTGGCAAGCTATGCTGTCTTGCTGATTGTAAGACTGCAATGATGATTTGCTTTGTGGTTCGCATAGTTATTTACATTACGTAGCCAGATCATACTTTGGTTGACAAATGATTGCTGAACTGGTTGTGAAAGAAGCTGAGGAATTGCAGTTGTTTACTGCCATTCTACAAACATCATGATGTTGACTTGTCACAAAGGCCAGCCTTGGTGCTGAAGCAAATTGGCATGTCAATGCATTCTGCCACAGAGACTATACTAGTTAGAGCAAAAGCAAAAATGTGATGGAGTTCTTCCTTCATAACAATAAAGGAGTGGACAGTGAGAACTTGGCCTCACTCAGGGGTCACAGTGCATGATCATTGTGGGTGATTTTCCTTACCAGGAAAATTGAACCACTTCAGTGTTCCCTTCTAGCTCCTTCTCCAAAAATTGGAATCATAGAACAATATTATGTACAAATAAACATGAAGAAAGCTCTACTGCTGCTTGAAGATATGGACATTACTGGAAAGTTCCCTTTTTTTAAACTGTTGCATTATATAAAAAATCTGTTCTTACTTTTGATACTGGCATTCAGAGATGATGTCAGGATGCACTGTTCACTATCTGAAACTCTCTCCTTCAAAGCTGTTGGTTTTTTTCTTTAGTTTTTCATGGCATGTGGGCATTCCATGACAATGCCAGTATTTGTTGCCCATCCTTAATTGCACTTGAGCCGAATAGCTTGCTAAGCCATTTCAGAAAGCAGTTAATATCCAGCCATGTTGCTGTGGGTCTGACGACACATGTAGGCCAAACGAGACTTGAATGTAGTTGCCATTGTCATCATTACTGAGGATCACGTTTATATTTCAGGTTGATTTAATTGAATTTAGATTCCACCAGGTGATATCTTGGGATTTCAACTTGTGCCTCTAGAGCATTAGCCTGAACCTTTCAATTACTAGGTTACTAGCATTACCACTTTGCTATCATCTATTTGAAAAAGTAGCCTTTCTATGCACTTTGCATAAAACATTGACTAGAATAATAAAAGTGATTAATGATACCATCTTCAATAGTTTGAAATATGCTTTCATATGTTGAGGTTAGGTGAAACTGAGGCATTTCTGGTAAATTAGGACAGAAAAGTCAACTTATCAAGATATACTTATTTTAAATATGCATACCTTTCAATTTTACAACTGCCTCCCCATTAAATACTGCACCCTTAATGGCCTTCAAATCCCAGAACGAGAAAGCTTATTCACGGTAGAAAAACCAAACTGTTAAACCTACATCCCAAAATTAAGTGGAACAGGCATGCTGACTCCAGTCAGAATTCACATATTTGTCTACTTTGAGGCACTTCAGGAATCCCAGGAATTATTGTCAGTGATATGTAGTGACTGAATTAATGGGAAACATATTTCTTCTGGATATTGATAGATGGATTGAGGAGGAAGATGTGCAAGTTTTCAGCCTGTTTTACTGCTCTGTACATAATTATTAACGAGTAGTGATTGTACTAGCCAGTAACAATTGGTAGAGCTGTTTAATAAAATGTTACCAACATTTATGGTAAAAAAATTCTTATTGCAAACTTATTGTAGATGTTAATTCCACTTTTCAACCCTTTGTTTGCGATATCTACAGGTTAATTGCTGCCTGAAGCATCACCATGGCTGATTCACATACATTACATATAAGTGAATTGCTTCCAAATATAAGATAACAAGGCATGGGGCTGGATGAACACAGCAGGCCAAGCAGTATCATAGGAGCAGGAAAACTTGACGTTTCGGGCCTAGACCCTTCATCAGAAATGGGGGAGGGGAAGAGGGTTCTGAAATAAATAGGGAGAGAGGGGGAGGAGGATAGAGGATGGATAGAGGAGAGGAGAGGATAGGTGGAGAGGAGGCAGACAAGTCGAAGAGGCGGGGATGGAGCCAGTAAAGGTGAGTGTAGGTGGGGGGGTAGGGAGGAGATAGGTCAGTCCAGGGAGGACGGACAGGTCAAGGGGGTGGGATGAGGTTAGTAGGTAGGAGATGGGGGTGCAGCTTGAGGTGGGAGGAGGGGATAGGTGAGAGGAAGAACAGGTTAGGGAGGTGGCGATGAGCTGGGCTGGTTTTGGGATGCGGTTGGGGGAGGGGAGATTTTGAAGCTTGTGAAATCCACATTGATACCATTGGGCTGCAGGGTTCCCAGGCTGAATATGATTTGCTGTTCCTGCAGCCTTCGGGTAGCATCACTGTGGCATTGCAGGAGGCCCAGGATGGACATGTTGTCTGAGGAATGGGAGGGGGAGTTGAAATGGTTCGTGACTGGGAGGTGCAGTTGTTTGTTGCGAACTGAGCGCAGGTGTTCTGCAAAGCGGTCCCCAAGCCTCCGCTTGGTTTCCCCGATGTAGAGGAAGCCACAACGGGTACAGCGGATGCAGTATACCACGTTGGCAGATGTGCAGGTGAACATCTGCCTGATGTGGAAAGTCTTCTTGGGGCCTGGGATTGGGGTGAGGGAGGAGGTGTGGGGGCAGGTGTAGCACTTCCTGCGGTTGCAGGGAAAAGTGCCAGGTGTGGTTGGGCTGTAGGGGAGTGTGGAGCGGACAAGGGAGTCGCGGAGGGAGTGGTCCCTCCGGAAGGCAGATAAGGGTGGGGAGGGAAAAATGTCTTTGATGGTGGGGTCTGATTGCAGACGGCGGAAGTGTCGGAGGATGATGCGTTGGATCCGGAGGTTGGTGGGGTGGTACGTGAGGACGAGGGGGATTCTTTTTTGGTTATTATTGCGGGGACGGGGCTTGAGGGATGTGTTACGGGAAATGCGGGAGACACGGTCAAGGGCGTTCTCGACCACCCCACCAACCTCCGGATCCAACGCATCATCCTCCGACACTTCCGCCGTCTGCAATCAGACCCCACCATCAAAGACATTTTTCCCTCCCCACCCTTATCTGCCTTCCGGAGGGACCACTCCCTCCGCGACTCCCTTGTCCGCTCCACACTCCCCTACAGCCCCACCACACCCGGCACTTTTCCCTGCAACCGCAGGAAGTGCTACACCTGCCCCCACACTTCCTCCCTCACCCCAATCCCAGGTCCCAAGAAGACTTTCCACATCAGGCAGATGTTCACCTGCACATCTGCCAATGTGGTATACTGCATCCGCTGTACCCGTTGTGGCTTCCTCTACATCGGGGAAACCAAGCGGAGGCTTGGGGACCGCTTTGCAGAGCACCTGCGCTCAGTTCGCAACAAACAACTGCACCTCCCAGTCACGAACCATTTCAACTCCCCCTCCCATTCCTCAGACGACATGTCCATCCTAGGCCTCCTGCAATGCCACAGTGATGCCACCCGAAGGCTGCAGGAACAGCAAATCATATTCAGCCTGGGAACCCTGCAGCCCAATGGTATCAATGTGGATTTCACAAGCTTCAAGATCTCCCCTCCCCCAACCACATCCCAAAACCAGCCCAGCTCATCTCCGCCTCCCTAACCTGTTGTTCCTCTCACCTATCCCCTCCTCCCACCTCAAGCCCCACCCCCATCTCCTAAACACTAACATCATCCCGCCCCCTTGACCTGTCCGTCCTCCCTGGACTGACCTATCTCCTCCCTAACCCCCACCTACACTCACCTTTACTGGCTCCATCCCCGCCTCTTCGACTTGTCTGCCTCCTCTCCACCTATCCTCTCCTCTATCCATCCTCTCTCCTCCTCCCCCTCTCTCCCTATTTATTTCAGAACCCTCTTCCCCTCCCCCATTTCTGATGAAGGGTCTAGGCCCGAAACGTCAAGTTTTCCTGCTCCTATGATACTGCTTGGCCTGCTGTGTTCATCCAGCCCCATGCCTTGTTATCTCGGATTCTCCAGCATCTGCAGTACCTTTTATCTCTGCTTCCAAATATAACACTCTCTTACCGTCTTTCAGCTATTTGACAAGGATACTGACCATGGTCAAGTCTATTGTTTTTATTAAAATATTAGCTGGAAGACAGGGTTATATTCTAGCCCGTGAGACTCCCAAAATACAATTTGTATTCATGCACAAGTTTGTATTTAATATGTTTTGGGGATTATTTTAACATGTTTATTTTGAAATTGACATGCATCTGTATTCAGAAAAAAATTACTATGTGCAGCTAAAGATTACTATCTGTCGTACACTGGAAAAATGAAAGCTGCCTTTTTCCTAATTGGTGCCTGAGATCACTGCAGATTGTTCTTTTGAGAGTAGCACTGCTCTCCCATCACGTACATGGCTTGAATGGAATGTTAAATATTGATATTTCTAAGATGTTATTCATGTCCCATACTTTTTTCACTATTTGGTATTGTTTTGTCAACGTGCTACATATCAAAAATGGTGTTTGGCTTCAAAGTTTCAAAATGTACTGTAGGTGACAGTGTGAAGTAACGTGATGTGGCTAATGGATTCCAATGTGGCAACACCTCACATCACATGACAACCCCTCACGCCAGTCTACAAATACCCGAGCTGCGTCCTATTGAGTTGAAATCTGTATCCTCTAGGATGTACTCAATTAGAGTCACAGAGTTGTATAGCATGGAAACACAGTCTTTGATCCAACTTGTCCATACCACATGAAAGCCTAAATTAATCTAGTCCCATTTGCCACCATTTGGCCCATATCCCTCTAAATCCTTCATAGTCATTCATCCAGATGTCTTTTAAATGTTGTAACTGTACCAACCTCCACCACTTCCTCTGGCAGCTTGTTCCATTTAGGCACCACCCTCTGCGTGAAAACATTGCCCCTTGGGTTCCTCCTTCCTCTTTCTTCTCTCATCTTAAACCTATGCCATCTAGTTTTGGGCTCCCCTACCCTGGGGGAAAAGACCTTGGCTTTACACCCTATCCATGTTCCTCATAGTTCTATAAATCTCAACAAAGTCACCCCTCAACCTCTGATGGTCCAGGGAAAATAGCCCCCACCTATTCAGCCTCTCCGTGTAGCTCAAACTCTCCAATCCCAGCAACGTCCTTGTAAATCTTTCCTGCACCCTTTCAAGTTTAACAATATCTTTCCTATGGCACAGAGACCAGAATTGAATGCAGTATTCCAAAAGTGGCCTCACCAATGCCTTGTACAGTCGCAACATGACATTCCAACTCTTATACTCAATGCACTAACCAATAAAGGCAAGTGCACCAAACGCTGCCTTCACTACCCTGCCCACCCGTGACTCCACCCTGAAGGAACAATGATCCTATACCCAGATTTATTTGTTCAGCAACACTCCCCAGGACTTTACTCTTAAGTTTATAACTTCTGTCCTAATTTGCCTTACCAAAATGCAACACCTCGCATTAATCTAAATTAAATTAAAATACACAACCAGAAATTATTTCATGATGTGAGAGTCCAGAATAATAAGAATGTAACCTTGGAATTAGATGAGGCTGTCCAGTGGTGATATCAAAAACATTTTTTCACGGGAAGGATATTCAAAACCTGTGACTGTTTCATGACTCCCCCAACCACCCCAAATGGTTGTTGAGGTTAGGTTAAATTGTTTGGCAGTTTGCTTAAGAGCTATTGATTTGCAGTTTGTTAAAGCATTAAGATTAGCCACGAGAGAATTTAGTGGTGAATTAAATTGAGGAGCTAAATGATCTTTTACTGCCATTCTGTTCCTCGAAGGCATTTGTTATCACAACTTGTGGAAATATAGTGAAGTTACAAAAGTCGACCCAAATGAAAAATGTTAAGTAATAAATAAGCTGTCCCACATCAAGAAGATGAAACAATGTCTTGAATCTTTCAGGAAAAGTATTCCATCTGTAAAATGGATTGCACAGCCTAGCATCCAAAAGAAATAAAAGCCCTAACAATTAGCCTGTCAATTGAGTTACCATTGTTTTAAGTTTGAATCTTTCTCATGGCCCTAATGAATAGACCTCCTATTTATCCCCAGCCCTTAGAGCTTAGCCCATAACATGTCCCCTTGGTCAAATGAGCAGAGATTATGACTTAACTTTCTCAGTTCTACAACAAACAATCCCAGATTTTTTTAGTCTGTGAGAAGGCTTGCTAACAACTGAAGTCTCTCATTTCTTATACCATTCTAGTAAATCACCTTTGCTGCCTTGCTAAGGCCTTGAAATTCTTCTTAAATCTATTAATGATGGTTCGGAACGAAGCCAACCCTCTGTTCGGGATGTGATTATCCAAACCCAAACCAAGCAGGTCCACGATATATCGGAGTACTGGTGATCATAGACCAATCAGTCTTGCTCATTAATGAACCTAGGAAAGACTTGTCACTGAGAATTGCAGTTATTCTTACAATACTTCAGCTAACAGGCTGGTCCCAACAGGAAACTAAACGGTGCTCAAGTCACCTGTGTACTTGAATATGTTAGACCGCCAGCAGTATGACAGCAGGTATGGAGAACTCTAAGCTTTACTTTTGCAGATGTTTAAAAAAAGCTCTCCGAATTTTTAGTGTAGCCATACACAGGGACAGTGTGAAATATATTTTGAGCAAGAAGAATGGAAATGTGCTTGAACTTCGCCTGCCCAGTATGCCTGTCCATGACAGTACTGGTAGTGACTACTGCACAGCCTTTGTGAAGCAGAAGCCCTATCTTCGCACTGAGGACACCCTCGATTGTGTTGTGTGGCAGTATCATCTAACCATCTCCCTTTGACATCAAATGGCATTACCATTGCTGAACCACCTACTTTCGATATCCTTGAGTTTATCATTGACCAAAAACTGAACTGGGCAAGTCTCGTAAATATCGTAGTCACAACAGTAGGTCAGAGACTGGGAATCCTGACTCCCCAAAGTTTGTCTACAGTCATAAGGTGCAATTGAGGCATATGATCAAATATTCTCCACTTGCATGGATGAGTGCAGGTCCAACAAAGCTTAAGATGTCCTGATCCAGAATAAAGCATCCTACTTGGTGCACACCCATTTGTCACCTTTATCATGCACTTCCTCTAGAACCAATACACTGTGGCAGCAATGTGTACTATCTACAAGATGCACTGCTGCAGCTCACCCAGGATCCTTCAATAGCACCATTCAAACATATGACCCCTATCACCTAGGGGAACAAGAGCAGCTGATTTACCTAAGAGTTTCCCGCAAGTCATTCACCATCCTGACTTGGAAAAATTTCAGCATTTCTTCATGGTCACTGGATAAAGATCCTGGAACTCGTTTCAGAATAGCATTACTGTACTCACCTTGGATTGCTCTGGTTCAAGGCAATTTACCACCACTTTCTCAAGGGCATTTAAGGATGACCAATAAACGCTAGTATAACTAATGATTCCCACACCACGTAAAAAAAGAGAAAACAAACCTTTCAAGGTTATTCTTCCCCCAGAGGTCTGCCATATTAAACATGGTAGCATCTTGCTACATGTTTTGGATTTCCAGCTGACCACAATTAAAATATACTCATAAACATATGTAAGTCTAGTTACTGAGGTGTGATTGATTTCAAGAATAAGGTTCCCTTGGTGATTAAGAAATATTTTCTGCAGAGTGTGAGCTATTCTAATGTTGTTGATACTTGTGATGAAATAAGAATATTGTGCGCCTTCAGTTGAAAGCAAATCATTGGACCTATTGAAAGGACTTGCCAAGCCTGAAGCAAGAAATGGGTGAGCCTGTGAACAAGACTGAAAAATGCAGCCAGAAAATGTAAAATCAAGCATACAGATGAAAGGCAGTCGGATTAGTTCAGTTGGGGCTCTACAACCCCTACAGAACAAAAAGAGTTGATTGGAAGGACAAGCTAACAATAAAGCATCTAAGAAAGAACAAGTAGACAAACGAAGATACTGACTAACCAAATGACTAGCCTTCAGTTCAGTCAAATGGAAAACAACAGGGCGATGCAGTGATGTGCACTAGACAGAGAAAGATGTGCAAGGGATAAGGATGATCACGAGTTCATGAACAGAAGGAAATGTCCCATGTGTGAATCAACCTGCGGAGTGCTTGAATAACCCAATCATTCGATGGGGGAGAAAAAATGGTGCAGGAAACAGAAGATAAGAAACAAGTTATTAGAGACAGATTAAACAAGGAAAATGCCAAATAAAAGAAGTCAAACTTTCTAACCTGTAAAATGAGTGATAACACATTAGACACAGGAACTGCGCAACTGCATAAATGTCTGAATACAATAGTTCACAAAGAAAATAAATTTACATCATGATCAAGATCAGGAAGAAGGTAAGAAGTTAAGCACCTATCATAACGATGAGGCTAAAGCTTGATATTAGGGCATTGAGTAAAATTATCCCATTCAGGTGATATTCCCTGAAAATTTGAAGGAAATTGGTTACCTAAGAACAATGTTCTGAGACTGAGCAGTGTCATGATACTGATATAGCTGGGAACTGATACTTAGCAGTAAAACCAATCATCCTGGGGTTGAGCACTCTGAGTCTGAAGGTAGTACACCCCTTGAAAAGTGTGTTCTAATCAGAAGCAATGAATATTTGGTACAAATGTACCTGTAGAGTTTTGATGTGACGGTTGGATACAGGGGCAGGGACAGAAATCACAGCTCTTTGTGCTATCACTTGTCTGGGCTCCGAGCCCCTGGCCTCGGGACAGTGGCCCCAACCCTGACCAAAGCACAGCAATCTCTCTCCCACACACGCCCCACCCCCACCCCAAGTGCGTCAGGTTCTCGTATTTGGCCCTGAATGGATTCTTTGAAAATGTTGACTATCACATCAATCTTGATTCAGTGATGAAACTAATGATTCATCCACCACATGAAGAACCAATAAAAGAGAGCTGCAGAGATGGCAAAAATACAGAAAAAGGATCACCAGAGTAACAAACTACAGATTATGTCAATTCCCTTCTGCTGAGAGAAAGGAAATGGCTAAGAATTTGCCAGGATCCCAAATATCTCTGCAGATCAAAGAAGGGACACTTACCTGATTCCAATACTGAAAGAGATAACAAAAGCACCAACTGGGGCAAAATAGTCCAGCAAATTTGATGCCAGGAATGACTCCTGGAATGTTGAAACTTGAGGAGGAGTCTTTGCTGTTGACATTCCTCTGCCTAACTCTTGGCCTTCAAGTGAACCAGGAAGTAGTCCATTAGGAATTACTTGAGATACACTAAAGGCAGAAAGAAGCAGGTAGCATAGCTATTGATTTCTACCTTAAATTTAGATGTAGACAAGATCGTGACTGCCATGCAGAAAACCAGGAAAGCTGGGATCAGGCAATATGCAGACAAGGGCATTGTGAAGATGGGAGAATGTTAGTTTTTTGGAGTTTAGTGTACACCCAATAGAGCTGAGGTACGTCCTGAACAAATTACAGCCATGTCAGAAATAGAAACTGCAAAGAGAGGGAAAGGTCGAGAAGTTTTTCGTTGACTTGATCCAGGACATGAGTACTTTCATATCTCATGCGTCAGAATACACAACAATCCTAAGGAAGCTGACAAAAGATGATATTGACAACCAGGGGTCAGAATCACTGTAGTTGAATTTCAACAAACTTTAAAGGTAGTGTACAAGGAGACAAGTCTGTTATACTGCAACAGAAAGAAAACTTCACTCTGCAAATTGATTAGGTATTACCAACATACTTTTGAATTCATGTGAAAAATTCCAGTGGAGAGTGGTGATAACCCACTGGAACAGATCTACAGGAAATAGTTGTAAAGCACCATCAAGATTGCAAAGAGACTTCAGTTACCCTTGTACTTTGAAATGCAAGTCAGGAAGGGAAATGGTACTTGCAGATGCCCTGTTTTGATTGTTGCCACTGTAGGAACAGGAGATAAAAATTCTACAGAGATGGTAGGAACTGCTGATGCTGGAGAATCTGAGATAACAAGGTGTAGAGCTGGATGAACACAGCAGGCCAAGCAGCATCAGGGGAGCAGGAAGGCTGACGTTTGGGGTCTGGACCCTTCTTCAGAAAAATTTCAGAAAAAGCTTTCCTGCTCCTCTGATGCAGCTTGGCCTGCTGTGTTCATCCA
>JAHRHZ010000145.1:27164490-27175264 GCA_024137785.1 Ginglymostoma cirratum | reverse complement strand
TGCTCCTCTGATGCTGCCTGGCCTGCTGTGTTCCTCCAGCTCCACACTGTTGTCTCTGATGATTGGAAGAGTTGTCTTGATAATTTTTTTACGGAAAGGAGAATGTCATATTGTTGTTTATAAACTGCTAGAAACTAGTTATTATGCACATGTACATCTAAGGTGAGGTATTGGTTCACCAGCCACATGGAGGGCTGCTTAAACTATAGCTCCAGCATTTGAAGTCCAACAGTGTAATTATTTCTAAACAGAAGACAGACACTTTGATTATTCTACAGCAAGATACTGTAGAAGTTTAGGTGACATATTTTAGGTTTCCTGAAATATCTTAATGGTTAGTTTGCTGTTTACAAAGAAGTGATGTGCTTTAAATAATAACGTTCGTATCTGATTGCGTGGACTGCTTTCCAAATTTTGATACACATTCTTTCAACGCGTTTGGGGATATGCTTCTCTGTTTACCTGTCTCTTTCTCATATCTACCGATCTGTCTCTTCACTCACTATGTGCGACCTTCTAGGCGCGGAGAGAATTGAAACGCCTGAAGGAAGAAGCCAGGCGTAAACATGCGGTTGCTGTCATTTGGGCTTACTGGCTTGGACTCAAGGTACTTCCCCATTCAACCTCTCTCTAAAATTCATCCAAATGGAAACTACAATAACCACTAACCCTGATTGTTCCATAATTATACTAACCTTTAGACCACTTCCACTTGGTCCTGGAACTGGATATCCATTAACAAGAAGAATTAATGAGTAAAAATATTGACATTGTTTTGTGCGCACTTGTAACAGAAGTTTTATTTGAAAAACTTTTGCTGCATTTGAGAAGCGTTCACCAATGATTTATGATTGTCTTGTCACGTATAGAGATCAGAAACTTAACTAATGGAATGGTGGCTCTTTCAATCATCAATAAAACTAAACACTGTCCATGTACCTATCATCTAGGAAACATGAGAGAATTTGGTGTGTAGATATAAGTTATGACATTGGCTCGAGATGTTTTTCTGCTCAAAAGAATACTGCCACTTTAGCAAAACTTCTGCCACTTTGATCTTTGTGACTTTTGGAACACCGGAGCTGCAAGTAATATCCTTTATAAATATTTACAACACAATCGCCTGTGCTGTTGATTTGAAAGGCTCTGTGGCAAGCTTTTAAATATTGGGTGAGAATTAACGTAATGTATACATGTTCAGGCTTTCCTTGTAAGGTTAATTTTTAAAATCCATTGGATTAGTACATAATATGACCCAGAGATTTCAGTGGCTTGTTCTCCCTTCACCTATGGCCTTTGGCGCACATGCTGCTACACGTGCCCCTTCGGCCTCCATTAATGGTCTTGGCCAGATATAGATGCCGACCATGCCGATTTAGTGCTAGCTGCCTTGTTTTTTTGCTCTCCAGCAAAATCAAAGGGCAAGCCAGGGCACTTGGAAGTAACTTCAGCCTCTCATAAACAAGCAAAGTTAAAATCCAGTGAGTGGAATCATACTTGATTGTTTCCTTGCTGTTCCTGTTGTGTAACTAATCACAATGACGTCCTTCAAAAGTGGGGCTCAGAGTGTGAGAGTCATGGCTCCGATCCAAGTCCCTTTACATTGTTCTTCGGTGTGTTGCAAAATTCCTAAGTGATCCTTCAGTGAGGCATTGGATGGGCATTGTGGGGAGCAATTAGATCCATCATTGGGAAGAGGTATAATTCACAGGAAGGTTGGACAACAGATTGATTGTGTTGATTTTTTTTAACTCTTTTCAGAATTTGAGCTTCATTTATTTAAGGCATCCTTACAAGTAATGGTTGAGGGCACTGTGCATGTAATTTCAACCTATCTGCTGTTTTGTGTGTATAACAGGTGATAAATGATAAATAGCTAGTTTACAGGGAATTGATAATGTTTCACAATCACAAAATCCACAGGAATATAATGGAACAAGCTTCTCAAGGAAATTTATTGTGAAGCAACATAATTTTAACAATGTGACTATAACTGAGGGAACAATGGGCTTGTAACATTTAATTGTAAAACAAGAGTGCAGGACAAGGTTTGGTTTATATTTGCATTTGATTGCACAAAGTCTTGTTTGAAGCTTGCATGGCTGTGCATATGTTGAAGGCTTCCTGGCTAACCCTAAGCAAAGTCTATCCTTCACAGCTCTCAGGAAAATGTTGACAGTGAAGGAGGAATCGATCCCGCCTGCCCCAACCAATAATAACAGACCTGAACAGATGTCTGCATCTCTCTGAAAATCCCTCCAAACCTATATAAGGCATTCCTCAGTCTGATAGAATAGAAATTTCCCAGAGCCCTTTTTCATAAGAAAACATGAGAAAGACCCTGCCACACTAGGTAATCACCTTGATTTTTATTTCAACAACTGAGAGACCGATGCCTTGTCATACGATGTACCTACGCTATTAGATCACTCTTTAAGGAGACACTTCTATTTGAAGAACTTGAGTGCGAAAAGCAGAATACTGTGGTCACAAAACTCTGATTTTAAAAACACAAATACTGAGAAACAGTTAACGTTTTCTGTGATCTTTATCTCTGACTTTATGGATGGTTCTCAAATGATCCTGATTTTAAGCAAATGTTGCTTAAAAACTCTTAAATTGATGTAACCAAAGACAGAATAACAATCCGTTCAACAGCTTTGAGAAAAGCTATTTGATTGGGAACTCATTATTTATCAAATGATTTTGAAATCTAGTATCACTAACCTACTGTTAATTCCTAATCCATTGCTAACATTTCCATTTGCAGATTCTGTGCATGCTTTTGTTCGTCAAAGGTTTTGTTTACTGGTTTCATTGATTTACGCTGTTTCTTTGTGTCTTCATTGTATTCTCTGTGTTAAATTAATTTTGATTTTGAGGTTTTTGAATATTATGATTTCTGAATGTAAGTTCTTAACTGTTTCTGACAATTGTAGATTCTATTTAGAAACTGTTTTCTATGACACAACTGTGATGGTAATTATCAGAAAAGATTTTTGAAGAATTCTATGTTAAACACCTGTCTGCTAATATGCTGTTTTTCTTCAGGTTCGCAGGGAATACAGAAAATTCTTCCGTGCAAATGCAGGCAAGAAGATCTATGAATTTACCATTCAAAGAATTGTAAGTTGATTGAAATTCACTTCTCTAGTAATTATACAGTTTGGAATTAAAATAAATCATACTTCCAGTACGTGGTAAATATTTTACAAACACATGCAATGATCCATATCTTTTATAGACAGTGAACAACTGTGGAGTGAAATGTTGCTGATGTTTTCACTTAGAGGCTAAATCTAATCTAACAACTGGATTTTAAAAAAATTGGATTAAGTAATGGTAAATATACGGACCTAACAGATAAGCACACACTAGCTCAGGGATATCTACAAGCACAAACATACCACAAAAAGCTGTTGTTAATGTATTTAAACAGAATTCCAGGTGAGAAGATTACTACTTTTGAAACCAGACAGGTATTCATCATCTATGTATACCACTGTCTATGTCTGCCTGGTTAGATTGATGACCTCAAAGAGAGAGTGTTATAATTGAATTCTAAACCAGTTCTTCAGTTTAAAATGTCAGCTGAGACCTCTGTATTGTCACTGATGAACGCACACGATGCTGGAGAAGCTCAGCCTGTCTGGCAGTATTTTTGGAAAGAGAAGCAGAGTTAACATTTCAAGTCCAGTGTGACTTATAAACTGAAGCTGCTGGAAATTGCTTTTTTTCATATATTTTTGACATAGGCAGAGGCCCAGTCCAAAAGACAAAGGAACGAAAACAGAAATTGCTGGAGAAACTTAGGTCTGGCAGCAGGGAGAGAGAGAGAGAGAGAGAGAAATTAGAGTTAATGTTTTGGGTCCAGTGACCCTTCGTCAGAACTGATTGTAGCTAGGAACAAGTTGGTGTGTATATGCTGAAGATGGAGTTGGAGAGGGAACGAGGAGTAAATGATAGGTAGAGATGAAGCACAGAGAGAGAGAGAACAGCAGTCGGACAGACAAAGGAATGGGTAATGGTCAGCTTTGGAGAACCAATAGCTGCTAATGGGAACCATTAGTATCTGACAATGGGTTGGTTGTGGTAGCAGCCCTTGTGATGGGGGTTGGGATAAGGACATGGAAGAAGCTGATCAGGCCCTTAAATTATTCAACTTAATATTGAGTCCTGAAGATCTGGGGCAGCACAGTGGCTCAGTGGTTAGCATTGCTGCCTCACAGTGCCAGGGACCCAGGTTTGATTCCACCCTCGGGTGACTGTCTGTGTGGAGTTTGCACATTCTCCCTGTGTTTGTGTGGGTCCCCTCCATGTACTCCGGTTTCCTCCCACAGCCCAAAGATGTGCAGGCTAGGTGGATTGGCCACGCTAAATTACCCGTAGTGTTCAGGGACGTGTAGATTAGGTGGGTTATAGGGGGATGGGCCTGGGTGGGATGCTCTGAGTGTCAGTGAACTTGTTGGGCCAAAGTGCCTGTTTCCACACTCTAGGGATTCTATGATCATTGCAGGAAAATGAGATTCTGTTCTTCCAGCTTACGCTGAATTTCAGTGAAGCACTGCAGCAAGCCCAAGACAGATGTTGGCCAGGGAATATGGTGGTGTGTTGTGAGAGGAGAAGAAGGGCAAAGTAACTGAAGTGCTGAAGGATAAAGCATAAACATTTTGGGACTGAGATGAAGAGAAATTTCTTCACCCAGAAGGTGCTGAACCACTTGAATTCACTACCATAGAAAGTAGTTGAGGCCAAAACATTGTGTTTTCAAGAAGGAGGTAGATATAAGCTCATAGAGTCCTACAGCACAGAGACTGTGATGCCCCAACGTTGGGGAAAAGACAGAGTGCATTCACCCTTCCATTGCCTCTCATGATCTTACACACTCCTATAAGGTCCGCCCTCAGCCTCCTACGCTCGAAAGAAAAAAGTCCTAGCTTGTGCAACCTCTCCCTATAACTCAGTCCCTTGAGTCCTGACAACATCCTTTTAAATTTCATCTGCACTCTTTCCAGTTTAACAACATCCCTCATATAGCAAGACCAAAACTAAACGCAGTACTCCAAATGCAGCCCCACCAATATCCTATATAACTGCAACATAACTTCCCAACTTCTATACTCCGTGCACTGATTGAAGGCCAATGTGCCAAAAGCCGCCTTCACTGCCCTGTCTACCTGTGACTCCACTTTCACAGAACCGTGTACCTGAACTCCAAGGTCCCTCTGTTCCACTACACCTCTTAAGGCCCTACCATTCAACATAAAACTCCTACCTTGCTTTGACTTTCCACAATGCAACACCTCACACTTATCTACATTAAACTCCACTTGCCATTTGTTGGCCCACTTCCCCAGCTGATCAAGATCCTGCTACAATTTCTGATAGCCTTCCTCAGTGTCCATGGTACTGCCCATTTTAGTGTCATCCGCAAACTTACTAATCATGCCTTATATATTCTCATCCAGATCATTGATATAGATAACAAACAGCAATGGGCCCAACACTGATCCCTGAGGCACACCACTAGTCACAGTCCAACAAGCATCTTTCCACTGTTACTCTCCTCTTACTACGATCAAGCCAATTGTGTATCCAATTTTCCAGCTCTTCCTGGACTCCATGCAATCTAACCTTCCAAAGCAACCTTTTCAAAGGCCTTACTGAAATCCATATAGACTACGTCCACCGCCCTGCCCTCATCAGCCTTCCTGGTCACTTCATCAAAGAAATCTAACAAATTTGTGAGGCATGATCTCCCACGCACAAAGCCATGTCTACCCCTAATCAAATCCTGTCTTTCCAAATGCATGTGTATCTTATCCCTCAGAATTGTCTCAAGAAACTTACCTACCACAGATGTTGGGCTTAATGGTCTATTATTCCCAGGTTTTTCTTTGCAGCCCTTCTTGAATAAGAGCACGACATTCGCTACCCTCCAATCTTCCAGGACATTGCCTGTGACTAATGATACAAACATTCAACCAGGGCCTCCACAATTTCTTCTCGAGACTTTTTCAGGATTTTTGGATATATCTGATCAGGACCTGGAGATTTATCCACCTTCATACATTCTAATATGCCCAACACTACCTCTACTGTGATATGGACTGTCACCTAGATATCACCACTAACTTCCTTGAATTTCCAAGTCTTCACATCTTTCTCCACAGTAAACACAGAGGAGAAATATTCATTGAGGACCTTGTCCTCTTCTGCTGTTCCACAGATACATGTCCACTTTGGTCCTTGAGGGGTCCTATTCCCTCTCTAGTTATTCTTTTTCCTTTAGTATACTTAAAGCATCTCTTTGGATTCACCACAATCTTCTCAGCTAAAGCTTTCTTGTGTCCTCTTTTTGCCCTCCTGATTCCCTCCTTCCGTAAACTCCTGTATCCCCCATATACCTCAAGGGATGCCCTTGATCCCAGCTGCCTGTTTCTGAGCCATGCCTCCTTTTTTTTCTGGTCAAAGCCTCAGTATCTCTTGTTCCCTACTCCTGACAACCTTGTCCTTCACCCTCACGGGAACTCTAGCTATCACAATTTTAAAGGTTTCCCACTTGCCAGAGGTCCCTTTACCTACAAACACACTACTCCAATCAACCCCTACAAGCTCCCATCTAATTCCATCCAAATTTGCCTTGCCCTAATTTAGAACTTGAACCTGTGGACCAGTTTTGTCTTTCTACATAATTATTTTATAATTAATAGAATTAAGGTCCCAAAATGCTCCTCCACAGTCACCTGTCCTGCCCTATTTCCCAACAGTAGGTCGAGTTTACCCCTTCCCAAGTAGGACCTGCTACATTCTGCTTGAGAAAGCTTTCCTGAAAATATTTAACAAATTCCACTCCTTCTAAACTCTTAACACTATGGCAGCCCCAGTCTATGTTAGCAAAATTAAAATCCACACTATATTGCTCCTGCAAGCCCCCCCACCCCCTCATATTTGTTCTTCTAATTCCCATACTCCTTGATACGAGGATGATGACAATCCACTCTTCAGTGCAGGTGACTGCTTCTAGGCTCTAATGTCTGCGCCAAAGTGATGCTTCTCTCTCTGTCATCCTCTGCTGGACGCTCTTCCTCTTACTGATCATGGGGGCTGTTGCCAGACAACCTGCTCTTATGGCTAAAAGGGATCAAGGGATGTGAGGGGAGGGTGGTATTAGGTATCAACTATGATCATACTGAATGGTGCAGCAGCCTTGAGGGGTCGAATGGCCAGCTTTGCCTTCTATGTTAAATGCTTTTCAAATCACAAGGTTGTGGAAGATTGAATTATTCAATTTCATCTGGATCTTTGTCTGATGAAACGTATTATGTCCTGAAACACTAGTGCATCTCCTTTGCAGCCTATTAAATATATCTACCATTTCTCATTGCAGTGCTGTTGTGTGGGGCAAGATATTGTAGTGCTGGTAACAAACCTGAAGTTTCTAACTCCTCCGTCGGACTTGAAGTCTAACCACCATTTAGCCTGGTCATTGTTTAGATAGATACTACGTAGATATTTGTTAGCTACCACCTAGACATTAGATATCTTGCATCTTTTCACTGATAAAACAGCTTTCTTCTCCCTGCCCCCGCTTTTTAACCTTTAACAGCTAAGCCACTCAGCTGCCTTGTCAACAGATTCAAAAGACATCATAACTCCTTTCATTCAATATTTTATCCGAAATTAAAGGCAATCAGCCATCTGATTGACTCTCTTGTTTTGATACAGCATTGTTGATAATACACTGCTTTACTTTAACTCAGATGCAAAAATATTTCTTGGAACTGAAGAAGAAGCTGCCGTCAATGTCCCCAACAGAGAAGACCTGGCCTCCGCGACCATATCTTTTCTTGGATGATACTCACACTGAGTTGAAGAGGATCTTCCACCTATGGAGGGTAAAAAACAAAAGATTTTGTCAGATATAAAAAATTAAATGTATGTGCATTGGTCAACATTTTCTCTTCACACTCACCATACCCACACAAGCTGTGATCTCTATTCCTAGCTTTGCAATATGGTGAAATCCTGATCCGAACTGTCTTCTCAAATTAATTCTCAAGATAGGCAGTTCTCTCAAGTGATAGGCCAAACATCTGGGAGCAGTTTACTCACTTCACCAGCCAGAGAATGGTAGATGAGACACCATATTAACCTTGAGCAGCCTTTAATTAGGGGACAGGGGAACTGAGTCAAGTAGTATTCAGAGCTCCTGATTGCTTGTTTGAGAGTTCTGGTAAATTCTTGTATGTGGCTGTTTATTCAGCGCGGGTTGAGAATTGCCTTTGATGCTCATTATCATTTTTTGACTCTTCAGGAGCACTTTTCCCAGAACCTTGGAGACAGGTTTGGAGAGGGTGAGATGTGGAAGGAAGAAAATTTAGGAAAACTTGTATCTGGCCAATTTACCATTGAGCGTCAGACTGCCTTCCCGTGGGCAGAATGGATCTAATGTTAGCAGGAAACCAACTTGCATAGCTCAGGGGTTAATTTTCACCTTTTCTTGCCCCCAACACCGGATAGTTTTGCTTGTGGCACATGGGACCCCAGCTGTCTTGCATCCCAACAGCTCTCAGCTGGTCAGACCTATGTGCGATTTCAAGGATTTTTAGTGCTGACCACAGCGAATGGTAAGGCTGAATCATTCCCATCTCAAAGGTTTGCCATAGCTTGATAATCCCCTGGAGACTTGTGTCTCTGTGCTGGGGCTGGTAAGGAGTCAGCTGCTCTGCTGATAATGACACTCCACATTGTTGCTGATATTTCTGCTGCTTGCTTTTGGGCAGTACTGCCATTGCCGACTCTGACGGCTGCAAACATGCTCTGCCTGCCTCCAATCTGCAGTACCTGCCTGCTGTTCTGAATTAGATAGTGTTCTCAAAAATAAGTTCTTAATTGACCAGCTCAAGTAGACTGTTCGGGAAGTCCTTCTGCTTCTGTGAATGGGGCCTGAATTTGTTGGTGATCTGAAAAGTGAAAATGTTCAAAGTCCAGAAAGTTCAGTTCTTCATTTCGAATAATTGTCTGAAAGATGTCCCTCATTCTGGCACTGGGTGCATTTGTCTATCCCTCTAGAAAGTTCCAAGTAATGATTTTCGTGTAAGAGATTTAGCAAAAAGCCATCAGAAATTATGAAAAGGATGGCAAAAAATTGTCAGGTATTTCAAAGAGACAACCTTGACTTAGTCACTTTTGAGCAGTTGAAAGAACATTGAAAGATCAGGGCTATTTCAGGTTATGAAAGTTACTTTTATTTATGATAACAAGTGTTCCAATAACAGCCATTAGCCAAGGTTGAAATAACATGTTCACATGCTTTATTGGGCAATCTACAGTCTAACCCTAAAGTGTGACGCTTCCTCTTGCCTTAATGTTGCTAAAAGAAAAAAGGAGATTTTATAAAAAATAACAAAATGTCATGCTCTGCTTGCAGTGCAAGAAATACAGGGATCAGTTCACAGAACAAAAGAAAGCTATTTTTGAAGAGAAGCTCGAGGCGAGTGAACTTTTCAAGGATAAAAAGGCATTGTATACTAACAGGTAATTTGCAATAACAGACATTGTGGTATATACATTGTGAAGTGTCCTTCATAAGCATAGTGCTTTAAAATTTGAAAAAAATAATCATTTCTTTTGGGGCATCAATGAACAATCAAGTGAAACATCTCAACACCATATGCTGCTGAAATCATTATTTCCGTTGTGTGACTAACATAATCCATTAAATCTCTTTTGCAAATATATATGTGCACTTTTAAAAATGTAATGATGAGCTTTCTATAATGATCATGCATACAGAATCCTATACACTTTTTAGCCTTTCTCCTTTAGGTATATCTTCTGTACAGTGTTAAAAATGAGTTAACAAAGATTGCACAGAAGTAGGAACCATATATGAAATGCAACATAAGGCAATTGTTTATTTGAGAGAGCATCAGCTTTGGCACATTGTTCACGATCTGATGATTTGGCAAACGATTGTTCAATCACATTCACAACAAAAAGCAACAGGGATGATTTCCAAAGTATTTGGACTTTGCAAGGTTAAATATGACCTCTGGGCTGTAACATTTCTCTTGAGACCTGTTCCACATCTAGCCTGGTGTTAATTCCATTTATGTATAGGGGTTATTTACAACACTTCCTGGCCATCTGTTCACAGGAGCCAGGAATATTGGAGTAGCACTTTCCTCCCCATCGGAGGGCCTGACTGTTTTGGCTGAAGAATTACTATTTCCTTCAAGAAGAAAACAGAACTTTTTTAAGTCTTTGTGTCCGGAGTGTGAGGGAATGGCTCATTACAGTCAAGTTTGTCCTGCTTTTGTAGACTGGAAAACAGAAGTGAGCATAAAGACTTCCTGGGGAGAAGGAGGAAGCAAATGCTATTGATTCATTCAAATCCAAATGGGATAAAGTTCTTTAAGAAAACTATCTTTTGGATACAGAATGAGTAATTTGTGGTATGTCATAGAACCATTCAATGATCATGGCATATAAGGCAGGCCACTCGGCACATAGTGTCTGTGCTGCCTCTGAAATTTAGCCAGTCTTATTCCCCTGTAGGCCTGCAAATGTTTTCTGTTCAGATAAGGATCTAATTTGCTGTTGAGAGACAGTTGGCTCCATGTCCACCAAATGTTCAGTCAGTGCATTTCAGATTTTAACCATGTGTCCTGTAAAAAAAGATTTTCCTCATGTTCGCGATAACAAGCATGGGGCTGGATGAACACAGCAGGTCAAGCAGCAGCATAGGAGCAGGAAAGCTTGACGTTTC
>JAHRHZ010000145.1:27111344-27164090 GCA_024137785.1 Ginglymostoma cirratum | reverse complement strand
GAAACGTCAAGCTTTCCTGCTCCTATGATGCTGCTTGGCCTGCTGTGTTCATCCAGCCCCACACCTTGTTATCTCTCTCTAATGCTGTTACAGTTTATGGTTCATTAACTGGATGATCCATTCTTCATCCAAAAGGCCTTGATGTGAAAAATAACTTCTTTGTTACTTTGACGGTCCCGATCCTTGCTAGTGCTCCACAAATCCTTGAAATGGGCTTGCATTGCTTCATGTCAAAATGAAACCTTTATTACATCTCCAGTTACTCTCTGCTTCAATTAAAAGTAAGCTTTTTTAAGTCCTTTCTACAAAATTATAGCTCCTAATTCCTTGTATCAATCCTGAAAGTGCCCACATCTCTGTGTAAGATTTGAACTTTGGCCTAATTAATAATAAAAATTTTATTTGATTGTGGGATGTGGACATCGCTGGCTGCTCTAGCATTTATTTCCCATCACTTCCTTCTATGCCAATTCCCATATGGACTAAACCAAGAATTCCCCTTGGCTTGTGAATGGCATTTTCTGCCAGGACACTCACCTTCCTAAAGGCAGGTTTATCTGTACCGAGACGGAATAGCTGCTAATCCCTACAATGCTGTATTGACTGACACACAGTCTGACCAGGGACAATTCCAGGTTCAACTCAGTCTGTTCTGAGTTAGCTAACCTCAGATGGGCTAGCCAAAGTTCCTGTCAGTGACCTTGATTTGAAAGTGCAAAAGTGTGGCTGCAGAAAGAGCAGTTATGGGACAGGGGTGATTAATTGGAGCATCAGACTCATTGCTTTTGCTCATATATCACAAATAGCCATTTGGCAGAGGGAATACAAATGCCTGGCAGTCAAAACATGGAACCTTCTTTTTAAATGAAGGCAGCCAGATGATCATAAAAGAATACAAGTTCTGTCTAATTTGTTTGTAGAGGAGTTGGATGATCAGATCTACTCCCTCACCTTATGTTTTAGAAGACAAGTAAAAATAATTTAAATATCATTAATGTAAAAATGTTTCCATTTCACGACTTTTCTCGCAGTTGGTTGTGATCAATGCCTCTACTTTAATTCAGTCACCAGGCTTTGAAATGCTAATCAGGTATTTGGATTTCTCTTAAATGAAACAATGTGACGACATCGTACAAAAAATGACCAGTGAGTCATTTATTTATAATTTCTTGTGCTGTAACTTTCTCTCCAGTGTTCAGCAGCCTTTCCAAGGTGATTATCTGGAAATCAGTAAGAATCCCAAATACCAGAAGCTGAATGGTGCTGTGGAAGAGAAAATCGTGCTGGCAGATGTTGTAAACAAAATTAACCGAGCTAATGGCAAGGTCAGAGGAAACTTGGTTCATGGTCTTATTATGGTTTTATTCTCAGATGTTTCTGCTGTACCACATAAGCTTACCTAAAGAGTCGTAGAAGCACATGTAAACCCTACAGCTCTGAGGCAACCCTGCACTATGGTGTTTTCACTTTATCAGAACTTAAAGCAGGAAAATGGGCTGCCTGCTGATGTAATAGGTAAATGCTGCTTGAGGTTCAAACTTGAATTGATATGGACGAAAGGAGCCCCACGTTCAACCTTATAATGAGTGAATTAACACATTTCACTTGGGCTTTTGCTGAGGTTAACACAATTGGTTTCAGTATCACCTTACAAAAGAGGGAAAAGTTCAGGATCCTGCACCTGATGAGTGAACATTGATCCGTGGTTGTAGTGAAAACTGAGAGGCACTTGGATGTAACGTAATCCCCGTGGTTGAAAAACAGTGATATGTATTATTCACATTTGGCTGTCAAAAATGGTCACCTGGTGCGACACACAACGGGTTTCATGACCCATAAAACTATCACCTCTTTCCAATGAGGTGAATGAAGAGGGAAACAAATAATGAAAAGATGTTTTATGACCCAGTCAATCCTTGTATATTTTAAACAACTGGTTTGTTGTTTGTTACTGTCAACTGTATACGATAGATATTAATTGGAAGGAAAAAATGTACCTTTCGGTTGGAGCCTCAAGTTGAGATAATTGGCTATTATTCTATCTCCAATTTATAATTGTGAAACTAAGCTGCATGGTGACCATGCACTGACTGAAAGAGCTTTAATGTAACGGATATGCTGCTGAGTGGGCAAGGTTGTTAGAAATGTGCAAATTAGAGTACTTGGAAATAATCTGTGTTAAAAACTCAAGAGCACACATGCCTGAAAGAAATTACAACTTCAAGAACAACTAATATAGTTGGTTGTAAGTGGCTGTAAAGTCTGCAGTCAACTTAAAAACCATGGTAAGCTTGAAAAGAGGCTTAAATGAAATAGACCATAAGACACCAGAGCAGAATTAGGCCAGTCAGCCCATTGCATCTGCTCCACCATTCGATCTTGGCTGCTATGTTCCTCAACCCCATTCTCCTACCTTCTCCCCGTGACCTTTGATCCCCTTACTAATAAAGAACCTATCAAACTCTGACTTAAGTGCTGTCAGTGACTTTGCCTCTACAGCTTTCTGTGGCAATGAGTTCCACAGATTCAGCACCCTCTGGCTGAAGAAATAATGACTCGTTCCATCTAATGATTGTTGGTCTTATTTGATGTAGGGAGCTCCAAGAATCTTCCTATTAACCCAAAGTAACTTCATCTTGGCTGATCAAAAATCAGGCCAGATCAAATCCACCATTCCAGTGAATGACATCACCAGTGTGTCTGTTAGCAAACAGACAGATGGACTCTTTGCTGTGCACCTCAAAGAGGTAAGTGTACCATAGACCTTTTAATAAATGCCCTTTTGTGTAAAATAGAAATGGTCAGATAACAGCAGGAATGCATCAGTTCTTGAATTAGTATGTTTCGCTTTACAAGTTTGTGAGGCTGACAAATAATTAACAAGTGAAAGAATAGATTCGCATAAAGTTGATTTTCTCCTTTTCTACATGCACATAATTGTTCCCTATTGGTTCATCGGTGAATACTGTGAGACCTAATTTAAACTAACTTTATAAATTTTAGCAAGTCATTTAAATTCAGTATAAACTTCAGTAAGGTACAACAATAACATCTAATGGGATTAAACTGTTTTAGAATAAGCCATCATGCTGCATAACTTAGTGGAATTCTAACTCTTTAGATATGAAGTCATTTTTTGGAAGTGGTGTCATTCCTTTATTCCATTCCTTTTCAAATAAACTGTGGATGTCCCTACTAAAAATAGGGCAGCACTGCTGCCTCACAGTGCCAGGGACCTGGGTTCGATTCCACCCTTGGGTGACTGTCTGTGAGGAGTTTGAGTATTCTCCACATGTCTGCATGGGTTTCCTCTCAGAGCTCTGGTTTCCTCCCACAGTTCAAAGATATGCAGGTTAGGTGGATTGGCCATGCTAAATTGCCCCCTGTGTCCAGGGGAAGTGTAGGATTATCGGTATTGGGTAGGGAGGTTGGTCTGAGTGGGATGCTCTTCAGAGGATTGGTGTGGACTCAATGGGCTGAATGGCCTGCTTCCACACTGTAGGGATTCTATAAAAAATGTGCAACTTTATTTTTAATGAGTGTGCTACCAGCCAGAAAGATCCTTAGTTTTGGTGTTTGATCTATAAGTTTGATACAGCAGAATAGAGTGGATGTCCAAAGAGATTTGACGGTTCAGCTGCGTAGAAAAATGTCACAAACAGATACAGAAAATAATCAAGGAAGTTAGTTGAATCCTAGCCTTTATATCAGGAAAGCTGGAGTTAAGGATGCAGGAGTAATGTTGCAGTTACACAAAATTCTCATTAAACCCAACTTGGAGCACTGTGAGCAGATATAGACTCCACACCTTAGGAAGGATATCTTGCCTTGGAGGGAGTGCAATAAAGGTTTACAAGGATGATCCATGAACTTCATGTGCCAAGTTGTGAGGTGATATTGTACAAATCAGGCCTATATCCCACTGATTGGTGATTCTAGGAAAAGGGGACATAGTCTGAGAATTAGGGCCAGACCATTCAAGAGAGATGTAGGAAGCACTTCTACACACAATGGATGGTCGACTTTTAGAGCTCTCTTCTACAAATCGCAGTGGATGCTGGATCTGAAATGGATACATTTTTATTAAAAGTATTTGCAGATATAGGGCAAAGGTAGGCACATGGAATTGGGCCACAGATCAGCTATTATCTCATTGAAAGGTGCAACAGGCTTGCAGGGCTGAATGGCCTCCTCCTGTTCCTATGTTCCTACAGCTGCTCTTGGGATCACTACAATTGCCTGGTCATTACGCAGTGACACCTGTTACAAATGCAGATATTGAACCTTGATTTTATATAATGCTTTTCAAGGTGTCTGTAGGTCCCAAAGCATTTTGCAGCAATTTAAGTAACTTTGGAGCGTATTCATCTTGTGACATGTGGTATCCCTTTTGCACACAGCAACCTCTGCCAGACAGCAATTAAAGAAGTGGCTAGGTTAGCAGTTTTATTGTTGTTGAGTAAAGGATAAGTATCAGCATGATGGTTAGCGCTGTTGTCTGACAGCGCCAGGGACCCCGGTTTGTTTCCAGGCTTGGGTGTTGCCTGTGTGAAGTTCGCACATTTTCCCCATGTCTTGTGGGTTTCTTCCCACAGCCCAAAGTTGTGCAGGTTACGTGGATTGGCCATTTTAAATTGCCCTGTGGAGTCAAGGGGTGTGCAGGTTAGGTGGGTTAGCCATGGTAAATGGGAAATTACAGGGATATGATTTGCGGGGTGGGGTGGGAATGCTCTTCAGAGAGTCAGTGCAGACCCAATGGATCAAATTGTCTCTGTCTGTACTTTACAGGGATTCTATATTGGCAGGGAAGCAGGTTTACCTGCTACAATATGGTAACAGGGCACTTAGAAAATCTCAATATGAATAGGCAGAGTCAACGTAGATTTCTGAATGGGCAATCATGTTTGATAAATCTGTGAAGGGTTTTTTTTTGAGAGTGTAATGAGTAAAATGATTAAGGTTGCAGAATGTAGTTCATTTTATTTTCAAAGAACATTCAACAAGATGCCACGGAAGAGAGTGCTACTCAAAGTTAGGAGTGGTGGGATTGAAGATAATGTAATTGAACGGATTAAGGTTTAATTAATGGACAGAAAGCAGCAAGAATAAATTGAACATCTTTGAGTTTGGCAAGCTTTGACTAGCAGGGTACCTCAGGGACTTGAACCACATCTATTTATAATCCATTTTAATTACAGAACAGAAGAAACTGAACGTTATGAATCCAAGTTTGCTACAGAGTTAGGTTGGGGAGTAAGTAATGAGGAGAGCATACAGATTATGCAGGGGCATGGAGATGAGTTGGATACGTAAGCAAGGAAAAAAGAATATTTTGCAAGTTGACAGACTGGGTAATGTTTGCATTCAAAGGAACCTTGGGAGTCTCTCCCTGGACATGAATCACAAAAAGTTTAATTGCTGCTACAGCAGAAATTTGGAAGCAAGTAATAAGCTAAATTTTATTCTAAAGGGATTGGAGTTTAACAGTAAAGAATTGGTGAGGTCACAGCTGTGGTCTCGTGTGTAATATTGGCCTTTTTGCTTAAGGGGTGTAGTTCCCTAGAGTGCAATCAAGACTTGTTCATGGAATTGAGAGTGGTCCTATCAGGAGAGATTAGACAGATTAGGCCTATATTTCCAAGAGTTTAGAAGAATGACAGATGACCTGATGTAAACATATTAGTTTTTTTAAAGGTGTTGACAGGATAGAAGCTAAGGAAATGTTTCTTCAGCTGGAGAATGTTGAACCTAGAGTTGCAGTCTGAGATTTTGGCTACTGAGTTGGATAGCTCATGTTGAGAGCCTGGTCCCTATGCATCAGGAACAAAAGCAAAGTTGCTGGAAAAGCTCAGCAGGTCTGGCAGCATCTGTGAAGGAGAAAACAGAGTTAACGTTTCGGGTCCCGTGACCCTTCCTCAGAACTTGTGCACCAGGTCTGCCTTGGTAAAGGAATTACAAATTATAAATTACAAGATTCTCACTCAGGTTGGAGTTGGGTGCAGGATACAGTCAGGCTCACTGACCCCCTGAGATACTAGAAGGACGAAGGACAAAGGAGTAAGCAAATGCTGAACTGGGCTGAGTTTAAAAAGCCTGCTTTGGTTGACTGGGGCGTCATCCCATTGTTGTGGAAGATTTTAGGCCCTCTACACACCTCATAAACCCTGCAGTTATACCTCATTGCATGGCCTCTCCTATATCCATGCCAACTCAAAGATAACTCACCCAGTAACCACCATGGGCAGTCCTGGCAAGCCATACAGAAATGAAACAAAATAAAGTTTGAAAAATCTAAACGAGGTCTCACTCCATACGGTGGTAGTAAAAAAAATCTCACATTCATGAAGCCAGTGAATGCTTTTAAATCTCAAATGGTCAATCCTCTATTTAAAAAATACTTCTATTCATATCTGACATCAAAAACTGCTGATCCTTGAAAAGGCTCTTTATGCAGTCAATCAAAGTGTGAATTCAGAACTTCCTGCTGAGAATACAGTGACACTTGAAATTCAGCCAAGTTTTCATAATATAATATTAACTATTTGTTAAATGTCAACATGCAAAGATATTATTTTAACAAGCACTACAGTTGCAGCCTGTTTTTCTTTTTAAACAGTTTAACTTTATATCATGGCATTTAAGCAGAGTCTGCTATTCAAGAATGTTTGTTTATATCTTCCCTATAAAATCATGACTCCCGCATTATGGGTTAAGGTCCTTGCAACAGCTAAAATGGCACCTGTTTATGTATGGCACCAAATTCAAACTGTTTGCCTCAATTCAGCTTTTCTTCTTTGAATTGTACCGCACTAACTTTCCCCTGTTGGTAAAAGTAATATTGTTAGAAATAGAATTTGGACTTCCTTCTCCTGGGACCTTCTCATTATATTTTAAAGGTTCACTGAGTCTTCCAACTCCTCAAACATCTGGCACACAGTTTCAGAATACAGGGTTTGCCATTTAGGACTGAGCTGTTGAGAAAAGTCTCAACTCAAAGGAGTATTCATATTTGGAATTCTCTTCCCAGGAACCTGTGGATCCTTGCTCATTGAATATATTCAAGACCAAAGTTAACAGATTATTGGCAACTAAGAGATGGTATTAGAAGGTTGGAGTTGAGGTAGATGATTAGCCATGCTCTTGTTGTATAGAAAATCAGGCTTGAAAGGTCAAAGTGGTGTATTGCAGTTCCGGTGTTTTATGTTTTCTGGATAGTGCTGTACTTTCAGGCAATGTGAATGGGAGAACTTGTAGATAAGAATGAGGAAGGTACCAGGGAGAACAGTGCAAGATGTGAGGAGCAGCAATTTTTAATGATTCTCTGACAATAATTAGCTAGATAAGAATGAAACTAAATGAGAGCAATCCCGCACAGAGAAGAATAGGAGGAGGATAGAGAGGTTAACCATGTCAAAGACTGCAGACAAATTGAGGTGAATGAACCAGAAAGTCTCCGTTTGTCACAGTCAAGTAGTAGATTGTGCAAATTTGATAGGAGTTATTTCAAGACTTTGGAACAAACAACTTCAAAAATGCAACATTCCCTCAATCGTGAGCTGAAATATCGGCGTAGATTTATTGTACAGTTTCTGGCATAGGATTTAAACTCTCAAACTTAAGAAAAGGTGCTACTATTGAGACAGAAATGATGTGCATAGGCAGATCTGCATCAGGCTCAGCTCAAATGCTCTTCACAGTTTGATAAGGTACCATTACTGGTCACCTAGGCTCTGCCATGGGAATTAACTATGCAGGTGAGGAGCCACACCCCAGAAGTGTGAAGAGGGTGGAAAAACAATGATAAAAGCTATATGAGAAATGTTCAGGTTTCTCTCTCCGTCCTCAAAACTAATGAAACAACGATCCCCTGTTGCCCAGTTAAAAAGTTACAGGATTTAATCTCAAATTGTCTTTAAGGATGTGTTCTTTCCACCATCCCCTCAGGGCATGTCGTAAAAGTATCCGAGACTTGGCTATTGGGGATAGTTCAAGATCCCTAGTATGATGTAATTCAGGAGCTGATTATCCAGCAGTCCTCGATAACAGGAGCCACAGGCTGAATAGGAACATTAGTATACCATTAACTTTGCATTATTGAGTTCTGGTGATGGGTGTGAAGTTATTGCTGAATACAGCCCTTGTCTGACATTTTAACTTAATGCAATTGAAGAAGAGTTATAACTAACTTAGTTTGCAAAGTGCTGCATGATTATGAAATGTTACTGAGACAAATACATGCAAACAGAAATGCAGGTCAGTACTAACCAGAGTGAAGTTTGTTTGATCTAGGATTGCACCAGTTAAAGTAAAAAATGCAGCAAATTAATTAGTTTTTTAAAAAATAAATTGATAGCATCATTTTGATTTGTGCATTTGTGTCAAATGAAAATCCAACAGATCTAATAAACCCTGTTTAATTTACTGTGGCCTTGTGCCAAGTAATACGTATATGTCTTCACTTAACAGCATTGTGTAACAGTACATGATTTCAAGCATTGTTTCATATTTGAGTGCTTGATAGGCTCAGTTAGGAGCTCGTTTTAAAGTTGTACTCATCCAGGAATTGTAATCAAAATACCCACATCTATGGATTTACCTAAAATTGACAAGTTATGCTTTGATCTTCTCATATCTTTGGAGCTAGCTATGTTTATATAATTTTGATTAAATTCCAGTCCATGTTGGGAGCCCTTTTCAAGGGACAGATGGAGGAAAATCACTACTCCTGCCCAGGGGAGAGTGAACAACATAGTTTGTTTTCAATTTTAAATAGCCTAATTATACCAGAGTTTAAATTTGTTTGCCTCCACCACTTGTCATAGCCAGTCACAGCCAGTTCTACTGTGAAACTAACACTGGAAAACAAATCACGTGATTTCCCTGTTGCATATTTTGTTTGAATGCACCTGCCTATATTAGGGCAGACATAGTCACCATTCCATTACTCTGGCTGAGAAGTGAAAGCATGTATTGGACTAAAAGTGAAATGTTGCTTCATTTGCAGGAGTTAGATCCGGAAACTCGCCTAATTTCAAAAGAATGGGTCTTCCTGTTGGTTGAGAGCTCTGACTAATGCAGTGAATGGGTTAAAATTAGAAAAGCATCCAACTTCCATGTTCAAGCTGCAGTCTTGAGGCCAGAGCTTTACTTATGGGTGGGATGTAACACCTTTGTCACAGGCAGACAAGGACCTCACTAACGTTCAAAGATTGAGGAAAAATAAATGGCATAGTTTGGGCCTGACCCTGTTTTAACCCTGTGGTGTTTGGATTACAAATGGTACTATGAAGAACTTCTGTCCATTTGTTTCAAAGTGTGAAGTCATCCCAATTACTGAACAATTCAATAATTTTTAAATGTTTCCTTCTGGACCAGGAGTCATCATTATATTTGTCAAGGCAGAAGTCTTTAGCCTCCCGTCTCCAGCAATTTTTCCTAACCTGTGCTTGACCTTTCTCGCTTCGGCACACCAGCCTGTATGTTGATTCAGTTGGTTTTGAGTGGGGCATCTTTTCTGAGGAAGGAAAATAAAGTTCAAATGTTAAAAAGGCTCAAATGTCTTACTATGTTGGCTGCCATGTATTTAAAGCATACCACACCACCATCAACCGCCCCCCCCAAAAAAAACCACGTCACACTTGCAGCCCCTGTTAAATGTATGTAATGTTAGGAGTCCCATATTTATTCAGGCTGAGATTGAGATATGGTTATATGTGAGCTCCTTCTAGTGACAGAAAAATATATTGCAGTACTATACATTGCTACTTTTCCACAGGAACGAGACATGTAATATTCATGTTCTATGTGTCATGGCGAGGGTTTTTAGGTGAAGATCATTAAAGAAGGGAAGACTTTCTTTTCTCGTTTTTGGTATTTGACATTCCAGGGGCACATGATTGTCAAAACAGAATACTATAATTCCAGCCTGAGAAGACTATCCTCTACATTATGCTATTTTAGGAACTTAGAAACAGCCCATTCAGCCTGTTCCACCTCTCAGTGAGATCATAGCTGATTTGTGGCCTAACTCAGTATACCTACCTTTGGCCCGTATCCCTTATTACTTTTGCTTAACTCATTTAACATTAACAGGTCCAACATCCACTGCCATTTGTTGACAAAGAGTTCAGTCGTCTATCACCTATTGTGTGTAGAAGTGCTTTCTACATCTCTCCTGAATGGACTGACCCTAATTCTCAGATTTTATCTTTATCTGCCCTTTTTTTTTCCTGTTACTATCTTGAAGACTCTGATTAGATCACCCCATAACCTTCTAAATTATAAAGGTCTGATTTGTGTAATCTCTCCTCATAACTTAACACCTAAAGTCCATGCATCGTCCTTGTAAACCTACATTGTACAGTATATCCTGACTAGGGTCTGGTACCCAACTCTGCTCACAATACTCCAAGTGGGATATAATAGGGTTTTTCATAACTGCATCCTCGTACTCCAGTCCTCTAGATAATAAAGGCCAACATTTCATCAGCCACCTTGGCTCTTTCTTGCACCTGAACCCCAAGTCCCTTTGGACATCCACGAGTGTCCGATGGCTTATTCCTGTATTTCTTAAGTGGCATTATAGTGTGGGTGACCTTCTCAGATATGCACTGTATTTGACATCGTACCACCTAGAAATTACCCTGATTAATCCTTTCTGACCAAAGTGGATAACCTAAAACTTGCTTACATTGAACTCCATTTGCTACAGTTCTTCCCATTCACAGCACAAAATTACAAAAGGATATTTATAGACCGTCTCCTGCACTTTCTACAATGCTGCCTAACTTTTGTGTCATCAGCAAATTTGGATATATGACTTTCTATGCTATTATCCAAGTCGTGAATAAATAATGTGAATAATTGAGGCCCTACTTGTTTCATCTGTGGAGGCCTCTTGCTGCCAGCTTTCATCCTAACAGCTAGAGATGTGTTTGAGCAGTTAAGTGCACTGGTTTATCTCTGGTATTCAAGGCCTTGTTGATGGTGGATTACTGTACCACATACTCCAGACAGGAACACTAATTCTGCCATTTTTTTTTTAACCAGGGGTCCACAGCTGCTGCTAAGGGTGATTTCCTGTTCACAAGTGATCGATTAATTGAGATCATCACAAAGCTTTATCGCACAATATTCTTCAAGACCAACCAGAAGATAAATGTTGAGATAAATAATGAGTAAGTTCTGATTTTTTTTTTGGCAAGGGGTGCTGAGAAACATGGATGTTGTAAATCTGTTTAGAACACTGGAATTGCACCCAAAGTAGCTGAGGATCTGCAGATGGAAGATGAAGCCATTCATTATGACTGGTGGTCAGAATGTATATTCAGTCCTGGGCACTGTGTCACAGGAAACAGGTTCTCGATCTGTTTAATCAACAGCACTGATTCTACCCATCCTAAAGCTGGATGGTCTGCAGTTCCATTTCATCTTTAGCTTCATCCAGCATTTTACCAACAAAACATTTATTCCTTCCTCAACAAATCATTGATACGAACACCACCCCGCCCACACTTAAACTTTTCTCTGACCTTAAGCAATCAATCTTCAACAAAGACTTCAGCTCAATCCTTTTACACCCAACCAGAAAGAGTTTGCACTTACTGTGTCACTGAGCTCTCTTGTCACCTCCATTTCCACAAGGGTCTTTCTCCATCAGACGCTCACTCTTGTCTTCAAACTTCTTAGTTTCCCCTGTACTCTTCCCTCTTACCCTCTCTAAAATATGTTCAATGTGAACTGCTTACAACAATCATCTCATTTTGTAGAGTCAGACTTGAAATGTTAACTCCTGTTACTCTTTCCACAAGTGCTGCCAGATCTGCTGGATTTCTCCAGCATTCTGTGTTTGTTTCAGATTTCCTGCATCTGCAGTATTTTGCTTTTATATTGCTATTTCTCTGCTTCCGTCACTTATTCTGATTGTCTCTGAACTTGCAGCTCTCTTGTCTTTGCTCCAACATAAGTATTAACTTTGAACCTGCTGACAATGGTAGCAATGTTGTTTTTTAGTGAACTAAACTCAACTTAGTAAAGGCTAAAATCCAACTCTTTGACACCATCTCTGGCCGCCTTCAGGATGTTGCTCCCACCCACTGAACATCAATGTCATAATTTCCAAAGGTATCATTGACCTTTCTCCTGTGCAAAACTTCCCTCCAAATTCCAACCTCAAAGTGTTAGATTTTCTTCATACAGGCGAGTGGTGGAAATCTGGAAAGCTTTTGGCTTCGCACACCCACCTCAGGAGCAAGTATCTCAAATGGCTGAATTTTCAACCATGGAAGATTGGTATTTGTTGGAATCAGTGTCACCATGGACACAGATCGGAGGTGGCTCTAGGGGCTGCAAATTGCGGAGATGGCCTTGGTAAAAGATCGGTCTCTGTTTTGCCAGACTTTGTCTAATTTGCTTTGTTAAATAGTAGGCCATCTACATTTCACATTCACTCACTCACTCCCCAGGCTCCTCATCAGATATCTGGAAGTTTGGGGACGGAGCAAGGCAATGTCAGAGAAACATAGAATCCCTACAGTACAGAAAGAGGCCATTCAGTCCAACGGGTCTGCACTGACTGTTTGAAGAACATAACACCCAGACCCATCCCCTCACCCTACCCCATAACTCTTGCTTTTACTATGGCTAATCTACCTAGCTTGCACTTCCCTGGACATTACTGGGCAATCTAACATGGCCAAATCACCTAACCTGCACATCTTTGGACTGTGGGAGGAAACCCACACAGATATGGGGAGAATGTGCAAACTCCATACAGACAGTCACCCAAGGCTGGGCTCAAACCTGGGTCCCTGGTGCTGTCAGGCATCTGTGCTAACCACTGAACTTCTGTGCCGAAGAGCACCAGGCATGAGAAGAGGCTGAGTGTTAGAGGGTTGAAGAGTGTGAGAGAGCACACCAAAGTGACACCAATTGGGTCACACATGCAACGCTGCTAAAATGATCCCAGTGACACCCGATGAGATTACAGGCCTCATTGTCTTGTTTTAAAGTTAGTAAGTGAATATTAATACAGTGGTATTGTACATTGAGTCCCCAATTAATGTTACACCATACATGTAGAAAGTTCATTAGTTATATTCAATACATTTAAATCATTGAAGGTCTTTTCATCCCTTTGAAAAACAAACGTTTGTTTTGATAACTCCATAAGAAAGACAGCTAATCTCTTACTCACTACTTTGAGCTGTCTATCAAACTGTGAACTTATTTACAATCCCCAACCATGGTGCTGTCGAAATAGACAAATAGCAATAATAATAAAATGATACCACTTAATGTCAACAAACATCTATTAAAACTGCAACGACAATTTTATTTTTATTCTCACATACACTTATGGTATTTATTCTTTAAAAATTTAAAAGGGCAGTGATTTAAATAACCTGACAGTTCTACATACTGTCTGCATCTGTCAGTTTAGAGCATTTATGTCTCCATTAAAGTCATGGAGCATTCACGCTAGAGTGAAAATCAGGTTCTGCTTCTTCTGTGCACTGTATTAAATGGCCCCTTCTGCTTCCTTTCTAATTTTACTTCTTTACTTGTTACGTTGCTAGCATTTATTGTCACCAAAGCCCTTTTGTTTCTTGATCACTTGCTGCTGCTCTATGGCAGGCATTAGTTTTGTTCTTTGACTCTAACCCTTTCCCTGGCTCTGTGCTTGCTCAAAATCTGTTACATGTCAACTGTTTTTTTTCACTTGTTCTGACAAGTGATCACAGACTTGAAACGTTAACTCTTTCTCTGGCCTGCTGAGTACGTCCAGTATTTTCTGTTTTTTATTTCAGGAAATATAGATAGCTAGCAGCTTTTCCCCATGGTACAGGAGTCTAAAACTAGAGGGCGTAGATTTAAGGTGAGAGGGAAGAGATACTGAAGGGTCCAGAGGAGCATTTTTTTCACACTGAGGGTGGTGAGTGTCTGGCACAGGTTGCCAGATGTAGTGGTGGAAGTGAGTACAGTTTCATCATTTAAGAAACATTTGGACAGGTACATGGATGGGAGAAGTATGGAAGGAAAGGACCAAATGCAGGCAAATGGGACTAGTTTAATTGTGAAAACTGGGTGACATGGACAGGTTGGGCTGAAGGGCCTGTACCCATGCTTTAAACTTCTATGACTCTATGAAATCTATATTAGTCTTAGACAGCTTGCAGCGCAAATGATACCAGGATTGAAATGGTTAAGTTATCAGAATGTAGATGAAACTTCTATTTTCTAGAATATAGAAGACTGAGGGATAATCTAATTAAGGTATTTAAAGTGGCTAATGGATTTTGTTGTGTAGACGGTAAGGCTAATTCTTCTGACAAGGAAGCCCAGAATGGAGGGAGAAAATTAGAGCTGGCTGTTCAGTGGTGACATCAGGAAGCATATTTTTTTGAAATGTTGAAAGTTGAAATTTGGAATTCTCTTCCCAAATTGTCTTCCTTAAAGATAGATTATTTGAAACTGCGTTTGGTATGTTTTTGCTAGACATTTTGTGTTGCAGAATTAAAGTGGGTAAATGGAGTTGAGATACATATGAGCTATTTTCAAAGTGAATGGCGGAGGCGGAATGCTTTTCCAAACTGAAGGACATTCCTGCTTAAGTATGTAAGCTCTGCATGCTCAAAAAGTAAACAAGTGCCAATGGCCAATGATCTAGCGAGAAAAGAGCCCTCATGCTGCAGTGATCGTATCCCTACCTACGAATCAAGTGGCCCAGGTTTAAGTCCCGCCTGCTGCAGAAGTGTGTAATAATGTCATTCTACAGGTCAATCAGAAAGTATATCTAAATTTAAGCTACAGATTGTAACTGTTTGACTTTTCATCAAGTAACAATAGAGGTTTCCACTGCTACATCTGTCATTTTCCTCTTTGATTTTCAAATAGTTTGTATGTTTTAAAAAAACAATTGAAACCATTAGGTCGGAGTTGAGAGTTTGAGTCAGATTTTGAGTCTTTGTGCAATGCAAAGATCCAGCCTACTGCAGGCAGGGCGAGGATTTGACGCTGAGATACCAAGTACGCAGTTGTTTTTGTGTTCCAACAATGGTCTGAAGAACACAAAAGTCACAGGATTATGAAGTTCTCAAGGATATTATGATACTTTAACGTTATCAATGGTATGTGCAAGTGGACAAATTTTGTTTGGTTGTGGGCAGCATGCTTAATATCCATTGACATAGTTAATAATTCCTTCAATGTAGCTGGACTCTTGAGTTTCAAATTATTATATCTAAGATGACAGGAATGCAATTTTCTTTTTTAAAAAGTGTGCAATAGGACGTAGGTTGTGTTTGTGTGTACAAATTATCTGATCCATTTGAAAAATAAGTGCACGATGGATCCAACAAATGTGTTTTTCAATACAAAAATCTGCCATGTTACATTTTTATTGGATGGTATTAAACATTTACCTATGTTTTGTTTTAGATTTCTGGTTCAATTCAATCAGGATAAAGTCTGTGTGAAGTTCATTCAGGGAGCACAGAAAAATGGCAATCTCCCTACGTGCAAGAGGAAAAATAATCGCCTCCTGGAAGTCACAGTTCCATAACTGCTGCAATTCTGCAACAATTACTTACTGCACATATGGTTATATATTCTTTCTGTTAAGTTTTCCTTTTCTCCTGAAGCTGTGACTGGTTGATAGCAATTGTGTAAATTAATGGTGCTTTCAATTTGTTTTCTAATACCAAAATTGGTTTTTGAAATGGTTGAGGGGGAGAAAGAAACGCCAATGAGTTCCTTTTGCAAATGTCAGGGTGATAGTTTCCTGTCATTGAGTGTTCAAGATGAGCAATTATGGCATTGATTTAATCACCCAGCTACTGGTTTAGCCTGGGCCAGTTGCACAGCACTATCGTTGGGCACATAGGATGGCTGGATGAACTCTCACTGCCAATAACCACAAACCAAATAGCCACTTGCATGAGGCATCATTAAACCTGTGAAATTCCCCACGCATGAGTCGCACCTTCAGGAGGAATGGGGTTGGGGTGATTATTGGAACAATCTCTGGATGAGAAAGAATTATGGGATCTGAAATCTGATTTGTGAACTTGGACCTGAGCTGGATGCCTCGGTGTGTGAAACATTGTAGTCTTGGCTTTCTGCAAGGCAGAATCTAACACTAGATGGAGGAGCAAACAGATTTTAAAAACCAAATTGAGCAAAGTGTGATGCTGTGGGTGATTGTACTAATATGTTGTACCTTCGTATTTTAGAATCTGTCACTTGGTTATGGGGATCAACTTTTGAGGTTAAACAATTGCTGAACTATGTACAGGAATACTGCTAATTTAGAAAAGAAATTATGCATTGTATGTATTGTACAACCAAAACAAAAAATCAATTCTAAAGCATTTTGTAAAGGCTATTTATGTTGAATTTCTGGGAGAGGTCCTTGGTACACATAGCCTGTGTTGAAAGCTGTAATGCAGCTGCCAGGCCAACATAACTCTTGCTACGTCACTTACAGTTTATAGAATCTACACTACACATCTCTAAAAACAATGAATTGCAGTTCAGTGGTTTTTCACTAAGAAATGTTTGCGATAATGAGATGTAAATAGATTGAAGTTGGTATTGTGATCATAGATTGATGTTTCATAGTGATGTAATGTTGTAATCATGTTTTTATATTTAATAGCTCTTTCAAGCTCCTTCTGCCTGAAGAATTTGCATATTGGACAGCAGTCAAAATCAGAGTTAACATGACTGATTTCTTAATCTTTTATAAATCTGTTAAATTTATTTGTCTGTGGTGTGTTCTGTTGCATGAGAGAATGTGAGTATCACAAACCACTGAATTAGGTTCAGTTCGTGACCTGATCTCAGCTCCTGTGTACTTAGATGAAGGATAACTGATGCATTACCGTTTATTGAATTTACATTATGAATAATTCCACCTATGTAAAGCTAAAATCAATGATGGGGGGTTGATACGTAGTTACATATACAGAACGCATTATGAAAATATTCAATGCTGGTAATCCTATTTTAAAAATGGACTTCCCTGTCTCTCTCCCCTGAAAAAGGAGCTGATAACAACTTGTGTATGTTTGCATTTCCGTGTGATTGTCTTTTTTTTTTGCACACCTTTACCTATTCATTCCTATTGTTTGTTTGGTGAGCTTGGTACTAATGTCATTGAAAGACAACTCAGAATATTGTTAATGTTAAATTCTTGACATTTTTCAATCTCTGTACCATCTCAGCTACAAAGGTTTTCTTTTCTTGCTATAATAGTCATGTCATTTCAAAGAAAATCCAACAGATTTGGGTACCTCCAACTTTTTCTTTACTGCAGGTTCAGTAGAGCCATATTTAGAGCTTCAAATGCAGTGTCAACGGAGTTCTTACTAATGTCAGTTCCACATAAGTGACATAAAAACTCATTGCAGCTATATTAGAGTGCCATAAAATGTACGCTATTTTAGTATAAGGTACTATAATTTATCAGGTTTAGAACTGATATACACTCATTCCAAATAATTTTTGAGTCATTGCTAATGTATCGCTGTCCATGGATGAGATTTACTAGCGTGGAATGTGCATGTCCTGCAAAACCAAAAGCAACTCCAACATAAGTTTCCATTGTGTCTTCCAAAGTTCAGCTATTAATTGCTATAAATTCCTCTCTGTTAACCACAGCAAAAATATTTGGGTCAATCCTGCGGGACTTAGTGTAGAAATATTGTGCCATCCCTTACATGGAGTGACTCTGAAGCACTATCTAAAATGCTCTTGTGAGAACAGATTTTTATCCCGGAGTCAGGAAAACTTGCTCTGCTCTTCAGTGTCATGTGTCATGCTCATGAGGAAGTTACCACCCATGGGAATGTTTGGCCAAATCTTGGGTTTTATCAGATGTGTATTCTAGCTCCAACATCCCCGTAAGGGTGCATCAGAGATGATTTTAGTGAGTCTGACAATATGCGAGTAAATTGAGCTGTCTACTGACACCCATTTTTTAAAAATGTGTTCGGATTGTTTAGTGAGAATTGGTCATAAATGGTGAACTGAAAGATGTGACATTTTTGAAAGCTGCTTTTCAAAATATTGACCAATAAATTAGTTTGCAGAACTCCTGATTTGGTGCACTGTGTGGTCTCCAAGCCTTCCAATGTGCTAGGCAGAAAGCACCTACCCACTGCTAGCTGGATGCAAAGCATTTTGGTAAAGTCCAAAAAAACTTGTTGTAGTTTGAGGTTGCAACATATGAAATATGTATTTTAAGCTTTATTTACAGTTAAGCACTCCTGGAAATGCAACAGGAGAATGCTTTTAAGCTTAAGGTCCTGGACCAAGTTCTGACTGGATTTATGGCAGGAGGTAGAGAAGTTGCAAGAGGGAGACCTGTATATCTAATGACAATCTACCATTGAGGATTATAAAGGACATAGTCAACCTCATCGTGAGTATTCCTTTCCAGCAGAGTCCTTTGCATGGAATCCTGAATCAATTAGCTGCCAATGAGTAAGTTTGATAAATAGCACTGAATTTTGATTTGCAGAACATCAGGGTGGCTAGCATAATACAAATGGCCAAAGTAGGTTTTTCACTACATTGAAGTGAGATTTCTTGTGTATAGCCAGTGAGCTAGCAGCAGAGGATAAAAAACAACAAAGTTTCTGCATAATTATAATAACTTATTTCGTTCACTAATGTGCTTCAGAGAGGTGAACCGGCCACCAATCTTCCGTCCAGTCAATATTTGATTCTAGTTTATGCTATATGTTTGACTTTTTGAAATATTTCAGTAGGCATTGAACATTATTCAGTTGTAAAAACTATGGCTGGGATAAGGCAGTCCAAGATTATCTTGTACCTAGAAACGTATCTGATAATTGCTGCATCCCGGAACAAACAAACAAAAACATTGAGAATACTAAATTTTGAGATCGGTTGCAGGAAGATTTAATTGAAAGACTGACGAATTCTGGTCAGGAAGCACAAGCAGATTTTTTACCAATGCATTTTTAAAAATTTATTATGCTTTCCTGAAGAATGTCTGTGACCTGCTATCCGTCACATGAGAGTGACACTTGAGCTATTTGACATCTGTGGTACCTAGGCAAGAGTGATTATAACATAATATTTTACATTAATTTTGAGGGTGAGAAATTTAGGTTTGAAATTCTTGTGTCTTAAATATCTTAAGCTTCAACAGTATCAATTACAAGAATATGCAAACAGAGTTAGGTAAAATTGCCCTGGAGAATACGTTTAAAAAGTAAGGTAGAGAAACAGTGCAGACATGTAAAAAAAAAATTTACCTCTCAACAGACGTACATTCCATTGTGGAAGACAGATTTCTTAGAGAATAATGGATAATTTGTGACCAGCTAAAGTATTTAAGGATGCTATCTATTTTTAAAAAGGTGTCCAATGTTGCAAATATTGCGATATGGCCAGAAGACTGCAAAAATTTTAGAAATCAGCAAAGGATAATTAAGTACAAAAGAGAGAAACTGGTGTATGAGAGTAAACCAGCAGGTAGTATGAAAACAAATGGAAGCTTCTACAAATATGTAACAGGAAAGATAGTAGCAACTATAAACATTGATCCTGTAGAAAGTAAAACTGATGAATTAATAATGGAAAATAATAAAATGGTAGAGACTTTGAACTAGTATGTTGTGTCTGCCTTCACAGGAAAAGATACAAAAAAGTCTCAAGCATAGTAGAAAAGCCTGGGGAAAAAATGGGAGGGAGGAACTCAAAACGTTGTTGATCACAAGGTACTTGCAATACGATAATATGCAACACAAAAGGTTAGGGCACAAGTTTAAGACTGTATTATTATGGATAGAGAATTAGTTAATCAATAGGAAGCACAGTTTGGTGAAGTTTATGGTTTTCAGGTTGGCAAACTGTAACGTGTGGAGTGCTGTAGCGATCAATGCTGGAGCCTCAACTATTTATAAATGTTAATTGGATGAAGTGTAATGTACTCAAATTTGCTGATGATACAAAGATATGTTGAAAAATAAGCTGTGACTACATAAGGAATTTGCATAGGGATACAGACAGGTTAAGTGAACGGTCAAAAAATTGGCAGAGGAAGAATATGGGAAAATGTGAGTTTGACCACATTGGCATGAAGAAAAAATTAAAGTGGAGGGAGATGAAAGTGTCCTGTTGAAGTATTTGAGTGTTTTTGTTTGTACATGAATCATAAATGTCATCATGCAGGTACAGGGAGAAATTAAGACAGCAAGTGGAATGTAAGCCTTTATTCCAAAGAGGATAGAGTATAAAAGCAAGCATGCCTTGCTACAAGAGTACAGGTTGATCATAGGACCACATTTAGAATATGCTATACATTTTGGTCTTACTAGAAAAAGTAAAACTTTTTGCATTAGACGCATTTCCAAGAATCAAGCATGGGGCTGGATGAACACAGCAGGTCAAGCAGCATCACAGGAGCAGGAAAACTTGACGTTTCGGGCCTAAACCCTTCATCAGAAATGGGGGAGGGGAAGAGGGTTCTGAAATAAATAGGGAGAGAGGGGGAGGTGGATAGAGGATGGACAGAGGAGAGGATAGGTGGAGAGGAGGCAGACAAGTCGAAGAGGCGGAGATGGAGCCAGTAAAGGTGTGCAGGAGGCCAAGGATGGACATGTCATCTGAGGAATGGGAGGGGGAGTTGAAATGGTTCGCGACTGGGAGGTGCAGTTGTTTGTTGTGAACTGAGCGCAGGTGTTCTGCAAAGCGGTCCCCAAGCCTCCGCTTGGTTTCCCCGATGTAGAGGAAGCCACAACGGGTACAGCGGATGCAGTATACCACATTGGCAGATGTGCAGGTGAACCTCTGCCTGATGTGGAAAGTCTTCTTGGGGCCTGGGATTGGGGTGAGGGAGGAGGTGTGGGGGCAGTTGTAGCACTTCCTGCGGTTGCAAGGAAAAGTGCCGGGTGTGGTGGGGCTGGAGGGGAGTGTGGAGCGGACAAGGGAGTCGCGGAGGGAGTGGTCCCTCCGGAAGGCAGATAAGGGTGGGGAGGGAAAGATGTCTTTGGTGGTGGGGTCTGACTGCAGATGGCGGAAGTGTCGGAGGATGATGCGTTGGATCCGGAGGTTGGTGGGGTGGTATGTGAGGACGAGGGGGATTCTTTTTTGGTTATTGTTGCGGTGGAAGGTGTTGCCCCACTGAACTCATCTCCACCTACCTAGACTCCATTTTCACCCCCTTGGTCCAGGAACTCCCTACCTACGTCCGTGACACCACCCATGCCCTCCACCTCCTCCAGAACTTCCAATTCCCAGGTCCCCAGCACCTCATTTTTACTATGGGCGTCCAGTCCCTATACACCTGTATTCCCCATGCTGATGGCCTAAAGGCCCTCCGCTTCTTCCTGTCCCGCAGAACAGACCAATCCCCCTCCACCGACACCCTCATCCGCTTAGCCAAACTCGTCCTCACCCTCAACAACTTTTCTTTCAATTCCTCCCACTTCCTACAGACAAAGGGGGTGGCCATGGGTACCCACATGGGCCCAAGCTATGCCTGCCTCTTTGTAGGTTATGTGGAACAATCCCTCTTCCGTACCTACACTGGCCCTCAACCCCACCTCTTCTTCCGTTACATTGATGACCGCCTCGTGCTCCCACGAGGAGCTCGAACAGTTCATCCAATTCATCAACACCTTCCACCCCAACCTGAAGTTCACCTGGACCATCTCCAACACTTCTCTCTCCTTCCTGGACCTCTCTGTCTCCATCTCGGGCAACCACCTAGAGACAGATGTCCATTTCAAGCCCACTGACTCCCACAGCTACCTGGAATACACCTCCTCCCACCCACCCTCCTGCAAAAATGCCATCCCCTATTCCCAATTCCTTCGCCTCCACCGCATCTGCTCCCAGGATGAGACATTCCAATCCCGCACATCTCAAATGTCCTCATTCTTCAAGGACCGCAACTTCCCCCCCACAGTGGTCGAGAACGCCCTCGACCGTGTCTCCCGCATTTCCCGGAACACATCCCTCACGCCCCGTCCCCGCAACAATAACCAAAAAAGAATCCCCCTCGTCCTCACATACCACCCCACCAACCTCCGGATCCAACGCATCATCCTCCGACACTTCCGCCATCTGCAGTCAGACCCCACCACCAAAGACATCTTTCCCTCCCCACCCTTATCTGCCTTCCGGAGGGACCACTCCCTCCTCGACTCCCTTGTCCGCTCCACACTCCCCTCCAGCCCCACCACACCCGGCACTTTTCCTTGCAACCGCAGGAAGTGCTACAACTGCCCCCACACCTCCTCCCTCACCCCAATCCCAGGCCCCAAGAAGACTTTCCACATCAGGCAGATGTTCACCTGCACATCTGCCAATGTGGTATACTGCATCCGCTGTACCCGTTGTGGCTGCCTTTACATCGGGGAAACCAAGCGGAGGCTTGGGGACCGCTTTGCAGAACACCTGTGCTCAGTTCACAACAAACAACTGCACCTCCCAGTCGCGAACCATTTCAACTCCTCCTCCCATTCCTCAGATGACATGTCCATCCTTGGCCTCCTGCACACCTTTACTGGCTCCATCTCCGCCTCTTCGACTTGTCTGCCTCCTCTCCACCTATCCTCTCCTCTGTCCATCCTCTATCCACCTCCCCCTCTCTCCCTATTTATTTCAGAACCCTCTTCCCCTCCCCCATTTCTGATGAAGGGTTTAGGCCCGAAACGTCAAGTTTTCCTGCTCCTGTGATGCTGCTTGACCTGCTGTGTTCATCCAGCCCCATGCTTTATCTCAGATTCTCCAGCATCTGCAGTACCTTTTATCTCTGATGCATTTCAAAGAATGTTCACAAGGTTGATTCCTGGGATGAGGGATTGCCTTATGAGGAAAGCTTAATCATGCTAAGCGTATACTCCATTGAAGTTTAGAATGAAAAGTTATCTTACTGGAATATATAAGGTTCCAACAGGATACTGGCAAATGAAATTCAATTCAGATAAGTGTGAGGTGGTGCATCTGGACAGAACAAACAGAGCAGGGCCCGAGGAAGCACCAAGGATCAGAGGAACATTGGTGTGCATGTCTACTGGTCCCTCAAGTGGCACAGGTGGATATAATGGTGAAGAAGGCACGTGATAAAGTCTATGCCTCAGCTGATCAAGTACAAGAGCGGGAAAGTTATGCTGGAATTATATAAAAGGTTGGCTAGGCCACAATTATAGTATTGTGTGCTGACCTGGAATCCACATTATAGGAAGGATGTGATTGCATTGGAGAGGGTGCAGAGAACCTTGATCAGGATGTTACCTGCTCTGGATCATTTTAGTTATGGAGACATTGGATAGATCGGGGTTCTGTTCCCTGAGCCTTAAGACTGAGGGTGAACGTGATTGAGATGTATAAAATTTGGAGGGACGTAGACAAGGTAGTCAGGAAAAAATTCCTGTTCTTTGGTGGAGGGATCAGTGACCGGGGAATAGATTTAAGGTAAGGGCAGATGTTAAATGACAGGAAGAGTTTTTCACTGAGGGTGGTGAGAGTTTGGAATTCACTCCCTGTAAAAGGTGGTAGAAGTAGAAATCCACATCATATTTAAGAAGTACTTAGATATACACTTGTATTGCCAACACATACAAGGCTCTGACCAAGTACTGGAAAATGGGATTACAATAGTTAGGTGGCTATTTTTGATTAGTGCAGACCCGAGAGGCCAAGGGGCCTTTGCCTGTGGTGTAGGCTCTATGACTCTAGGATAAACGTTGAGAATTTCAAATACAGCCATTCCAACTTTCCACACAGGGATAATCAGTGTGCCAACAGAGACTGCAGCACTGACTTCCAACTCTGGGAGTCACTGCTGCATATGGACCTCAGATTTGCACAGAAGAAAAACAAAACTGGAGGGATTACTACTCTTAAGTTGTCATTAGCCTCCACTTCATTCTGGGATTGAGAATTTCCAGGACTTTGTTATTGAATCTATTAAAGGCTGGTTTGAATAATTTTTGATCTACAAAAGAGTTAATAACTAGGGAAATAGAAGAGTGGAGTTAAAACCACAACTAGATCAGTCATCTTACAGAATGCTGGAGGAGGACAAAAGGTCAACCACTGCTATGATATCTACTGTTTGGTGAGCAACCAATAATAACACACTGCACCAGGATATGAGGAGGGGCATGAGAGTGAGGTAGGGTAATATGTCCTCTGTCTCAGATTAAGCATTTTATCAGATGTAGTTAAGCTTGGGAGCATGCTAACTGAGAACCACAGGATAAAACCCACCACATTCTGTTCTCAGAGTGCGTTCACACCAAATCTCAAGTTAGAATCGAGTATGCAGTGATTTTGAACTTGGGACCATTAGGGAAAAGACACTGTAAACATGCTACTTGTTTCAAAATGATGGAAATATGCAGTGTACCAGCACAAATATAATGTTTGTTCACAAAGGTCAAATGTCTGAAACATTGTTGGCAGATTATTAAAATTTCCCATCACTCCCAGATGTTTGATATCATAGTTGCTCAACTGCTGCTTGTAAAAAAAAAAAACTGCCTGACTATGGATCTGATTGTTAAGCTGTCTCAGGGGACATTTAAGATAAATTGCTGATTTAAAAATTAAAAATAACTGCAGCTTTTGTTAGTCCCGATTTGCTGCATTCCCACAATCCAATTTGCTGGGAAAATCATTCCCTCTCAAAAGGTCCCTGTATAGTGTTAGTTTACTCTTGGAATTCAGCCATGACTGCCAGTGTCATTAGTTTAGCATTTTAAAAATGTTCATTTTAAAGACATATGCCTTTATAAACGGGGGCCTGACACTAAAATGCGTTGATGCCATTTTGTATACAAAGTTGTCAGTTGAGTGTAGAATATCCTTGTAACAGTTGCTACATTCATGGTAAATTGTAAACGTAAATAAACCAGATCACGGCAATAGAAGGTTATCAGCTTATAATACAATACAAAACATACTGAATGTTTGTCAGCCATTTCATCAGTTTTCATTTAACTCAGACAAAAACTGTAAGGTGATTAGAGAAAGTTATTCAAGATTTAGAGGGGCACAGTGCTTAAAAAAAAAAGTTTAGAAATTGAATTCAGATCTTTTAAATGGATCATGGAGGACTCATTGCAAGAGGTTGTTATTCAGAAGCTAATAATTTCCTGTGCCCTTTTCAGTATTATTCTATTGGTTATTTTAGTCTTAATGTTCAAAAAAACTCAAGAATTGTTTGGATCAATTTCAAAATTATTACATTATATCTCATCTCTTTAAAGCAGATAGGGAAGGCTGGGAAATTTGAAGTGTTAGGTCGACAGAACTTGAAGGTACTCGAGGTTCTGATATTACATGGATTTTTTTCAACCTGATATGTCAGGCGATGACAGCAGGAGATCACAAAGACGTGGTATATTTCAACTACTTCTACACAAACCTTCACTAGCTATTATGATGAAGATAATATGTTTAGAAACATAGAAAATAGGTGCAGGATTAGGCCATTCAGCCCTTCGAGCTGCACCACCATTCAATATGGTCATGGCTGCTCATGCAATCTCAGTATCCTATTCTCACTCACCCCCCATACCCCTTGATCTCCTTAGCCACAAGAGCCATGTCCAGCTCCCTCTTGAATGTATCTAATGGACTGGCCCTGATAGCTTTCTGTGGTAGAGAATTCCACAGGTTCATAACTCTGATCGAAGAAATTCTTCCTCATCCTGAACGGCTGTCCCTATATTTGTGTAACACATACTTTCAATTGTCTTTGCTGATTTGATCTAAAATATAAATCAATACTATCCAAGGTACATTTCTGAATTTGAGTTTGCAGGGAGGTGGTGCTTGAGATTTGAAGTGGTCTATTTATTTCACACTCTTCGTTGTTAGGAATCAAGTCATTAGCCATGCTCAATGCATGTAAACCCAATGGAATTATGCTTGGTGACAGCTCTATATAGGTTGAATGAAAGGAGCAATGGACACGGATGTTAAACTAATATTTCCTCTTTAGCCATCAAACATTAGAATTTCAACAGGACAGAGTCAGGTTCTGAGCTGTGTGATAAAAGGAAGGGGAAAAGACCAACCTGTCCCATCTTGGCAGATGAAAATACAAATATGGATGACAAGATACTGCTGTAGAGGTGATAGAGATGATCATTATTTCTGGAATTAGTTTTTGATTTTAAAATGTAGTCATTTCTTGGGACATTAATCAGAATGATACACACTCGGAACGAATAGGGTGAAGAACCAAGAAAATACAAGTGGAACATTTGAGTAACTCTAAGGGAACATAGATTGAGATGCAAGGTGCATGATTTATACATATTGTCCAATTTTTGAATTTGGACTAGTGGCTCGTGGGTTGTCTGTGTCTGAAGAGATTTATTTCAGTAACCATGGTAGTTTTTTTTTAAAAGCCACCATGAGACAAAATCTTCCTGGAAACTTGGTGGTTTTGTTTGCATTTGTGAGAAATTACAAAGGAACAGTGTAAACAATGTGCCCCCTTAAGCTGTCAGATGGAAGATGCTGTAATGTTTGGAACGTGGGGAGGAAGAGAATTTTGTTTAAAAGTTTGTTTCCCCAGTCCTGCAGGATATTGGCTGAAGTTGGATACGTAAAGCTGTCTGTAGCTACACCCTGTCTAAACATGCTCGAAGTCAGCACTACTCTGTCCTCAATATCCACAGTCACCCCCCAGCCTGTCATTGTCCAGTAGGGGAACATCTCATACAGGCAAACAATTGGACAAAGACACAAATGTGGGCTTTTATTTACAGAACTTAAAAGGGAAAAGAAACAAAGCTACGCAGGCTGAATATTACCCTCCTAGATTTAGGCATCATGACCCAAAAATGTAACATTCAATGACAGTGCGTTGCACCCAGTTCTCTTCTATTGGAAGGAAGTGTCAATGAGATTCTATGTGGCACATAGCAACCAACACAGCTGAGCTCTGTTATGGACAGTGGCAGCTTCCTCCTCCCTACTTGCCTCAGCCACCTCCTTGGAAGACTAGTTTGTCCATTCTCCTAGTTTGTCAGCGTCTGCCCACCCTGGATACGGTTCCAGACACTTTCAAATAGCATTTCACATCTAGAGAAGGGGAAAGTAATGGCGTTACACCACAGATCACACTGGACACAGTCAACGCTGGGCCATACCTAGCTGGTAGGTATCCCTCCAAAGCCCACTTGACCCCTATTACCTCATAATACCCTGTCAACCCATTTTGACCCAGCTTGTACGATTCTGTGCACTGTGGAGTCAGTAAAGGGGAAAACACTCGACAGGAGCGTGTTACTTCAAATTTTATCATGATGCAGGTAAACACAAAGCAAATGGAGCAAAATCAATCAAAATACAGTTAAAGTATAGAACTTTTAAATTGCAGCGGTTAATCAAAATACAGACTTTAAGTATTAAACGGTTTGGTGGGTTTGTGTCTTTTTAGGAGGACCTGGATTTTCTTGAGTGGTAACAATTAATTTTGCCAAGTTCTTTCTGTAAAGCCTTTTCACTTAGCTCCTGGGTTTTGAGGTGGAAGTGGAAATGGACTAAAACGAAGATAAACAGGATTAAGCCTGAAAATTAAAAGCAGGGGTGAGTGTGGCTGAAGATAAAATAGTCTGAAGATGTTTTAACAGGGAATCATGTATTTATTGCACTTCTTATGATCTGTAGTGAAGTGCAAGTGTTTCCAAGCACTTTCAAGTGGGTAGAAACACTTTTTTGGTGTTTTCTGGTGGCCAACTAGTCATTGCTGCAGCATTGACTGCAGTTGCACATGGGAACCTTGCTGAATCCTAGATGTAGGAGACTCTGAAGGAATTGCCCAGGATATTGAAGATTCCACTGGTCAGCTTCCCTACACCTGGAACCCTCCAAAAGCATTCTGTCCATTAAGTTGGCTCTGCCATACAGTAAGATCATAGCTCTTCTGATAATCCTCAACTCCACTGAACTGCCTTTTTCCTGTAACCCTGGCTTCCCTTACTGATTAAAAATCAGCCTTGAATATATTTAATGCGAACAGAGCTGTTATTTAATGTCAAAAAGGAGTGAAACAGCAATCTATATATGATTGCCACTCCTTGGAAAATCTGGTTCACTGATTTTTCTGTTTGTTTACCTCCTATTACCATCAAAATCTGCAGATCAATGCATTTGTATCAAATATCGAGTGACCGCAGTGTTTCAGCATTGAATGCAACTCATGCATGTAGAGCGTGATGAAGTCTAAACTAACAGAACATGACCTTGCTGGATTATTTACACGGAAGTATAACCAAAGACAATAGTTATGTTTTGAAAACTAATTACAAATGTAACTCTATTTTAACTTACTTCTACTTTTAGAAGGACAATTTGGCGAAGAGCAAAAAAGATTGGCTTAGTCAATGATGCTCACAGCTCTTGAATGAATTATACACTTTTTAAAAAAATCTCAAAATAATATAATCCTGGACACTAGAAAACCAAAACAGCAAAATTGAAAATTGGTAAGGTGGTAAATAGTGAGGGACATATCGACGGACTGATCAAATGGACAGAGCAGTGGCAAATGGAATTCAACTTGGAAAAGCCTGAGGTAAGGATTTCACTATGAATGGTACAACTCTGGAAAATACTGAAGATCAGCGAGAGCTTGCATATTTACAGATCCCTGAAGGTAGCACACCAGGTGGCTAAGTTAATTTAGAAGGCATACAGGATACTTGTCTTTATTAGTTGAGGGGTAGAGTACAAGAGCAATGAGGTGATGCTGGAACCATATAAAACAAAGTACCGAATGCAGTTCTGATTACCATGTTATAGGGAGGATGTTATGACTCTTCTTCAGATCAGATTTGAAATGTTAATTCTGTTTCTGTCTCCATAGTTGACTTGCTGGGCTCCTCAAGCATTTTCTGGGTTTTCTTTCCCTCCATCTCCAGCATTTGCTCTATTGCCTTTTACAGGAAGAATGTGATTGTACTAGAGAGAGTGTGGATGAGAATTACCAGGATGCTGTCTGGGTTGGAGGGTCTGAGCTAAGAGGAAAGATTGGATAGGCTGGGATGTTATCCTTGGTGAGGTGAGGGTTGAAAGGGGACCTGATATATGATTAAGATCATTCAGATTATGATGGGCTTAGTTGAGGTATATAAGGATCTTTTCCCATTAGTAGAGGGATCAATAGATTTAATCAAATAGATTTAAGAGAAGAGATAGAAGGTTAAGTAGATTTTTTTTCAGCCAGTCTGGAACTCACTGACTCAACCACACTTTCAGGCAGAAACTGTATTTTAAGCTGTATTCAGAAATGCAGTTGCATTGCCATAGCATCTGGGACTGTAGACCAAACACAGGAAAATGGAATTCATATAGTCATGACATAACAAGGTGTAGAGTTGGATGAACACAGCAGGCCAAGCAGCATCATAGGAGCAGGAGAGCTTGACGTTTCAGGCCTAGACCCTTTAGAAAAAATTTTCTGAAGAAGGGTCTAGGCCCGAAACGTAAAGCTCTCCTGCTCCTGTAAAGCTGCTTGTCCTGCTGTGTTCATCCAACTCTACACCTTGTTATCTCAGATTCTCCAGCATCTACAGTTCCTACTATCTCTCATATAGTCATGATCTTTGTTGACTGGCATGGACATAATGGGCCAAATGCCCTCCTCCTCCTATGCTCTAAATATCTATGAGTCCATGCACAATTAAGCACCGTTGTAGCATTTTGTATATTATTAAAGTTTGTGTATTATAGATCAAAATAAAATATTACATCGATGTCAAAAATATTTTTCAAATACTTTCTAAAAATATTTTATTTTATGTGGTCAGGTAGGCTTTAAAATTGTCTTCATATTTCATGGTGACAGAAGACTCAATGAAATCCCTACCCCATCAATCATATGCATTGTAATCAGTTCCTCTCTCCCCGCCCACTCATACCTCTGTAAGGGGAATTACACATTGACTTTAAGTATAGCGACTGAGCATGGTGGAAAGGAACAATGACACAGTGACAGCAGATCATGTGGAACTGGAGCCTGAGTCTGCAGAGCTCCAGGTAAGATGGTGCTCTCTAATCTATATATAGTGATCTTCAAAAAAGCCTATTGCTGTTTACTCACACAAGCTTAGGCTTTACATTATTATACCCTCCTCCTCCTCCTCCTCCTCCTCACAGTCTCACTGATATCATCTCAGCCCCCTCACTCTGATGTTTGCGCTCACTCCCTAAGCCGGTCTGTGTCTTTCTGTGTCCTCCTTTCCCACTCAATCCCTCTCCATTCTCTCTGCTACCTGCATTTCTCCACTTTGCCCAGATGTGTAAAAGCAGGGGACAGTGATGGTGGATAATGGAAATACTTAATACGTTACATTCAAATTCTAAAATTTGTAACTTTCAAATCACCATGGATTGATGCAAGAGAGAAATTCCACGCCTCATTATCCCAGTCCTTGGACCCACTCATCACTTCTATGGAAGGTATTGCGACCCTTAAAATCCATGATAAAATAGTGTGGAGCTGGAGGAACACAGCAGACCAGGCAGTATCAGAGGAGCAGGCAAGTTGATGTTTTGGGTCAGGACCCTTTTTCAGAAATGGGGAGGGGGGAGGGGGAAGGGAGCGGAGAAATAAATAGAGAGAGGAGGGGTGGGGTTGGGGAAGGTAGGTAGGATGGTACAAAAACAAAGTTGCTGGAAAAGCTCAGCAGATCTGGTAGCATCTGTGAAGAAAAAAAATGAGTTAATGTTTCCTCAGAACAGTTCTGAGGAAGGGTCACCCGACCCGAAACGTTAACCTTTTTTTTTCTTCACAGATGCTGCCAGACCTGCTGAGCTTTTCCAGCAACTTTGTTTTTGTTCCTGATTTACAGCATCCACAGTTCTTTTGGTAGGTGGGATGGTGATAGGTGAGTGCTGGTAGGGAGTGGTGGAGATTGGTCAGGTTGTGTCAGATCAAGGAGGTGGGGATGAGAGGGAGGGTTGGACATGGGACGAGTCTGGGGGTGGGGAGATTTTAAAACTGGTGAATTCCATGTTTAGGCCATCAGGTTGTAGGCTCCTGAGGCGAAATATGAGGTGTTGCTCCTGCTGTTTGTGGGTGGTGTCACTGTGACACTGGAGAATGTCCAGGATGGACATTGTTACCCAGGGAGTGGGAGGGGGAATTGAAATGGTTGGCTACTGGAAGGTGTTGTCATTTGTCACGTACAGAGCGCAGATGCTCTACGAAACAGTCTCCGAGTCTATGCTTGGTCCCACCGATGTAGAAGAGGCCATATCGGGAACAGCGGATACAGTAGACCAAGTTGATGGATATACAGGTGAACCCCAGTCCAATATGAAAGGTTTGTTTGGTGCCTTGAATGAAGGTGAGGGGTAAGTGTAGGGGCAGGTGTAGCACTTCCTGTAGTTGCAGGGAAAGGTGCCGGGTTGTGGTGGGGTTAGTGGAGAGTGTGGAGGGGACGAGGGAGTCGCGGAGAGAGTGGTCCCTATGGAAGGCAGATAGGGGTGGGGAGGAAAATATATCTTTGGTTGTGGGGTCGGATTGTAGGTGGCAGAAGTGGCGGAGAATGATACACTGGATGCAGAGATTGGAGGGGTGATATGTGAGGACCGGGGGATTCTGTCTTTATCTTTGTTGGGGGGCTGAGATTTGAGGGTAGAAGTATGAGAAATGCAAGAGATGCAGTTGAGGGCATTTTTGATCATCAGTGGGGAATCAAACGGATCGCAACTTCCCACCTCTGGTGCCCTCAACTGCATCTCTTGCATTTCCTGCACTTCTGCCCTCAAACCCCCTCCCCGCAACAAAATAAGGATAGAGTCCCCCTGGCCCTCTCATATCACCCTACCAACCTCTACATCCAGCATATCATTCTCCGCCACCTACAATCCAACCCCACAACCAAAGAGATATTTCCCTTCCCCTCCCTATTTGCCTTTCATAGGGACCGCGCTCTCCATGACTACCTCATCCGCTCCACAATCCCCACTAGCTCCACCACCCCCGGCACCTTTCCCTGCAACTACAGGAAGTGCTACACCCGCCCCTACACCTACCCTTCACCTTCGTTCAAGGCCCAAAACAAACCTATGTCAGACAGGGGTTCGCCTGTACATCCGTCAACTTGGTCTACTGTATCCACTGCTCCCGATGTGGCTACCTCTACATCAGCGAGACCAAGCATAGACTTGGAGACCGTTTTGTAGAGCACCTGCGCTCTGTATGTGACAAACAACAACACCTTCTGGTCGCCAACTATTTTAACTCCCACTCCCTGGGTGACGTGTCCATCCTGGGCCTCCTCCAGTGTCACAATGACACCATCCACAAACTGGAGGAGGAACACCTGATATTCCACCTAGCAAGCCTACAGCCTGATGGCCTCACCAGTTTTAAAATCTCCCCACCCCTGGCCTCATCCCATGTCCAACCCTCCCTCTCGTCCCCACCTCCCTGACCTGACACAACCTGTCCGGCTTCTCTCCCACCTATCCACCCCACCTATCCTATTGAGAAATCCCCTCCACTCCCTACCTGTAGCCACCTATTACCATCGCCCCACCCCTCCTCTCTCTATTTAGTTCAGGGCTCCCTTCTCCCTCCCCATTTCTGACAAAGGGTCCCAACCCAAACATCAACTTTCCTGCTCCTCTGCTGCTGCCTGGCCTGCTGTGCTCCTCCAGCTCCACACTGTGATCTCTGACTCCAGCATCTGCAGTTCTTGCTATCTCTTAAAATCCATGTTTGTCTTTATAAATAAAAGTAAATGTATTTTCATAAGGATGTGAGCTGAGCAGTAATGAACAGGCTGCATGAAAACACATTATTAGTGCACACCTAAAACACTCCTAGAGGTTGATACACAAGCTTTGCCTTTCATCCCAGTCAGGAGTTCAAGAGTTGATGGAAGTGTTTCCTAGACATCGAAGTATCCAATTCATGAACAAAACCAAGTTAAGCAGGGAAAGTACTTTGTGTGAAAGAGGAAACTGGACAGTCATGAGCAGTCTTAACCAGACATATAAAACAGCACTTGCAAGTAATTTAAGCTTGGTAACTTTAGATAAATGATATATTACATACATTAACTACTGTAAAACATTTCCGTTTCAATTCAGTGAGCCCGAAATGTCAAGCTTTCCTGTTCCTCTGATGCTGCTTGGCCTGCTGTGTTCATCCAGCTCCACACCTTGTTATCTCAGATTCTCCAGCATCTGCAGTACCTGTTATTTTCGTTTCAATTCAGAGTCTTTTTCGCCTCCTCCCTGACCCCCTCTCAATAGACTGGATAATGATTTGCATTAGTTCTAAAGGACAGGATATTGGTTAGGCTACTTTTGGAATACTGCGTTAAACTTGAAAAGGTGCAGAAAAGCTTTACAAAGATGTTACCAAGGTGGGAGATTTTGAGCTATAGAGAGAGGCTAAGTAGGCTGTGTTATTTTCCTAGAGCGTCTGAGACTGAGAGGTGACCTTATAGAGGCTTATAAAATCATGAGGGGCGTGGATAGGATGAATAGGCAAGATCTTTTCTCCAGGGTGGGGGAGTGCAAAAGTAGAGAGAGTAGGTTTAAGGTGAGAGGGGAAGGATTTGAAAGGGACCTAAGGGGCAACTTTTTTGCGCAAAGGGTGGTGCGTGTATGGAACAAGTCACCAGAAGAAATATTGGCAGCTGGCACAATTACAACATTTAAAAGGCATCTGGGTGGGTATATGAATGTGAAGGGTTTAAGAGGGATAGGGGCCAAATGCTGGCAATAGGCACTAGATTAATTTAGGATAGTGTTGGCACGGTCAAGTTGGACCAAAGGGTCTGTTTCTGTGCTTATGACTCTGACTTAGGTACCCTGTTGTCCAGCTAGCCCTCTGACCCACACTCCTTTTATACTATGCCCTCTGTGCTGCTCCTGGTCACTGGCAGTTTGACTGGTGGAACATTTAACAGAAAGGAGTCGAGTGACTGCTTCTCCTGGGGCAGGCAGAGGGTGGAAATAATTTAAACAATGGAATTCTGAGATTGAAAAGTCAGAATTCTATCCACTGGTGAAAATGTCTCAGTTTTGGAGAAATCAATGACTTTGAAAACCTGACAAGAAGCTTTTTAGTTGATCTCTTCCTCTGCAAAATTATATCTTCTAGTTGCCTGCAATAAATCAGTCTTTTAAAAACCCCATTGTTTACACTTTTAGCAGTTCATCCCCATGAGGGAGATTGCTGGTTGCAATGAAACAGCCTTAACAATCCCATTTGTTCAGTCATTGCTTCTTAGCAGTTCATTGTCAGGGTAACCCAGGTCATTGGGCATTTCTTGGAACCCAAAAGTGTCATAGTCAGAACACGAATGCCCCTTTTATTTAATGCTTCTCAGCCTTCTAAGGATACCCTGCATTACACAAACTAAAATACAGGCCTTATATGGCGTTACCTCTGAAAGCGTCGGACTTACTTGAGAGGGTGAGAGAGAAGGCTTCACAACAGCTCCAGATTTGATTAAACCATGGGCACGCTTTTCTACGGACTGACCTTCTCTGTAGTGCTAACAGCAAAAGTCTTGACAAATAAATTCGTCCTTAATCTGAATGACTTATCCACTTTTTCTCTAATATCTCAATGACATCTGACAGTTTTACCTATGAGTAAAAGTGGGGAAATATTCAGTGTCCAACATGTAAAATTGCAAGATGGTACAGACTCAAATGCCACTTGAGATTGTTCAATCACACCGAATGAAAAGTCAATACTTATGGAAGCAATTTCATCACTGCACCCATCAGCATCATAATGTCCCTATTTTTTGCTGAAATCAACAACGATTTTCAAATTTTGAAAATTAGTTCTAACAATATTTACCTTGCCATCAATGGCAGTAATCAACTGCCCATTGGCTTCCTCATGATTCAGTAAAGGTGCTGGCTGATTCTGTATGGGCAGTGACGGGGGTACAGGCCATTCTACCATACTGTGTAAACATTGTGCCAAGGGTGCATCACCTTATCTAAGCCTGTCTGACACTCCTGCCATAACATGATGAAAAATAATTGGGATCACTTATGTATCAGGATTGAGAAGCCATTGCACAACTTCAGTTTAATTTATCATCTGATCAGGCAGAGCCACTTTAGTAATAGAAAGATGTGCACTATGTAACTTTAAAGTGTTCTCTCTCCTCTATTTTGGACAGTTTGACAATTTTGTCCTGGAGCTTAAAGTGCACAGCCTCAAAATATTCCACCTTCGCCAAGCGTTACATCTTCTGTGATTGCAATGGAAGGCTGAACGGTGGGTTGGGGATTGGATGCTTAAGAATGGCGAAGAAGTATTAGGTATGACAGAGGAGTGGACCAGGATGTCACAGAGGGTATTGTGGGTGGTGGACAGGCTTTGGCGAGTCAGGAGGTGAGTTCCTTACAGCAGTAATCCTGGTCTCTGACCTGCTGTTGTGATCACTGTGTTTATGTGATGAGTCCAGTTCAGTTTGGACTGGTCACTGGTAATCTCAGGATGTTGATAGTGGGAGAATTCAGTGATGTAAACATCATTGAAGGTCAAGGGGCAGTGGTTAGATCGTCTGTTATTAGAGATGGTCACTGCTTGGCATTTGTGTGCCTAGAATGCCACTTACTACTTGTCAGTTCAAGCCTGGACATTGTATGGATCTTGTTGCATTTGAACATGGATTGCTATATTTTTTTGAAGTTGTGAATGGTACTGAACATTGTGCAATCATCTGCCAATATCTCTACTTCTGATGTTATGATGGAGGGAAGGTAATTGATGAAGCAGCTGAAGATGGTTGGGCCCAGGACACTACTCTGTGGAAGTCCTGCAGCGATATCCTGGATCAGAGATGACTGACCTCCAACCACAACCATCTTACTATCTGCCTGGTATGACTCTAACAAGTAGAGAGTTTGCTCCCAATACCCATTTCTGAAGAAGGATCCCAACCCAAACCGTCAACTTTCCTGCTCCTATGATGTTGCCTGGCCTGCTGTCTTCGTCCAGCTCCACACTGTGTTATCCCTGACTCCAACATCTGCAGTTCTTACTATCTCCCATTGCTTACTGTTTTGTTTGGGTCCTTGATGCCACATTTAGTCAAATGCAGCCTTCACCTCAAAGGCTATCACACTCACCTCACCTCTGAAATTCAGCTATTTTGTCCATTTTTGAACTAAGGCTGTAATGAGGTCAGGAGCTGAGTGGCCCTGGTAGAACCCAAACTGGGCATCACTGAGCAGATTATTGCTGAGCAGGTGCTGCTTGATGGCACTGTTGATGACACCTTCCATCACTTTAGTAATGATCGAGAGCACGCTGACGGGGCGGTAGTTGGCCAGGTTGGATTTTTCCTGCTTTTGTTTACAAGACCTACCCAGGCAATTTTGCATATTATCAGGTAGATGCCAGTGTCGTAGCTGTACTACAACAGCTTGGCAAGGGGAGCAACAAGTTCCGAAGCACAAGTCTTCAGTACTATTGTTGGAATGTTGTTAGGGCCCATAGCCTTCGCAGTATGCATTGTCTTCAACTGTTTCTTGACATCACATGGAGTGAATCAAATTGACTGAAGACTGGTATCTGTCTTGTTGGGGACCACTGGAAAAGCTGTGATGAATCAAACACTTAGCATTTCTGCTGAAGATTGCTGCAAATTGAAAGTGATGTGGGGGAGTGGGTTGGCCGTCAGCCTGAGTGGGGGTGGGGAGAGTAGGGCTGATGTTAGAGGCGGGGCGCTGGGGGTCTCAGTGATGCTTTATAAAAATCCCCAGGAGTAGAGAGTGCGGATTACAGCAGCTGCACCGCACAGAGACAGAAAAAAAAATTTGGGGCGGCATGGTGGCTCAGTGGTTAGCACTGCAGCCTCACAGCACCAGGGACCTGGGTTTGATTGCAGCCTCAGGTGACTGTGCGGAGTTTGCACATTCTCCCCGTGTCTGCGTGGGTTTCCTCCGGGTGCTCCGGTTTCCTCCAACAGTCCAAAGATGTGCAGGCTAGGTGGATTGGCCATGCTAAATTGCCCATAGTGTTCAGGGGTGTGTGGGTGGGATGCTCCAAGGGTCAGTGTGGACTTGTTGGGCCGAAGGGCCTGTTCCCACACTGTAGGGATTCTAATTCTAATTCTAAATATTTCAGCCTTATCTTTTGCACTGATGTGCTGGGCTCTTCCATCATTGAGGATGGGGATATTTGTGGAGCCTCCTGTCCCTCTACTTTGGACTGTGTGGGTCTCTGTATTACATCTTAATAGGTATCGTGTATTGATAACCTGGTAGCAGCTCTGAAGTGCTAGATTGTATAAATGCAAAAATTAGGCAAGTGCGAAGCAATGGTAGAAGACTTTTAATGGGGAATTTTAACTTTAACATAGATTGAGAGAGGCAAACAAGCCCGTGTAAAAAAGGTAGTAATAGAGTTGTGCAGCACAGAAACAGACCCTTCAGTGCTACTTGTCCATGCTGATCAGATATCCTAAACTGATCTAGTCCCATTTCGTCTGTGTTCCTCCAAACCCTTCCTATTCATGTACCCATCCAGATGCCTTTTAAATGTTGTAATTGTACCCACCTCCACCACTTCCTCTGGCTGCTCGTTCCATACTGAATTTCTAGAATGTGTCTGGGACAGTTTCCAACAGCAATATATCCCAAATTCAAGAAGGATTATTGGATTTAGTAATAAGTAATGAGTTGAATTTAATTATAACATACTTGTGCATGAACATTGATCAAATAGTGATCATAACATAATTGAGTTCAATGTAGCATTTGAAAGAGAAAAGCATGAACCAGCTACGTATGTCACCCTTGAATGAGATCTTCACTGTAAACTGGGAAAATCTGCTCATGAGTAAAATAACTAAAGAACAGTGGAGGATGTTAAAAGAAATTTTTTACGCAATACAAAGCCAGCTTTTGTCCCTAAGAGGGAAAGTCTCCACTTCACAGAAAAAAAGAAACATTGACAACTGGAGAGAAGAGACAGAATAAAGCTAAAAGAAAGGGCTTACAAAAATGCAAAAAAACCCCACAGATCTTGCTGAATGGGGAAGATACAAAGACCAGCTAAGGGCCACAAACGACATATGAGAGCTACAAAAAGGGATTATGAAAGGAAACTTGTAAAGGACATCAAAATCGATAAGAAGTGTTTATAATCACATAAAGGAAAAACGGGTGGTCAGGAGTAATGTTGGCTAACTAAAGACTGAAAGTAAGGACATTGTCAATGACTATGGGGAAAATTGCAAACATGTTGAATCATAACTTTGCCTCATTATTTACATTAGAAAAGGAGGTCCCAAAGAAATTAATAGTGAGTTGGAGACAAAGAATTAATAAATAATAATCAATAATAAAGAAATTAATATAATTAAGGAGTGTCAAATCCCCGGCACCATCAGTGTGCCATCCAAGTATGTTAAAGGAAGTTGTAGACACCCTAACTATCATCTTTCAAAGTTCCCTAGAAACAGGCATTGTCCCTCTGGATTGGAAAAATTCACAAACATCCACTTTTAATAACAGGCAAAAGACAAAAGCCAATGAATTATAGACCAGTTAGACATCTGTGGTGGGGAAATTGTTGGAGTGTATAGTCAATGATAGCATATCTGAAGACCTTGAAAATTCTTAGTTAATCAGGGAAATCCAGCATGGATTCATGACAGGTACGTCATGTCAGACAAACCTCACTTAATTTTTTGAAGGGGTGACTAAGGTAGTGGACAGGGGAATGTCAATGAATGTTGTTTATATGGACTTCCAGAAGGCATTTGATAAACTCCTACCTAAGAGACTGTTTGAGATACAAGGAGCAGCTGGATAGGCTGGGACTTTTGTCCCTGGAACAGAGGAGGTTGAGGGTGATAATATCAAGGTCTATAAAATCATGAGGAGCATAAATAAGGTGAACTGCAAAGGTCTTTTCTGTGGATAGGGGAGTTCAATACAAAAGAGGCTGCGTTTAAGGTGAGGGTGGAAATATTTAAAAAGGGACCTGAGGGGCAAACTTTTCATGCAGAGGGTAGTGCATGTATGGAATGAACTGCTAGAGGAAGTGGTAGATGCAGGTACATTTACAACATTTAAAAGCATCTGGATGGTGTATGAATAGAAGAAGTTTAAAGAGATATGGGCCAAATGCGGGCAAATGGGACTAGTTTAGTTTGGGCAACTTTGTCTGCATGGACGAGTAGGACTAAAAGGTCTGTTTTTGTGCTACATGACTCTATGTCTACTCTGAAAAAGCATAATGTAGGAAGTGCATGTCACTCAAGCGAGAATGTGGATTGGTTGAACCTAGCATTGAGTTCAAAATGCCTTTGCTGTGTTTAGGTTTTTCCATGTGTGAATCATATCTCACCCTCTTTCCCTCCCAAGCAAAAACACAATCTTGGGGATCCTGGAAATAGAGGTGGGGGTAAGACTCCTAAATGCTGGAATCTGGCCTCATTTTACCTATGGCTAGGGTCTCCATGGCTTCACAGAAATCTAGGCCAACCTTTCAAACTAGTTGATGTTCAAAATCAATGCCAATTAGGTGTAAAGAAAACAGTTACAGGATCCTATTATAATTGCTGCCAAAATCATGAAAGAGTTACCCCACAGATTTTTATTTTCAGCTCATTTGTTCAAGAATTGTTTTGGCTTCAGTCAATCCAGTTGGCTTCCACTGGTAAACTTTCTAGTTCAAAGAATAACTGAAATAACTGCATGTCATATGGTTCCACTTAACTCCAATTGCTTTCAATTTGTCTGCCAACTCTTCCACCAGTACGAGTGAACAAGTTCCAGTAAGAATAAAGTTGTAACAGTTAAAGGCAAATGGGATCTCAAGTGCCAGTTATTTCAGTTGTGTCCAGTTGAACAGGCAGTGACCTGTTAAATCTGTTAAAGACCAGATTTGATCAGTCAATATTTGATCAGTTAATCAAGTTGTCCCTTGTTGCAAGGGCATTGGAGAAGAGGAATAAAGCCTTGTGAACTTTTACTGAGCTTGGGTGACACCAGATATGGAATTCAGAGCACAGCTTTAGAATCCCAAGGAAGAAGAAACATATAAAGAGGAGAATGAGGCAACCATGGCTGACAAGGGAAATCAGGGACAGCATCAAAGCAAAAGAAAAATCACACAATGTGGTGAAGATTAGTGGGAAACCAGAGAATTGTGAAGACTTTAAAAACCAGTGGAGGATAACTAATAAAAGCAATGGGGAGTAGTGGTGAGAAGATGAAATTTGATAGTAAGCTAACTAGTAACAAAAAAGTTGATTGTAAGAGCTTTTTAAGATGTCTGAAAAGGTAAGAGACAGGCAAAAGTGGATATTGGGCCATTGGAAAATGAGGCTGAAGAAGTATCAATGGGCAACAAAGAAATGGCAGAGGAACTGAACAGGTACTTTGCATCAGTTTTCACAGTGGAAGACAGCAGCAGCATACCAGAACTTCAAGAGAGAGAGGGGCCAGAGGTGAGTGTAGTGGCCATCACTAATAAGAAGGTGCTGGGGAAGCTGAAAATGTCTGAATATGGATAAATCACCCAGACCAGAGGGACTACACCCTAGAGTTCTGAAGGAGATAGCTGAGGACATTGTAGAGATATTGGGTGATCTTTCAGCAATTAATGGAATCAGAGATGGTCCCAGAGGACTGGAAAATGGTGACTGCAACATTACTGTTTAAGAAAGGAGGGACGCAGAAGACAGTAAATTAAAGGCTAGTTAGCCTGACCTCAGTCTTGGTAAGATTTTAGGAGTCTATCATTAAGGATGAGATTACAGAGTGCTTGAAAATGCATGGTAAAATAGGACTGATTCAGCATGGCTTTGTAAAAGGGAGGCCATGCCTGACGAACCTTTTAGAATTCTTTGAGGAAATAGTGAATAAGTTAGATAAAGGAGAGCCATTGGATGTGGTCTATTTGGACTTCCAGAAGGCCTTTGACAAGGTGCTATACAGGATGCTGCTAAATAAGATAAGTGCCCATGGTGTTAGGGTCAAGTTAACTAGTATGTATAGAGGACTGGTTTATCAGCAAAAGGTAGAGAGTGGAGATGAAGAGGTCTTTTTCAGGATGGCAGCCAGTGACCATTGGAGTTCTGCAGGGATCCATGTTGGGACCATGTTATACGTTGACAATCTGGGCAAAGGAACTGAGGGCATTGTTGCTAAATTTTCAGAAGACATAAAGACAAGTGGAGGGACTGAATGTGCTTAGGAAATTGGGAGGCTGCACAAGTCTGAAGTATGATGGAATACTCCCCCACTTGGCTGGGTGAGTGCAGCTCCAACAACATTCAAGAAGCTTGACATCATCCAGAACAAAGTAGCCCCCTTGATTAGCACCATATCCACAGGCATTCCCTCCATTCACCAGCGACACTCAGTAGCAAAAGCCCCTTTGACAGCATCTCTCAAAACCGCAACCACTTCCATCTAAAAGAACAAGGATTCAAGGGAACACCACCACTACCAAGTTCCCCTCCAAGCCACTCACTATCCTGACTTGGAAACATACTGCTGTTCCTTCATTGTTGCTGGGTCAAATCCTGGAATTCCCTCCTTAAGGGCATAATGGGTCAACCTATAGTGTATGGACTACAGCAGTTCAAGAAGGCAGCTCACCACCACCTTCTCAAGGGCAGCTAGGCACAGGCAATAAATGCTAGTCGGTTAGTGATATACGTGTCCTACAAGTAAATGAAAGTAATGATTCTGGTGCAAAATCAAAGCACAGGTAATTCATGGTAACATGATGTCACAGATTGAGGATTGGTCAGTAAACAGGAAACAGAGAGTAGGAATAAATGGGTTGTTGTAGAAGTGGAAGGTTGTGACAAGTGGGGTAATCATAGGGATTGACTGATTTTATTGTCATGTGTACCGAAATGCAGTGAAAAGCTTTATTTATGAGTGGTATAGGCAGATCACAGCCAGCAAAGGATGTACAGATCAAAAAGACTTAAAGGCATCCAGGTTACGTTGCAGGTTACATTATTTGAGGTTAGAGTCAATTCAACAGTCTGATAAAGGCCAGAAAGGAGCTGTTCCTGAACCTGCTGGTGCATGTGTTCAGGCTTCTGTATCTTCTACCTGATGGGAAGAGATTGGAGGTCATTACCAGAATGATGGGTCTTTGATGATACTGGCTGCCTTTCTGCGACAGCGAGCTGTTTAAATAGAGTTCATGGATGGAAGATTGGCTTCTGTGTTGGTCTAGGTTGTGCACACAACCTTCTGTAATTTCTTGCAGTGCTTGGGTGCTATTTATTCACAATATACATTAATAATTTGGATGATCAAATCAGATGTAATATTTCCAAGTTTTATGACACAAAACTGGGTGGGAGTGTGTGTAGTGAGGAGGATGTACAGAGTCTTCATGGCAATTAAGATGAATTGAGTGGGCATGTACATGACAGATGCAGTATAATGCAGATAAATGTGAACTTGTCATCTTCAGTAGAAAAACAGCATGGTAGAATGTTATTTAAATAGTAATAAATTGGAAAGGCTGATGTACAAGGGGATCTGCGTGTCCTTGTACATCTGTCATTGAAAGCAAATAGGCAGGCACAGCAAGTCATCAGGAAGGCAAATGATATTGCAAGAAGGTTTGAGTAAGAGTGCAGGAGCAAGGAAGAACAGGGCCTTGGTGAGACTGCACCTGGAATGATGTGTGCAATTTTGGTTTGTTACCCAAGGAAAGATATTCTTACAATAGAAAGGAGTGCACAAAGTTTCACCAGAAAGATTCCTTTTATGGCAGGCCTGTCACACGAGGAGAGATTGGGTTGACTGGACCTGAATTCACTGGAGCTTAGAAGCAGTATGAGTAGGAGTATGATATCATTTAAATGGATAAAATTCTGACAAGCTTAGACAGACTGGATGCTGTGATGATGCTTCGTCTGGTCAGGAGGTGCAGAACAAGGGGACGCAGGCTCAGGATATTTGCAGGCCATTCAGGACTAAGATAAGGAGAAATTCTTCAGTAAGAAAGAAGTGAAACTGTGGAATTCTATTCTGTAGAAAATATGAGAGGTAAATGCACTGAACATACTTAAGAAAGAAAGAGACATTTCTAGAAGCTAAAGATGTCAATGGGTATTAGAAGAGAGTAGAAATATGGCACTGAAATAAAGGATCAGCTATGATCACGTTGAATCCTGAATGGCCTATTCCTGCTCTATTTCCTGTTTCTATATTAGAAGTATTCACTGCTGTCAAGATTAAATTGTTCTGTACAAAACACAGGAATATATTATTGTCAAATTAAATGATGTTTCTGTCTTCATTCATTTCAAAAGGATGAAACTGAACTTTTTGTACAGCATAGGAAGGAACAAACCTAAATAAGTTTGCACTTGAGATTGTTTAATGATACAACCTGTTTCCTGAACATTATCCTTGAAAAATAAACCTTGATTTTTCCAGAGCTAGTAAGTGGGCATAACTCAGCTAGAAAAACAAACAAATGAACTTACGTGACTCAGAACATTAGTCTATACATTTGTCAGAATTCAGCACTTTCTAACTAACAGAACCTATCAGCAAAAAAGTAATTTTGCCATTGTGTTAATGATACTAGCCTGGTGAGTTTTTGTAGGGTGGGTTGGTGGAGAATATACAATAAGGCCTCTTTTATGGTGCTAGGATTGTGATATGTCTAGTCCAGAATGTAAATTTCCTTCTGCCTGCTCACCAACATGATTATAATATGGGGCCCAATGGAGCATGCGCTGTTTATTAGCTGCAGATTCAACAAAAGCCTGGAACATGCATATATAGCACAACACACAGCCAGCCTGGACCTCTTACAGGAACTCTGCCCTTCTTAAAAGGGGAGCCACTGTTATTCAACAGGAATTACTCCGGTAGTTTCAGGAAAACTTGGCTGGAAAGTATAAGTCAGAAAATGGAGCGACAAACCAAAAGAGAGCTTTCAGGTTTTCAGGAGTGACGTGGAAGGCCTGAGTGATCTAATTGGAAAGGAGAAGTTATGTTTCCATAGAGATCTTTGCAGACTTCAAAGTAAACCCTGGAAATAGGAATGGGAATAAGCAACCAGGAAGATCAGTTGAAGGCTCCATGGATGTGACTGTAGTGCTGAAACTACATCACCTCAGTGATCACTTGAATGCACCTCCAAAGGAAATCTCCTATCCTTCACACCATGAATCTCGTAGACTACTAAATCCTCCATAGGCCATTATTCTTCATTCAGCAATCAGAAAACATGCCTGACACTTTTACAGTTCAGCACACCCCTCGTACACTTTTCAATATAGCCAGCCTCATGCCAACCTCTTGTGCTTCCATATACTTACATCTATTGAGTTATGACAGGCACAATACCCAAATCAGTTCAAAGATGTGCATGTTAGGTGGATTGGCCATGCTAAATTACCCCATAGCGTGCAGGAATTTGCAGGTTAAGTGGGGTAGCAATGGCTAAAACCCCATGCGGGGATGGGGTGGTGGGGGTGGGTCCAGATAGGATGCTCTTCGGGGAGGAGGGTCAGTGCAGACTCGATGGGCAGAATGGCCTCTTTCGGCACTGTAGGGATTCTAAATACATTGCAGTACCCTCACTGACATTCTACCCTCTCTCCTGGACGACAAGGCAACTCCAAATAACAGATGGCAGCTTGCAAACCTGTCCCATCCTGTGACATTGAGGTGATACAGGGCCCACCAATGATCCACCCTTCACCTGTCCCTACTACCATTTCACTTGTGACAGGTGAAGGGTCACATGGCCAACTTGCCATTGGTCAATTAAGGCAATTAACTGGCGACATGAGGGCCTCCTCCTGCCAGCAAGGATTTTATCTGCATTTGGGGAGATCAGTGCCAAGTGTGCAAGTGAAAACTGGAAGACTCATGGTTAGGCAATGGGTTCTTGTCTCCTTGCCAGACCACAAGTACCAATTGGAGACACTACCCAAGATATGCCACTTGCCATTGTGACCCTGGTGCAACGACTAGGAATTACCTTCAGCCAGGCTCTATCTACAGCTCTCCTTTGGCACAGTTGCTGTCAGTGCAATGAATACCAGTCCCAGATGCACTGCAGGAACAAGATGGCTGTAAGTCATTTGAGTGATTGGCAGCTCTTAGACACTGGATTTCCTCCCTGATAGAGGGAGAAGGTCCTCGTCAAGACAGCTAACTGTCCAACAGTCACTAACTCACTGTGGGGTAGGTTCGCCCTCAACTTCAACACAGCAATGTACATTTCAACCCTATCATTTTCTAAATTAATTTTCGGGTGGAGTGATTTCTCTCCACAGATGCTATCAGACCTGCTGAGCTTTTCCAGCAATTTCTGTTTCTTGTTTTTGATTTACAACATCCACAGTTCTTTCGGTGTCTATCATTTTCTAAGTTCATTGTTAAAGAATTCCTTAATAATAAATTCCAGAGTTTTCCTGACCACTAATTTCAGGATAATTGACCCGTTGTCCCATTTCCACTCTCCCTTTTCTTCCACAAACTTACTGTGGAATTCAATTGCAATTATTTTTTTCCCCAGAGGATCTTTTACAATGATATCACTAGTTTAACTTGCCTTATTACACGTTACCAAACTTAAATATAACTTTACAATTGTGGTCAAGGTGGCAGGAGAGAAGGATGCTCCAACTGGAGCTCCTCTGCTCCTTCTATTTACTTCCCTTCTTTTCTCCTTTCTTCTCCCTTTGGTCTCTTGGTGACTCCCGGTGGGTCCCGGCCTGGTCTCTCGGCGTGTCCTGGCCTGGTCTCTCAGTGGCTCCTGGCTCAGTCTCTCGCATGTCCCAGCCTGGCCTCTTGGCGTGTCCTGGCATATTCTGTCACGTCCCGGCCTGGTCTCTCAGCAGCTCACAGCCTGGTATCTCACTGGTATGTTGGCAGGTCTCTTGGCAGCTCACAGTGTTGTCTCCACTCGGCATGCGAGTGGATCCTGCTCGGGCGTATTCCCGAGGCGCTGAGGTAGATCAGAGAGGTGGTAGTTTCAGCAGCAGCAATGGTATCTGCGGCGGCAGTGTCAAAAACAGACAGCAGAACGAGATAGAGATAAAAGGTACTGCAGATGCTGGAGATGAAGGGTTTGGGCCCGAGGCGTCGGGTTTTCCTGCTCCTGTGATGCTGCCTGGCCTGCTGTGTTCATCCAGCCCCATGCTTGTTGTAGCAGAATGAGATAAGCGGAGGACTCATCAAAGACTGTCAAACTTATATCTTATTCCTTTATTTTCCTAGTTTAAACTATGAAAGATGTTAATGTAAACTATTACCTTATTTCTTTATTTTTTTAACTATTCTATGAAATAATGCTTAACCAAAGTAATATTTAACTTTTTAACTTTCGTTTCTCTTCCTACTTTGTACCTAGCTACTTTGGTACTTTAGATGACATCATGTGTGATGACATTATACACTTTTCAATGTACTCCTGTGCTTCTGTACTTGAGTACACATGATAATAAAATCTAGAATCTAAATCTAATTGATTCTGCTTGTACTTTCTTCAATATCCTTAAATAAAGCTCATCTGGTCCCAGTGTCTTATCAACTTTCAGTTCTGACAACTTATCCAATATCTCCTCCTCATTAATTTTAAACACTTCTAGTGACTAAGTTTCTTCATCTGTCACCATGCCCTAGCTTCAAAGTTAAAGACAGATGGAAAACCTTCATTTAACACCTCAGTTAGTCTCTATGCAAGTGTCTCTAATCAGCTCTACTCCTCCCTTTAGTACCCTTTTACTATTGATGTTTTTATAGAAGTCTTTGGGGCTTTGTTTTACACTAAGTGGCAGTTTTCTCTCCAATTCTCTTTGCTTCTCATATTTGCTTTTTCACATCCCTCCTTTATTCAGCTTTGTCATCAACTGTATTGACTACCTAACAGCTGTCATAAATACAACTTTTCTTTTAACCTAATTACTGTCGCCTTTGTCATCCAGGGAGCTCTGGATCTGTTTGTTCTACTCTTCTGTTTTGAGGGAAGGTACCTTGACTGTATAATCATTTCCTCTTTGGAGGTAGCTATCGTTCAAAGACTGCTTTTTCCACCAACATTAGGTTCCAGTCTATCTGGCCTAGTTCTGTTATCTCATAGAAGACTGCTGTCAGCCAGTTGATTCTTACTCTGGGCTGATTAGCGTAATTTTCTACCACTATCCCAACCTTACGATTCCCTTATATAAAGTGAGAGTTTTTTTTTATATTTGTCATTTATTTTAAGAGTTTGGAGTTTGAACTAGTAGCATGCAGGTTAAGGTCTATGTTATGAGGGGGTTTTCTAAGCACACCATTAGAAAGGTGCTACCATCTTCCAGCATCGTGCGCATTATTCCCTTCCTAAACCAATACGTCTCGCGATGCTTCTGTACATTCAAATATCACCTCAAGGTATTTTCAGTCAAGCCTTCAACCACGCGCTTAACCATTTTCACAAACCTATGCTTGCAATTACCTCATATTTTCCCCTTCTCACTCTTTCCTCTTGAAGTATTGTCACAGTCAAGAAAACAGACACTTCCAGTCTGAGTCACTAGATGGCAATTTAAGAACATTTTCCTGTTCCTAACCCACAGATACTTAATGTTGGCTGAGGCCAAATAACTCCACGCAGGCTAGGATTGAACCTGGTGTGTTAATGTACAGCATCAGAGATTTACTGAATAGACTTCGTTGGCAATGAGCAGAGATTTTAATATATACATTTACCAATTTACATTTGCTGCAAACAGCAGCAAAACGTTCACAAATCAAGACGGGTACTTAAAGGGAACCTCCAGTTAACAAGCAAAGGACCTATTGAATATTGCTCAGAGTGGGAGCTTATGTTTTGCAGTTGGGGTTTTGGCAGTGGGACTGGAATATGTGCTTTTCTTGCTGGAAGACTTTGTCTATCATACGTAGCTAATAAGATAAGCTATGCATATGTGGGTAGATCAGCAAATCCCACAGCTAGGGGTGAATAGGGTTAAGGCAGAAGGTATTTGGCACTGCTGCTGTCTCAGAGCATTGAAGGTCCAGTTGCCACGTTTAAAAGTCTCCTAGGCAGGAAACCATTGTCTATGACCCAGAAGCATCATGGCTGTGTTCCTTCCTGTGAGCTCAGTGATATTTTTGAACCTGTAGGGAAAGGAACAAGTGCCCTGGACCACTCTTTCCTTCTTCCTTCGCAGCTGTGAAGTCACGAAGCACCGCACTGAATTACCTTGCCCCAACATTCTGTAATGCTGCATGTTTGTGTCCCTCGTAAGGCACACTCCTAACTTTGGCCTTGCTACATACAATGGTGAAGGCCATTCTGGAGGATCACGGGCTATTTCTGAACTCCATTTCTCAGACATGTGCTTGCAGACTGTGTCCTTGAAATACACACTGGAAGCTGTGTAGGTGCAGCTTCCCACACTCAGGTTTGAGGTCCATCTACAGTGTGATAGGATGGGTATGACAGATATCAACAGTGACATCAGCAATCAAGATATTGAAATCAGCAATGGGTTTGGAGATTGGAGGGTTGGCCGTGATCTTATTGAATGGCACAGCAGGCACAAAGGGCCGAAAGGCCTACTTTTGCTCCTAAATTCTATGTTTCAATGCACAGGATACTGGGAAGAAAGGATGGAATACCCTCAACTAGTGAGACACACACAGAAAACAGAACTGGTATAAATAAAAGAATTTACAGAAATCTGCAAGAGTCAGACAGTAGTCTCCCCTTAGAGGCCAGTCAACAACAGCAGAGGCAAGGATAGCAAATCGCTCCAATGCTCAGACTAGAACTGAGTCACAAACCTCATGGCAACATGACCCACCCTCTGTTCCCTGGACACCCACTGGCAATCTTTGCCTTGACCTCATCTACAACCCGTCCAATCCCTTAGCAGCCAGAATGATCCACTGGGAGACTGGAGCATCCGGCACAACTCATTGGTGGTTCATAGCTACCACCCCCCACCACCACCTGCACCCCCACCCCAACACCCCAACCACCCCCAACCTTGCTGATCATGCATTGTCTGTGAGTACATACTTAAATTTAAGATCCAATTTTGGTGGGATCATGGTATTGTGAGAGCTATGACACTAGAGCAAACCCCAAATGTTCCTTGAGAATCCACACAGAGAGGAATCCACAGGATCACATTCTTATCAAATTCACTCAAAGCTGTGAGGGTTTGGCTTCAGTCAGTCTGAGTCAGCAAGTGTTCAGTACTACTGAGGGACTACATTGTGAACTTGAGCCAATGAGAATGGTGTGTATTACTTATGCCAATCTTCCATCATCACCTATTCCAACCCTATCCACCTTTACCCACCATCTTTCACAAATTACAGTCCCAATATCACAATTCTGCTCTACCGCATCACCCACATGTCTTTCTCCACAAGTTTGGACCTAATTCCTGAAACCATTTACATGCCAATATTTCTTATGAGCCCACAATCATAAGTCCCCATGTCCGTCCTGACATTTCCACCTCCCGTTGAGGTTATGTAGTCCTTCAACCTTCCAGAAACCCCCTACTTGCCTCCTTCCTATGATTCAGACACCCCTGCCCCCGCATTGTTATTACTATCTCATTGACTTGACACAGCTCAATTTACCCACAAATTCCCCTACCTTCACTTTCTTAAAGACGATCACATGACTTTCATCTCCACTGTTTTCCCTCATATCATGCGCACAGTGGTGCGCATGATCTTTTTCATGCATACCCTGTCACACTGCCTCCCTTTCCCAGACTTCTTGCCACAGATGGATCACCTACCTCGGGATCTTGCTGTGGTCTATACCCTTATGGGCTGCCCTCAATTGATATGAAAATATCTTTCCAGGAACATATGCTAGGCAAGAGGATGAAAGCACTAGATATTCGCCAGAATAAACAAGGACAATTTTGTCTGCTGTATGCTGTTTGTATACTGTCGGGTTTCTGAAGACACGTATTTCTTCCTTATTTAGCATTTAATTGGGAAGGCGGACTTAGTTCTGGTGAACTGGTTTATTAGTGAGCATGAATGACATGCAAATGATCATAGACCTACAGTAATCAACTTCCCTATGAAACATGTAGGTTAAAAGGGGAGGGGAGGGGGATGGGGTAGGGAGTAAACAATAGCATAGAGCTCTTCTCTCACTTTAGGCTCTATCCTATTGTTTACTCCCTACCCCATCCCCCTCCCCTTTCTCTGCGTATAAACTGACTTTTTCCCAGCCACCATCAGTTCTGAAGAAGGGTCACCAGACCTGAAATATTAACTCTGTTTCTTCCTTCACAGATGCTGCCAAACTTGCTAAGCTTTTCCAGCAACTTTGTTTTAGTTCCTGATTTACAGCATCCACAGTTCTTTTGGTTTTCACTTAAAAGAAGACTAGTGGGAGGGCAGAAGCCATAGTGAACATGGAAGCAGTGGAGCAGCAGGAAGTAAGAGCTTGGTTTGTTTCCCCATTCTGGTGACAGTTGTGCCAGCAGTGTTTCATCCAGGAGTCCTGCCAGAGAGAAAGGAACATCTGACCACACGTGTTGCATTCCCATTCTGAACAATGTGTTTAGGAAGAGAATCATATTCTATCCTTTAATTTTATATTTCCACAGTGAGGAATCTCAATGTGCCTCGTTCCAGCAGGATACATTTGAATCTTCATCACATCTCTCATTTCAAAGGCCGACTGGAGGGATCCAGGCAAGGGACAGCCCTAAAGCTTGACACTGACTCCCCGCAAATTCTCCTGAAGGCTTTGAACAATCGGTGGGAGATCCTCAAGCTGAGTGATGGGAAGCGAACGTCTCCCTCCAGACTAAAACAGCATGGATGGAGATCACAGAGGAGGTCAGCAGGTGTACTGTCATTGAAAGAACCTAGCTGCAGTGCCCCTGGGTTGTTGATCTTTCACATTTGGAAGTGTGAATCTAAATGGATATATACAGACGTGTTGAGTGGGGCTTTCTGTTGTTTTAAGGGGATTTCAGAATTCAGAACGACGTAAACAAAACACAGCTTGGCATCAAAGGATTCTGATATGCGATGCCAGAGGGGTTATGGTTGCATGCATTTGCATGGACTGGAGGAATCTGTCAAGATTATGAGGGCTGTGATCACCTACTACTCCAAACACATAGCATCCTTCACAGAGAGACTGGCAAATGTCATGAAGGGTCAAACTCAGCTGTACACTGATAGGTTACGGAGTATGAATTCTGACCTGCATTCCATTACCTTGTATCTGAGCTTCAGGTCCTGGTTCCTCTCAGGAAAATAGGGATTTCCAAATGGACCTCACAGCAGCAATGAGCAGTAGCTATTGTCATCAGCAGGCACCTCTCAGGGAGTTCTTGATGGGGACAACCTTGACTCCGTCCAGCACTCTGCACTGATACCAATGTCTTAGAGTGCCAGGATGATAGTCTAGACAATTACCAATATTTAGGCATTTCCCACTATGCCTGGGCCCTCCTGACCTCAGGTGACTGAAGGGCACAGCTCGACAACAAGGGATGGGGGAATATAACCATACTGTAGCACTCAGAAAGGAATTTACAATGCACATTACCCACACATGGGTTCACAAGGTTGAGTGCATTGTCCTTTTATCTGGAGAAATATTGCTTCTTTTCTGTGTTAAATGATACATTTATAACTATATGCTGTTCTGGCTTCATTTGTGTCTCACATATATGATGTCTGGGTTTGAACTTACATAGGAACTGGGAGCCAAATTCGGCAATTCGGCTCCTCAAGCCTGCCATTTGATACCGTCATGGCTGATCTCATCTCAGCCTCAACTTTACTTTCCTGCCAGCTCTCTATAACCTTTCAATCTAGTACTAATCAAAAACCTGTCTATCTTCCCGTTAAATTTACTTGTCCCAACAGACAATACACTCTGGGGCAATGAATTCTATAGATTCATGACTCCTGGAGAGAAGTAATTTTTCCTTATCCTGCTACCACTTATCTTAAAACTATGACCTCTCGTTGTAGATTGCCCCACATGAAGGAACATCCTCTCTCATCTACTTTGTCAGTCCCCTTTAGCATCCTATATATCTCAATTAAATCTCCTCTCATTGATCTAAACTCCAGAGGGTTTGAGTAGTTTTGGCCTAATCTCTCTTCGTACGAAAAGCCCCTCACCTCTGGAATCAATCTAGTGAACCACTTTTGAACTATCCTCAATCCAACTACATCTCTCCAAGTAAAGAAACCAAAATTGTATACAATACTCCAGGTGTGGTCTCAGGTGAAGGGGTGGCTCATGATCGCAGTGAGAAATCCACAGAACAACGCTATGGTTTGTTACTTTTGCGACCCAAGTGCCTACTGGGGCTGTTGCTGAGCAGGCCATTGCTCTACTCAAAATGAGATTTTGATGCTTGGACCATGCAGGGTGTGTCTGCAATATTCTCTTGCTGATGTCTCAGTAATTGCTGTGGCTTGCTGTGCCATACACGATCTGACAGTCCAGAAAGGGGAAGGCCTGGCAGATGATCTGATAAAGCCACATCCTTCAGTGATGATTCTCAGGATGAGTCTGAGGATGTGGACAAGCAGCAATGACATGGAACCCAGTCTCCAAAAAGCCAGTCATCATTGGCTCTGGAGAACAGAATGTCTGTGGCAGAGATAATAGGTACTGCAGATGCTGGAGAATCCGAGATAACAAGGTGTGGAGCTGGATGAACACAGCAGGCCAAGCAGCATCATAGGAGCAGGAAACCTTGACGTTTCGGGCCTGGACCCTTCATCAGAAAT
>JAHRHZ010000145.1:26995180-27110944 GCA_024137785.1 Ginglymostoma cirratum | reverse complement strand
ATTTCTGATGAAGGGTCCAGGCCCGAAACGTCAAGGTTTCCTGCTCCTATGATGCTGCTTGGCCTGCTGTGTTCATCCAGCTCCACACCTTGTTATCTCAGAATGTCTGTGGCACTTGGGATGACTTAAGGATGGCCTCTCCTGTGTCTCCTACTCATTGGAGGAGACTCCTCTGGAGTACACAATAGCAGAGAACAAGCTCTGGTTCCTCTGTTGGAGTTCTCACTCTCCAGGATAGCCCTGTCTCCAGATGTCACCCTCCCTCTCACTCTCTTCTTTCTTGTTGTAAAAACAGTGGTCATATAATGTATCCACTGGCTTAACTCACTTTGTTTGTTTCTTTCCTGTGCACCTAATGTAAAATGAAATGGTAATATGGCAGCCAATTCTGTCTTTAACAGAGTCTATTTTTTAACTAAATTTTTAAAATTGCAGATATGCTTCTGCTTTTGGTGCCCGTACACCTTCAATAAAATCAGAGACAGATCAGGTGACATTGGGTGCTAGCCCGACATCATCACACATTATATTTTGCAGGGGAGTGGAAGAGGTGCACCTGATTTGTGACCATAAAATGCAGCTCCTTGTTATTGGCCTGGAAAGCAAGGATACTTACTGTTAACGTCAAAGAAAGAATCTAGTGATCTGAGTGCCAAGAGTAATCCCTTGTCCAACATTCTTTAAGTTTGATGCCTTGTCAAGTAAATATCTTGGAGTACTGACAGCTAGGACCCTCGGGAGCACTGCTTTACAGAGGGATCTTGGGGGTGCAAGTTTGTAGCTCCTCGAAAGAGGCAACACAAGTGGATAAGATGGTAAAGAAAGTATACGGCATGTTTGTTTTCATCAGTCAGTGCATCGAGTATAAAAGTTGGCAAGTCACACTGCAGCTGCATGAAACGTTAGTTAGGCCACATTTAGAGTATTATGTGCAGCTCTGGTCACCACACTGCAGGAAAGATGTGGAGGCTTTGGACAGGGTGCAAGAGGCTTGCTAGGATGTTGCCTGGATTGGAGTGTATTAGCTATTAGGAGAGGTTGGACAAATTTTGGATTGTTTCTTCTTGAGTGTGAGAGGTTGAGATGCGACCTGATAGAAGTATATGAAAATATGGGAGGCATGGATGGTGTGGGTAGTTGGGGCTCTTTTTTCCCAGGATGGAAATGTTAAATACCAGGGGTCAAAGGTTTAAGGTAAGAGTGGAAAAATTTAAAGGAGACCTGTGAGGCAAGTTATTAATCAAAGGGTGGTAGTTGCCTGGAACGTGCTGCCGCGGAGGTGGTAGAAGCATATAGAATGCCAATGTATAATAGACATTTATACAGACACAGGAACAGGCTGGGAAGAGAGGGATAAGGACCATCTGCAGGCAGAAGGGATAATTTTGAATGGCATCATGGTCAGCGCAAATATGGTGGACCAAAGGGCCTGTTCCTGTGCTGTACTGTTCTATGTTCAATGTTCAAACTGGTGCAACAACCCCATTGAAGTGCGCATATACAGCAAACCAGGACCTTAAAGGCACTTAAGATCCTTCACTTTTAACTTACATTTTCAGATAACAAATAAAATTATAGTACTAAAACAAACTAAAATAAAGATAACAAGCATGGGGCTGGATGAACACAGCAGGCCAAGCAGCATCATAGGAGCAGGAAAACTTGACGTTTCGGGCCTAAACCCTTCATCAGAAAAATAAAGATAAAATAATTTTCAAAAAGAAAAACATTTTTATGTTTGTTTAAAAATGCATGTATGTTTTAATAAATGTGGAGAAATTTCATATTCCACAATATAAAATTAACTTTTCACAGCCGGTGAAGGTATTCAGCAGTAATTATGAAGTCGGAATTGTTTTGGAATTGCAGTTACGCCACATGTAATGTCATGAGCATGCACCAAAGCGCATATTAAACTTTTAATTACAATGCATGTATTTTAGAAGAGGACATGCAGCCAAATGACAAAACCAACTACGGTGTTTGGGACTAAACTTTAAGGTAAATTTTAGTCTGGTAAACAATTCTGCCTGTAGATGGCAGAATTACCTACTTTCTTTTACTTTATTTTTGAATTATGTACGTATGGTAACTGACGTATATGGGAAAGGAAAAATACGAAAGACAATACAAATAAAAATCAAGAAGTATTACAGATAAAAGACTCAACAAGGATTAAAGGAATGAGAGCCAATAAAGAAAAACTATTCAGATACGAAAGGTAAAATCAGTTCAAGTGATGTACTAGTTGTCAACAGAAAACTAAGATAGGAACTGGCCCAATGAACCAATTGAACTGGAGCTTCTTGCTAAACTCAATTGACTCCAAATGCAATCAATCAAAATGATTTCACCAAAATAACTGATGGTATTTAACAGGTGAGCTGGTTACTGTTGTAACTAGTTCAACTGATTTTCCACCCCATTTCAGGTCAATGGGTTCCTTTTCAATAAAACAAAGAACTGTGGATGCTTGCGATCTGAAACACAAACAGAAATTGCTGGTGAAACCCAACAGGTCTGGCAGAATGGGTGGGGAGAAAGCAGGGTTAACATTAAGTGCAGTGACTCTTCATCAGAACGGATGGATGATCGGATAAAGTGGTATTTATGCTGTGAGGTTGGGGTGAGAGTGTGAGAGCATCAGAGTAGACAGCACGAAGAGAGAGATATGAAGGGGATTGGCAGAGGAGGGGATTAGTGACAGTAGGCCAGGACAGAAGAGAAGCTGAATAAGTGATATTAAGATCTGAGAGAGTAGGAGAGAATTGGTAGTTGGTGCTGAAAACAATCCATGTCATGTGATAACAGGACTACGCGTGGGTGAGAATGGGCTGGCTGTGCTAAAACAACACATGTCATAATATGACCGGGCATAAGCTGGATAAAAATAAATGTACAGAATCAGACTCTAAAGTTATTAAATTTGATCTTGAGTCCTAGAGGCTGCAGGATCCACAAGCGGAAAATGGGATGTTGTTCTTCAAACTTGTGCTGACACTCAATGGAACACTGCAGCAGGCCTGTGATGGAAAGGTGGGCATGGGAACATGTGGTGTGTTGAAGTGGTAACCAAGTGGAAATTTGGTCATTTTTATGGATAAAAGGTATATGCTCTGCAAGGTCGTCAACTAGTCTGAGTTTTGCCACCCTTCTCCCCTGCACTGTAGAGGAGACCACATTGTGAGCAGCAAATACAGTAGATTAGATGGAGTGAAGTACAGGTAAATTGCTACTTCACCTGGAGGATGAGTCTGCAGCCTTGGATACTGAGGAGGGAAGAAGTAACCTAGCAGGTGTCACACCTTCTGAGATCACATAAGAAGGTACCATGGGATTGTGTGAAGGTGTTGGGAGTGGAGGAGGAGTACACCAAGATGTGCTTGATGAAACAGAATACTGACAATGGAGGGGAGGGGAATGCATGTTTGGTGGTGGCATCCGGCTGGAGTTGACAGAAATTGCAGCCTATGATCTTTGGGATGTGGATCCTGGTGGGGTGGGAAGTGAGGACCAGGGTGACACTATCAGTGTTGTGGGAGGGAAGAGACAGGAGCGAAAGCAGAAGTGCAGGAAATGGGTCAGACAGTGAACCATGGTAGCGGGGAATCCTCAGTTGATGAAAATGGTGGCTATTTCAGAGGCTTACTCTGCAGAAAGCAGTATCATCAGAGCAGAAGTGATGGAGAAAGAGAAGCTGGGAGAGTGCTCAGGCAACCCATTCTCACTCTTACTGTATGGTCACATTACGTGAGTTGCTTTCAGAAAAGTCTATCCATTCACTCCTTGTCTTGAGCTCTCATTATCACTTATTCAGCTTCTCTTCTATACTGGCCTCTTATCAGTAATCCATTTGTCTGCTTACCCCTTTATAGGTCCCTTTCTGGGTTCTGTCTCCAACTATCCACTCATATCTCCCTCCATTCCTACCTCACCCCACCACCCCAAACCTCACCTTCAGCAAGAATACCACTTTTTCCTTGTTCAATTGATTCTGATAAAGAGTCACTGGTCGCAAAATCTGATTTCCTCTAACAGGTGCAGCCAGTCCTGCTGAGTTCACCAGCAATTTCTATCCAACAGAAAAAGCCATCAGCAGCACTCACGGAAGCAGCACTACAGCAAAAGCAGCATTCAAGCAGAAAACCCCTCACCTCGGAGCTGGTATGAGGAACAGGGAAACCAGTGTGGGCTAGGCAGAGGGTAAAAACTAACCGCATTGGTAATGCATAAGGAAGGATCTGTGGGAGGCTACATAAATATCCCCATGCTAAACAATGTGGGACCCAACACCTTCACCCAGAAGGACAATCTGGATGACCAAAATGTACCTTCCCAAGAGATCACAGATTCCAGTTGGCTGAAGTCTGTTACCAAGCAGGGGCTTCGGACACTCACGTGTCCAAAGTTACATAGAGCCCAGATTATATGGTGTAGGTGACTGGGCCAGGAGGAATAAAATCATAGATCGTAGGTCCTTCAGGCCTCTACGCTCCTTATTTCAGCCCCACCCTCAGAAACACCACTTTATAACCCTCTCCCCTCTCATTCTTCGCATGTCCAGGAATAGGAACCATACTCTCTGTGCAGCTGAAATATTTTATATTAATAAACGTCCTGCATGATGCTGGAGATCTGGAACAAAAACAAGGTGGTGGTGAAGCTCAACAGGTCTATAGATGCTGCCAGGCCTGTTGAGTTTCACCAGCACTTTCTGATGTTGTTTTGGAAATATTTTACGTAGGTTCAGCTTAAATTCTTGGCATATGTTTCTATTTATAAAGTCCAATTCAAGCTCAGGTTTCAAAAGCTTAACCATGTGCTGTCAAATGCACACAGTATTGCTGTTTGTAATATGCACATATCTCCGCTTCTTTAAACCTGGCCTTACGCAACAACCAGAAGACATCGGTTTTGTTAACAGTGAAATAACACTTCATTTTAAGTGTTTTTCTTTCGGTAAAAGGTTCATCTAAACATATCATTTTCTTTCTTCCCATGTCCTATTACTGGTTCTTTTTTCCCTTTGTAGTATAAAACTTCCCTCCCTTTCTGCAATCACAGACCTTCCCTTTTGTTCTTTTCCATCTCCTCCTCACTTCCTTTAACTGTATACATTGCTAGCAATTAACTAGTAATCAGTATTAATAGTTCTGATGAAATGTCATAGGTGTGATTTGCTACCCTGGTTTCTTGCTGCGCAGTCGCTGCTTGACCTGCTGAATATTTCCAGCATTTTGCCGTTGTTATTCGATATGTTCGGTATCCTTGATCTGAATCCTTATTTCCAATTTTTAAAATGACATGCTGACAATACATCTAGTATTCCAAACAAGTATTAGCATTTTTCAAAGTAGAAATGGAAAATTATGGAAATACACAGCAAACAATTCATCTCAGGTGTGAACACTGGTTGGCTAAATCTGTACTTCCAATTCAAGAATGGAGAAATACCAGTGAGAATGCTCATGTACATTTCAGAATCAACGTTACTGGGCCAGAAGTGACCGTAGCTTGACTTTATTTGCATGTTTCTCATGAACACCAAGGAACTTAATATTGAGGTTTTACTTAAGGTCCATAACATCGTCTACACCATTCCTGGCCTACTTGCTATAGTGATAAAAGGTACTGCAGATGCTGGAGAATCCGAGATAACAAGCATGGGGCTGGATGAACACAGCAGGCCAAGCAGCATCATAGGAGCAGGAAAATTTGACGTTTCGGGCCTAGACCCTTCATCAGAAAAAGGTCTAGGCCCAAACCGTCAAGTCTACTTGCGAGAGTTTTCTGCCATTCTAATTTCTGTGCATGCTATCCCGGCTGAAATGAATTTGTCATCTTTCTACCCTTAGCACTGTTCCAGGTGAAAAAAAAACCATGTTTGAAGGAAAAGAAGGGATAAAATCCTTTTCTTTAAGTATGATTTGAATTGGAAATGAATTCTGGTTCATCCTCATGGCCTGAATTCTCACTGAATTAGGTGACAGAAAAGAATTTTAATCATGCAGCAGACAAGATGGAACAGTGTCCATATCTTCCAGAACTGACAACATCGTTTGATAATTGTATTTCTCAGAATAATATCTATTCTGAATAATCTATCACATTAAATTTTGAAGTAAACTCCACATGCTCCATATCCAAAAGCAAAAGGCAGTGAACAAAGAAGCAGTAACAAGAATTTTCTTTTGACTGAGTATCACAAAAATGCTTACTATCAGGAGCCTAGCTCCTGGTATTTGAACAATGTAGCCGAATAGCATTCATGAAGTTGTAACTCAGATAATACAGTATGATTTAAAGAGAAAAATGATGCCCTTGCCAGCTAAACCAGCTGAATTTATGAATCAATATATAGCTGGTTGTGAAAAGTGGAGTCAATTTCTGTAGAAACTGGTAACAGTGAAATCTAATCAAATATTTAAATAACAGCCTTATCAAATTGTTATAGGTCAATTGACATTTCAAATAAATCAAAGTTCTGGGAACCCTTTAAATTAAATATTTCTAGTCGCAAATCCATCTATGCTACTCCAAAACAGCATTTAAGCCCTAAATGCAAAACAGTTCCAAAAAATTTTTAAGTTGTGTCAAGAATAAACTGTTGAATTAATGGTTAATTTTTCCATCATCTGAAACCATCACAGTGATCATGGATATAGACATAAATTCTGCACACAAAAATAAAACCATTCCTTTCATTCCAGAGTTTTACTGCAATCTTGAGAAGTAGCATAAGTATGGTAGCAGTTGTTTGTCTATTCACCTGGGTTATCAAATATTGTCAAGATTTCTATCTACAAAAAACACTGTATTCATCCTTTCTCTTGGTTGCATCATGAAATATTTCATAGTCAGCATCCAAACAGTGGCACTCATTGCTGACCTCGAGAAATACCTTAATCCATAAAGATTCAACAACATTTCTAGTGTGGATTTTCTCTTTTCTAGCATTTGTTTGAATCCAACGGCAAGTCAAGGCAATCTTCAAGCATCTGGCAACGATGATACCACGAAGCAGGAAAAGCAACCAATCACATTGAAGTATTCTCATTGAGAGCAAAACCCAGGGAGTAAATGCCACTGAAGTGTTTATTGTCCTATACTTTTTACAGAATGAAATGAACACTTTTGAAATACATTTTGAATTAAGGTAGAAGCTCAAATGTAGGCAAACTTTAAAACAATTTACTTTTTAAATGGTTTTATTTTAATCAATGATAAAATTTGACATTCAACAGGAGGAGGAATATATGGTGAGTTATTGAGGGTCACCTAAACCACAACAGCTATTAATTTGTTAAGCATTCAATATAAGAATCATTCTTGAGTGGTTAATACATCTTGTAGACACAATATTTGTAAGCCTATTCCAGAAAGTGAACTGGACTAGACAGGTAAATACTTTGGCTACAAAAGCAGGTCGGAGGCTGGGAATCTGCAATGAGTAATCTTTCTCCTAACTTCTGAAACCATGTCCACCACCAGAAAGGCACAAGTCAGGAGCATCATGGAATACACTTGCTCTTGTTGAGGTGATAGATTTTTTCTTAATGGAAATATTGGAAACAATCTTAAAAAGGGGTTCAGCAGTAATACTTATTGAGAGCTGTACAATAATAAGTCACAATGGGATAACATTCACGCAGTGAAGTCTGCAATTGAAGAAAACACTAAGAACAACATTGTAATTTTAAAGCAGATCTTGGAGAAATCTACGAGGTGAAATGAACAAATAGCAGCTGTCAGTTATCCAATTGTTTTGCAAAGGAAGACGCAAACTTGAAGAAATTGTTGGACATAGTGGAAAAAGAAACTTTAATGTATAAAGAAAAATAATGGAATAAGATATGTTGTCATTTTGAATACTTTTTTGTTCTGTATTATTATCACATACATTTTTATACATATCTAAATTTATTTCAAAAGTAAAAAGGGAATCTTATTATGCGTTAAGTTCTGAAGGGATGTCGGAGACTGAATTGACCACGGGAACATATAATAGATACATTAGGAATTAATTAGATGAGAATTGGTAGCATCAATATGGAGAGCTGGTAATTAGTGGGGTGTGAGCTTTATGAATTATGGTTAACTGAAATAAAGCTCTTATTAAAGTGTGGACTTGGATTCCATTCAAAGACAGTTACCTTCTAGTCTATACACTGGGGAGTCAAGAGGTGCGTTGACCACTGCAGGATTCCTTTGACCTATTGTGCTGCCACATTATTCATATGAATTGTCCAGATCAGTTCCTAATTAATGTTAACCCCAGAATGTTGATATTGGGGGATTCAGCAGTGGTAACATCATTGAATATCCAGGGACAATTATTACATTTTCTCTTGTTGGAGATGGTCATTGCCTGGCACTGATGTGCTGTGAATGTTACTTGACACTTGCCAGCCTAATCTGGGTATGTCCAGATCTTGTTGCATTTGAACCTGGACTACTTCAGTATCTGAGGAATAATCAATGTTGAACATTGCACAATCATCAGCAAATATCTCAACTTCTGACCTTATGATAGAGGGAAGGTTACTGATAAGGCAGCTGAAGATGCTTCAGCCTTGATCACTACCGTGAGGAATGCCTGCAGAGATGTCCCGGAGCTGAGATGACTGACCTCCAACAAACACAACCATCCTCCTATGTTCCAGGTATGACTTCAACCAGCTGAGAGTTTGTCCCCTGATATCCATTGATTCCAGTTTTGCTCAGGCTCCTTGGAGTTCTATTTGGTCAAATGTGGCCTTGATGTTAAGGGCTGTCACTTTCACCCCACCACTGGAATTCAGCACTTTTGACCATTCTTGAACTAAGGCTGTAATGAGGTCAGGAGCTGAGTGGCCCTGGCAGAACCCAAACTGGGTGTTACTAAGCAAGTGCTGTTTGATGGCATTGTTAATGATGCCTTCCATCACTTTACTGGTGATCGAAATTAGACTGATAGGGTGGTAATTGATTGTGTTGTATTTATTCAGCTTTTTGTGCACAGGACATACTTGATCAATTTTCCACATTGTTGTGTAGATGCCAGCACTGTAGCTGTACTGGAAGAGCTTGACTAGAGGCGCAGAAAGTTCTGGAGAACTAGTCTTCAGCACTTGCCAAAATTTTGTTAAGGCCCATAGTCTTTGCAGAATCCAGTATCTGAAGCCATTTCTTGACGTTACGAAGACTGAATTGAATAAACTAACCTTGGCATCTGTGATAACGGAGACTCATGGAGGGTGTTGAAATGGATCATTCACTCGGCACAACTGGGTGAAGTTTTGTTGCAAATGCTTCATCCTTATCTTTTGCATTGATGTACTGAGCTGCCCCATTGTTGAGGATTAGGTTGTTTGTTTAGCCGCTTCCTCCAAATGAACTATTTAATTGTCCACCACCAATCATTATTAAATGTGGCAGGACTGCAGACTTTAGATTTGATCCACCAGTTGTGGGATTGCGTAGCTCTATTCATCACTTACTGCTTATGCTGTTTGGCACGCCAGTAGTTTGGTAGCTGCACCAGGTTGACACCTCACTTCCAGGTAGTCTTTGTGCTACTCCTGGCATGTCATCCTGCAATCTTCATTGTGCCAAGCATCAAGAACCATGAGTCGGAGATATTCCAGACTATGAGGTTGCAGGTTGTTTTGGAGTACAATTCACTCGCTGTTAATGGCCCATAGTGCCTCATGTCTTTAGTTGCTACATCTTTTCAAAAATTCTCTCACTTAGCATAGTGATAGTACCACACATGATGGAGGGTATCCTTAATCCTCAGGGCTTCCTCTCCACAAGGATTATGTTGTAGTAATTCTTTCCAATACTGTCATGGGCAGATGCATTAGTGACAAGCAAACTGGTTAGGAAAGTGATTTGTTCCCTCTTATTAGTTCTGTCACCACTTTCTGCAGATTCAATACAGGAGCTATGAGCTATAGGACCTCAACCAGATCAGTCAGTAGTAGCGCTACAATCTTTGGTACTTTGATGGACACTGAAGGCACCCACGTTGAGTACATTCTGTGCCATTGTCATCTTGGTGCTTTCTGCCAAGTGCTCATCAACATAGAGGAGTTGGTATGGTACGTGGTAATCAGGAGGAGGGTTCCTTGCCCCATGAATGACCCGATGCCATGAGACTTTTGGGCTGTACAGTCAATGTTGAGAACTTTCAAGGCAGCTTCAAACTATATAGCACAGCATCGCCACCTTTGCTGGATCTGTCCTGACAGTGGGACAGGACACTTCTGGAGGTGATGGTGATGGTGTTGTTTGGAACTTTGGGTGTAAAGTATAGTTCCATGAGTTTGACTACATCAGGCTGTTCTTCAACCAGTCTGTGAGGTAGCTCTTGGAATTTTGGCATGAGTCCCCAGGTATTCATAAGGAGGAATTGCCGAAGATCTGTCCAGTTTCATTCATTTTCTTTTAGGAATTTCAGTGGTTGATACCATTAAATGGTCTCCCAGTCCATTTCAGAGGTCAGTTAAGAGCTAACCACATTGCTGTGGTCTGGAGTCACATGTAAGCCAATAGCAGTTTCTTTTAAAGCATGTTCATGACCCAGATGATATCTTTTAATGTGACAATCAATACATGGTCATTATTAGACTTTTAATCCCAAATTTTAAAAATAAATTCAAATCCCATTGTCTGCCATTATGAGATTCAAATGCAGGTCTGTAGGACACGATCTGGGTGTCTGGATTACCAGTCCAGTGCCAAAGCCACTTTGCCATTGCCTCCCCTTAGTTATTATCAACCACGGCCTGCCATGCTCTTACTGAGTGGCAGATCAGGCCCAAGGTGTCACTCCTGTTCTGAAAATGTCATAGTGATACCAGATTCAGCAATCTGGAATAAACCTGAAATTCTGAATAATGGATACAAAAAAAAGTGATAAATCAAAATTAAATTTATTTACTTGTACCACATTCACATAGTGATCTGATTTGTAAAAGAGCCAAATGCCCAGAAAAGCATTCCAATATGTAAACAGCACCAGAGACTGATCAAGCTCATGTATGAAAAGAATTTTAAAAAATGTTCAGTCCTCATTCAGAACACCCAGATCCCCGAGAAAATAGATCACGTCACTGTGTTAACTGAAGTGACATGAAGGAGAATTGGACTATAAATAACCATGACATAAATTACTGGTAATTGAAGTCAACATCTTACATAAAGCACAGAAACAAAAAGGCACAGGAGGTAATAAAAACAGTCGGAGTTGCCTGCAGTTTAATCCCAATGGAGTTAGAGATCTGTCAGTGTTAGAATCTTGTGTTGATGACTCAGTTGATGGAATTAAACATTAGAATACAAGGAGGATCCAGGCCCAAATCCAGTGTTTTCTGGGTTAGGCCTGAAGAGGGGCTGGAGGTGTTGTTGGGACAGGGGAGACACATCAGCCAAGGTGCCTGCCCTTGCATTCTGTTTTATAACTTCTAATGGAAAGTGTGCAGGTGAAACTGGTGAAAATAGAACTGGGCTTGCCTGTGATGCCTCTTGTGGTCAAATAGACAGTAAATGTTCATTATCGAAGAGCACACTAGGAACTGGAGCTAAAAGATAGCATGTTCAGGTGAGGAGGAAAGAAAAATAAGCATGCAGACTTTCAACATTTACCAAGTATTTGACTTACAGGGTAATGGCTTATAAAAAGAATTGATTTTCCTCTCTGTGTGTCTGGACTCCAATCCCTTTGTTTCTAATGAATTTATATTTTTATGTTTATCCTTTCAACCGCTTTTCTGTTCAGTAGCTCCATATAAATTGACTTTTTTTAAACAGTATATTTATGTATTGTCTGATTTCTTCAAATGAATTCCTAGTACATTGGCGCTGTAGACGTTCTTGCTACTGTATACGGAACAGGATTTCCACTGCAGCTCTGGTCCATAAAGTCTGAACAGCTTCTAGGAAATTTCTGACCTGAATATTTCTGTCCACAGCTTAACTGACAGACTTAGTCTACTCACAATACCTCTCTAGGTTGGTCTTCCTTAAAAATAAATAAAATCCTCCCCTTTCCTGTTTGTATAGATATACCTACTGCCCTTTTACTTCTGTTGTCACACATGGGATAACTTACACCTGAAACGTTAATATGTCTATTTTCTGCACTCACGCTTCCACCTCGCAATGCTTTACATGCAAACATCTTCAGTTGTTTGGTCAAGACCTTCCCTCTATTATAAGGTCAGAAGTGGGCACGGTGACTGCACAATGTCAGCGCTATTTATGACTCCTTTGATACTTCATGTCCAAATGCAGCAAAACATGGACAACATCTAGGCTTGGTTGATAAATGGCATGTAACATCTGCACTATAAGTACCAGGCAATGACCATCTTCAACATGAGAGAATCTAACCATTGCTCCTTGATATTCAATGACATTATCATTGCTGAATCATCTATCACTGTATCAACATTATGAGGGTTACCATTGGCTAGAAACTGAACTGGACTAGCCATATAATACTGTGGCCACAAGACCAGGCCAGATATTAGGATCCCGGAGCAAGTAATTCACCTCCTGACTCCCCAGCGCCTGTCCACATTTACAAGGCACAAGTCAGGAGTGTGACTGAACATTCCCCAACAGTGCAGCTCCAGTAACATTCAAGAAGCTTGAAACCTTCCAGAATAAAGCAGCCTACATATCTACAAACTCCCTCCTTACCAACGCACAGTAGCAGCATTGTTTGCCACTACCAGATGATCTCCCAAATGCAAAACCACTACCGTCTAGAAGGACAAGGGCAGCAGATACATGGAAACACCATCACCTGCAAGTTCCCCTCCAAGCCACTCACTATCCAAATGTGGTCATATATCTGTCTGTACCTGAGGTGGTAGCATCAAGAACAGGTAGTGGAGATCTCCCAGAGAGCAAGATAAGCAGGGGACTCAAAGACTGTTGAATTTTTAACTTATTCCTTTATTTTCCTGGTTTAAATTAAGAAAGACTGTAATGTTAACTCTTACCTTATTTCATAAAAAACAAAACTTCTGAGGAAGGGTCACCGGACCCGAAACGTTAACTCTGTTTTCTCCTCCACAGATGCTGCCAGACCTGCTGAGCTTTTCCAGCAACTTTGTTTTTATTACCTTATTTCCTTATTTTCTGCTTATTCTACGAAGTAATGCTTAACTTTTTAAAAGCTGTTTCTCTTACTTCCTTTTACCTAAGTTTTTTGTGCCGATGTACCTAAGATAGCAACGTTACACACTTTTCACTATACTCCTGTACTTCTGTACTTGAGTGCATTTGATAATAAAATCTAAAATCTAAATCTAAATTCCTTCAGTGTCACTGGGTCAAAGTCCAGGAACTACCTAACAGCACAGTGGACATACCCACACTAAACAGACTACAGCAGTGCAAGAAGATAGTTCATCTCCACATACTCAAGGGATGGATAATCATGCTGGATCAGCAACAAAGCTCCCATTCACTGAACGAATTTTTAAAACTCCACAGATTGGCAACTTAAGAAGATATTGGGCTGTTGCAATAACATTACTACGTGGTGTTGCACATAATATTTGACTTGTGTACAAAACAGAACAGGGCATTCACTTGGCACCTAGTTTTCAGATGGACTCATTGATTACTTATGTGATCGACTGGTGGTGTCGAGCCACTATTGCCACACATGTGGAGATCAACAGTCAGCATTGAGCCAGTCTTCTTAATCTGTTCGCTTCAGCAGTTCTCCAGCTTTTCAGCTTTGCCTAACTTAATATTTTACAAAATAAACTATGAATCTTCTGATCACACATATGATAGAAATGTGACTGCAGCAGCACTTTACATATTGTATTTTGCCTGAGGCTATGCCGTGAAACATTTACTAGCTTTGCCTTTTCCTCAGGATCAATATATTTAACGTATGGATTCAGGATATGAGATAGTAGGAACTACAGATGCTGGAGAATCTGAGATAACAAGGTGTAGAGCTGGATGAACACAGCAGGCCAAGCAGCATCAGAAGAGCAGGAAAGCTTGACGTTTCGGGCCTACACCTTTCTTCAGAAATGGGGGAGGGGAAGGGGGTTCTGAAATAAATAGGGAGAGAGGGGGAGGCGGATAGAAGATGGACAAAGGAGAAGATGGGTGGAGAGGAGACAGACAAATCAAAGAGGCGGGGATGGAGCCAGTAAAGGTGAGTATTGGTGGGGAGTTAGGGAGGGGATAGGTCAGTCCAGGGAGGACGGAGAGGTCAACGGGGTGGGATGAGGCTAGTGGATAGGAGATGGGGGTGGGTCTTGAGGTGGGAGGAGGGGATAGGTGGGAGGAAGGACGAGTTAGGGAGGCGGGGACAAGCTGGGCTGGTTTTGGGATGTGGTAGGGGGAGGGGAGATTTTGAAGCTTGTGAAGTCCACATTGATACCATTGGGCTGCAGGGTTCCCAAGCGAAATATGAGGTGCTCTTCCTGCAACCTTCGGGTGACACCATTGTGGAACTGCAGGAGGCCCAGGATGGACATGTCGTCTGAGGAATGGGAGGGAGAGTTGAAATGGTTCGCGACTGGGAGGTGAAGTTGTTTAGTGCGAACTGACCGTAGGTGTTCCACAAAGCGGTCCGCAAGCTTCCGCTTGGTTTCCCCAATGTAGAGGAAGCCACAACGGGTACAGCGGATGCAGTATACCATATTGGCAGATGTGCAGGTGAACATCTGCTTGATGTGGAAAGTCTTCTTGGGGCCTGAGATGGGTGTGAGGGGGGAGGTGTAGGGGCAGGTGTTGCACTTCCTGAGGTTGCAGGGAAAAGTGCCGGGTGTGGTGGGGCTGAAGGGGAGTGTGGAGCGGACAAGGGAGTCACGGAGAGAGTGGTCCCTCCAGAAAGCAGATAAGGGTGGGGGAGGGAAAAATGTCTTTGGTGGTGGGGTCAGATTGCAGATGACGGAAGTGTCGGAGGACGATGCATTGGATCCGGAAGTTGGTCGGGTGGTAAGTGAGGACGAGGGGGATTCTGTTTTGGTTGTTATTGCGGGGAGGGGGTGTGAGGGATGAGTTGTGGGAAATACAGGAGACACGGTCAAAGACGTTCTCGGCCATTGAGGGGGGTCCTTGAAAAACGAGGACATCGGAGATGTTTGGGAGTGGAATGCCTCATCCTGGGAGCAGATGCGGCGGAGGCGAAGGAATTGAGAAGATGGGGTGGCATTTTTGCAGGAAGGTGGGTGGGAGGAGGTTATTCTAGGTAGCTGTGGGAGTCGGTGGGCTTGAAATGGATATCGATTTCCAGGTGGTTGCCAGAGATGGAAACAGACAGGTCCAGGAAGGGGGGAGAGTTATCAGAGATGGTCCAGGTGAACTTAAGGTTGGGGTGGAAGGTGTTGGTGAAGTGGATGAACTATTTGAACTCCTCGTGGGAGCACGAGGCGGCGCCGATACAGTCATCAATGTAACAGAGGAAGAGGTGGGGTTTAGGGCCAGTGTGGCTACGGAAGAAGGATTATTCACAAGCTTCAAAATCTCCCCTCCCACTACCACATCCCAAAACCAGCCCAACTTGTCCCCGCCTCCCTAGCCTTTCCTTCTTCCTGCCTATCCCCTCCTCCCCCCCTCAAGACCCACCCCCATCTCCTACCTACTAGCCTCATCCCACCCCCTTGACCTGTCCATCCTCCCTGGACTGACCTATCCCCTCCCTAACTCCCCAACTACCCTCACCTTTATTGGTTCCATCTCCGCCTCTTTGACCTGTCTGTCTCGTCTCCACCTATCTTCTCCTCTATCCACCTTCTATCCGCCTCTCCCCCTCCCTATTTATTTCAGAACCCCCTTCCCTCCCCCATTTCTGAAGAAGGGTCTAGGCCCGAAACGTTAGCTTTTCTGCTCCTTTGATGCTGCTTGGCCTGCTGTGTTCATCCAGCTCTACACCTTGTTATCTTGCATTCAGGATACAATCCTTAATGTTACCTCAATGAAGTACTTTGGAAAGGTTTATTCAGATCTAGCTTAAGCAAAAATGTGCGTCTAACCTGTTGGTTGTGATAGCATTGAATATTTGAATGTGCTGCGTCATCAGATTCCTTCACACTTTTTGAGTCATTGACAGTTTCTTTTACAAACAACATAACAGCACTCAGCAGGGAAGCAGCTGGAGGTTTCAAAGGCTCAGATATCCATATCTAGCAACTTCTCCAATATACTGTTTAATGGGCTTAATAAAACAATGAATTATACCATTCAATATCAACATTAATCTGAGGCATGGCCAACTTAAACAGTGAACAAGCAGTGTTTCCAGGAACTATTAATGTTTAAAAAGTAAAAGCAAGCCTCATAATTTTAAAGACAGATTTTGTATATAGTCTAAATTCAGTGAATTTCCAGTTGAATTATAAGAAGTTATAGCCAATGCGATCAAATAATAGAAGTTACTACTTAGTTTCTCATCTACAGTTTCTCTGGTCTTCCTTTGTCAGTGCAGGCTCACCATGCTGGGATAAAGACCCTTGGAACTCCACTAGCCTTTCTTCCAAAATGATCATTCTTGAAACACACCTGGAGGATGAGTGACTGAAAACTAAGTATCCATAGGTCTGACAGAGTCAGTTCCATTTTTGACCTCAGCCAATGTCCATGAACATGACCTTTCTAGCACATTTAAATGGGTAAAGATGAAAATAGATAAAATGGAAACATTTTCACTCACCATCCAACAGGATCATGAAAATAGGATATTTAATCAATGCCATTAACCCAATGAGAGAGGTGGCATCTCTGAGGCCTAAGCAGCTGCACCAGGACAGATGTGGGAAGTAGAAGAACAAGAAGGTCCCAAGACTTAAGTTTAAAACAAAATATCAGAGCGGCTAAGCAGGCAGGCACTGAATTTAGGAAACCTATCCTAATTACTCAATTCAGAACATGTGGAATGGTCTTTCTAGACCCTAGCCCCTCTTTGGAGGAACACGCCACTGACTTCAATGCCAGTCTCAACTTTCACCCCTCCCCTAAACCTTGGGACTGCCACTGGATCAGGGAGAGTGAGAGGGTATCTCCACAGAGATGAGCAAATAAATTGCCACTAACTGGGGCCTTAAATAAGGTCATTTGCACATGCCTCCATTCAGAGGCCAGCCAATCTGGGTCCCTGCCTGCAGCCATTAGGAGAAGCCTTGGTTCACATCCCCATTATTACTGACAGCCCTACCCCACCTCCAAGCCTCTCACTTTGAGGCTGAGAAATTCTGTCTTGAGTATCTATAAGCAATGCATGCATAAGGTGATTTTGTTCAGCTTATTTACATTTGTTACTTAATTTCAAGTTTAGTTATTACTGTAATTTAGAAAATCAGGAATGAAAAAGTAAGTAGATTGAGGAGGATGAAAGATTGGGCAGGATGGCAGTGGTAGGTTAGAAATATTGTCTGTCTGGCGAGTCCTACTTTGAACCTCCTCGTACACATCAGTTATCTTGCAAGTATTTCACTCATCTTAAATGCTATAGCTGAGCAGCATAGAATTCCTGGTGTGATGTCTAGTTGCTGCTAAGTTAGCTGCATGGCAATAGATGCATTACAATTAACCCTAGCATTCCTGGGCTAGGGTAGGACGGGAGGAAAATCAGCAGCATTTTCAACTGCTGTGTAGAAAGTGTGCAAAGAGCTGGATGAAGCTGTGATACACTTAGTGGAAATACTAATGCTCATTATGACAGAGACACTCACTAACAACAATAAATCAGTGGGAATTTCTATGTCGGGACTTTTTAGAAAGCAGCTGGTTCCCCTGAGTCATATCATCAATGTCTTTCAGGGAAATAGGGGATTTGATTTTTTTTAAAGTGATGCGTTTAGGTAGAGTTATATGTTCACAATGACAAGCTATATTTACAAAAAGAGTGAATGATTAATTTTACTTCTGACCCTTTCTTTTTCCCTATAGAATATTAGGCAATAATTCTCCTCTCTCACTGGTTTTCAGTTCTGCTGTTATCATGATTTTTCATCACTTGTTAAAACCCCACTCCAGGACCTGAGCACACAAATGAAGCTAACACTTCAGTATACTACTAAGGGCCTGTGTATGCATCGTCAGAAGTGTAGTTTCTGGAGTAAGATATTAGATCACTGCCCTTTTGTCTGTTTCAGTTACACAACATTATTAATGATATAAACTTTGAGTGCCTCGCCCCATATTCATCTCACAGTCAACATCAACAGGACAATAATTTGCCCTACTTTTCAATTCTTATCAAGCCCACCTTTTACACATGATACCACATTTCCCTTTCGAAAGTCAATGGCAGCACCTTACTTGCAGAGATGATCTTTGGGGCATCCTGAGAAGGTGAAAGGTATGGTGTAAATCCAACATTTTTTTCTTTAATTATGAGCAAGGAATCACATGCAGCAGCATGCAACTTGTTGACAATGTTACATCGTCAAGCAGTATATCAATCTTGACACATGACGCATACTGAAAAACCTGTTTTTAAAAAATCGTTTCAGCTGTTACATTTTGAGCATATTTTCTGTTCTAACAATCAATACTTACGACATTCTTCTGTGATCATGCAATAAACCCAAGTTATGTTGGACAGCAATGACATGCTTGGATGGATTACAGCAGCCAGTTAATTATAGTTCTGTACACCATTAATGAGCTATTGCAGCCAGCTTTGTGGAAACAGGCTGTGCTGTGGCACCTTCTTGACGCTGAAATCATTGGATTGATCTAATGTCATCAAAGTTTCATACAATCAGTCATTCTCAAGGTTGTGCTTATACTCAGCTCTACTACAATACCACGTTGCTCAAACCCATCATTGACTCTAGGATGTTGGTGAAAGAACGGTGATACAGGTCCAAATGAGGATAATGTATAATTTAGAAGGAAATTTTCAGGTAGTGAGGTTTCCACACCTATGCTGCTCTCGTTGCTGCCCTCGGAGGTAGACGTTGCAGTGTTAGATGTCAAGAAATCTTGAAAAATTGTTGCAGTGTATCACACAGAGGAGACAAATTTCAGTCACTGTGTGCTGGCTGTGGAGGCATTGAATTTTTCATGTAGTGCATAGAGTACTGTAAAAACAGACTGCTTTTGTCCTGAATGGTATCAGCCCTCTTCACTGCTGTTGAAACTGCATTCATCCAAGCAGTGGAGAATATTCCATCACTTTCCTGACTTGTGCCATCTTGGAAACACTTCTGGAGATCAGAAGTTGAGTCACTTGCCGCAAAACTCCCAGCTTCTGACTTTTGTTTGTGGCCACAGATTTTATGTGACTGTACCAATTAAGTTTAATGGTATCCCAAGGATGTTGGTATTGTGAATTGATCCATAGAAATGCTATTGAATGTCAAGGAGCGATATTTAGATACTTTTTCCTTTTGAAAATGATCATTACCTGTCACTCGATTGGCACAAATGAAAATTGTCACTTCTCAATCCTGATCTAGTATTGTGCAATTCTTGATGTTTATGGAGATGATGGCTTCACTATCTGAAGAGCTGCAAATGGTGCTGAACATCATGCATTCGTCAGCAAATACCCCAGTGATTCTTCAGTTCAAGGATGGTCTGACACATTGTGGGTAAGGTGAAGAGACAGATTCCAAGCCCACGCCAGACAGACCTCGCTGTGTGCTGTTACCACAAATCTGGCCCATGCTGCTTGTCCGGGCAAGTGGCTTCCCAAAGCTGCCAAGGTTTCTGTGGCATTATATGCTTTTACATATGTATCTTAGCCGGGAGCTATAAATGGTGATGGTAAGGGCTTTATTTTCTTTCTATCATATGGCTGATCAGGAATTTGGCCCTTTCTTACCTCCTGGTTTTGATTTGTCCCTTTCTTACCTTCTGTTATTGATGTTTGTTGGCAAGATTTACAGGTGGGTTCAACCTGCTTGGCCATGGTGTGAATGCACCGTTCTTGGCCATCAATGCCGCAGTGCGACATGACCCCAGAACTTCTGGCTCAGAGGCAGGGCCATTATCATGGTACCACAGTATTTCCTATCCACACTAGACCTTATGATAAAGGGAAGGTATTTTGTTGGTTCTCAGGCAATGTCTGAAAAAAGTCTTTGCAGTTATGCCATGTTACTGAGGTGGTCACCCTCCAATAACTACAACCATTTTCCTTTCTTCAGTCAGTGCAGAGACTTCAGCCTGATTGCTATGGGCTTTAGTTTTGCTCGGCCTCCTAGAAAATATTGCTTTTATTTCAAGGGCGTTCCAACTCCGGAGTTTTGCACTTTTGTCCACACTTAGACCAAGGCTAAAATAAAGTCGATAGCCAAGTGGTCCAAGTAGAATCCAAAATGAATGAGAGTAGGTTACAGCACATGCTGTTGTATTGCATTGTTGTGTATATCTTCTGTCTCTTTGATGATTAAGTGTAGTTTGGTTGTTCAGATTTTTTCGTCCTGCTTGCCATGAACAGGACATATCCAGGCAATTTCCCACATTGCTTTTTTTTTGCTGTACTGGAACAGCTTGACCAGAAGTGTGACTGTTTCTGGAGCACAATTCCTCAGGAAAACATCCAGGTTGTTGTTTGAAATAATAATTTTTGGTGTATCTATTCTGCCGGATCATGGAGTGAACTGAATTGGCTAATGATTATATTCTTTACTTTAGGATGCAGTGGAGGCTGGGTTATTGAAACATTCAAGGCTGAGTTAGATTTTTTGATTTATAAGGGTGAAGGTTACAGCAGTGGGGCAGGGGGAAATGGGGCTGATAGAAAAGTGGAGTTAAGGTCACAATCAGATCATCCATGATCTTAATGAATAGTAGAGCAGGTTCAAAGGGCTGAATGGCTCCACTCCTGCAATTTCATATGCTCTTTTGGTATATGTTCTGTGGTGAAAACTCAGGAGACAACCAAGCTGGATCAGAGGTAGCAAGAACTACACATGCTGGAGTCAGAGATAACACAGTGTGGAGCTGGAGGAACACAGCAGGCCAGGCAGCATCAAAGGGACAGGAAAGTTGATGTTTCGGGTCAGGATCCTCCATCGGAAATGGGGAGGGGGAAGGGAGCTCAGAAATAAATAGAGAGAGGAGGGGTGGGACTGGGGAAGGTAGGTAGGATGGTGATAGTTGAGTGCAGGTCAGAAGTGGTGGGGATCGGTCAGTGAGGTGGGAGGGCGGATAGGTGGGAGAGAAGATGGACAGGATGTGTCAGGTCAAGGAGGCCGAGATGAGAGGGAGCATTGCACATGGGATGAGGCCATAGGTGGGGAGATTTTAAAACTGGTGAATTCCATGAATGGCCTAAACATGGATTTCACCAGTTTTAAAATCTCCCCAACATCCTCACCCACCTCCCCAACCCCCACACCGGTGTTGTCCCATGACCAATCCTCCCTTTCATCCCTGTCTCCTTGACCTGATACAACCTTTCCATCTTCTCTCCCACCTATCCGCACCTTTCACCTCACTGACCAATCCCCACCACTCCCTACCTGCAGTCACCTATTACCATCCCACCTAGCTTGCCCAGCCCCACCCCTCCTCCCTCTATTCGTTTCCCAGCTGCCTTCCCCGTCCCCATTTCTGAAGAGGGGTCTCAACCCGAAACGTCAACTTTCCTGCTCCTCTGATGCTGCCTGGCCCGCTGTGTTCCTCCAGCTCCACACTGTGTTATCTATAACCAAGATGAATCATTCCACATATCACTGCTGGTTAAAGATAATCCATAATGTTTTAGCCTTGTCTTTTATGCTTACACAATGAGCCCTGTCATTATTGAGGTTTATGATATTCATGGAATTTCCTTTGGTTAGTTGTTGGTTTTTTTAATTGTCCCCCATTCTTCATGAGGAAAGAATGCATAGATTGTTTGTGGTATGTGATATACTGTTCCTATGTTTGGCTTACGTAAAGCTCTCTGTTGCAGATGACTAGCTAGCACCTTATTTTTAGGTGCATCTGGTCCTCCCCTTTACACTCCTCCTAGAATTAAGACTGAGCCCTGGCAATATGGAAATGGCAGAATGAGAAATGTGCTGGATTATGGGGCCACAGATTGTAGTAAAATACATATCTTTGCTCCTCAAAGTCCTCATTAGATGCATTGTTTTGACCTGCTGGATTGACAACACTATAGAGGATGTCAGTAGGGAGTGTGAAACCTCCTCGTGTTTTACTGTAATCCCAGCCCCTTTTAATGTCTTTATTTCTGTGACTTTGTCTTTGACAGAAACCCAACATCCTTTGCCCCACCATTGGCCAGAGTTTTTTTAACCATCTAGTACGCATCCTCTTGAATTTCCAACCCCAAATCCTTCCATCTTCCTCTTCTTTTGTAAAGAGGATCCTGTCATGGTAAAATACTGAAGGTAAATTATTTCATTTAAACGAGTGCTGGGGACTGTGCGAAGGTATGGCTCAAACAGTGGCTTTTCATATCCAGATGATTTTATTCAACTGAGACTGAAATCAACAGCTTTTAAACAAAGCTGCATTTGTTCCAGATTGGTGTCCTTAAACTAGCTGCTTGTTTTTATATTGTTAAATCCTGTACCTTTATCTCAGCAATTTTTCTCAACCAGTTTGAACTAAATATCTGTCTTTACTTCAAGTACTTACAGCTTTTTCCTTTACTGTGCCTCCTATGCTTAGATCATGGCCAACTACTCTTGTTGAATAACCCTGTAAGAGATACTCTTGGACACAATGAGTTATGTTTTTTTTCTGTCTACCCATTTTAAATTCAGTAATCTGCATATTAAAATGGTGGAAATGCATTTTCCCAACTGGCAGCAGCAATGAATCCCAGCAAGTTTAATTTCTGGGTTGCAGTTAGTTGCTTGAGAGACCATGATCATTATAATATGTCTAAATAAAAGCAGATTAAAGAGCTCAGTGAACATTTGGCTTACCAATAAGACATGCAATCAGAAGGATTGGGATAATTTTATATAACCAAGGTCCATGAGCAGGTTGGATTGTCAAAGAGAGTGTTGCAAACCTGAAGCAGAGCCAACGAAAGCTCTATGGAACTGTATCTTATTTGAATCATGTGTTTGCTAAATTGCTGCAATGTAAGAGAAGTATAGTTACCAGCTTGGATTTTAAAATTAGACTTCCTATAAAAATGATATTATCACTAATAATTACGTGGCTAAATATTGGTCTTGAGGATTAGTGTGGCCAAAGATTGTAAACAGGCACTGGGTGTATTGTTAATTATTGTGTTGAGTCTATCAATTCACACGTTGATATATCTGCTTGAAATCTAGATTTGGCACACACTTTTGGTTACTGATCAGTCTAAGTTGAACTGCCTGTGTGCAGAAGTTGAAACCTGTAGGTACTTAAATATGATTTTCTCAGAGCAGCTGGCTGTTTGCATCCACTTCTACTTCTCTAACCGTCTCAGCTGAGCTGTTAATGATCTTTCCCAGAGCCAAAAGTTTGTTTAAGCCCTGTTTCAGTGACTTTACCCATTTGCCAATGAGTAGGAAGCTGGACAGATTCAGTTGAAGACCGAAAACACCTGAATAGCTGGTATTACAGATTGGATGGAGGATGCACAGTTAGTCATGGTGTACAGGGGTTTCTGTGAGTGAACAAGGAACATCTGTGTGGGAAAGTCTGTTGACTAATACTAAGAGGAGACACAGATGTTTAAAGGCATTTGCAGAGGATCTTGGGGGTATTGACCAGAGGTTTTGGGGTCAGTATTAGGCCGTCACAGTAACAGTAAGGGATTTATGAGTACAAGCAAGCTGAAAAAAGAGAACCTGGACTCCATTCTCCTGAAGTTAATCAATTGCAGCATCCTCCTGGATCCTTCCTTCATGTCAACCAGGGATCAGTAGCTGAAGGGCCTCCTAGCTGAAACAGTGAAGGATAGAAATGTCCAGATGGAGTTGAGAAGGCTCAGTTGTTGACAAAACTTAATTTTTCTTCTTTGAAGTATGGATCACATGATCCAGATCATGGGGAAAAATTGTAATTCAAAGATGAAGAAGGAGGCTACCATTTGCTAAGGGCATTGGGAGGTGATTGGGCAGACAGAACAGACTACTGCACAGCAAGTGCAGATGTGGTCTTTGCTGTCCTACTTCCACGTGTCCAATTCCCTAACCTATGCTCCATAGGTGTCAGCATTTTGAAGGGATAGGCACTTCAAAATAGACTGCCCTCAACAATCACAGCTGCCAGTGCTGTCAGGGACAAAGATCCCATCCAGTGCACCAGCCTTGTCTTCTTTCCAGGCATTCCACTCAATGGCCTCTCACTGAGAGCCAGGCAGAGTCAAGGTTCTTTCAGGAAGAGGCTCTGTCATGGGTAGAATGACAGGGATGTGCCCTACAGCGAGCATGAAATTTAGCAAAGTGGAAGTCATGCTTAACTGACACAGGAGCAGAGGTGTCAATTATTACTTACCAGTTTTTCCTGAGAGCATCTTGCCAATGGATGTGAGCAGATCAACATCACTTCCCTCATCCTGGTCTCCACATCGAAGGGGCCAGGCATCCCTTACCATGGCTACATTGAGATCTCCCTACTGCCCATAGTCAGATTTTTCATAACTTGGGATTTCTGATAGTTTGAGACCCAATGACTCTCAAGGAGGTGAGAAACTTTAGAATACCTCTGGTTTTGGTGCTGAATATGTTAAGGAATATTCAGGCATCCTTGGGAAGAATATATGGTGACTTCTATAAGCAATGTAGCTACATTACTAGGTCAGCAGCTAGAGCTTAGCGGTCTTTCACCTTGTTCCCCTCATTTGAGGTGCATTCGTATGTATGAGGCCTTAGAACATATTGAGTTTTCTTCTCATTCACAGGGTGTGGGCCTCGCTGGCTGGGCCAGCATTTATTACCCTTCCCTAGTGGCCCGGGGGCAGTTGAGAGTCAACCACATTGTTGTGGGTCTGGAGTCACATGTGGGCCAGACTGGTAAGGATGGTAGTTTCCTTCCCCACGGGACATTAGCAAACCAGATTGGTTTTCCAGCAATCGGTAATGGATTCACAGTCATCTTAATTCCAGATTTTTATTGGATTCAAATCTGCCATGGTGGAATTTGGATCCTGGTCTCTGAAACGTAGCCTGGGTCCCTGGCATAACAAACCAGCAATAACACCACGAGACTATCACCTCCCCTAATGCTAATAGAATTGAATTGCTTTTTACCCACCCGTACAGGTACTGTACACTGTTCTTCAAGGCTCGTGCCAGTCATCTCCAGTAATCAACGTCAGGCCGTGTTAGAGTATCATGTTTCACGTCTAAGTAAGCTCCCATTTAGTGCAGTTCTGGTAGCTTCCCTCTGTCACTGTGGGAAGAGCATAGCCATGTAAATGATCATTTCTGGTGACAGATGTTTACTTTCAATCGAGGATGCTCATAGGTGGAACTCTCGTCTGCAAACAGATGATGTTCAAAGCAGATAGTGAAATGGCTTCTTCACTTGTGACTATTTTTTATTAATTCATGAAATGTGGGTTGCTGGCTAGGCCAGTATTTATTGCCCATCCCTAAATACCCAGAGAGAAGTTAAGAATCTACCAAAGTTTTAGATAAACCGCAACAATACTTTCAGGGTCATCATCAGATTCTTAATGGCAGCTTTTGATTGAATTCAAATTCCATCATTTTCCATAGTGGATTCAAACTCGGCTCCCCAGAATATTATCTAGGTTATTAGTCAAGTGACAATGCCATCAGGCCATCACCTCCTTCAAATTCCTTTCACAAGTTCAAAGTCCTTTGTCTAAACAAGATGTTGTGCATGTTGACTATATATCTTGCGTTGCTGTTTACCATTTTGATATTAACCCAGACTAGAATGAATGAGGAAAGTCACCATAATACAATGGAAGATTGTTAGGATCCATTCAGATCCAATTAAATGCAATAAGCTTTAATGATCCCTTTGTCCAAGGGGAAGCAATGAAATGTGCCAGCTGGAATACTATAGTTATTTTATATTGATCCCTCCTTAAAGCAAGGTGTGAATTCACTACGTGCCCATGATTTAATTAAGTATTCGCTTGAAATTTAGAACAGTCTGGAGTTCAATGCCAAAGGTCCTAAGATTTGTATTGACCATTTGAATAGTTTGTTAGTATTGACTGCAAGGTCATAATACACTAGAGCATCAGACTGATGACCCATGTTTTGATCAGGTGACCAGAGAATATAGTGTTCCATAATATCCAATATCCAACAATAAATCAGAAAATTAAGTGCCTATAGTCTAATATCTAATATAGTGTGTAATAGTCTAAGTATTTATTCAAGCACTGTATAAATGAGTTGAGAAAATTTTAAGTCTACTCATAGTGAAAGATGAAGAAGATTAATTGTTCAGGCAATATATGAGGGTGGATTTCATCTCACATGTAACAAAATGCCATTACCCTGTTGTTACTGGGAGAAACCATAAGATTTTGTATTATTAGACGTCAATGGCAGCTTCACAATGGAAAAGTGTTTCCCCTGAGGAACCAACCTACAGAAAGTGTGAAAATACAAGGTTTAGCCAGGGCAGGAGTAAAAAAAAAATGTGTATATCATGATTTTTGGACATCCCAAGACAATTTATATTTTGAAAAGTAATCACTACAGTAAAGTAGCAAAATGTGGTGATCAATTTACACACACCAAGATCCCACAAATAGCAACATGACAATGAGCCTACCTGCCATCTTTAATTGGTCAGAGAGCTCCAAGGTGGCCAGATGGAAGGCTTCTTCTAGGAATATTCCAGTATCAGTTCCACTGCCAGCGAATGCAGAGTCAGGACCTCAGTTTAGTCCTGATTGTGAGGCCCAAAATCCAGCAGAAAAATTGTACATTCTGTGGAAGCATTTGCGTTAAGTTCATACTTCTGTTTTAAACTTTGCACAAGGAATGTAAACAGCAGAATGGATGGGTATGAGAAGAGGCCCAGTTTGGACTGACCCAGTTATTCATTTAGAAACAGCCTAGTAGAAATTTCTGACATTAAAAATGAAATCTGAAGTGAATGTATCTTCCTTGCTCTAAAAACAACAAAGAACATTCAAATGTTAAAACAGTTTTATTAGCTCTATGTGTAATTTACAGGAAATTGCTGGTACAGGGTGATCTTATCCATGACCTTAGACAGATGTGTCACAGTACGATCAGTGGTTTTGTTTGTTCTAAAAATGCATACTACTTTTTCTAATTAGATTTGATCCCCTTTCAGTTACAATTATAATTTTGTCTTGGTTAATCAAATAATGCACGTGCACGGAAATCTGTTACCATGTATAAGAGTGAGTTAACTAAGCCATAGAGGGAAAAACAAAACCAGCATACATATTTAAGGTTCCTCTTTGCCGACTATGAAGTGCATGCTCATTTCTTCAAAACATGTTCTATTGACAGACCACAACCAAAAAGAATAGTTGGGGTCAGGAGTCTAGGACCCAAGAGAATCGAGAAAGCCAGAGAAGTATGGTACATGATTTGATCAGTTGGCAGCCAAGTTACAAACAGCAGGGACCTCCACATTGACAAGTAAGCCATGTAACTCTGTCGGTTGTCTCTACCTTTAAATACATCTCTTTAATTATATTTTTATATTTTAATTTTCACCCTGAATTGTACATAATAAATCTAAACTGTATTGTATCACAGATGTCAACATCCGATAATGTTTGTTTTCCAGTTTCATCGCACTCAAACCATGGGTCCAATGTTTCTCAATGTGCCTAAAAGTAAGTTTGCAAACATCTCTCAGACAGAGGCTTATGGTATAACATTATTTAATCATGAGAACGAGGCAAGAGCAAAATTTGTTACCTATTATTGCTTTTGACAAGGCCATTGTGATGAACTACCTTAATTCTTGCCCATTGAGTGGAGAATGTACCCCAACTGCGTTGTTCGAGGAAATTCTAAATATTTTCATCCAGTGATGTAGGATTGGCTATAATTTTCCAAGCCAGAATAACATGACACCCTCAACTGGCAATGTGACAAGATTGGAAGTTGAAGAAGCATTCAAAACTTGCTACAATGCATTTTGAAGATATGGGTGTTATAAAAGGATTTGTGGAGCCAGGAGCCATTTAAGTAGATGCTGGGGGTTATGGTAGCAATTATATTTGTGTCCCCTCAAAAGGAAAAATCAATCAAGCTTGAAATTATGGCTGTGGCCCAAACCTATCCTGTACACCTTATATTTGGAACACCAGAGAGTCCTAGACAAATGATCCAGACACACGAGCATCATAAGCTGGTATCAGTGATGATGAACGCAATATGTTTGCTTTGTGTAACAACCCTGGTTCACTAATATCAATTAGGAATGTATCTCTGTCCTAGATGTGACTCCAGACCAACAGCAATGTGATTAACCTTCAAGTGCCTCCCTGGAATGGCTGACTTTTCATTTAATTCATTCGTGAGATGTGGGCAACACTGACTGCCCTGCATTTATTACCCTCCCCTATCTGCCCTTGAGAAGGTGGAGGTAAGCTGCCTTCTTGAACCATTGTTGTTCACGTGCTGTAGGGTGAATGAGCCAATCAAGAATGCTCACCACTATTTTCTCAAGGAAACTAGGGATAGGCAATAAATTCAGTCCTCACCATCAATGGCTACATCCTATTGATTGATAAAGAAGTCACTTCGCACAGAATACTCAGCCTATGACCTGCTCTTGTAGCCACATTATTTAAACACAGCTGCTCCATTACCTTACTCTAAAGAGCTTGCTTTCAGGTTCACAGTGATAAGGCTTTGGATGTTCCTCAAGTGTGCACAGGGGTTTTGCAATAGTTAAACAGCTAACACCATCCAAATTAAAAGGGATGGAACCTTAGCTTTCCCACTGCCACAGCCACCTTGCCCATTTTAGTTTTCAAGCAGTGTTAACTAAAACTGAGCAGGTAGTCTCCTCCCCCTATCAACAAATGCTGCTCTCATCGAAGATGACAATGTGTGGAGCTGGATGAACACAGCAGGCCGAGCAGCATCATAGGAGCAGGAAAGATTGACGTTTCAGGCCTAGACCCTTCATCAGAAATGGGGGAGGGGAAGAGGGTTCTGAAATAAATAGGGAGAGAGGGGGAGGCGGATAGAAGATGGATAGAGGAGAAGATAGGTGGAGAGGAGACAGACAAGTCAAAGAGGCGGGGATGGAGCCAGTAAAGGTGAGTGTAGGTGGGGGGGTAGGGAGGAGATAGGTCAGTCCAGGGAGGACGGACAGATCAAGGGGGCGGGATGAGGTTAGTAAGTAGGAGATGGGGGTGTGGCTTGAGATGGGAGGAGGGGATAAGGTGAGAGGAAGAACAGGTTAGGGAGGCAGGGGCGAGGAGGGCTGGTTTTGGGATGCAGCTGGGGGAGGGGAGATCCCCCACCACCAAAGACATTTTTCCCCCCACCCTTGTCTGCTTTCCGGAGGGACCACTCTCTCTGTGACTCCCTTGTCAGCTCCACACTCCCCTTCAGCCCCACCACACCCGGCACTTTTCCCTGCAACCCCAGGAAGTGCTACACCTGCCCCCACACCTCCTCCCTCACCCCCATCGCAGGCCCCAAGAAGACTTTCCACATCAGGCAGATGTTCACCTGCACATTTGCCAATGTGGTATACTGCATCCGCTGTACCCATTGTGGCCTTCTCTACATCGGGGAAACCAAGCGGAGGCTTGGGGACCGCTTTGTAGAACACCTGCGCTCAGTTCGCAACAAACAATCGCACCTCCCAGTCACGAAGCATTTCAACTCCCCCTCCCATTCCTCAGACGACATGTCCATCCTGGGCCTCCTGCAATGCCACAATGATGCCACCCGAAGGCTGCAGGAACAGCAAATCATATTCAGCCTGGGAACCCTGCAGCCCAATGGTATCAATGTGGATTTCACAAGCTTCAAAATCTCCCCTCCCCCAACCGCATCCCAAAACCAGCCCAGCTTGTCCCCGCCTCCCTAACCTGTTCTTCCTCTCACTTATCCCCTCCTCCCACCTCAAGCTGCACCCCCATCTCCTACTTACTAACCTCATCCCGCCCCCTTGATCTGTCCGTCCTCCCTGGACTGACCTATCTCCTCCCTACCTCCCCACCAACACTCACCTTTACTGGCTCCATCCCCGCCTCTTTGACTTGTCTGTCTCCTCTCCACCTATCTTCTCCTCTCTCCATCTTCTATCCGCCTCCCCCTCTCTCCCTATTTATTTCAGAACCCTCTTCCCCTCCCCCATTTCTGATGAAGGGGCTAGGCCCAAAATGTCAAGCTTTCCTGCTCCTATGATGCTGCTCGGCCTGCTGTGTTCATCCAGCTCCACACCTTGTTATCTCGGATTCTCCAGCATCTGCAGTTCCTATTATCTCTGCTCTCATCGAAGATGGCCACATTGAATGGATAAATAAAGAAGTCACTTCATGCAGAATACTCAGCCTCTGACTTGCTCTTTTCTTGATTCTCACAGGTTTCTTTATTGAAGCATATAAGGTCAATACCACCCTGCAGAGCTGGGGATTTACCTGGTCAGCTATATCTCAACAGACATTGCAGATGAGCTTGCTTCGTGAAAACCATCACCGTTCAAGAGATGATGCATGTTTTCATTAATTAATCCTGACATTATGTCATGCTTTGGGAGACAATCTTGGTTATTACTATATAGTCTAAAGAGCACGAAACATTTTCAGTTTCCCACAATAGGTCTGATTGCATTCTGATTGAATCTTGTTTCTGGACACTTTTGTGCTCTACAGTTCTAAAGCTTTGTCCATTAGGAACTAAGTAAAAATGGCCCATCAATTAATGTTGAGTTGGAAAAGAAACCAGAAAGAATCTCATTCAAAACATGACTCAGTCTAAAATGAAATCATTTATGTTTGAATATCACAAATTAAGTTCAGAGACAAACCTGAAATGTCTCAAAAATAAAAAATAGGCCCCAGATTAATGTGATTATTATGTTGACATGAACTGTCCATGTCTGTATAGTGTTTGATTCGAGTACAATTCAAATTATCAGTTGTAGGCTGGGTTACTAAATAAGACTTTATTCTTTTGGCCATTGTTACCAGTAAAATGAAAATGTTAAACTCCTCTGAGCTGGGTGCATCGGTGGAAATTATGTTTAAGTATTCAGACATTCTGTGTCTATTTTTGTACTCTTTAAATGAAGCAGATAATTGCTAGTTGGATTTTCTGTCTGATACAGAATGGAATTGACTGTGAAGCATTAACAAAGCTTGCAGTTTCTTGGAAAAATATCTACACACTTTTGGGTATGAATGAATGCCAATAATTTAATAAGTGTCACTGTGCATGAGATGGAATTGAGTCAAATGGTTTTAATTACATTTTCTGTAAACTGGCTGTTGCCTTTCCGACATTACAACAGTGACCACACTTCAAAACTACTTAGAAACAGAATATTCTGGAAAGTCACCATGAAAATTCACAAAAAAAAGGTAATTTGTTTGTCTCCACAGATGCAGTTGTAACCTGCTGAGTATTTCCACTGTTTTCTGTTCCTTATTTCAAATTTCCAGCACTACAGTGCTCTGCCCTTCAAAAGTACTTCATTAGATGTAAAGTGCTTTGGGACGTCCTGAGGTTGGCAATATTTTTAATTTCTTCCATTTGACTTTCTTCTTTATAATCACACAATGTTTGATAATTGATGAGTGGACAACATAGTTGTCTCTGCCTCCTGATGGGCATCAGGAGCTGTGTTCTGCTATAAACAATAGATGCAGGAAGAGTAATTCTGTCGTTGTGATGGAAAACAATGTTGGCACCTAAGTACAGGGACCTGGCAAAGGAAATGGAAATGGGCATAATTTGAAATTATTCATCTAGTGGGAAACTAAGAGATACTGATTAGTCAGCTATTTCATAACTGTTGGTTTTTATGTACCATGAAGATGAGCAGCCAATCTATTCTAGCAGATTCCTGCCATTTGGATTGAGGTAAATTTACCCTTAATGCATTACAGGTATGATAGATACAAACCTTGTCCCACCATATTCCTCCCCCTTTAAAGAAAACACTTGTATTTGCATTGCATTTTTCACAACCTCAGGGATCTGAAGTGCTTCACAGTCAATCAAGTGCTTTGATGTGTAATAACATTCCTAATGTAAAAACATGAAGATATTGACTGAAGCGTTAATAAGTTATCCTTCTAGTTAATCCACTTTAGTTTCTCTTTTCATTCCCAGCTATTTGACCTTTTGGATCTGTTTAATAGAATAATTGAATAGATGCAAAGGACAGTGACTAATACAGGCAGAATAATCAACGTTATCAGCCTTTTAGTTCGGTTCTGAGGAAGGGCTACCAGATCCAAAACACTAACTCTGATTGCTCTTCACATATGCTGCCAGACCAACTGAGCTTTTCTGGCAACTTCGGTTTTTGTTACCAGCCTTTTAGTAGATTACGACTGCAGCAAGACTTCAGTGCTCCACGCAATATCAAGTGCTGAAGCCAGGATTGTTGTCTTTCAGGCCAAACCATTCAATAACTCTGAGCATTCAAATCTGAGCACTTTTTCGGCTAGTGACAGCCAACACGTTGTACAAATCATGAATTTTAGTGTACAGAGCTATAAAATGGTATCAAGGCAAAGAGGCGGAAACTGTGAATGTACCCTTCTCCTGCTTAGCTAAGACATCTAGGAGACTCTTCCTGTTCGTTGGGTGATGTTTGTGGTGGAGCCCCTTTTAGTGCCATGACAACCAATCAGGATCAAGTTCAGTCTTTGGTATAGGAAGAATGGGGAAGAAAGATTAATTCTTTCAGAAATCTTCATAAGAAGATCTCCAGAGCTCCTACATTTAAAATTATGTGTAGCTACTTTTAACAGCTGCCATGGACAACTACCATGTCTGATTGAAATAGATGTAATTCAACTCGAATGCACCAGCTCCATAAACCATGAGACCATAAGATAATAGGATTTAGGAGCACAATTAGGCCATTCAGCCCATCAAGGCTGCTCGTTCATTCAATCTTGCCTGTTTCTCAACCACATTGTCTGGCCTTCTCCCCATAATCCTTAATCCTCTTACCAATCAAGAACCTATCTATCTCTGTCTTAAATACGCTCAATGATTTGGCCTCCACAGCCTTCTGTTGCAATGAGTTCCACAGATTCACCGGCCTCTGGCTGGACAAATTCCTCCTCATCTCAGTTCTAAAGGGTCATCCCTTCACTGAAGCTAAGCCCTAGGCTCCTACTCTCTCCTACAAGTGGAAACATCTTCTCCACGTCCACGCTATCCAGGCCTCTCTATATTCTGTAAGTTTCAATCAGATTCTGCAACCAGCACCTCCCCCAACCTTCTAAACTTCATTGAGTGTAGACCCAGTCCTCATTCGCTTCGCAAATACCAAGCCCTCCATCCCTGCGATCCTTCTTTTAATCCTCCTGTGGAACCCCTCAAATGCCAGCAGATCCTTCCTTAGATATGGGGCCCAGGACTGCTCGCTATTCCAAATAAGATCTGACTAGAACCTTACACAGCAGTAGATCTCTGCTGTCGTATTCTAGCTCACTTGAAATGAATGATAGCATTGCATTTGCCTTCCTAATTGCCTAGTAAACCTGCAAATTAAATTTAAGAGAGCTCTGAACTTGGACTCGCAAGTGTTTCAGATTTCCAAAGCCTTTCCCCATTTAGAAAACAGTCTATGTCACTATTGTTCCTACCAAAATGTATAAACTCACATTTTCACACATTGTATTCCATTTGCTACTTCTTTATCCACTTTCCCAGACTGTCCAAGTCCTTCTCCAGCTTCCCCACTTCCTCAACACTACCTGTCCTTCCGCCTAACTTTATGTCATCTGCAAACTTAGCAACAATGCCATCAGTTTCTTTGTCCAAATTGTTTATGTATAACGTGAATAGTTGTTGTCCCAACACTGACGCCTGCAGAACTCCATTAGTCTCTGGCTGCCATCCTGAAAAAGACCCTTTATCCCCACTCTCTGCCTTCTGCCAGTCAGCCAATCCTTTATCCATGCCAGTATCTTGCCCCTAAAACCTTGAGCTCTTATCCTATTTAGCAGCCTCCTGTGCGGCAACTTGTCAGAGGCCTTTTGGAAATCCAAATAAATCACATCCACTGGCTCTCTTTTGTCTAACTTGCTCATTACCTCCTCAAAGAATTCCAACCGAATTGCCTGGTGTAACCTCTCCTTGATGAAGCCATGCTGTCTCAGCCTTACTTTACCATGCGGTTCCAAGTACTCTGCAATCTCATCCTTAGTGATGGACTTTAAAATTTTACAACAGAGATATGGCTAACCAGTCTACAATCTTTTGTCTTGTCCCTCCCTTCTTCAAAAGTTTCTTACATTATCCATTTTCCAGTCCTCTGGGAACCTCCCTGACTCCAGTGATTCCTGAAAGATTACCACTAACGCCTCCACAATCTCCTTATCCATCTCCTTCAGATCTCTGGGGTGTAACCCACATGGTCCAGCTGATTTATCCACCCTCAGACCTTTCAGTTTCCCCAGCACCATCTCCTTAGTGATGGCCACTACATTCACCTTTGCCCCTAACTCTTGAAGTTCCAGTGTGCTATTGGGGTCTTCCACGAGGTAAATCATCTTCTCCCCCTTTTTGCCATTTCAGTTATTTCTGTTGGTTTTAAAGGCTTCCCAATCCTTCAGATTCCCAGTAATCTTCACTCCATTGCATGCTTTTTCTTTTGCTTTTATCCTGCCCCTGAGTTCCCTTGTCAGCCATGGCTGCCTCATCCTTCCCTCAGTATGCTTCTTTTTCCTTGGAATGAATTTTTGCTGTGCCTCCTGAAATACCACAGAAACTCCTACCATTGCTGCTGCACTGTCTTCCCTGATAGACTCCTTTTCCAATCTTCTCTGGCCAGCTGCCCCCTCATGTCTTTGTAGTTATCTTTACACAATTGTAATACCATTACATCTGATTCCAGCTTCTCCCTCTCAAACTGCAGGGTGAATTCTATCATATTATGGTCACTGTCTCCTTAGGGTTCCTTCACCTTAAGCTCCCTAATCAAGTCTGCCTCATTACACATCACCCAGGTAACCCCTATTCACATAACACTGGCCAACAAATGGCTCCGTGCAAATAAAGCCAGTTGTGATGAGCAGACAGATAGTCCATTATCTCCAGACCAGTTCAGGAAGACTGCTTCAAAGGCTCAGAAGTAGCAATTAGAATTGTTACAGCACACAATCAAGTCACTGGACCCATTGTTTCTGCTCTGGCTCTTCTATTCAGCATTTTACATAACGCTGTTTTCCTACTTTTTCCTCTTAGACCTGTATAACATTCCTTTTCAGTCTGTCATTGAGGTGGTAAGCTATGGACTATGAAATGTCAATTTCCATCATCTGATTTTAATGGACTGAAATGGTTTTAAAAAGGAAGGACACAGAGACTTAAAAAGTGGCTGCAGTGATCACCTGGCCACAGGTTGAGTCAAATTCCAGGAAACCAATGTGGAAGAAGCCAAATTGTTTGAGCTGAAATTAACCTTTTCATCGAAAGAGTCCGAGACTGATCAGGTACAATGAGACTTGCGTCTCCTACTTTTAATTTATTCGTCTGATAAGTTTGGTATTGGGCGTGAAAGATTTACCTGCAATTAAATAGCTTTGAGTCGATGACACCAGACAATGGAGAACATGCTCTAGCTGTATTTCAAGCAACTGCTATGGTAGAGCAGAGGTGATGGATTTGTAACTATAGAACTGAAAGATGCTCTCTATCTCACATAATCAGAGTCATGCAGCATTGAAACAGGCCCTTCAGCCCACCATGTCAATGCCAACCAAGAAACACCAAACTATATCAATCCCATTTACCTACATTTAGTCCATGGCCTACTGTGGTCTGGCATTTTAGGTGCTCATCCAAATGCTTTTAAAATGTTACGAGAGTAACTGCCTCCACCTCTCAGGCAGCACATTTCATATTTCTACCACCCTCTGGGTGAAAAAGATTTTCCTCAGACCCCCTCCCAACTAGTTCCTCCTCACCTTAAACTTATGCCCTCTGATCTTGGTCACGTCTGCCACAGAGAAAAGATTCTCATGATCTAACCTATCTTTGCCTCTCATTGTCTCTCTGAATCACATCTCCCCTCAGCTTCCCTTGCTCCAGGGAAAACACAACTTGCCTAATCAGTCTCACCCTTTAACTGAGACTTTCCATCCCAGGCAGCATCCTGAATCGCCCCTGCACCCTCTACAGTGCAATCACGTCCCTCCTATAGTTTGGCAACCAGAGCTGCACACAGTATTCCATCTGTGGCCTAATCTAGAACGTTGCAGCCCGACTTCCTTGCTCCTATATTTTATGACCCAGTTAATGAAGGCAAACATCTCACATATCTTCTTCAGCACCCTGTCCACTTGTGCTGACTCCTTCAGAGGTCTACGGACTTGCACACTAGTATCCCTTTGTTCCTATGTACTCCATGGAGACCTACCACCATTGTGTATATCTTTCCTTTATTAGACCTCTCAAAATGCATCACCTCACCCTTATTGGGAATAAATTCCATGGGCCATTGTTCTGCCCAATTATCAGTGATCAATGTCAGACAGCAGTTTGAGATTGTCCTCCTCACTATCACAACACCACCAATTTTCAGGTCATCTGCAAACTTACTTACCATACCTTCTACATTCACATACAAATCATTAATGTACATGACAAACAGCAAGGGTCCTAGTCCATCCCTGCGGCACACTGCTGGTCAAAGGCTTGCAATCACAAAAACAACCCTCCACCATCCTTTGTCTCCAAGTTGTAAGCTAATTTTGGACCTAGTGTGCCAATTTGCCTTGGTTTCCATGAGTTCTTGCCTTCTGGACCATCCTTCCATGTGGGATCTGGTCAAAAGCCTTACTGAGTTTTTGTAAACTACATCAACTCTACTACCCTCAGCAATATATTCAGTTACCTTTTCAAAAACCTTAAATTAGTCAGACAGGAGCTCTCTCAAACAAATCCATGCTTAATATTCCTGATCTGCTCTGTCTTTCCAAGTGTTGGTTAATCCCGTTCCTCATTATTTTCCATAATTTCCCTACCATTGACATCAGGCTAACTGGCCCATAATTACGTGGCCTATCCCTGCTACACCACATTAGCTATTCTCCAGTCATCTGGCATTTTACCTGAGGTCAGTGAAGTATTAAATATCAGGGCTCATTCTCTCCCAAGGCTCCAGCAACTTCCTCCCTTGACTCCCATTGCATCCTGTAATATATCTTTGGCCCTGAAGATTTATGCACTTTCATGCCTGTGAAATCATCTAATACCACCTGCTTATTATACTTAACATGCTCTAGAACCTCACCAACCCAACTGAAATCTCCAGCTGCAATGTCTTTCTGCTTTGTGAATACAGATGATAAATATTCATTTAAGACCTCACCCCACATTCTCTGGTCTCTAATAGGCCTCACTGTTTCCCTGGCAATCTTCTTAGTCTTAATAGACTTATAAAATGCCTTGGAGTTTTTCTCAATCCCATCTGCCAATGATATTTCATGGCCCCTTTTTGCCCTCCTAATTTCCTTTTTTAATGCATTCCCTGACACTCTCTGTACTCCTGAATGGCATCCACTGTTTTACATGCTCTGTACCAACATATGTTTTCTTCTTTTTCCTTTACCAAGCTCTCAATATCCTTTGACACCCAGGTTTCCCTGGACTTACTGCCCTTGTCCTTCACTCTAAGAAAGAAAACGCTGGCCATGAACTCTCATCATACAGCAGTTAATGCCTTTGAAAACACAATGCACCTACTTCAGAGGCTGTAACTGAAAAAGCATGGGCACCTGTGTATGAAGGGAATCTTTGAAGATGGTTTTGTTTTGGCTTGGCTGCTTTAGAGGTGATGTCTTTGGTAATGGGAGCAAAGTGACTTTGTGGTTATTTTAATTGAGCTCCACCAGGCCACAGCTCCCAACTATTCTTCGTCTCCCCAACAATGCTTCACAAGCTCAACTGACCCTCAATTATTTTTTTATTTCCATATTATCAGCGGGCTGTTATATAGGGCTCATACGGTGCAATGGTAGCATCTCTATCTTTCAGCCAGAAGGCCAAGGTTTAAGCCCCTCCATAGGTGCATAATAACATCACCAAACAGATCAATTAGAAAATAACATGCAAGCTACATGTTAATTAGTTGGTTAGCTCAGATGGCTGGATGGCTGATTCTTGAAGTATAATCACTATACAGCAATTGATGCTTTTAAAAACAAAATGCACTGTTTTAGAGTCTGTAACTGAAAAATCATGGGTGCCTGACAGTGTTTAATGTCTCATCCAAAAGACAATACCACCCCTAATAAAGCACTGGAGTGTTAACCTCAATTTTTGCACTCACATCTCTCCAGCATCTGGGTGCCAAAGAAAAGAATCAGGCAACATGCGATAATGACTACTGCCTGGTGTCTTTGGCATCCATCATTACGGCGTGCTTTGAGAGGTTAGTAACAGCACACATCGACTCCGGCCTCTTTGGTTGCCCTGATCCACCACAATCGCCTACTGTCGCAATAAGTCTGGGATGACAGGCCCAAAGCAGACAACAACTCCCTGGCCCTAAATTCATCCTGGAACATCTGGATAACAAAGACGCCTACTTCAGACTATTTATTGAATTTAGCTCCACCTCCAACACCATAATTCCAACAAAACTCATCTCCAAACTCTGAGACCAGCTGGGGTTACCACAAATGACTCTCCTTCTCAACATCTCCCCTCGCCTGAGGCAGGGTGATGCTCAGGGTAAAAAGGATAACGATGACTTTACCTTTAAGGGCTCTTTGCTGGTGCAGTGGTAGTGTCCCTATTTTGAGACCAGGAGTCCCAGGTTCAAGTCCCATTTGCTCCTGACGTGTATAATAACGTCTCTGAACAGAGTGACTAGAAAATTTGTCCGAGTGTCCAACAAATGTGGATCCCACATTTAGAAAGAAAAAAGGTCTGTTGTGGTGCAGTAGTAGTGTCCCTATCTATGAGGCAGGAGGCTCAAGAACCAGCTGCTCCACAGGTGGATGATAACATCTCTGAAACAGTTCTCAAGAAAATATCTGTGAACAGGCTGTTATTTCGGAGTTTGCTCACACTCTATATATGGGAATGGGCTCAGGGTGGCTGGGAATATAGTAGGCTAGCCAGCTGACCTATTTTACATAGCATGGGGCTGGATGAACACAGCAGGTCAAGCAGCATCATAGGAGCAGGAAAGGTGAGTGTAGGTAGGGGGGTAGGGAGGAGATAGGTCAGTCCAGGGAGGACGGACAGGTCAAGGGGGCGGGATGATGTTAGTAGATAGGAGATGGGGGTGTGGCTTGGGGTGAGAGGAGCTCCATCCCCGCCTCTTCGACTTGTCTGCCTCCTCTCCACCTATCCTCTCCTCTATCCATCTTCTATCCGCCTCCCCCTCTCTCCCTATTTATTTCAGAACCCTCTTCCCCTCCCCCATTTCTGATGAAGGGTTTAGGCCCGAAACGTCAAGTTTTCCTGCTCCTATGATGCTGCTTGACCTGCTGTGTTCATCCAGCCCCATGCTTGTTATCTCGGATTCTCCAGCATCTGCAGTACCTTTTATCTCTGACCTATTTTACATATCTAGCCATCAAAAAATTTTCCAAGTGGAGGCATATAACATCCAGCCCACTATCATTCACTTTGTGAATATAGATGACAAATGTTCATTTAAGACCTCACTCTAATTCTCTGCTTCTACTTTGTGAATACAGATGATAAATATTCATTTAAGACCTCACCCCACATTCTCTGGTCTCTAATAGGCCTCACTCTTTGCCTTGTAATCCTCTTATTCTTAATAGGTTTATAAACACCTTAGAGTTTTTCTCAATCCTATCCGCCAATGATATTTCATGGTCCCTCTTTGGCCTCCTAATTTCTTTTTTCAATGCATTCTCTGACATTCTCTGTGCTCCTGAATGGCATCCACTGTTTTTCATGCTCTGCACCAACATATGCTTTTTTTTTTCTTTACCAAACTCTTGATATCCCATGACACCCAAGTTTTCCTACCTTACTGCCCTTGTCCTTTACTCTTAGAGGTACAGGCTGGCCCTGGACACTCACTATACAGCGGCTGGTGCCTTTGAAAACAAAATGCATCTATTTTAGAGTATGTAACTGAAAAAGCATGGGCATCTGACAGGATTTAATGTCTCATCCAAAAGACAATACCACCCCTAATAAAGCACTGGAGTGTTAACCTTAATTTTTGAACTCACATCTCTCCAGCATCTGGGTGCCAAGGAAAAGAATCAGGCAACATGCAATAATGACTACTGCCTGGTGTCTCTGGCATCCATCATTATGGAGTGCTTTGAGAGGTTAGTAATAGCACACATCGACTCCAGCCTCCTAGGTTGCCCTGATCCACCACAATCGCCTACTGTCGCAATAAGTCTGGAGCAGATGACAGGTCCATAGCAGACAACAACTCTCTGGCCCTAAGTTCATCCTGGAACATCTGGATAACAAAGACGTCTACTTCAGACTATTTATTGAATTTAGCTCCACCTCCAATACCATAATTCCAACAAAACTCATCTCCAAACTCCGAGACCTAGGACTCTGCTCTGCTCTCTGCAACTGGATCCTCCACTTCCTGAATAGCAGACTGCAATCAGTAAGGACGGGCACAACAGCTCCTCCAGAATAATCCTTGGCATCGGTGCCCCACAAGGCTGTGTACTCAGCCCCTTACTATAATCCTTATACACTCATGACTGCGTGGCCAAATTCAGCCCTAGCTCCATTTACAAATTTGCTGATGACACCACAATGGTGGGTCAGATCTCAAATGAAGACATAACAGAGTACAGGAATGAGATAAATAGCTTAGTGGCATGATGAAAGGACAACAATCCCTCCCTCAATGTCAGCAAAGTGAAGGAGTGGTCATCGACTTCAGGAAGCCAGGTGAAGGACCCACTCCTGTCGATATGAATAGTACTGAGGTGGAGATGGTTGGGAGCTTCAAGTTCATAAGAGTAAATATCAGCAACAATCTATCCTTATCCATCCATGTTGACGCTACGGTCAAAAAAGCACACCAATGCATCTACTTCCTCAGAAGGCTAAGGAAAATCAGCATTTCCACAATGACGCTTACCAATTTTTACACGTGCATTATAGAAAGCATCCTATCCAGATGCATCACAGCTTGGTATGGCAACTGCTCTGCCCAAGACTGCAAGAAATGAGAGAGTTGTGAATGCAGCCCATCACAAAAACCAGCCTTCCATCTATTGATTCAGTCTATACTTCCCACTGCTTCAGGAAAGCAGCCAACATAATCAAACCCTACCCCGGTTTTCTCTTTTTTATATATTCATTCAAGGATATGGGCTAGGCCAGCATTTAGTGCCCATCCCTAATTGTCCAGAGGGCAGTTAACAGTTAACAGCATTGCTGTGGGTCCGGAGTCACATGTAGGCTAGACCAGGTAAGGATGGAAGTTTCCTTCCATCAAGGACATTAGTGAACCAGATGAGGTTTTCTGACAAATGACAATGGATTCATGGTCGTCATTAGACTCTTAATTCCATATCTTTATTGAATTAAAATTCCACTATCTGCCATTTGTTTTTGGATTAATAATCTAGCGATAATCCTCTAGGCCATGGCCTCACCCCACTCTTCAAGAAAGTTTGAAAATACATACCAACAGATTGAAGAACAGCTTCTTCCCTGCTGTTATCAGGCTTATGAATAGACCTCCGGTATATTCGGGTTGATCTTTCTCTGCACCACCTCTACAGCTGTAACACTATATTCTGCATTCTGTTCTTTTACACTGATGTATTTATGTAAGGTATGATTTGCCTTAATAACATGCAAACCAATACTTTTCACTGTATCTGAGTACGTGTCAATAATAATTAAAATCAAACCAAAATCAAACCGATGGGACTACAATCTACTATCGGAAGACTCAAGGCAGGAATGCTCCTACTGAGGCACAAGTAGGATGAGTTGTACCATCTGAAGTTAGCTGTAAGCATAGAGAGATAGTTGAACCTGATATATTTCAGTCTGTGCACTCCACAGAATGCACCTACCCTACAGTGGATAAGGTCTACATAGTGTATATAGACATTGTAATTATTTGGAAAGGACACTTGACCGATGATTTTCCTACTTCATTAGCTTTTAATATGACACAAAATAATTTGTTCTATGATATATATACTTTTCCAGTTTTCTCCATCCAAATAAATATAAAAGAAGAAAAAATATCTCAAAATGGAAGTGGTTATAAAAACAGTTGAGCACTGGCCCTGATATATAATTCATGCTGAGTGGTTGCTCAGATTAAATTCTACAAGGGATTGCAGTGAAATTCAAACACAACTTAGATATTTATGGCACTCAGCCCAAAGAAAATAATGGGCTCCAGTAACAAATAATTAAATTCAGTTTATATCAAGTTTATACCATATATTGAATTCAATATATGGAGCGTAAAATAAATTTCAAACTGAAGTGAATAGACCAGTTCATTTTTATTATAGGCCAACTTCACACTTAGGCAGATATTATAGTGCGCAGAAAAGAGCGGTGACTATTTGGAGGGAAACACTGACATATACAAATTATTAAAACAATAACTTGGACGATGGCAAGTTCTGCTAAATGGATTTGAGAGAGGTAGGGAAGAAAGCTTATTGGTTAAGTCTGTGTTCTTGTAGCATTCTGCAGCAATGCAGTTTTGGTTGGATTTTGTGGTGATATTGATATAAAGTAATGATGGCACGGTGGTCATGTCACTGACTAGCAAACCAGAACCATAGACTAAATATCCTGAATGCATGTTTTCAAATTCCACCATTGCAGATCTGGTGCGTGTGGTTTACAAATACACTTGAGGAAAAGAAATCTGCCATCCTTACCTGGTCTGGCCTACATGAGACTCAAGACCCACAGTAACATTGCTGACTCTTAACTTCTCTCTGGGCAGTTCAAGATGGGCAATAAATGCTCACTTGGGCAGTGATTCCCCTTCCCAAGTATGAATTTATAAACAACAGTTGGTTGGGGTTTGCCTCCATTACTCCACAGAAACTGGCAGTAATTTACAAATCAACAGAATGCCACAGAAATTCGGGAAGTTGCTGCCAGTGCTACTCTGTTCTTTCATAGTGTGGTCCGTCAAAAAAACCCATCCCCATGACTTCAATCAATTCCACACATCTGGTACCCTCAGAGAAAAAATTCCTTCTTAACTCAGTCTCAAGTGTGTGAACCCTTGTTCTGAGATCAGGCCCTGTGTTCCTACACGCTCTCACAAGGTGAAACAACCTTTCCATATCTACCCTGTCAAGACCCCTAAGAATCTCACATGTTTCAATAAGGTTGTATCTCATTTTTCTAAATTCCAATGAGCACAAGTCCAACCTACTCAACTTCAGTGCGTCCATACCTTGTATCGGCCCCATGAACCTTCTCTGACCGCCTCCAATACCAGTTCATCTTTCCCGAGGCAGGGGACACAAGATTTCACAAGTTTCCAGTTGTGGTCTGACTAGTGACTTGTATATTTTTAGCAAAACCTCCCTCTCTTTATACTGTATTTCCCTTTGAAATAAAGGCTAACATTCCATTTACCTTCCCCATTAACCATTGAACCTGGATACTAGCTCTTTGTGATTCATGGACGAGGATTTCCAAATCCTTCTGTTCCATAGCTCTCTGCAGTCTTTCTCCATTTAAATAATATTCAGCTCCTCTATTCTTCCTGATGCAGTGAATACCCACACATTTCCCCAATCTGCCATGTTTGTGCCCAGTTGCTTAACCTATATCCTTGTACAGACGCTTTGTCTCATCTTCCTCACTTGCCACAGTTTCACAACCATCATCACTGTTAAACCTTTACTCAGTCATTCCAGCAGCTCTGCCTTCATTCCTTTGTAATTATCTTTATTTAAGCTTAATACTGTTGTTTCCACCCAAGTTCCTCCCTCTAAAACTGAATGATAAGTTCTGTCGTTTCATGGTTACCATTTCCAAGGGGATCTTTTATTCTGTCGTCATTTATTAAACTTCATTAAACATCACTAGATCCAAAATATGCTGATCCCGGTTGGATTCTCGACATATTGTTCTAGGGAACTGTTCTGAATATACCATAATATTTTTCTTATGGTTTTTGTCGGCCATTGACTATCCCAATCCACACAAAGTCACCTGTGATTAATGTACTGACTGTTATATGCCCTCATTGTCTCTTGATTTATTCTCTAAAGGTGTTCTCTAATTTATCTCAAGAAAGACAACACATCGCAAGAGAGAAACAGAACATATCCATTACACATCAGTATAAAAACACTCCAAAGACACATGTGACAAGCCAAAACAAAGAGTGGGCCAAAAAGCAGATACTAAAGAGCCACTGACAATGTTATTGAGCAAGAAGAAAAAGCCACAAAAGGCACAAGCAATGACCAGTTATTACAAATAGAATACATCTATAAAACTTTCTCCAGCCCCACCACACCCGGCACTTTTCCTTGTAACCGCAGGAAGTGCTACACCTGCCCCCACGCCTCCTCCCTCACCCCAATCCCAGGCCCCAAGAAGACTTTCCACATCAGGCAGAGGTTCACCTGCACATCTGCCAATGTGGTGTACTGCATCCGCTGTACCCGTTGTGGCTTCCTCTACATCGGGGAAACCAAGCGGAGGCTTGGGGACCGCTTTGCAGAACACCTGCGCTCAGTTCGCAACAAACAACTGCACCTCCCAGTCGCGAACCATTTCAACTCCCCTTCCCATTCCTCAGACAACATGTCCATCCTTGGCCTCCTACAATGCCACAGTGATGCCACCCGAAGGCTGCAGGAACAGCAAATCATATTCAGCCTGGGAACCCTGCAGCCCAATGGTATCAATGTGGATTTCACAAGCTTCAAAATCTCCCCTCCCCCAACCGCATCCCAAAACCAGCCCAGCTCATCTCCACCTCCCTAACCTGTTTTTCCTCTCAACCGCAGCCACACCCCCATCTCCTATCTACTAACATCATCCCGCCCCCTTGACCTGTCCGTCTTCCCTGGACTGACCTATCTCCTCCCTACCCCCCTACCTACACTCACCTTTACTGGCTCCATCCCCGCCTCTTCGACTTGTCTGCCTCCTCTCCACCTATCCTCTCCTCTATCCATCCTCTATCCGCCTCCCCCTCTCTCCCTATTTATTTCAGAACCCTCTTCCCCTCCCCCATTTCTGATGAAGGGTTTAGGCCCGAAACGTCAAGTTTTCCTGCTCCTATGATGCTGCTTGACCTGCTGTGTTCATCCAGCCCCATGCTTGTTACATCTATAAAACTACATGTCATTCCCAGAAGATATGCAGAAGTAGAACACTGTGTCAGAGCAGCAAAATAAAAGCCTACTCATAGAAAGCTTTCAAAATTATAAAACAATGGCATTAGTAAAAAGACACCCATGCATTCCTATGGGAAATTACAGCAAATGACTTATTTTTGACAGAATGTGATTATTTCAATGGAGATTTCATTACCTTTAAGCTTGATACATGGGTGAGTATCACTGTCTTACGATTAAAACAGCAGATCAAAAGCCATGGCTGATGAAACAGAAGGAACAGACAGATACGGAGATGAAGCTATATGGTATAGATGGGATTACTGTCCTGATTAAAAGATATACAAAAAACTGTGCACCATAAAGAACGTAACAATTGAGAATTTATACCTAATTCACAATCAACATTTCTCTCATTTGGGCCAGCATACGTGTCTTGATCTAAATATCTTTGTAGTGACATATTAATCTAATTGTAAGAGACAGCCAACAGAGGCCAAGTTATGCCAAACCTATTCAACGAGAAGACATTAAGGGAACAACTGGCACAAGAACAAACTATTATTGTCTAAACAGTTAAGGGGTAATCAACAGAAAATTTCATTGGGTTTCCCAGACGTACGGTAAAACCCAAAGGAAGCAAGAATCTACTGGCATTAACTAAGTTTGCATTAAAAATTGCTCCATGCTGTCAATATAAAGGAAAATCTGCATTTATATAGGAATGGTGGAGTTGTTTTCCACTTCTATCCTTAGAGAAGAACTTTGAGATGACAGAAATCTGCAAAGTATGCAAGAAACAGCAATTGCTGACAAAAGTGAGCAATACAACCCATTTGAACTCATTGAGGCATTTTGAAATGAAATTGTTCTGACAGCAAAACCATTTGCGGAACAAAACTGTTTTAACAGATTTTAATTTGACGGCAGATGATGAGATTACGCAAGTTCAGGAAGAACGTTTCAATTGTCTGTCTTCCAGAGAGAAATCATCAGTACCAGTGACAGAGATGAATCTAAGTAAGTAGCAATCTTCCAGTGCCATGACTGAGGATGGGGCAATATCTGATGCACCCATACAAATACCACAGGAGGTGAATGAAGACATCAAAACTAATCAAGAAGTTGAAATAAAGAAAGAGTTTATTTACGTCAACACAGATACATTAGCAGATTGTGAATAAAGATTTTCTTGTTCAAAATGAAGGTGAGTTACATGCAAATCCATGAAAGCCAGACCAATGTCTATAAATTCATGGTACAGAACAAAAAAGGAAAACCCATGATACAGCAAAGAAGGTAATTATTTCCTCCAAGCAGTTACCTTAGTTACAGAATAGAGAAATGAAGAAGAAAAGCATTACATTACAGCTACACACAGTACAACCATAAGTCAGAAAAACAAGAAGCAAAGTTAAAAAGACAAACATCACAGTCACTCTTCAAATGCTCTCCATAGCAGACCAGCTCAGGGGTTCTCCACATAGTCTGGCCGCTGGCTGATGCCACGCTCTCCTCAGGGCCACTGGTGCCCCCATTCCACCACCTGGAGTCTCTGCCAACCCTGTTTTGGAAACTGGAGCCTGGTGTCTGAGGCTGAGAGAAGGGACAGAAGGGAGGAGAGAGGGAGAAGAAAAAGTAAAAGAAGAAAAAGAACAGGTGGAGCAGACAGCTCCAGGAGGTCTGGGTTCAAGTGGAAAAGGACCTGACAGGTAAGTTTTTCACGCAGAACGTGGTGCATGTATGGAATGAGCCCGCAGAAGAAGTTGTGGAATTGGGTACTATTAAAACATTTAAAAGGTAATTGCACAGGTATAATAGGAAGGGTTTAGAGGGGTATGGTAGCAAATGGAACTAGGTCAGATTGGGATGTCTGGTTGGCGTGGATGAGTTTGACTAAAGAGTCTGTTTTTATGCCATGTAAGTTGATAACGTTATGACTCTATGTGACTTAACATCTCTGAACAGGTTGATTAAAATATCTATAAGGAGATTTGGGGATATCGCTGTGCATCCCATGTCATTCTAAAATGCTTTGCTTTATCCCCACCCAAGTATCCTCAGATTGAGTAAAGCACCCCACCAATCCAGCCTCTTTCCCCATAGTTAACATTTGTACATTCACAGGTACAATTACATTTACCATTACCCCATCTACCCCAAGTCTTTAATTTCACAAATTCAGGCTGTGTAGAGTTTTTACAATTCTTCTAGAATGTGTTTTCCTTGGACTGGGAAGATTGGCAAATCTTTATCTGGAGGATTGTTGCTATTTATTCTGATCCTCGTCTTGCGTTCCCTGTAAACTGTCGTTCCACTTGAGGACCTTTTCTTCTCTTTGATGTCCTTGATTGAGGAGATCATTCCTATTAACTGTTAATCTTTTGTCAATTACCTTATCTAGACAATCATTTATCTCCGGGGTAAACAGAGATATTTCTCTGTGAGAAACTCTTCACAGAGAAACTCTTCCCCATTAACTGAGATCACTTTGCACGTAAGGAGATGCATAAATCTCATGCATCTACACAACATGAATCTTGTGGCTCTTAGCTTTCTTTCATAGTGGTCACTTACATTGCACTTGCTTAGAAGCTGCTTGCTTCTGTGCCTTGCACACACTTTAGCACAGAGGGTGAGGATGGCAGCTTTTTCTGGTTCTGAATACTGAACAGTTAAGGAGGTGGGCATAGCGCTGTATGGTAGAGTGCTGCATCAATGTCACATGTAAAACATATCAGCAACTTATGTGGCAAACACACTGCAAGTGCTTCAACCAGTGACCATGTCTGAAAGTCAAGAGGCACCATGCTTAGTAGAGTGAAAGGGCTTTGGTCAGTTAGGGAATGCAACCATACTCAGTCAAGGAGTTTAGTGAATACCAATCCAGGGAGTTGACTACAGTCATTCAGGCACTTGGTCCTACCCGATTCTGTTAATCAGTATCCTTGTAGTTAGGGGGCTAGACAACAGCCAGTCCTGCAAGCCTAGAGTAATCAGTTTGGGGACTACAATTACATCAGTCAGGGTGCTACAAAGGCTCACATCTGGGGGCTGCATTGTTTTCAGTCAGGGCTGTCTTGTCAAGTTACACAGAAGGGTTGGGCCAAGTTCAGTCCTGGGGTTTGAGCGTTAATGGACAGGGGCAATCCATGGAGTCCAGGTCAAAGGGGATTCCCTACATGTCATTATGCCCAGGTGCATACAGCCTTGTAGAGATGGTACAAGTTCAATGAATGCCATTGTTCTGGTAGATATCTGCTACATAGTGATTTGTTGTGTGAATGGCATGTGGTAAGATGGGGTCGAAGTCAGGTGTAAGAGATATCACAGAGGCAAGGTAAGTAATTAAACTGGCAAGTTTGGTAAAGTATGACAAGAAAACCCACCAGCTTCTTGGCAAAAACCCTTCAAAGATACTCAATGAAATTTGGACTTATCCAAAAAATGTAAAGATTCAACTGCTATACCTGATCTGAGGTCTACTTCATTGTTCTCGGTTTGTAAAGATTGGTTAGACTCTGCAGGTTGAATTTTCCCAGCCAGTTGGAAGTATGTTTCAGAATGTGTTGCAATCCCGCTAAGAAACAAGAGAGGTCAAACAGAAATTTCAACACGATCCTTTGCTCTTCTGGCTTTTCCTGGAATGGGCTATAGGCAGATGGGACCCGAAATGATTTGCAGTAACACAACCGTGGTACTTGAAAAGGCAATTAAAAGTCTTGAAAATGGAATTTTCAAATTTGTCAACAGCACCCAAGTTTCATTTTGTTTCAGTAACTCACCAAAAAGGGGAAAAACAAGTGGACAGGCTGAACACATCACAGAGTTGATCTGACCTGCTTTGATCAACATGAAGGGTGTTGAAGCCACAGAACATGAAGCCACAGAAAAATGACTTGTGCTGACAGCAGCAGTTCCTTCACCTTACAACCACTGACTTCATTAGGGACTGTTATATGGGGACCTGAAAGATTTAGCCGACATCATAAAGTAAGCTTCATGCACTCATCAGGATATGAAGGGCTGTACGTGGGAGGAGATGATGAGTTGTATTAGTTTCCAATATGTGCTTCAGTGGTTCTTATTACTGTTTATAGCAATGTAGCTAAAGACCTGATGTATATTTACTCTTAAATTCATCCAGATTTCTTGCAGGAGGTAATCATGAATGTTAGATTTAATGTCACTAGCTGCTAAGTAATATATAATGAATCTTTACTGTCTAATCAAGTCAAAGTCTATCTACTGCCTAAGGTATCATATGTGCATCCTTCCCTACATGGTACCAGTAGCATACACTAATATCAGTAAGGACTCTTGTGGTGCATTGACAATATCCCTACCTCTAAGCCAGGAGGCCTTGGTTCAAGTCCTGATTGCTCCAGAGATGTGTAATAATGTGCCTGAATGAGTTGATTAGAAAATACCTTTGACTTGCACCAAGAAGAAAGATTGATTGCAGTGAATCTACCCAAAATATCCCAGAGGGCTCTGGCAGAAACTAAAATCCACAATATGCTGGCAGCCATGGCATACTAATTATAAGAAGGATAGCAACTTGGTGTAATTTAGTTTAAATATCTTGGATACCACTGAGGGTAATTTCACGTTATTGCATACGGAAGTTTCGTGGTTTGAAGCCTGTACTCTCCCTTACAGAAAACTCCCTGGATTGCATGTCAATCAGGCAGCAGATTGGCTTTCTGCTAGAACTTTAGGAGACAAAAGGCATGAGCTCATGCTAAACCATAGAGAAATAGAATTCTAAAGGTAGCAGATTATAACATTTAATACATTGGTGACATTTATTCAGCATGAGTGACCAGTTAATGCTAAATGGCAAGGTGAGAGCTAATGCAGCTATGCCTCTGGGCCACCCCCAGCTCTCCATCAGCAACAGCCTGCCATGCTGTCATTGTACTGATCTCTGGAGATTCCTCCTCCATTATGTCAGGGTGGCTGTGGTTGCAGTACAACTCAACCTGCTGATCCGTCCCTCTTCTTGGTGCTATGAGTACCTTCCTCCTTTAACAAAAAAAGGCAGAGATAGAAGGGTGAGGACACAAGATGGACATTTATGGTGAGTGACTATTAGGAATGGGAACAAGAGGGCAATAGGTTGAATGGGAGAGTGAGTGTTGTCTGTTGAGATGGAAGTTTGAGCAGAAAGCCGAAGAGAAAGGAATGTGAGAGAAATTTCAAGGTCTGCTGGTCAGGGAAGAATGCAAGAGAGGTGAGAGAGTGATGGTTGCCATCTGAGAGTATCAGCATGCTCATCTGGCCAGACTTCATGATGTCATTGATGTTCTTATGGTACTGGATCTAGGTACTTTGCACTAGTGTAAGGGAATCAAGTGTTACAGGGAAAGGGCAGGAAAGTGAATGTGAGGAATGTCAGATGAGGCTCAAGGGGCTGAATAGCCTTCTCCTTTTCCTGTCTCATTATGGTCTCATGGTCACACCAACTACTGACAGTTCAGTAAAAATTGAAACCTACTTGGTAAAGCTGATTGTCCTCCTCCCATCATTCTCAGGGAAGAAAACTCCTCTCCAACTCCTCACTGTTGGAATCATCAATTACAGGGACATGCTTCTGAACAGTTAATCGTTCTCTTAGCATTTTGATTCACTGCCAAACTCCTGCCTTTTTTTCATAACCCTGCATCTTGTTTCTATTGAAACAACCATCCAAGGCCCTCTTGAATGTTTCAATTGAATCTGCCTCTTTCACAATTCCAGGCTTGTGCGAAAAGGTTTTATGCATCTTGCAATGGCTCGTTTCATAAAATACTTTAAAATTGTGCTCTCTGGTTCTCAAGCGGGTTTCAAGAGGGAACTGTTTCTCTCTGTCTACTCTGTCCAGATCCCCCAGTATTTTGTAAACATCTATTAAATCTTCCCTCAGCCTTATCTTCTCCAAAGAAAGCAATCCCACTGTCCAATATATTCTCACAGCTGTAGGGTCTCATCCCTGGAACCATTCTTGTAAATGTCTTCTGCATACTGTCCAATTCATTCATATTTTTCCTAACGTGTGGCATCCTGAAATGTAGACAATACTTCCACTGAGGTAGAACCAGTGTCCTGTATGAGTTCAGCATAACCTACTGCTCTTGTTCTCTGTGCCCCTATTAATAAACCCTGGGATACTGCATGCTTTTTCAAAAGCAGAGTTCACTATCTGTCGTGCCACATTTAATGGCTTTTGTGCATATATACTCAGCTTCTACTTTTGTACATATATACTCAGTTCTGCTTCTACACACTGTTTAGAATAGTACCCTTTCTTTTATATCATAACTCATGTCCTATGAGGTAGTTGCCATGACTTCCATCCATTATGCAGCTCTTTACTCTCTCACACTGGATTTGTTTTAAAATCCTACTGCCATGGAGTTTGATTGGGTCCCTTCGAGGTGCGTTTCTTCATTGGTACTTAATGATGCCTAATGCCTGCCGACCTCTCTGATTTGTCAGGGAGTGCAGAGGTGAGATGCTAATTAGTTTCCCATGGGGGAAGGACAATAGATGAACACATAAATCAATGAGCTGCACTCATGACCCAAAAACAGTCCCCTCACTCTAGCTTGCTACCAAGAGGCCATCTCCATGCCCTGACTAGATTCCAGCTCAGTGGGAGCAGAGTGGCCTCACAAAGATGAAAAAAATCTGTCAGTGCTCTTTAAATGCCTTCTGGTAGTTAACTTTTCACGTCTCGTGGCCGGGTAGCCTTCACCTCCCTAACTCAGCCTGTTCTAAAGTAGACCCGAGACAGGAATATACAGCAGACTGATAAGCCAGCTTGTGACAGGAAATCACCAGACACCCTTCCTCTTACCTACCCCCAAAAGTAAATGACATTTTGGCTTTTAGCCTCTACTCAAAAGCACTGAAAAACCTCTGTGAGTAGCCTTCAGCATTGTGAAAGTCACCATAGTCCCAGAGACTGCTCTGTCATTCCGGAGAGTCATCGAGTAGTGAGGTTAACCCGAGGGGTTAGCACACCACAGATGAGCAGCAAGGTGAAGATGGCAAAAATTTCAGTTGGTAGGGGAATTGAAGCTGTGCTGTGCTGGACTCCATCACAAACCAGCTGTCCAGTCAACCATGCTAAGCATTTCAGCAGAGCAAACAGCTAAGCATAATCACTTCACTGCCAACCACAAAATGTTGCTAGGTCTACAGTTCTCAAGCACTGCAGGGAGATGGGGGAAGCGCTTGGTTATCTCGGACAGTAAGAAAATGGACAAAGGAAATATACGTATTACATTTGGGCATACCACACAGCTGAATAGTACAACTTGTATCAAATGAGCAGCATGAATCAGATAGAATAATGTTGGCAAAGGTCACCGATTATGCTAATGCAGAGCAATATCTTCTATCCTGAAACCCTGGGGACAGGTCGTTTTTATGAGCTTTGTGTAACTAAATTGTAAACCTGCTCAAAAAGAAAAGGTTTATGATTCAATTGCGCAGAGGAAATTTTTCTCTTTAGCCTCAGGCCCTTGGCTATCATCTGTTCTCCAAACCTAAGTACCTTATAACAATGAGCAAGAGGAGATAGTGGGGAAATGGAAAGACAACACTTGTGTCAGATTCAGGAATGCTGCAGACGTAAGTCTAATATGTTTATTAGCCTGGTCTGAAAATGACCTGAGATATGATTCACAACTATCAAAGAAAGCTGCTTTTGTCAAAGTTTATCAATGTGGAAAGTGATAACTTTGGAAGGATGGAAAAGGAGAATCAGAATCACAGAATCACAGTGCTGAAGGAGACTATTTGGCCCATCATCTACATCATGGCTGCCCAAATGAACATTATGTCTTAGTAACAATCTCCTATCGTTTTCCCAATAATATAATTGGCCTAGATTTTCTGATAAGGATGATAACACTATCTTTGACCACAATCAAACAAAAAAACCTTCCTCTGATTTTTCTGAATGATCTTCCAATGCAGGATCCTTCGCATCAGATGCAGAATTCTCATTGACTACAGTGCAGAGAATCCATGCAGATGTCATGCCCTCATCTTAGGGTATTTCAAAGCTTAAATATCTCAGACATGCTCTTTACTAAAATTAGGAAACTGAATGCACTATAGCCAATTTATTGAATATTAGAAAAATAGTTGAGAAGGCAAGTGGTGAGGATGATGCAATTTGCAGAGGGATATAGGTTAAGTGAGTGAACAAAAACTTGGCAGATGGAATGTATGGTGGGAAAATCTAAGGTTATGCACGTTGGCAGGAAGAACAGAGGTGCTCAATATTACTTAATTGGAGAAAGACTGCAGAAAACTACAGCATAGAGGGATTTGGGAGTCCTCATATATGATTCACAAAAAAAACTGGCATACAAGTTTAACAGCTAACAGGCAAGTCAAGTGGAACTTTGGTCTTTATTTCAATGAGAATGTACTATAAAAATAGGGGAGGGAACAATTTTTGGGCCATTGATCTAAAGAGAGATATATTGGAATTGGAGACAGTCCAGAGAAAGTATATTCAGCCAAAGCATGGAGAAATTCTCTTAATTAGAAGAGGTGAGAAGGTTGGGCCTGCACTCATTGAATTTTAAAATAATGAGAAGTGATCTTATTGAAACTTACAAGGGTCTTGAGAGATTTGACAGGGTACTTATGGCAAAATTAATCCCTCTTGTGGCAAGAGTCTAGGACCAGAGGGCATAATCTGCGTTGCACATTAAGGGATAAGGAGGAATTTCATCTCCCTGTGGGCAGTGAATTTGTGGAATTCTTTACCACAGAGGGCAGGTGAGGCTGGGTATTCAAGAATATTCAAAGCTGAAACAGACTAATTGAATGGCAGAGCAGACATGATAGGCTAAATGGCCTACTTGTGTTACTGTGAGTGAATGGGCAGCTATGCATATAAGGAAGGGGGTAGTGTGTTAGCTGGATAGGATGCCAGCTGGGTAATGTGGCAGAAGGATAGAGTAGTAAAGTGGCAGATGGATAGGTGGCATGGCAGCGTGTAACTTTACTTAAAAACATTTTTGTTAGAAACCTAGTTTTGTTAGATGCGAAGTAGCATTGTTTTCAAATCCCCGCCACATTAATAGGATTCTCTGCAGAATACTATACCCATATTGGTCCTGGGGGAGTGAGTTTAGCTCAGTTGGTGGTCAGCTGGATTGCAATGCCAACAGTGAGGGTTCAATTCCCACATTAGCTGAGGTTACCCTGAAGGATTCTCAACCTTCACCTGAGGTGTGGTGACCTTCAAGTTAAACCACCACTAGTTGTCCCTGATGAGGGAGCAGCTGTATGATCTGGTAAGACCGTGGCAACTTTACTTTTAAGTCCCCATGCCAACCTGCGACACTTGTTCAGAATCTCACTGGAGGAAAGTGATTAAAATAAAATCATTTGAGAAGTCCTTGGATGACTAATCAGTAATTGCTTCATATAGGTTGTCAGGGTGTATATCTGCTTCCTGCAAGTGGAAATCCAATTTGCCTGAAAGATCATGAATGGAAGTGTGATTCACCCTTGTTAAATTATTTGTGAACAGTGATGACAAGCCTATTTCAGTAAGTTCTCTAAATGTTAGTTTTTATCTTGGAAGTACAAGAAATAGTGTTCAATTATCTCAGTTGTAATTACAGGCTGTTGGCATCAGAGGCTGCACTCCAGCAGATGAGCTGGTTAATGGGTGTATCCTGTTTGTTAACTCGTGCATGTTATTTGTACCCATTAGCTTTGACTACTATATCATTGCATGCAAATACACCACAGAAAGGCCACACAGTCTCCAGTTGAAACACAGTCTCAGTGATGCAATCTGCTGGGTATATTTGTTACCTTGACAACGGTTGGGCAATATATGTGTGTAGCAGGCATGCTTACACAGGGGACACTTAAGATGTGTATAATTATTGATCTGTCAAGAACCATAGCCTAATTGTAAATCAAAGCTTTTTGTTTTGTATTTTTATGGGGCCTTCATGGAAAAACACCAACTGCTTCAAAGAGTGGTAATAACAGGAGTGAGATTTAGTACAACATTCATGATCACTCCCTGACTCGGTGCCAAGTTGCAGTGAAGAGGTTTTGCTCTTTATTCATCCTCCACTCCCACCATCGAATTATCCTTCCTATATTGAAAAGCAGTTGGCCAATTTTCACTTGGCCCCTTTAAATCAACATCAAAAGAGGCAAGCGGTCCTAAACTGGGGCCCCATAGAGAGCTCACTGCCTTTAGCTGTGCGTTATTTTTAAAGTGGCTATTGCTGCATAATTGAAGCCGATGGTTAAAGTGAAGATCACTGCACAACTGTGTGGATCTTGTACTGTGCACACTCTGGCTAGTTTTGTTGGTAATTCAGTCAAGTAAGATCAAAAAATGTTTTAAATTATTTCTTGTGGGGCCAGCAATGGCTTCAGCCTCATTCTTCCGAATGTGAATTCTCCTTCTCAGAACATAGCTTATTGTTGATTCATACGCCAGTGGTGATCCAATAAGCTGCACTGAGACGCCAATTTGCATGAGCAATACATTTTTTCTATTTAAGTTAGTTGCAGGGTCGAAATCCTGTTGTGAAATTGGGAGTTTCATCTACAGGCCAGTAAGCCAGTACAAGATGATGAGAGGCATACATACAGTGGACAGCCAGAGACTTTTTCCCAGGGCGGAAATGACCATTATGAGGGGGCATAATTTTAAAGGTGATTGGAGGAAGGTATAGGCGAGATGTCAGAGGTAGGTTCTTCACACGGAGAGTGGTGGGTGCGTGGAATGCGCTGCCAGCGGTGGTAGAGGAGTCAGATACGTTAGAGACATTCAAGCGACTCTTGGATAGGCACATGGATGATAGTAAAATGTAGGGTATGCAGGGGAATTTGATCTTAGAGGAGGATAATAGGTCGGCACAACATCATGGGCCGAAGGGCCTGTAATGTTCTATGTTCTAAGCCTGCAAGAGACTGTGATGTCTTTTTTAGGAAGGCTTACCAAACCATATGCTCATTGGGCAGTGGCAAGGTCACCACAGAGCCCACAGCTGGAAGTCCTGAGCAGTGAAAGTTACTAGTCAGAATGTGGCCAGCAACTCTTACACTCAGGAGTGCCATAGGGGGAGCTCTGGCTGCTGTCAAAAGAGAAACATCAGAATTTAAGGAGATGGCCCATGACACATGTGTTTATTGTGGGAGTGGGAGGTGGTGAGGGGGATTGTTCCTCAGTTTGGGGATTGAAGAAAGAGTGTTGTCGGGGTGGTTAGAAGTGTGATGATGCTATGGCTTTAAAGAAGTGTGTTTTGTCCTTGTTTCTTTCAGAGAGAGATTGGGGGGACAGGTGACGAGCAGCCTATCAGAAGATAAACAGCGTCTGCAGCTTTGGGTTTTTTTTAAACGTTGGAACAATAGAAGCAGCCTTAATGGGTGTGGTCAAGCTCTAACCCACAGAACGAGCATTTTTAGTTTTTAGTTTTTAGTTTTTAGTTTTTAGTTTTCAGCAACAGTTGCTGTTGGTGTCTTGAAGAAATGGAAGCTAATTTTCCCTCTCTCAGTTACAGCCAAAAGCTGGGGGCTGTCTTCCTAGGCTGCTGGATTGCATTTGAGCCAACCTTTTGACAAGGGTGTATTTATGGGATGTTACTATATTGGAACAATTACTGTTTAGTGGTAAAATAATCTATTATTCTGTTAAGTTTTCCAATAGAGTTAAGTTATTCCCAAGTTACTCTTTCTTTTGTTGTATTTTAACTACAGGTAGTTCTGCTACAGCACGTGTTTTGATAACATAAATTGGCTGTAACGCGATTGATGAATAGTCAACGCTGTTTGGATAATGTGAACTTTCTGTTGTACAGGTATAGTGATTTTCCACAGCAATTTCCCTATAATGCGATTTTCTATAGCATGAAGTCACACAAGAAGGCAACTATCGAGTTCTCGGAGAACTACCTGTACAGTGTTTGAATACATTGTGTTTTGCTTAATGTTGAATAATTTGACCAATTGAATCACATCTAGAACATAGCACCTTATATTCACCTTTAAAATAAGAAAAAGTTAGGGTCTAGGCTACCTTCTTAATATATTTTGAGGGATCCAGTCTGGTCTGATCCATAACAAGAAGCAAAGACAGAGGGTTTGCTCCCAGCCGGACATCCTGGCTGATGTCCCTTCCCTTGATCAGACACTGATTGGCTGTGATCAAGGAACAAACTGCCACAGACAAGCAGCAGTGGGGTAGCAGCTGTCAGGAATAAGCCCAGCTGCAGCTGGGGTATTCACACCGGTGGTGGGCTGTGGTCCTTAAGTGGCTATTCAAGGGCATCAACAGGTGGCAGGGACAGAAGGTAGACCATTGCCCCTCCCGCTTAGAACTTAATCCTGACAGAAGCAGGAAAGCAACTAGATTTAAGTACACCAAGACCACCAGGTGTAATTCAGTGCCTTTCCTATCTCCAAACTTGCCACCTCTTGGAGCAGAAAGTTGTGCCCCTGTAGGTCTTGAAATGGCCAGAATTTAAAAGGCTTATTTAATCTGGGTGATATCCAGTTGAAATTTGGGTTTTACATCAGTTGTGGGTGCCTCTTCAAGCAGAAAATCAGAGATCCCACTCCCAGTGCTGATAAGTCTCTGTGAAGATAGGCAGCGGGAGGTGCTTGATATTACAGTCACCCTTTTCTCAGTGAGTAGCAAAATCTTACAGAGAGTCATAGAGATATACAGCAAGGAAACAGACCCTTCAGTCCAACTCATCCATGCTGACCAGCTATCCTGAATAAATCTAGTCCCATTTGCCAGCATTTGGCCCATATCCCTCTAAACCCTTCCTATTCATGTACCCATCCAGATGACTTTTAAATGTTGTAATTGTACCAGCTGCCACACTTCCTCTGGCAACTGGTTCCATACACGCATCACCCTCTGTGTGAAAAAGTTGCCCCTCAGGTCCCTTTTAATTCTTCCCCCCTCACCTAAAACCTGTGGTTGGTACCTGGGACTTTGATGTTGTGGCCATTTCAGAGACATGGATAGAGCAGGGACAGGAATGGTTGTTGCAGGTTCTGGGGTTTAGATGTTTCAATAAGATCAGGGAAGGTGGTAAAAGAGGGGGAGGTGTGGCATTGTTAGTCAAGGACAGTATTTCGGTGGCAGAAAGGACGTTTGATGAGGACTCGTCTACTGAGGTAGTATGGGCTGAGGTTAGAAACAGGAAAGGAGAGGTCACCCTGTTGGGAGTTTTCTATTGGCCTCCGAATAGTTCCAGAGATGTAGAGGAAAGGATTGCAAAGATGATTCTGGATAGGAGCAAAAGGAACAGGGTAGTTGTTATGGGGGCTTTAACTTTCCAAATATTGACTGGAAACGCTATGGTTCAAGTACTTTAGATGGGTCAGTTTTTGTCCAATGTGTGCAGGGGGGTTTCCTGCCACAGTATGTAGATAGGCCAACAAGAGGCGATGCCACATTGGATTTGGTACTGGGTAATGAACCAGGCCAGGTGTTAGATTTGGAGGTAAGTGAGCACTTTGGTGATAGTGACCACAATTCGGTTATGTTTACTTTAGCGATGGAAAGGGATAGGTATATACTGCAGGGCATGAGTTATAGCTGGGAGAAAGGCAATTATGAGGCAATTAGGCAAGACTTAGGATGCATAGGATGGGGACGGAAACTGCAGGGGCTGGGCACAATTGGAATGTGGAGCTTGTTCGAGGAACAGCTACTGCGTGTCTTTATGTACCTGTCAGACAGGGAGGAAGTGGTCGAGCGAGGGAACCGTGGTTCACTAAAGAAGTTGAATTTCTTGTCAAGAGGAAGAAGGAGGCTTATGTAAAGGTGAGGCATGAAGGCTCAGTTAGGGCGCTTGAGAGTTACAAGTTAGCCAGGAAGGACCTAAAGAGAGAGCTAAGAAGAGCCAGGAGGGGACATGAGAAGTCTTTGGCAGGTAGGATCAAGGAAAACCCTAAAGCTTTCTATACGTATGTCAGAAATAAAAGAATGACTAGAGTAAGATTAGGGCCAGTCAAGGACAGTAGTGGGAAGTTGTGCGTGGAGTCTGAAGAGATAGGAGAAGCGCTAAATGAGTATTTTTCATCAGTATTCACACATGAAAAAGACAATGTTGTCCAGGAGAATACTGAGATACAGGTTATTAGACTAGATGGAATTGAGGTTCATAAGGAGGAGGTGTTAGCAATCCTGGAAAGTCTGAGAATAGATAAGTCCCCTGGGATCTATCCTAGGATTCTCTGGGAAGCTAGGGAGGAGATTGCAGAGCATTTGGCTTTGATCTTTATGTTGTCATTGTCTACAGGAATGGTGCCAGAAGACTGGAGGATAGCAAATGTTGTCCCCTTGTTCAAGAAGGGGAGTAGAGACAACCCTGGTAATTATAGACCAGTGAGCCTTACTTCGGTTGTGGGTAAATTGTTGGAAAGGATTATAAGAGATAGGATTTATAATCATCTAGGAAGGAATAATTTGATTAGGGATAGTCAACACGGTTTTTTGAAGGGTAGGTCGTGCCTCACAAACCTTATTGAGTTCTTTGAGAAGGTGACTAAACAGGTAGATGAGGGTAAAGCGGTTGATGTAGTGTATATGGATTTCAGTAAAGCATTTGATAAGGTTCCCCACAGTAGGCTATTGCAGAAAATTTGGAGGCATGGGATTGAGGGTGATTTAGCAGTTTGGATCAGAAATTGGCTAGCTGTAAGAAGACAGAGGGTGGTGGTTGATGGGAAATGTTCATCCTGGAGTTCAGTTACTGGTGGAGTACCGCAAGGATCTGCTTTGGGGCCACTGCTGTTTGTCATTTTTATAAATGACCTGGATGAAGGCGTAGAAGGATGGGTTAGTAAATTTGCGGATGACACTAAAGTCGGTGGAACTGTGGATAGTGCGGAAGGATGTTGCAGGTTACAGAGGGACATAGATAAGCTGCAGAGCTGGGCTGAGAGGTGGCAAATGGAGTTTAATGCGGAAAAGTGTGAGGTGATTCACTTTGGAAGGAGTAACAGGAATACAGAGTACTGGGCTAATGGTAAGATTCTTGGTAGTGTGGATGAGCAGAGAGATCTTGGTGTCCATGTGCATAGATCCCTGAAAGTTGCCACCCAGGTTGATAGGGTTGTTAAGAAGGCATACGGTGTGTTAGGTTTTATTGGTAGAAGGATTGAGTTTCGGAGCTGTGAGGTCATGATGCAGCTGTACAAAACTCTGGTGCGGCTGCACTTGGAGTATAGAGTACAGTTCTGGTCACCGCATTATAGGAAGGATGTGGAAGCATTGGAAAGGGTGCAGAGGAGATTTACCAGGATGTTGCCTGGTATGGAGGGGAGGTCTTATGAGGAAAGGCTGAGGGACTTGAGGCTGTTTTCGTTAGAGAGAAGAAGGTTAAGAGGTGACTTAATAGAGACATACAAGATGATCAGAGGATTAGATAGGGTGGACTGTGAGAGCCTTTTTCCTCGGATGGTGATGGCTAGCACGAGAGGACATAGCTTTAAATTGAGGGGTGATAGATATAGGACAGATGTCAGAGGTAGATTCTTTACTCAGAGAGTAGTAAGGGCATGGAATGCCTTGCCTGCAGCAGTTGTAGACTGGCCAACTTTAAGGGCATTTAAATGGTTGTTGGATAAACATATGGATGAGCAGAGAATAGTGTAGGTTAGATGGGCTTCAGATTAGTTTCACAGGTCGGCGCAACATCGAGGGCCGAAGGGCCTGTACTGCGCTGTAATGTTCTATGTTCTATGTTCTATGTTCTATGCCGTCTCATTTTATACTCGCCTGGGTTTGTGCGCGCTAGTGGAAGGCGATATGTTAGTGGAAGGTGGTGTGCTGGTGAACTCAGGCACCCATATGTCCTAGAGATTGAGTACAAGTGTACTGTGAAGGTCACACTTGAAGGATCACCCATTAGTCAGCCCTCTGTTACAGGTAAAAGGGCTCCTTCACCTGAGTTCTACAAGCTGACTAACCAGCGAAACAGTCAGAAGGAATCAGAACAAGAGCTTCATGCTACCAGCCTACTATGTCGAAAGGAAACATGACAAAAGGATCTCAACTAACATGCAAAAGCCAAAAATCGAGAAATCAACTGTTCAACTGTACATGCTTGATTATCTACTTTTGACAAGTGAACCAGAGAGATTAGTCCCAATAGCTTTTAATTATTCTCTTTTTTTGCACTCAATTCTTATTCCAAATGTGTGTGCGTGTGTACGTGTTCGTCTGCTGTGTTTGTAATTCTTCCTACATTCAGTAACAAAAAACTTTCTCTTTTGTTAACTCAGGAAAGACTAGTCAAATTGGCTTCTTTTATAACATAAACACATTTGGGTGTGGGAAAGGCATCCACTAAAGACGGATCTTTTTAAATTAACCTTATTGTGACCAAGAGAGGTGGCATGTGAATAAAGAAAGAGGAGCCAGTTCTGGGATCTTAAGGATTTGGCATATCCATCTGATACCACAATGAAATGAAGAACCTTGCACAAGGTCTGGTCATAACAAAATTAATACCCAATACTGTCATGCCATGCTCTTGTTTTATTTAAAACCAACTAATAAATCAGATTGAAGTGCAAGCTTTCCTGGGCAGTACATTTACCCATAGAAATAACTTTATGTGAATATTCCAAGGGTATGGGCTCCACTGACAGGACCAGCATTTATTCCCTGACACAGGTGTCCTTGAGAATTTTGTTGTAAGCCTTCTCTTCTTTTTTGAACTTCTGTCATTCTCTAACAATGCTGTCAGAGATAGTGTTAGAGGATTTGTTTATAAAGGAACTTGGAAAATTCATTAATAGTATCATTTCTGCACACAGATTCTATCACAGCTACACATGACACAATGTAGTATCATGGCAGGACTGGCTGGAATTTGTTTTGCAGGTAGTTCAGTTTAATAGATGTTGTTTATCAGATTCTGCTGGGGATCTAGAATTCAGTAATTAGCATTTCTCAGCAAAATACGTGGGGCCAAATGTTTCTGAAGGAGGTGGGAAGGTCAAGCTGGGAAACTTACTGACCTGGCAGATCTGAGATAGCAAGAACTGTAAATGTTGGAGTCAGAAATAACAAGGTGTGGAGCTGCAGGAACACAGCAGACCAGGCAGCATCGGAGGAACAGGAAAGCTGACGTTTCGTGTCGGGACCCTTCTTCAGAAAAGAAGAACGGTCCCGACCCGAAACTTCAGCTTTCCTGTTCCTCTGATTGTTGCCTGGCCTGCTGTGTTCCTCCAGTTCCACACTTTGTTGACCTGGAAGATCTGCCTCCTTTAAAAGGGGTCCCTTTTATTTCCATCCTGGGATGCTGGGGCAGGATGGAGTCAGATCCACAATTTCTACTGGCAACAGAAGAGGTGGGCACTGCTGAGGCCAGCAGGCTGGAATGCCTGGCACTGGTAATTGGGACATAAGCATACTTTTAATGAAGAATTTCAAGCCTTTGAATGCCTATCCCTTACCTACTCTCCCCAACCCACTCTACATGTGCTTTCAAACACCCCATAACACCTCCTGCCGCTGTTATCTCCAAGTCAGCCATATCAAAATGTGATCACATCATCTCTGTTGAGATATGTTTATCTGGGCTTCTTCAAACTTAACCAAGAATTCACAGTAGATTCACTTAACAAATCAAATCCTGATAAATGTCAACAATGGAGTCCAATGAAAGTGAAACCCTTTTTTGTAAGCTGAAGCTGTTGTTTTCATCCATTTCTAAGTAGACTGCACATTAATTAAAGCAGGTGCTTAGTTTTTTTTGGAAACATTAAAAGGCAGGGCCATTTTTCTCGCAGCTAGAGACACCAGATATTTAGATCTCAGTCCATGATATTAGAGTTTCCAACAAGTTTCCTCCACTGGAAAAGTAGTTTAATACATGTCTACACTTATATAATGATGGTCAACATCGTGGCCACCTTTTTTTTGGCAGGACACAGCCCTATAGTTAATTACTGCAGTAAAAAAACGTCTAAATTACAACTAAGCATCTAATTGTTGAAACATAAAATCTTATCTGTGTATTACAAATCCTGTCACTGAAAGAATTCCCGGAGCATGCTGCTTTAACTAGGTTCCTGACAATCTGAGGTTCTGCGAACCATGTCTTGTAACAACATAATGGGTTATTAAATGACAATCCTTGGAATAGAGCAGGAAAGATGAGATTGCTGAGTATCCTCATGTCACCCACACACTTATCCTGAGGCAATAAAAACAAAATTTAACCATGCTAGAATAGTGTGGAAATGCAAGAATTGGGCACTATCCTCCATTTTTGAATTGCCTTCCTCCATTCTGACATGGACAGAGGCCATAATCTCTCAGATACCAGTTATTTCCTTTGGTACAATGGTCATGCATTTATTACAAACATCACCAATTCTACAAATCATTAATAGCATTTTGCTAGATGAAATGGATAGTAATTCACTCTGGATAGCTATTAACCAATTGCAAGTTTATTTCATCACTAGATTACAAAAGTCATTCAAACATTCATTACTTGCTCATCTATTTCCTTGCTCCATCCCTCACTGATTCCTACGCACACATATATCTCACTCTAAGGGCAATGGAAAATCAAAGTTAAGTCATTATTTTATGCAATGGTCTGACACAGACTTTTGCACAAGAGTTGGAAAATGAAGCCTGTCCCATTGCTTCAGGCTACTAAAAATTAAATGCAACTTCCTAATATCAAATCAGATGCTGAATCTCACACCCCAAACTTCTAGGAGCATTTTCATTGGCTGACTGTGCCAGGACCCCTGCCTGAAGGGATGCCCCTTGACTTGACAGAAAGAGTACTTCCCTTCGATGTTGAGACATGGTCATTTGGTTGCAGCACATGAAATGCATTTGGCATGTACATAGTTGGCACACAGTGCAGGTGTGAGATTTTTGCATATCAATGTAGCACTCTGCGTTACAGCAACACATTGATCCTCATGACTGAAGGCTGCCACCAACAATGACAAAGTGCTGGGCTTTGTCTCTACTCTGAAAGGCAAGGCAAATGTCCTGTGAACCTGTTATTTCTGATTGAGGGGGAAAAGTGCCAAAAGGCAACGCAAGGCAGAGGTGCTGTGAACATCCAAACAGGCACAATGTAAATGAGCACTAAGCGTGCAAGTGAAAATCCCAGAGATGCATCCTGGTTCATGAGATGGATGGCTCCCCTTGTGCACAAAGCAGAGTTGTAATGGCATTCCAATGAGAGGTGCCAGTGCACTCATAAGTGCAGCACTGAAGTGCAGAACAGTTCAATAAGTGGATTGGATAGATGCCATGAAGGTCAGATGCCAAGGTCCATGGATGGAGGGGTACCTGCAGTCGCTGCCCATGTAGTGTGCCCTGGGATATTGGTGTCCAGGATCCAAGTTTGAAGTCTGGAGGAACAAGTGGTGAGCTTAAGTTGCCAGGTAACTACTCAGACTTCCATGCAAGAAATTCTTGGCATTCAGCTTCTACCTGGCGAGTGGGAGAATGGGAAACTGCATACTAAGTGAGGGAAAATTGGCTATTAATTAAATTGTTAATGACTGTTAATCCATGCACTAGACCTCTACCTGCTCACTGCTGAGAATCTCATCTCACTGTCCAAAACTTGGTTGGAAAGGGGAATATTTTGCTCTCGATGTCGAGAAGGTCATCAACGGACATCTCACCTGATTTTTCCAACTTTCTTGCCACGTTCCATACTGAAGCTGGGAAGAATCGGCCCCATCGCTTTAGGTCTGCCTACTCCAAACATCACTCGATGTGTTCCCAAATAAACCTTCACCATTTTAGTCTGTCATGAATCAGAGATTCTCATGAGACAACAGAGATATTTGATCTCTTCCGAGATGTTTTGAGGATATCCCTAAAATAACTTTTCCTTTGTTCTCCTGGCAGTCTTCTGATCATGTTCCAAGTAGCTCAATTGCTTCGAGTCTGGTGTCGGGCATATTTTCGATATGTGCTGCCCAGTGGAGCTGGACACGAGTGATTGGTACTTCAATGCAGGACAGGTTGGCTTGGGTGAGGATAGTATTGTTTAACTGCTTTTCTTGCCAATGGATTTGGAGGATCTTGTCAGGGATCCACTGATAGTAACTGCCCATAGTCTGATCGGCTTTACTCTATCGATCATATTTTGTCTCCTGTACTTTGGCTCAGCTGTTTGCTTTTATTTCAGCCCACGTTTTGCACTACATGCCACACTGTAAATGCACTCAATTTGGACCAATATTATAAAAAGCAAAATGCTTCAACTGCTGGAAACTTTAAACAAGAAAGTGCTTGAAACAGTCAGCAGATATCGTGAAAGGAATAAAAATGTCTACATTTTCAGTATAAGCGTTTCCTCATAGTAGAAAATTAAGAGACAAACAAGAATGTTAATACATTGAGAAAAGGGAAGGGGGAGGTTAGGCCAAAAACAGGCAGGGAGGAATAATTCATTAAATCTCTGTTAAACACTAAGTCAGTAAATATACCATATTGCGATATATACATTAACTAATAAGAATTTAAAATGAACAGATACAGCCCATGTCTAATGTTGTATCAGTGGCAGGATCAGAGATGCTGAGACTAGCTTCTGTTGGGGAGATAAAACCGTCCAGAGTTTCTGCTCCCAGCTGTTATCCATTACCTGCTGAATGTCTGTACGCATCTAGCAGGAAGTCGGATACCATTGGGATCAGCTTTGCTGGCTCTTGTGGCCAAGCAACCCATGACTACTTGCTGTTCAAACTCACATGAAAAATTATCATTGACTGGGATTTCATAGGGCAAGTGTCACTAATGGACCATATCACAGCTGGGTATCCATGATCATTTCCTACCCTTGACAATTTTTGGTCCTTATGTTATTATTCATTTGCATCTTTGTTTTGTGAATTCTTCCCACCATACTCAACGTTTTTTTTTAAAAAGTCTCTGAATCTCTGTTTCCTTGCAAACATTTAAAAAAAAAACAATCATACTGCTCCATAAAATAGCTCTTGATATTCTTAGAATATTAGGTCATGTTTGAGGTTTCCTTGATCTTGGAAATTCTGTAAGATGATCAGTCTGAGAAATATCTTTCCTGTATCTGTATATCTACATAAACTCCAAACATAGTAATTCCTTTGAGTTAATTGTGCCATACTGACAAAGGAATGTTATTAAACAACTAAAGTTACCTCACCTATAGTTGTGGAACTGGCTCATTTGACTCTCGATTGACTGCACACTTGCAAAAACTTCTCCCAAAAGACGAAGCAGATTCTAATATCCTCCAGACACCGATTCCCATGTACAGCAAATGCTTTGTTGTTACATGTTACACTTTTGTTATTTACAGTTCTTGGCATTGTTAGCTTTTTATCTCCCAATAATTTTCTTTTTCCTCCTATCCTAACTGAAACAAGTGTATAACGATTTTTCATTTTCACACTAAGCGGACGTGTCATTGGGTGGTTTCTAGCAGTTTCAGGTTCAGGTTTTGTTAGAATGCAACCAGTTAGCTGCATGGACCAATCAAGTGCTCTCCTGCAAATCCCTGGTTGAGACAGCAAGTTGGAAATCAGGCCGCTTCATGCCTGCAAGTAAGATTTTAGGCAATTGGGTGATATTTGTGTTGTACACGTACAGTGCCTTAACATAGCTCACCCTGAGCAGTTCTTTTTTAAAACAAATCTATACAATGATATTTTGGCATGGCGAAGCCACACACAACTGACCATTAAAGAAAGATGGTAACTAAAGTCACCATAGTCCCAGAGGACCATAGGGTTGCTCTCTCATTAGATGGTGGTTTAACCGGAGGGTCACCATGCCTCAGGCAAAGGGTGATGTTGAAAACAGAGAGTCCTTCATGGTAATCTCAATTTGGCTGGTAGGAGAATCGTACTTGCATTGTTGGCATCAGTCTACATCGCAAATAGTTATCCAGCCAATTGAGCTAACAGACAGCCTTTTTAAGGTACAGGCACAGCTATTAACATAATTAACTGCTTGCACATCAAATCTAGGTTGTCACTGTTTCATAGACTATTGAGTGGAAGATGCTTTCTATTAGATACAGCCAAAGCAGCTCAGTGACCCTTACCAGCTTCTTATTTTATACCATGTAATATATTTTACGCATCTTCCTGAAAAGGTGAATAGCTTTTCATCAAAAATGGCACCGTTGGTTGATACAAGTGTTTACCTTCTTACACCAGTTTCAATAGGATTCAAGGATAAAGTACCTGGCAAAATAAGGACAGGTACAACTGGTTATTGCACACCCCTGGCAGGAGTGACCTTTGAATTCCAGAATATCCAATCTGAAAATGATGTGAGAAAACACAAATCCAATATTTTTTAGCAAATTCTGAGTGGAATCAATCTTCTGCTTTAGTTGTGTTTGTGTTACAATAATATTGATTGTAACATTGATCTTTTTAGGCTGTGGACTAAAAAAAAATTGCTTTAAACCAAGGAGACTCAAAAGAGGTAGCTGCAGTTTTGAAAATCATGTTTATGGGAGCACATTGAGAGGTTATGCAATGTCCCTACCACAGAGCCAATGAGTTGTGTATTAGGGGGACAATTGCTTGATAATGTTTCGACTGGTTCCTGATCAGGTGATCATGGCATGTGCGGAACCAATGCAGCAAAGAAACCTTTGGCCTGCAAAACAAAAACATTGAGAAAAACCTCTCCCACCCTACAGGAGACAGAGACAGAGTCTCCAGTAATAGCTAGCTATCTTCCAAATACCTTTCTCTGCAAATCTCCTGTTGAAGGACGAATAAAACACCATCAAAGACAGTGAAATGACAAATTCTGAACCAGCAAATTAAAATCAGCGCAGGTATGAAAACAATCTTGTGTCACTGGAAAACAACTGAAAAAAAACTTGCAAAGGAAGAAAAATAAAATAACTCATTGAATCTTGTAGTCCAGACTGAGGCTATTGAACACAGCAGGTCAAGCAGCATCATAGGAGCAGGAAAACTCGACGTTTCGGGCCTAAACCCTTCATCAGAAATGGGGGAGGGGAAGGGGGTTCTGGAATAAATAGGGAGAGAGGGGGAGGCAGATAGAAGATGGATAGAGGAGAGGATAGGTGGAGAGGAGGCAGACAAGTCGAGGAGGCGGGGATGGAGCCAGTAAAGGTGAGTGTTGGTAGGGGGGTAGGGAGGAGATAGGTCAGTCCAGGGATCTCTGAGGCTATTGAACTATTGTTTATGATTTCCTGCACCCCCATTTCCACTCATAATTATCTACCTCTTATCTGTCTTTGTGAGTCTGCCTATTTAAGAAAGGTGGGATTCCAGTAATGGAGTTGTAAGTTAGCAATTCATTATTTTCTATTTGCCATTGTTCAAGACAACTTTGGTTGTAAAAACTGTTAACTTCTTCTCAAGTATGGAACTGTCTGTTTTCTTCTAACTGAGTTAATCAATCAGATATTAGGGACTTTGGATAATTTGACTAGATCTTTTCACATTTGTAACGACTCTGAGAATTGATTTCCTGTGTATTACTCCAGTCAGTAATGACTTGAAGATTTCAAGTGATGGGGATGTGACTAAGTCCATTACCAGCTTGTTCCCATGTGGGATTGCCCTTGAGAAGACAGATTGTTGCTGCATTCTCTTGGAAGCAAATGGGATTTGGATAACTACCTTAAGTTTTGTCATTGCTAAGGGCAGGAGAGAGTTATTTCTAATTTCCTCCAGTCCATTCCATGTAACTTAGACTGTTTTTCTTTCTTTGCTGTGTTGATTCCCATTCCATATCTTTTTCAAGGATGTGGCCCACTGGTGTGTTTCCCCAGCTGATCCGTGCAGAATTGTGCTGCACAAATTTGGTTTACTTCAATCTTACTTAAATCTCACACCATTTAAGAATCCCACACACAACGCGAGGATTAGAATAACAAATACTCAATAAGCTGTTGTTCTGATATTTTTGTTGCATTGCAGTAATAAAATTATCATTTTGTGGGCAAAGTACCAGCAGCTTGCTGAAATAGATGAATAAGAAAAATTGAGAAGAACCATGCAGAGGGCTTTTGATATCACTCCTTCCCAGATTCTAAACTGTACTGTAGGAGATCATAAAAGTACAACAAATACGAATGCAAAATACTGCCGATATTGGAAATCTGAAATGCAGACAGAAAGTGCTGGCAATACTCAGCAGGTCCGGCAGCATAGGAACAACATAGGATTTAGTAGTGGGATCAGGCCAATCAACCCTTTGAGCCTGCTCCACCACTTAACATGATCACGGTTGATCATATCCTGATCTCAACTCCACTTTCCAGCTTGCTCCCCACAGCCCTTTATCCCACTTTTAACCTTTTTTGAATCTGTTGATTGATTCTGCGTCCACTGCACTCTGGGGCAGTGAGTTCCACAGATTCACAACCCTCAGAGTAGTTGCCCCTCATCTCACTTTTTAACCTACCTCCTCTTACTCTATATCTATGACCTCTTGTTCAAGACTGTCCCAAAGGGGGAGCATCTGTTCAACATCCACCTTTCAAATCCTCTTTAATGCTTTACACACCTCAATCAGATCTCGCCGCCAGTTCTTCTGAACTCTAGTGAGTATAAGCTTAAGCATCCGTGAGTGAGAAACAGTTCATGTTCGGGATCTGTGACAGAACTAAAATTCCTTTTTGTATTGAACTCCCTGTCATCTCTATCTGGTTTGAGCCACCCCATATTCCTACTTGTCCCCATTTCTAAAAAAAAGTCCATCTCTTCACTTTGCCCCCTCAGCCAATGCCCATGTTTGCGCACTGTCACTCTGTAACCTGGCAATGACTGGCAATGACAAATTGCCACCTCCTGTATCCATAGAGTCATAGAGTCTTAAAGCATGGAAACTGACCCTTCGGTCCAACTAGTCCATGGCAACTATGTTCCCAAACTAAACTAGTCCCAACTCTCTGACACCTCCTCCTACTGCCCCCTGGATCATGACCCCACCCCCGACCACCAAACCATCATCTCTCAAACCACCCACAACCTCATCACCTCAGGTGACCTCCCACCCACAGCCTCCAACCTCATTGTTCCCCAACCCCGCACCGCCCACTTCTATCTCCTTCCCAAATTTCACAAACTTGACTGCCCTTGTCGACCCATTGTCTCCACCTGCCCCACCGAACTTATCTCCACCTATCTCGACTCCATTTTCTCCCCCTTGGTCCAGGAACTCCCTACCTATGTCCGTGACACCACCCACGCCCTCAACCTCCTCCAGAACTTCCAATTCCCCAGTCCCCAACACCTCAATTTTACTATAGACATCCAGTCCCTATACACCTGCATTCCCCATGCAGATGGCCTAAAGTCCCTCCGCTTCTTCCTGTCCCGCAGGCCTGACCAGTCCCTCTCCACTGACACCCTCATCCGCTTAGCCAAACTCGTCCTCACCCTCAACAACTTCTCTTTCAATTCCTCCCACTTCCTACATACAAAGGGGGTGGCCATGGGTACCCGCATGGGCCCAAGCTATGCCTGCCTCTTTGTAGGTTGCATGGAACAATCCCTCTTCCGTACCTACACTGGCCCTAAACCCCACCTCTTCCTCCGTTACATTGATGACTGTATCGGCGCCACCTCGTGCTCCCACGAGGAACTCGAACAGTTCATCCACTTCACCAACACCTTCCGCCCCAACCTTATGTTCACCTGGACCATCTCTAACATCTCTCTCACCTTCCTGGACCTCTCTGTCTCCATCTCGGGCAACCACCTAGAATCTGATATCCATTTCAAGCCCACCGACTCCCACAGCTACCTAGAATAACCTCCTCCCACCCACCTTCCTGCAAAAATGCCATCCCCTATTCCCAATTCCTTCACCTCTGCTGCATCTGCTCCCAGGATGAGGCATTCCACTCCCGTACATCTCAGATGTCCTCGTTCTTCAAGGACCGCAACTTTATCCCCGCAGTGGTCGAGAACGCCCTCGACCGTACCTCTCGCATTTCCCGCAACTTATCCCTCACACCCCGTCCCCGCAAAAACAACCAAAAAAGAATCCCCCTCGTCCTCGCGTACCACCCTACCAAGCTCCGGATCCAACACATCATCCTCCGACACTTCCGCCATCTACAAACTGACCCCACCACCAAAGACATTTTTCCCTCCCCACCCTTGTTTGCTTTCCGGAGGGACCACTCTGTCCATGACTCCCTTGTCCGCTCCACACTCCCCTCCAGCCCCACCACACCCGGCACTTTTCCCTGAAACCGCAGGAAGTGCTACACCTGTCCCTACACTTCCTCCCTCACCCCCATCCCAGGCCCCAAGAACACTTTCCACATCAAGCAGATGTTCACCTGCACATCTGCCAATGTGGTATACTGCATCCGCTGTACCCGTTGTGGCTTCCTCTACATCGGGGAAACCAAGCGGAGGCTTGGAGACCGCTATGCAGAACACCTGCGCTCAGTTCGCAACAAACAACTGCACCTCCCAGTCGCGAACCATTTCAATCCCCCTCCCATTCCTCAGACGACATGTCCATCCTGGGCCTCCTGCAATGCCACAACGATGCCACCCGAAGGCTGCAGGAACAGCAACTCATATTCAACTTGGGAACCCTGCAGCCCAATGGTATCAATGTGGATTTCACAAGCTTCAAAATCTCCCCTCTTCCTACCGCGCCCCAAAACCAGCCCAGCTCATCCCCGCCTCCCTAACCTGTTCTTCCTCTCACCTATCCCCTCCTCCCAACTCAAGCCGCACCCCCATTTCCTAGCTACTAACCTCATCCCGCCCCCTTGACCTGTCCGTCCTCCCTGGACTGACCTATCTCCTCCCTACACCCCCACCTACACTCACCTTGACTGGCTCCATCCCCACCTCTTTGACTTGTCTGTCTCCTCTCCACCTATCTTCTCCTCTATCCATCTTCTATCTGCCTCCCCCTCTTTCCCTACTTATTTCAGAAACCCCTTCCCCTCCCCCATATCTGATGAAGGGTCTAGGCCCAAAACATCAAGCTTTCCTGCTCCTATGATGCTGCTTGGCCTGCTGCATTCATCCAGCTCTACAGTTTGTTATTTCGGATTCTCCACCATCTGCAGTTCCTATTATCTCTAGTCCCACCTGCCTGTGATTGGCCCTTTCCTACTAATGTACTTATCCAAATGTCTTTTAAAAGTTTTAAATGTACCTGCATCCACCACTTCCTCTGGCTGTACATTCCAGACATGGATCACTCTCTGTAAAAAAGTTGCTACTCATGTCCTCTTTAAATCTTCCTCCTCTCACCTTAAAAATATGCCCCATAGTTTTGAGGTCCCCTGCCTTAGGGAAATGACCTTTGCTATTCACCTGATCTATGCCCCTCCTGACGTTATGAAATTCTATAAGGTCACCCCTCAACCTCCTACTCTCCAGTGGAAAAAGTCCCATTTTATCGAACCTATTTTTGTAACTCAAACTCTCGATTCCCTGCCACATCCTAGTAAATTGTTTCTGAGTCCTCTTCAGCTTAATAATATCCTTTCTATAACAGGGTGACCTGTACTGTGCACAGCATTCCAGAACCGGCCTCACTGACATCCTGTACAACCACATCATGACATCCAAACTCCTATACTCAAAGGTCTGAGCAATGAAGGCAAGTATGTTAAACAAGTCAACACAGTATGGAGCTGAAGGGACTCAGCAGGCCAGGCAGCGTCAGAGGAGCAGGAGAGTTGACAGTTCGGGCCTGGACCCTTCATCAGGACTGTGGAGGGTGAAGAGAGCTGGGGACTAAATCAAGGGAAGAGGGGTGGGCTGGGGAAGGTAGGTGGGATGGCGATAGGTGAATGCAGATAGGGTCAGTGGGGATTGGTCAGTGGGAAGGTTGGGGCAGATAAGTGGGGAAGAAGGTGTACAGGTCGTGTCAGGTCATGGAGGCAGGGATGAGATGGAGAGTTGGACATGGGATAAGGCTGGTGTCGGGAAAAGTGGTGAATTCGATGTTTAAGCCATCAGGCTGTAGCTGCCGAGGTGGAATATGAGGTGTTGCTCCTCCAGTTTGTGTGTGGCGACATTATGGCACTGGAGGAGGCCCAGGATGGACATGTCACCCAGGGAGTGGGAGGGGGAGTTAAAATGGTTAGCAACCGGAAGATGTTGATTATAGTGTACAGAGTGCAGGTGCTCCACAAATCGGTCACCAAGTCTACATTTGACCTCAACGATGTAGAGGAGGCCACATCGGGAGCAATGGATACAGTAGACCGGTTTGGAGAATGTAGAGGTGAACTTCTGTTGGATATGGAAAGTTTATCTTGGGCCTCGGATGGAGGTGAGAGGGGAGGAGTAGGGGCAGGTGTAGCACTTCCTGTGGTTGCAGGGAAAGGTGCCGGCTGTGGTGGGGTTAGTGGCGAGTGTGGAGCAGATGAGGGAGTCACGGAGTGAGTGGTCCCTATGAAAGGCAGATAGGGGTGGGGAGGAAAATATCTCTTTGATGGTGGGGTCGGATTGTAGGTGGCAGAAGTGGCAGTGGTTAATATGCCCGTAGTGTTCAGGAATGTGGAGATTAGGTAGGTGATAGGGGGATGGGTCGAAGTGGACAGGTTGGGCTGAAGGGCCTGCTTTCACACTGTAGGGATTCTATGATTCACAATGATCTCCAACAAATTACCCACCACCGATATCAGACTCTTAGGTCTATAGTTCCCATGCTTCTCCTTACAGCCTTTCTTAAATAATGGCACAACATTAGCTACCCTCCAGTCCTCTGGCAACTCACCTGTGATTACAGAAGATACAAATATTTCTGCTAAAGGCCCTGCCATTTCATCCCTAACTTCCCACAATGTCTTGGGATACACTTGATCAGGTCTCGGAAGTTATTTTATGTTTTCTAAGACCTCCAGCACTTTTTCTTCTATAAAGTAAACTGTTTTCAAAACATCAACAGTTATTTCCCTGAGTTCTCTAGCTTCCATTTCGTTCTCCACGGTGTTCTTATAATATCATGCTATCTCCTGAAGTTCAACATAAAAGTGGCCTAGTTAATCTTTAAGGGACCGTACTCTTTCTCTAGTTTTTCTTTTGCTCTTAATGTACTTGTAGAATCTCTTTGGATGATACTTACTCTTATTTGCCAAGACTACCTCCTCTTTGCCTTCCTATTTTCCCTCTTAAGAATGCCCCTACACTCTTTACACTATTCAAGAGATTCATTTGATTCCAGTTGTCAATATCCAATGTATGATTCTTTTTTATTCTTGACTAGAACCTCAATATCTTTATTCATTCATTTTCCCTAACCTTACCAGCCGTACCTTTCAGTAACAGGAACGTAATGCCTCTGAACTCCTGTTATCGCACGAGTGAAAGCCTCCCACTTGTCAGCCATCACTTTACCTGCGAACAGTCTACTCAAATCAATTTTTGAATGTTCTTGTTTCAAACCATTAAAATTTGTCCTACTCCAATTAAGAACTTTAAGTTTTATGGAAGGCCTATCCTTTTCCATGACTATTTTAAATCCAATAGAATTATGATCACTAGTCCCAAATTGTTCCCTGACTGACACTTCAGTCACTTGCCCTGTCTTAGTTCCCAAGAGGAGGTCAAGTTTTGCTCCTTCTCTATTAATATGTAAATGATCCCACTAAAGAAAATTTTCTTGAACACATTTAACAAATTCCTCACCAGCTCTGAACACTATGGCAATGCCAGTCATTGTTTGGAGAATTAAAATCCCCTATCATGCTTATATATGTGGAATCCGTACAATTCCTACAGGGCAGAAGCAGGCCATTCAGCCCATCAGGTACACACTGACCTTCCAAACAGCATCGCACCCAGACTCACACCCTCCCCCCACCTCATCCACATAACCCTATATTTCCCATGGATAATCCACCTAACCGACACATCTGTGGACACTATGGGGTAATTTAACATGGCCAGTTCGCCTAACCTGCATATCTTTGGACTGTGGGAGGAAACCAGAGCACCCGGAGGAAACCCATGCAAACACGGGGAGAATGTGCAAACTCCACACAGACAGCCACCCGAGGGTGGAATCAAACACGGGTCCGTTTTGCTGTGAAGCAGCAGTGCTAACCACTGAGCCTGAACCAAGGGATTATATGTATGTTTGTGTGTGCACATGGGCCACATTCAACTGTTTTTTTTCTGCCAAAGAGGACTTAAAAATACGTGGTAATTGGGGTCTGCCCTTCGAGAATGCAAGAGTAGTATAACAGCTTCATTCCATGCAGATTTTTACTGAGCTGGTGTTGGTGGAAAGACAAGTTGCGAGCAGAGTGACAATAAGTCTGTCTCCTTAGGATACGAGGATGCATGCCAGCTGGAAGCTGTAACTTGGCAAAGCACTTGGGATTTAAGTGAGTACAAAGGCAGAGAAAGGGGCTGGAGAGGAAGGGAAGTGGGGCGGTTTGTGTTAGGTTGAATGTGAGAAGACATTAAATGACAAAAGGAATGAAAGCACAAGGCAAAAAGGGTTGGTACTGGCATCCAAAAAAAAATTGATTTGTCTAGAAAGGGTATAAATGAGCCATAGGAATCACTCCCAGTACTTGCGAGCTGAAAAATAGGATAAGGTTATAATCTGAAATTACTGAAAATAATATTGAGTCTGAAAGGCAGTAAAGGGCCTAATCAAGAGATGAAGCGCTCTTTTATGAGTTTACAATGAGCTTCAATGTCAGAGTTTGGAATAGTTGAAGGGGTGGGTAGTGTGGATTATCACAGAGAACTAAAACTATCTGAAGAGCTGTGATGTGGAGATGCCGGTGTTGGACTGGGATAGACAAGGTCAAAAATCACATGACACCAGGTGATAGTCCAACAGGTTTATCTGAAGACACAAGCTTTCGGAGTCTCGCTTCTTCTTCAGGTGTCAATGAGAGAGGTGGCATCAGACACAGAATTTATAAGCAAAAGATCAAAGGGTCATAGAACTGATGTGAATGTGTTGAACAAACCTAAGATGGCTGTTAAATCTTTAAGCAGTTAGAAAGGATTAATATGCAAATTCCAGAATTTTTTGCAAGTCACTGCCCCAAGATAACTAAAGGTTTTATAAGTATACCAGCTGTGACATCCCAGGTCAGACAATGCATTTTAGGCGTGATGCCTTGTTCAGAATCTGACTGTGTATCAACTTGGAGTCAGACTGGTTTTATTTCCGAAGTAGGAATTTATAAAATGCCACGCTGACTGTCTAAAAATTGTTAACTTTTTGAACAAAATATCACATATCTGCAATTACAAATCTGCAAATGCAAATTCACCCTGTAGATTTACATGTGTGCGTGTGTGTAAATGAGAGAGGGGGAGAGAGAGAGCGTGTGTGTGTGTGTGTGAGTGCATGTGCGTATGAGGGAGAGAGAGACAGTGTGTGTGGGTGTGTGTGTGTGAGAGAGAGAGAGTGAAGAGCTGCAATTATAAATTAGGCAAACAAAACAGTTCTGGCGAATAGTCTCCATCCACTTCCTAAACCATCAGTTTTCACCGATAAGTTGCTGAACGTGGGATGATTCCTTCATATTCTGGTTTTATTCCTGATTTTTAGATTTTAAATCTGTAGGTGTTAATTTCCTCACTTGACTGCGATAGTGAGAACTATTGGTCATTAAATTGACAGCACCAGCACAGAATGAGCTAAGGAAGCAATTAAACAGCTACTGTGAATGGCTCCAACATGTCTGGAAGCTGTCGGGCACTGTGGGGGGAAGGTTATGATTGTCTCAGTAATTTTAATTTACGGTCTGTGTAAATGTAAATACGTATAAATATGTGCATCAGACAGTCTGACTTTAGGGACAGTCAATCAGTATTTGGATTATTCAAAAGTGAAACCATAAGAATCTGCACACATATAACAGAAAACTGATATATGGAGGTAGGGATGATGACCATGGCGGGTGTATAGTATAGAACTAAGAGCGTTCTTTCCTTCCTCTGTCTGTGCATTGACATATGGTCCACTTTAATTAAACATTGAAAGAGATTGTCACTTAACAGAGGTCCCTTCAACATTTCAGAAATGTCTCGTTTGTGTAAATCTTACAAACTCAAGCTATTGCAACTTCAGACATTTCCTGATTGTAAACATGTAAACTTATTCCAGCAGCAATTGCTGCCTGTCTTCCATATTAGGTGGCTGAAATTTAATATTCCCCCACTGCAAGGGGCCACTTAATCGGTGAGGATAATGGGGTGGGGATTCTAATTCCCAGCCACGTCTCAATTAATTCGTGGTAGGAAGGCTCATGGTCAGAGTTTCTGCCTGCTGCCATTTGAAGCTCTTAGGTGGGCATTTAATACCCATTTAAGGGCATCGTTCTGCTGCTACTGCTCTTCAACAAATGGTGAGCATGACAGTTGCCAGGCAGGGAAGCCAATAAGCAAACCTTTGCCAGGTTCACTTACAGCCTTCCAGGAAGGATTTGTTGTTGTCAGACATTCGATTCCTGACTAAGGGATCTGGCATGCAATGGGGCAGGGAGGTCTCCTGAAACCCTCATGTACTTTTTTCTGAGCCTAAAATCCCCCTGGCCAGCAGCCACCTCCTGTACTGACTGAGTGGCGTTGCCTGGATTGCTTAACGAATCTAGGCTTGTGGTGGGTGCATTGCCAGCAGCTACCACCGTTCCCAATAGCCCAGTATTTGAGACCTGCCAGACTGTGACTGTTCAGCAAGTCTCGTAAGCAGGAATTATACCCCTTAGGGTCTTTGATGCTGGGGAAGGCCTGCCACTGATTGCTGAAGTTCTTATTAACATTTAACACAGCCGGTCTTCTCAAAAGGAAATCATGGGGAGGGGTCTTGCCAGCTCACTGTCTGGCGGACAAGACCCCTGTCACCTGGGTTAAGTTCCCCTCCCTGTCTGCTGTCGCTCACTAGGTCTATCCATATCCATCAAGGCTTGAGTTCAATGTTCAGCAGATTTGTGTTTAGGCTTCAACCAGATGAATGTTCAGAAGGATATAGTCTATACATCTACTGCTTTGTGCCTGCTACGTCTGGATTATGGTGAGGCTAGTAGCGACTGTTGAAGTTTGACATAGCAGCTGTGTGGACCAGCAATGGGGCACAGTGTGTCCTTATACTACAATCAGGAAAATAACAAAAACACACATTCTATTCACGTTTGTACTTCTTACTATGTTGCAATGAGGAGACATGCTCTTCCTAAGAACTGTGATAGAGACACACTAGGCCCACTGCACTCTAATGTGGGGGTTTTGACCTGGATCACAAAGAGTGCTGGAAAAGTTTGTGTTATGTTTCATAGTCACTATGTTAAAATACTTTTAAGAGACATGCTCGTGGCATTATTATGTGACCTGAGGGTAGATAGGTCTCAGACACCTTAACTTGAGAACACCTTAAGGATGACACATTGCTGAAAGCATGATCATTGCTGAAAACAATGCTTTCTGTTATCATCTAATGTTTGTACATACTAGTCAGCTGTAATAAATATCTGTTGGATTCTTCAATACCACAATATCTGCTCTCAGTTTCTTATGTTATCGAGCTAACATAATAGCATTGCCTCATCAGGTAAAATACCCTGTTAGAGGCAAAAATCACATCAACACTGACTTTGTGGAGCTGGTCCACATGCTTACTTTTTACTGTCTGGTTTCCTGACCCCTGGGAAATTTGTGTAGCAACAGTGAATTTTAAATCAGGTTTCAAATTGCACTTTATGAGGCAAATTTAAACATATTAACATCCACTTCCCCAAGGGCTGAGATACCACAATTTCTGCCAGTGTAATAAAAGGTAGTGAGCATTCCCAATATTGCTGAGGCTGTAACCACCCCCAACCTCCATCAATCATCATCCACGTGTCTCGGTGGGTTAATGCCAAAGCCATTGAATAATATCATGATGTCAAATGCAAGGTTTGAATAGGATATAAATCTCACCTGGAGCTTTGTTTGCAGCACAAACCCAGAACAAACCAGTTAACCGCCTGAAAAGGATAAGAATTGCATAATAGTATTCACAGCATAAGATTTTACAAATAATAGGTAAGGAGTGCGCTACAAGGTCAATTTTAATCTTAGTGATATTCAGAAAATGTCTTGCTTCACTCTTAACAAAATGACAACATTATCTAATTCCTTCCACTCCATAACAATTTATCTTTATCCTAAACCAAGGAAACAGCTGGTGGAGTTCATTTGAGAAACACTCTGTGGAACTAGGCATTTTGTCAGGGTGAATTTTTTGGCAAAGGGTTTATCGAAATCCTGCGCGCTGCAACATGCTAACAATGATTGTGACCAGAGAGTTTGACATGCTGCTACACTGGAAACTCTTGTGACAGTCCACATTCTGGTACAACTGATCACTTTGTGGACAACTTTGTTTCTTCGTTTTCAACAGTTACATTTCCAACACAAGATGGTACCGTGGTAATTAAGACTGTACTCCATGACACAAGGTTCAGGTGTTAATCTGCATAACATTGAGGTCATTATTAACCCTTTGTCTACCTTTGCATTACAGAGTTTGCAATTTGCACTTTTTGTCTGTCTTAACTGCTATAAAGTTTTATATTCATGACCATTTCTATTGCTGGTGTATTAGAACCAAGAGATATCCTTTAAGAACATTAGCTAGATATTCATATTACTTTGTTAATTTTGTCTTTTTGTTTATAATTTTCAGTATTTGGTTTTGCAACAGGCTCTATGACTTCATGGGATACATTTAGAATCCTGACAAAACTTCTTGTTTGCAGTTAAACCTGATCATTTAACATAGCAGAGTGTACCAATCACAACCCCGTAGATTATAATTCTTCAGCAGCCCATCTTCAGAATTCCCCAAAGAGATCAGGAGAGAATGGGTTAAGCACAGGATGATGCACTATCCCATCTGCAATGACTGTGACCTGTGCAGAACCATGGAGGTGAAGAGCACATTACAGGCGACGAGAGTAACAAATTTAGGTGCTCAAGCCACTCATTCAGTTTTTTGAAGGTATTACAAACTCAAGATAAAGCATTGCAGAACTGCTGAGACAAATCTTTGCTAATGGCACATGGCATATGGAACTGCGCATCTAATTCCAATGCAAACCCATGGCCTCTAATTTCTCTTTGCTGATAGATGGACAAGAGTGGCCAGGCAGAGGGCACCCAGAAGAAACAGTTGCAGAGCCCTACAGGCATATCAGTGACAAGAATGTCCAGCTGTTCTCCACAAGTGGAAACTGAGCCATTGGTGCAACAGACCTCCCTCCCTATGTTCTGGGAAGTAGGCATGAGTTGTGAATGACATGCCTGCTCCAACAAATGTGGTTGAACCTGAGTGGTGGGAAAGGCAACCAGGGCTCACACAGATTGAAGTAGAGGAGGAAGTCTTCATACACCAGGTGGAAGTTCTGAAACGTGAACTACAGAAAGGTCACAAATATGATCTGTTGTCTCCAGGACAGAATGGACCTGTTGCAGGACCTCAAATTCCACCTTGAGGGACACTCCAGAGGTGCACACAACATGAACTATTTCATTTCCGAAAACAGCTTTGATTTTTTGCTTCAGGTCAGACCGCAGCACCTGGGGAGGAACAGAATACAAAACATTCTTTTGATTTGATTTGATTATTGTCATATACTAAAATAAGGTGAAAATATGGTTTCGTGGGCTGTCCAGGCAAATCATTACCATACACAAGTACATCAGGGCAATAGAATAGAATGCAGAAACTAACATTACAGCTGCAGAGAAAGAACAGAGAAAAATCAACTTTAGTATATGAGAGGTCCATTCAAAACTCTGATAACAGCAGAGAAGAAGCTGTTCTTGAATTTGTTGGTAGGTGTTTTCAATTTTTTGTATCTTCTGCTCAAGGAAAGAGGGTGGAAGAAGATATAAATGGAGTCGGAGGGGTCTTTGATTATGTTGGTTACTTTCCCAAGGCAGCAGGAACTGTAGACAGAGTTAAGGGATGGAAGGCTGGTTTTTGTGGTGGACTGAGCTGTGTTCAAAACCCTCTCATTCCTTGCAGTCTTGAGCAGAGCAGTTGCCTTATCAAGTGGTGATGCTTGCGGATAGGATCCTTTCTATGGTGCATCTATAAAAATTAGTGAGAGTCTTTACGGACATGCCGAATATTTTAGCCTCCTGTTGCAGCATGACGTCCATAGACGAAGGATCTAATCAGGTAAGTACAGCTGAGATGAGTGCAAGTGACCAAGGACCCTTTACCCACATTGATTGGCACAGGCATAGTGTCCAGGGCTGAGTGGTGATCCTCTATACTCACATCATGGGATGGTAATTATTCTCTCTCAGTTTGCATCAAGTAATGTTTCATTAAGCATCTCTAGTATTACATAGGTGAGCTAGGCATAGGATTCTCTCTGCAGTTCTCTAGCTCCAAAGTGTATCTGTGTACATGTACCTTATATGAATTTAGTCTCCATATTTCCAGACTTCTGAGACGGAAAAATGATATGTCCTTTTCCCCAACAGGTGCAACTGCAAGGTGAAATGCACACGATGGAGTGGAAACAGGAGACTGTTCTTGGTTCAAAGATGAATTCAATATTTGTAAAGATCCTGGCTGCTATTGTATGGAGCTCAAAGTTACTACAGGACAGATCCATTTACATTTTCAGTAAAATTGCTCAAATTTTAAATAAGTATCGCAATTGATGTTAATATGTACACACACAGCAACACATAAATACACATATTTATATCTATGTTCCCTTTGTCAGATCCACCCTGCACCCCCACACCCCCACCCCAGCAAAGAAAGGCGGAGAATCCATCAGGCAGCACCTGCATATGGCACCACAGATGGTAAACTTATTGCATACAGACTGTATAATTTCCTGGTCTCATACTACTGGCTTTCCTTTCTGGGTATGCAAATCAACTCCCTTTCTCCTAGCTGTAGGGAGCTTATCTGCAGTCTTGCCCACTGAGAAACCATCCTAGTGGTAAGATTACATTGCAAACTGTTCTGACACTGCTAGTTGCTAGCCTTCACCCGTCCCCATCATTGTTCCTGTTGTCATGGGGGTCAGTAAAGTTTTGCCCCAGTTTTTAATATGGGAAAGAATTCTGGTGGCAGATTATATCAGCAGGCTTTGTGAGAAGCAATAAACAGGAAGGTGTAGATCATTCAATACACCCTGTACTAAATTGCTCGCATGATTTTTTATTCCACTTCTTAAGATGATACAACTGCAGCACCTGGCATTGACAGCTGAAAACAACATTACTAAAGGGAGCAAACGAGACCAGACGGTTTCTGTGACCATGATCTACAAAGCCCTTTTCAGACTGTTCAGTGTCCCTGGAAGAAAGCTCAAAAATTCCGAATTTTGCAGTAGCAAGGATCTTGAAACTGTCAAGAGTTCCTGCTATCACTACTCTTCTGAAATTGACAGCTATTTCTGGAGTCTGCATATTTAGCCTGTCAAATGTGGAATTGCGAAAGCTGCTGTGAATGATTCTGCACTTTTTCAGAAGGTGATGTTGTCCCTGTAAAAGCCAGTGAAGAAGTTGATTGAGGTATAACTTGGTTTTTAAAATGGTGATCAAAAGTTTTATAACTACTACTAAACATCTTCATAGGATCTGAAAAACAAATTTGTGGAATTTCTAAATGATTGGAAAACCTCAAACTTTAAATTTAGAAATTTTGACAATTCATCTTCTCCAATAATCCCTTGTGTATGTCCTGAAATTTAATTCAAAGTGATAAATTCAGTGTATTTTACTTCCTGGTTTGTTTTGAGGTAATTTCAATGTGATTGCTGCTTAACCAAGTTTCTGGCATTCTTGTTGCTGAGCAACTGGACAGCCCTTTGACTTAGTGACAGATTCCACCTTGTATCAGGAAAGGGGAAATCCACGCGACAAAGATCACAAGGTCCTAATAGACTTTATTCAATCAGAAGCAAACACCATTACTTTACCTTCGACCACAAAGTCCAGGATAAAAACACCTCATGCAATACAAAGGCACTGCTAATAATGTCAACTCATTCAGGGCTGCAGACTAGTGTTACAAACTGTCCTGAAACCTGTTGGGACTCCACTCACTGGAATTTAGAAGAGCTGAGAGATGATCTCATCGAAACAAATAGGATTTTTAAAGGGGCAAAACACAGTCGATGCTGAAAGGATGTCTCCCTCTTGGGAGAGTCTAGGACCAGACAGCACTGTCTAAAAATAGAAGGGCACCAAATTTAAGACTGAGATGAGGATGAATTTCTTCTGTCAAATGATTGAGGGACTTTAGAATTCTTTGCCAAAGAGAGTTGTGGGGGAAACGTCCTTGAGTATATTTAAGGTTGAGATAGATAAATTCTCGATGAGTAGGGGGATCAAGGGTTGCAGAGAATGGGCAGGAAAGTGGACATGTGGAATGTTGGATCAGTCATGATTCTATTGAATGGTGAATAAAGCTTAATGGGCCAAACAGTCTACTCCTGTTCCTATTTCTTGTGGTCTTATGTTTTATTTTTAATACAAGTGCAAGTTTGAGAAAGGGTTAAGCATTAAGCACTGACAGATATAATGATAGCATATAGACTCAGGCAAGGTGGCAACACCCTTGGATCTCAAAGGAGTAAGACCCACCACCGAAGTCTTCGTCATCATTTAGCAACAATTGTCCATCATGCTAATGTAATTTGTATACAATTGCTGAGATGCAATAAACTCCACCTTGTTTAAAACAAGAGCCTCTTTGCATTGAACTACCAGGTGGTATTCCTCCGCCACACTAGACCAAATCAGGGTCTGTAGATCCGTACTAGAAGAGAGGATTATGGCCGAAAAGAATCAGATGGATTTTGCACCAGGATAACCTGGAGTGTGGATCCATAGTGCAGTTTGTATCCCCGTCTCCCCTAACAGCAATTGCATGCACATATTAATCCCCTTCAAACACTTAAACAGGATGATACCATAATAATGTAATGACACCATACAATGAATTAGTTCTTCTAGTGTCTTGACAACATTTATGTTTACAGATTCTGCTTTATAATAGCTATGAGATCCTTATGCTGCACCACTGTGTTACTGTCAGCCCAGACAGTTTTATCCCCCTTCTCTTGGCTCCTGAAAAGGTGTTAAGCAGAAATATTAAGAAGCCAATACAATCTAAATATTAAAAATATCTGAGTTATCGCCACTACCTCATACGTCACTGAGACCAAAATGCTCCAATTTTAGTTTAAATCCTATCTCCAACTTTTTAAAATCTTGATCCTCGTAGAATCAGAGTATAAAGCCCATCAGCCACCACGGAGTCTGTCCTTATTTCTGGCTTTCTCCCTTGCCTGCCCTACAACAATCACTGCCATATAGCTCATTTGCTTCTCCTCTTCCTCAGAAATCATTCCTTCGTTTGTTTCCTACTCAACTTGTTTTATTTATGATGCTCAACCTCTAGTCTCTGGGAAAGAATTTTTCCGCATTCTTATCAGTACTGTTTGTCCACCCACAGTTTTACTGATTTTCTTTGCAAGAACACTGACATCATTTTAGATGTGTATTGGTAATTCCTTTAGAATTGTCTTTCCTTGTTCCGGAAATTGTTCCAAACACCCAAAAATGTTAACAAGTCCCTCCTTTCACCAGCCTGCAACCAGGCATTGACCATCCTTCTTAAGAATAACTTTTACTCACTTGTAGAAAATTTTAATCTTAAAAACAAATTCCTATGCAACAGTATCTCAAATCTATATTCCTACTCCTTTGGCGCCATGCATTCCATCGGAAGGTTGGTCAAAAAGATACGTTTTAAGGAAGAACTTAGAATTGCTGAGAGGAGTGCAGCAGCATAGACTGGGAGGTAATTCTCCAATATAGATTTCTAACATAGGATGAAATGCAAATGGTTGGATTAAAACTGGAATTATGGAAATTGAATTACAGGGAAAGTTAGAGAGGACTGAGGCTGATAAACGAGATTTTGTTGTTCATGCCCACCTATTTCCTCCCAGCTCTTGTGCTTTCTACAAATGAATCAACAGTTGCAACCAAAATTAACATTCTGTTACGAGTCTGCCCAGTTCCTCTTTCACTGAAAAGTATTTTTATTCATTTTAAAATGGGCTCAATCAACAGGGGATTCACTTAGTTTCTTGTGGGCTATCATAAGGCCTTTAGAGTTGAGTTCTGGGTGATTTTGCTAAAGCTAAAACTAGAAATAATATTAGTCTTTTGTGATTAACAATGTAGCTGTTTACAAAATCCATACAGTGATTTTAATACTTTTTTTCTTTACATATACCAGTAGATCTCCCTACATGGGGTGGGTAAATTACAGTGTTTGAGTGACGTTAAAGGGGAATACCGTATTTGGATCATGGTGCATTGATGCAATGCATTGGAATGTAATATGGTCCACCCTTCTTTTTACATTCCCATGGTAAGTTCCTATGTTCATGTTATAATGGTAACTGCCTACATAAACGTTGTATCCCGCACCTCCACTGGAACAGAGGTTCTATGACAACATGTAAAGTTTCTGCCAGCTGCTTTCATTACAAATTTGAGCAAGATATTTTAAGACACATGCAATATAACAGCCCAGATGTTACTCTCAACAGTGAAGGGCCAACACACATGACTCACTTCACTGACAATTGCCTACTGAGTCTTCTGGGGCTTGTCAGTAAGGGTGTCCCCTAACTTATTTGTCTGTTTTTATGTGGTGACCTACACAGGGGATATGTGGCGTCAGAGAGACAGTCTTGACATAGCAAGACTCTCTAATCAGTCAGAATGCAAAGTCTTCACTAAGCCACGTAGACTTCAAACCTTAAAGTATCAGGTAAGAAATATAAATTAGATACAAATCATTTTGAGAAAGTAAAATAAAGATTGGGGAATACAGAGGAGATTAAAGGTGAGATATAAAAGGAGAGAAAAACGATGTAATAAGGACTAGATTAATTGTGAAAACTGGCAGCATGGAAATGTTGGGCCAAAGTGTCTATTTCCATGCTGTAAACCTCTTTGAATTTATCTTCTATAAATTTTCCACCATTAGCACTCTTCTTGGAATTGAGACTCCATATGTGAAAACTAACCTTTTCAGGGCCAGTGAAGTTAATGATTTGTTGGGCTGTTAAAAAACACCAATTTCTGATTGCACTAGCCCCATCTTCTTCAACTGTTTTAATACGTAACTAGTGGCAAGTAAATGAGGTTGACACCACTTATTTAACCTCAATGCCAAGTCCATGGGTTAGCAATTCAATCAACTGCACCTTGATCAGGAGCAGGTATTTCTTAGGTATTGCAGATATTGGAAATCTGAAATAAAAACCAAGTGCTGCAGAAACTCAGCACGTTTGGCAGCATTTGTAGAGGGAAAAGCAGTGTTAACATTTAGAGTCCAGTGATCCTTTGTCAGAACACGATATTTCATATACTAACTTTTGAATACCCGATTAGTCGTGCATTTGTGTAAACTAAAAGTTGTGGCTAGATTAAACTTGTAACAATGTCAATCACTGATAGCCTTGCCATTGTCATTGGTGGTTTCTCTTCTCTGGGGACTGTTCAAACTAAAGTCAACAGTGTAATCAGGCAATTTGTTCCAATAGACTTTTGAACCCTACTATGCTAGCCACTAACACATTTGAACAAGTGTTCATCCTGTCATTTTGTTTCCTGTTCTGAGAAATTACGTTGCCTCACCACATCACAGTGATGCTTTGTAAGTCAACAGAACTGAGGACTGTGGTATAGAGCAATATACTAATACACTGAACCATTTGGTACTATTTGTCATCTAATGTTTTGCACCTTTATCCAAAACGCTTCTTCAAATTAAGGACCCTGCTAGCATTCTTTGGCTAAAAAAGGAGACAAAATGACCTACCCCCAGAATTTTTCAGTATTAATCTTCATTCAGTCACTTGGAGGGGTGCAGAGGTATTATGGTGTGGTTACCTGCAGGTTTTTCTTTGTTATTCTGACAGGAAACCAGCCTCTGAAAAGAAATATAGAATTGCAGAAATGAATTTAAGACCTACAAATGCCATGAAGTCAGCTTTTCCCATTAAATATGAGAAAATATTTTGTTGTCTAAACCCTGCCCTAAAATAATGACGATCTGTCTTTCATAACCTTTTCCAAACGAAGAATCTGTCTGCTAGCGTGTTTTTCATTGAGTCTCGGTTGGTCTTTAACATCTTGCTAAAATAAATATTGGAATGGCTTCTCGTGTGTGGTAACTATTCGGCTCATTGCATCCATGCAGGCTTTCTGCAAGAGCAACCATCCTGGTCTCTCTGCCTCACATTTTCCCTGTAGATCTGCAATTCTCTCTCTTAGGTAATTGTCTGATTCTCTTTTGAAAGCGTATTGACTGACTGTTGGCATCCTACTTGACCACAGGGTGAATTATAGTTGAATCTGATTCTGTCCTCATTTGAACAAGTGTACACAGGTGGACATACCTCTCAACTGGATAAGCTGAATCACAGTCATGAGTGAAAACCTTGGCCCTTCCATGCTCTTGCTACTTTTACATTGAGGTCAACAGTCTCTTTATTTGCAGATAAATGCTTTGTTTGTTTTTTTTAACCTACTAACAAACACAAGGGATGCAGAAAGAAACATGTTTGGCCATCATACTTTGTCACTGATGGAGGGATCAGGCTCCCATTGTTAAACAGTACTGGGCATCAACTGGGATGTAGAGCTGGAGGAGATTCTGGAGGCCAAAGCCAATGAGAATGAGGCTTTGGAATCAATGTGCTGGGAAACTGTGCCTGTGGATGTCTCTGATGGCTGGGACTTTGCATTGAGTGGATGTCGCAACAGAGCTTTGGAAGAATTGGTGGTTGTTTAGTTTGGACCTTGGAAGGCTGGTGAGGAGATTGTTGAATATGCCTAGCTGAAAGTAAAACATAAACAGAAATTGTGGAAAAATTCAGCAGGTCTGGCAGTATCTGTAGAGAGAAAGCAGGGTTAATGTTTCGGATCTAGTGACCTTCCATCAGAACTGATTCACAGGTGCTGCCAGACCTGCTGAGTTTTTCCATCAACCTCTGTTTGTGTTTCTAATTTTCAGTATCTGTCATTCTTTTTCTTTGTTTAGCTAAAAGTTATCAAGCTGTGGATAGATTTAACAGGGATGGGGCTAAGGTGGACATAAAGGCAGAAGTAAACATGGTGGACAGATGAGGTGTAGAGTTTAAATAACAGTTCTTGTCCAAGGTCAAACAGAAAACAATATTAGATCCTGCTTATCTCGGGTTGAGTGAGCAGCTGGGCAGAGAATGGGATCAGGTGGAGATCAATGGGCCTAATAGTGTGTCCTATTTGACTTTAGCTTGGAGCTGTTTTCCAAACTCAGAATAAACTGAATAGTCAATATAGTATGGAGCTGGAGGAACGCCACAGGTCAGGCAGCATCAGAGGAGCAGGAAAGTTGATGTCTGGGGTTCACACCCTTCATCAGGACTCAATAAACTGAATAGGATGGTTTCAATCTTGCCAGTGTTTATTTAGAAAAAGATCAGACTTGTCTACCAGAAGTCATGGAATGAGCAGGCAAACAGCACAGGAGCAAGAATGATAATAGAGTGCTAATGCTGCAGCATATATGTGGAAAGCATCTTTTCAGATAATGTTACTGAGGTGTAGCATGTTAAGTAAAGAACAAAGAGGAACGGAAGATGTAATCTTTCAGCATGCTGGCGGTGTTTATGCACAGATTAGATTAACGTCACTGCAGGAAAAGTCCTGCTTACATTGAGACAAGGTCAAAAATCACATGACACCAGGTTATCGTCCAACAGAGGCTGGAAGAACACTGAAAGCCAGGCAGCATCTGGAGGAAAGGTGCATTCAACATTTTGGGTATTACCCTTCTTCAGGATTACCCTTCCTGAAGAGGGGTAATACCCGAAACTTTGACCGCTCCTTTCCCACAGATGCTGCCTGGCTTGCTGTGTTCTTCCAGCCTCCTGTCTGTCTACCTTGGATTCCAGCAACTGCAGTTGTTTTGTCTCTACGGTCCAATATGTTTATCTGAAGACACAAGCTTTTGGAGTCTCGGTCCTTCTTCAGGTGTCAGTAAGAGAGGTGGCATCAGACACAGAATTTATAAGCAAAAGATCAAAGGGTCATAGAGCTGATGTGAATGTGTTGAACAAACATAACACGGCTGTTAAATCTTTAATAGTTAGAAAGGATTAATATGAAATTCCCAGAATTTCTTTCAAGTCACTGCCCTGAGACAACTAAAGATTTTATTAGTGTTTACTAGAGGTGACATCTCAGGTCAGCCAATGCATTTTAGGTGTGAGGTCTTGTTTAGAATCTGGCTTTGTATTAACTTGGAGTCAGACTGGTTTTATTTCCAAAGTAAGAATTTATAAAATGCCATATTGACTGTCTACACATTGTGTGCTCTTTGAACAAAATAAAATGTATCTGCAATTATAAATCTGCAAATGCAAATTCACCCCATAGATTTATGCGTGTGTGTGTGTGAAGGAGGGGGGAAAAGAGAAAGTGTGTGTGTGTGTGTGTGTGTGTGGGGGGGAGAGGGAGCAAGACAGCAAGCAAGAGCACGAGCAAGTGAGTGAGAGAAAGCATGCATGCGTGCACATGTGTGTGTGAGCACGTGCTTAAGAGAGAGTGTGTGTGTGAGAGAGGGGGTCTGTGTTAGTGTGTGAGTATGTGAGTGTGAGTGTGTTTGTGGGAGAGAGTGTGTGTGTATGTGTGCGTGTGTGTGAGTGTATAGTGTGGTAGAGTCACTTGCTTTAATAACGTATCCACTGATTTTGTAGTACCACAATTCTGGAATCAAATTACAAGTCATTGGCAGGTCATTCTTTTTGCAAGAACAAATATTAAAAGTCATACCCTCAAGCAATCATGACCATTACACGGTTTGCCTCAACTGCCTCCTTGTCAATGTCAGATAAACAAACCACGAAGTGCAAACTGAAAGGCCTCACTTGATTTTGCCATTTCTGCAACACTTCTCTGACCTGATACTGGAAATCAAAGCTTTGGAGCTGTCACGTTTGCACACCTAAGAATGTAAGGTTAAAAAGGTGATGTTCAAGGGTGGCTTATTTTAGGAAGGGTTGTTACTATGGTGGATAAGTGCCTGAATTTCACTTCCCCACTGTAGCATTCAATCTTTTATTCTGTAACATGCATCTGGATAAGGTAAACAGCTCACAGCTTCTCGTAGATGAATGATATTTGCACCCTTGCAAAGTGTCAAGACATAACATGCTATTTCATACTGATTGATTGGGGACTTGAGACACTGGAAATGGAGCCTGCTTTTGGAGGATTCCTGGTGGACCTGGCATGACTCAGACAACAGCTTTAAATGAAAGACCAACATAATATCATAGTAAGCCCAACCAGAAGAATAACCTTCAGTGGCTGCTGTATAGTCTCTCTCTCTCTCTCTCTCTCTCTCTCGAGAAAAGCAGCTGGCCAAGATCCCCCAAGGAGGCAGAGGAGAATGACTAGACCCAAATCTACCAAAGTCGCCATCAATTTCTATCTCTCTCGGAAACCCAGTGCAGATGGAGACAGCTGCAGATGTCCTGGCCATCATAACTGAACTGTGTCATCTGCCAGAGCGGGACTTGTCTATCACCAACCTGCATACTTCCACTTCATCAATATCTAGTTTATCTGTGACCATAAGTGCCTGATTTTGGAGACTCTGTACCAGATATCCTGGAAACTGTCATGATGCTTATGTTCTAGAGAACTCACAGTTCTGTTTTCTTCCAAGGTGCTCAGGCCAAATAAGGATATCAGTTGGATATGGGGTACCTGAGGCAAACATGGCTCATGACACCTCAACAAAACTCTCAGGCTGATGTACAACACGGATACCCTACTGACCAGGATTCCACCTGGGTCATTGTGAAGTACACTATAGGCCCACTTAAGATAAGGTCACTTGGGCAGCACATTGCAATATAGTCTGGAAAGCGCAAACCACATCATTGTCACATGCTGCACTTTTCACAACTGGATCGTCAGGGAATGAGGATCAGGATCAGGATAGGGCTGTGATAACTGTGATAGAGCTGGCAATGTCAGGAGGAGAGGCTAGACAGAATCTTATAGAAACTCACTTCTGGAATGAATGAGCCAAGTCTGGACATCTTTTTGGAGACAATAAGGACTGCAGATGCTGGAAGCCAGAGTCTATAGGTGTGAGTCTGGAAAAGCACAGCAGGTCAGACAGCATCAAAGGAGCAGAAAAGTCAATGTTTCAGGCTGAAACCCTTTGTCAGGATTGCAAGTGGATGCAAGTAGAGGGTTATTGTGATTGGTGCGTGGGAAGTATGGTACGGATAGGTGAGTGGGAAGTGTGGTACAGGTAGGTGAATGGGAAGTGTGGTATGGATAGGTGAGTGGGAAGTGTGGTAAGGTTAGGTGAGTGGGAAGTGTGGTATGGTTAGGTGAGTGGGAAGATGGACAGGTGATGCATCAACAAACCCGAACTTCCAGTTGCCATCCATTTTAATTCCCCCTCCCACTCCCCTGACAACACGTCCATCCTTGGCCTCCTCCACTGTCAGGGTGAGACCAAACGTAAACTGGAGGAACAAGACCTGATATTTTGCCTTAGAAGCTTACAGCCCAACGGCCTTAACATTGACTTCACCAGCTTTAAAATCCCTCAACCCCCAGCATTATCCAATGTCCAGCCCTCCCCCACCTGACCTGACCTAACCTGTCCATCTTTCCACACACCTATCTGCTCCACCCTTTCTACTGACCAATCACAATAACCCTCTACTTGCATCCACCTATCACCATCTGTACTACCTTTGCCCCCAGCACCACCCACCTCCCTCTATTTGTTTCTGGGCTCCCCTCCCTCTCCCCACTCCTGAGAAAGGGTTTCAGCCCAAAACATTGACTTTTCTGCTCCTCTGATGCTGTCTGACCTGCTGTGCTTTTCCAGCCTCACACCTATAGACTCTGGCCTTCCTTTTGTTGTGTAGCCTCCTGTTAGTTACTTGGCAAGCAGCCGCTGATCATTCCACACTACATGCGGACATGTGGTTATTTCTGCAGTCTTAGAGCTTTTCTGTTCCTAAATAGTTTTTATTATTTATATATATGATTATACGCTTGATATCTTTAGGTGATCCCACTTTCAAATATCTGCACTTTACAGGTCCTACTGACTGTAGGGAGACACAGGGCATGCAGTAATATTGCATGGCATTGATGTTAGATGGCTTTTAAAGCTAACATCAGCAAATAGAGTACATGTGTTGTGCAGTGCAGTCTGTCATGACAGGCAGCAGTTCAGTAGTAATCTTGTCCCACTCTCGTTTCATCCTTCTACCACCAGTTCGCCTTCAGCATTTCAAATTTTGTGTAGACAACTAAAATGTCCTGAAATGCTTGAGCATCCTATAGGACAAATTTTAACCTGAGAGACAATGATTTTGCTGCTTCTGTCAATGAAACACCTCATTCTGAAGAAGGATGAACATGTGAACTTTCCATTCTATACCTCTCAGCCTTTAGTTACAGTATGATCCCTTGAAAAGCTGAACAATATAAAGAAATTTTGCAATAGAGATGTGTGGGGTCATCACCGATTCCGTGCGCTCATAAGATGTAACTATGAACAGGGCCTGGGATAGGCTCATTCATCAGGGTCTAATAACTGGGGCCCAGGGCTCCAGGGTCTGTTTGTTTAAAGTCATACAGCTTGGAAATAGACTCTTTGGTCCAACTCATTCATGCAACTAGGTATCCTAAACTGAACAAGTCCCATTTTCCTGCTTTTGGCCCATTTCCTTCCAAACCTTTCCTATTCATGTATCCTTCCAAATGTCTTTTAAATATTGGAATCGTACCTACCTCCAGCACTTTGACAGCTCATTCCATACACACACCACCCTCTGTGAAAAAGTTGCCCTCAGGTTAGGTTGGGGACAGGGTCCCAGGCCAGATGTAGCATCAGGGCCCTCTTGATTTCTGTTCCTGCATTGAGTGTGGATGATTTATGCAGGGCAGACCCTGACACAATCCACACATTGATTTTTGGCTTCAGTTTTAATCACATTAAACTACAATGCCTTGTCTGCAGTCATCACAGTCACGGTTCAAGGGTGAATGAGACCTGATGCCATCAAGAGGTTGATTATTCGTGAATCATGGGCAATGTTTGGCCGTTACACTTTCTTTCATCCCTGGGATGTCTAAAGAGGTCACTCATCACTCAAGGCAGGGGTGACTTCACCAGATCCAACAGCCACAAAGACATAGAAATTTAGAGTGTGAGTCATTATATATTTTTCCAAGTGCAAGGTTATATAAAATATTTCATCTGTGCTACCTGCGTGCCCTCAGTTTCTTAGGAGCAGGAGAGCTTAACGTTTCAGGCCTAGACCCTTCATCATTTTTCTGATGAAGGGTCTAGGCCAGAAACGTCAAGCTTTCCTGCTCCTATGATGCTGCTTGGCCTGCTGTGTTCATCCAGCTCCACACCTTGTTATCTCGGATTCTCCAGCATCTGCAGTTCCTGTTACCTTTACCCTCAGTTTCTCTTCCTTTTCCTCCCACTACGTCAAGTGCAATGCCCACAGCTGGTGTGAAGGAAGCCTGCTATGAACTTGGCCCTACGGGCCAATCATTTGGTCATTCTTAAGGGCATTTGTCCCTTAAGGCCCCAGACTTACTGAAAACATCCCGACTGAATGCAGACTCATCCTCTTTGGCTCGGAATTCAGTAGATGTGGGCATGACAGGCTGGGAGTGCAGGGTGGGGAGGATGGGCCGGGTCAGGTAAATGAACCGAACACCTCAGAACTGTGCTGAGAAGATTCTGGGCATCTTTTGTGTCGGCCCTCCCTGTGTTTGCCTGCTGGGCACCACCCTGTCTTCTGGAGAAGAAACAGTGATGCTGCAGACCCTTGTCCTCCTCGTGACATGTCATTGATACTGAATACTGATGACTAAACTGAGGGAATGCAGGACCATGCACACATCCAGCAGAAACTAAGTGTGCTAGACCTAGTCCCCTCATCCCCCACATGAACAGTCATCCTTTTCTCTGGCCAACTCTAGCATTTTTCTTTACATGGAATAAGGAACCTAATGTCCAGCAGTACCTCCGCCAGTCTTTGCCATCTCAACCTGGATGTGAGACTTTTTCTCTTGCGATGGGGGTGGGGGCTTTTAAATATGATAGAAGGGGATAGAAGAGCCATTATTGGTGAGGCAGAGCTAGCGAGATGGTGAGGTGTTCTCATTGAGTCAGTCGGAAGAGTAGGGGACAAGGAAGGGTTAGTAATTTGGGAGGATGAGGTGAGTGAAAGATGTTGAGTGAATGTGCTACATGATTAAGATAATAAGTAATAAATTAAGATCTAAGGGCTTAGTGAGAGCATGGAACTGAAAGATATGAGTAAAAATAGGTAACAGTTGAGTGACACTATCATTAGACTATTAATCCAGAAATCTGGGCTAATGTCCTGAGGACTTGGGTTCGAATCCTGCAGATGGTGGAACTTGAGTTCAAAAAAAGTCTGGAATGGGAAGCCTGGTGATTACCTTGAAATGATTGATAGGAAAAACCTATCTGGTTCACTAATGCCCGTTAGGGAAGGAAATTCCTGTCCTTACCCAGCCTAACTTACATGTGACTCCAGGCCCCCAGTAAAGTAGTTGACTTTTTAACTGCCCTTTGGGCAATTAGGGATTAGCAATAAATGCTGGCCTAAACAATGATGCCCATGTCCGGTGATTGAATAAAACAAAAAGTAGTTCTAGAGAAATTAATGAGGTTGCAAAGTGATTAATCCTGGCACCTGATGACCTTCACCCTAGTGTTGAAAGAGATGGCTACAGAATAATGGATGCCTGATCATCTTTCAAAATGCTATCAATTCTGCAATGGTGCTTGCTGACTGGAGAGTTGCAAATTTAATTCCACTGTTTGAGAAAGGAGCTTGACAATAGTATAAAAAATTACGAGAATCTATTATTAAGGATGTGATTAGATAATATTGAGAACATAATTAGGCAGAGTCAATATAGATTTATTAGGGGGAAATCATGTTTAACAAACCCAACAGTTTTTGAGGATGTTGCAAGTGGGGATAATAAGGGAGGAGCCAGTGGTTGTGATGTATTTGGATTTAGAGTCAGAGTCATACAGCATTGAAACAGGTCCACACCAAACATATTCACAAACTAAACTAGTCCCACCTGTCTGCATTTGGCCCATATCCCTCCAAACATTTCCTATTCATGAATTTATCCAAATGTCTTTCAAACGTCGTAACTGTACCTGTATCTGCCACTTCATTCCACACATTAACCACTCTCTGTCTAAAAAAGTTGTCCCTCGTGTCTTTTTAAAATCTTTCTCCTCTCACATTAATAATATGTCCTCTAGTTTTGAACTCCCCCACCTTAGGGAAAAGACCTTTGTCATTCACCTTATCTATGCCCTTCATGATTTTATAAACTTCTATAAGGTCGCCCCTCAACCTCCTATGTTCCAATGGAAAAAGTGCCAGCTTATTGAGCCTATTTTTATAAAACCCACCAGTGAAAAAAGTCCCAGAGTATCCTTATAACACAAACCCTCTGTTCCTGGCAACATTCTGGTAAATCTTTTCTGAACGCGCTCCAGCTTAATAATATTCTTCCTAGAACAGGGTGACCAGAACTGCACACAGTACTCCACAAAGGCCTCACCAATGTCCAGTACAACTTCAACATGATGTCCCAACTCATGTACTCAAATGTCTGAGTAATGAAGGCAAGTGTGCTAAATGCCTTCTTAATCACCCTGTCTACCTGTGACTCAAATTTCAAAGAAGTATCTATCTGAACTGCCAGGTCTCTCTGTTCTCCACCCAAGGCCCTATCCTTCATTGTAGTCCTGCCCTTGTTTGTTTTACCAAAGTGCAATACTTTGCATTTAACCAAATTAAACTCTGCCACTCCTTGGCCCATTGACCTAATTGATCAAGATTTCGTTGTCGTCTTAGATAACCTTCTTCACTGTCCACTACACCATCATTTTGGTGTCATCCGCAAACTTACTAATCATGCCTCCTACATTCTCATCCAAATCATTTATATACATAACAAACAAAAGTGGACTCAGTACTGATCCCTGTGGAACACCACTGATCACAGGCCTCCAGTCTGAAAAACTACTCTCTGCAACCTACCGTAAAGCTTATTTTGTACCCAACTGGCAAGCTCACCCTGAATCACATGATCTAACTTTATTAATTAATCTACAGGAACCTTATCAACGGCTTTGCTAAAATCCAAGGAAACAACATCTATTGCTCTGCCCCCAATCTTTTTGATTACTTCCTCAAAAAACCTAATCAGGTTTGTGGGACATGATTTTCTTCACACAAAAAAAAAAGATTATCCCTAATCATTCCTTGCCTCTCCAAATGCATGTAAATCCTATCTTTTAAACCCACCTCCAATAACTTAACTACCACCAATGTCAGACTCTCAGGTCTATAGTTCCCAGGTTTCTCCTTACAGCCATTCTTAAACAACGGCACAATGTTAGCCACCCTCTGGTCCTCTGGCACCTCACCCATGATTATAGATCATACAAATATTTCTGCTAAGGGCCCCTTAATTTCCTCCCTAACTGCCCACAACATCCTGGAATACACTTGATCAGGTCCCGGAGATTTATCCACCTTTGTTTTCTAAGAACTCCAGCTCTTCCCCTTCCACAATGTAAACTATTTTCAAAACATCAATATTTATTTCCGAGTTCTCCAGCCTCTATTTCTTTCTCTACAGTAAAAAAAACTGATGCAAAATATTCAATTAATATCATGCCTATCTCCTGAAATTCAACACAAAAGTGGCTTAGTTAATATTTAAGAAGCCCTACTCTCTCTCTTGTTGCTCTTTAGCTTTCAATATACTGATAGAATCTCTTTGGATTATCCTTAACGTTATCTGACGGTGCTTCCATGGATTTAGGTGCGGACTATTCTAAGACATAGACACTCAGCTGCTTGCTTGCTGCACATGCAATGTGTTTGCCATTCAAATTACTGTCAGGTAGCGCAGGTATGAGATTGATAATGGCACGCTGCTGTTCTACAATATGTGAGCCCTCTTGACTGAGGACGGCTCAGGAAAACAGGCTGTTTTTGTGATCATGAAAATTGGCACGGCAATGCAAGACATGGATGCTATGAGCATGCAAATTGGTGCTAAGTGAGCTACAACTAGGAGACCAAGTGACCAGCCCCCATATGCAGACTTAGTGCAGTCTGCAAGCTGGGTGCCTATCCTTGTGTTCAAAGTGCCCCTTCTGCAGCAGCTCACTGCTAGTTGTTCGTGTGCCCTGCAATGCAAGCTTCTAGAAATGCATTGCCAGTGAAAAGTGGCAGGAATGTCATGATAGATTGGCAAATGCCAAAATCCAATGCCTGCAAACGAGGTATACCTGTACACGTAGTGCCCGTTGATTGTGTCCCAGGTTAATTTTGTTGCAGGCAACAGGAATGTCTTTTGGAGCAAGTAGTGAGCTGAATTTGCCAGGTACTGCTCTGGTTTCCATGCTGAGTTTTCCTGATGTTTGGCAGGTTTGGTGAAACAGGAATCTGAATATTTGCAGCATTAGTGAGGCATTTAATGAGCTTTAATCCCTGACAATTGACATCTCACTGCCACAGTGAGAACCTCACCATGGTGCTTGTGTAGCATAAAAGATGGAGCTTGACGATCTCAATGTTGAGATGCTCCTGGCTGAACAGGTCATCTGGTCCAGAGATAAAAGGTGGTCCCTCTGCACATAATACCAGTGTCTTTCCTGCTCCTCTGATGCTGCTTGGCCTGCCGTGTTCATCCAGCTCGACACCTTGTTATCACCAGTGCCTGTGTTGCTCAGACTAATCTAAGATTCCACACGTGACTGGATGATATAGACAGAAAGAAAACAAAAATCTGTGGATCAAGAATCCACAAGGGGTTGAATGATTTAATAACAGTTCCTTTGATTTTTGGCAATGATATCACTTTATTGTCAACCACAGTGATCCTTGATTCAGTCATGTTGCCATAGTCTTACCAGACCATAGGGCTGCTCTTTCATCAGAGAGACACGACTGCTAGTGATTTAATTTGACAGCCACCATATCCCAGGTGAGGGTAAGAGGTTGAGGTGAGTCCTTCATGAACCTCAGCTGGTGTGAAAACTGAACCCACATTATTGGCATCGCAAACCATACATCCAGCCAAAGGAGGTGAACCTCAATTCAGTATTGAATCATTGGATCTAGGTTATCTGCTTGAGTTAGGTTTTGCAGAATCTTTCAGTGCTTGTTTTCTTTCATCTGGTTTAAAATAATAATCTGGCTTGCTGGCAGGCTTCTGGAGGTCTGATCCAGTGGCCTCTCAGTTCTGTAATAAAATGCAACTTGAAGCCAAACCAAAAGTTATTTTCTAAAACTTAAAGACAACCTGGTGCCAATGCATCTCACAAAAGTATCAAATCAACTTTTTCCCAAATTTATATACCTTTGTGCAACCTATAATTGAGCACCAAATATTCTACATTTCCTTTGTAAAACAATTAATAATACAAACTTCCATTTTCCAGTTTATGTTTCCAAACAACATATATGTGGTCCTTATATAAAAGACTGGGGGTGGAAATTGATGAAGAATAATAAGCCACGGGCATCAAAGCAGAAGCCAGCAAATATTTGGGTAGGTCAACAGAACTGGCAATGCCACGCTGATACAGGACCAGAGAAGTTTGAGGTAGGTGTTAGAGATTACGCTGTCAGGAGAGTCAAGTATCATGTTGTCCTGGGGTGGATGCTGAAAAAAATGGGGGACAAGAGATTAAACGTATGGGCCACTGAGAACCAAAGAACATCTTGAAAGTGGAGAGGTGATAGAGTGGCTATTTTTGGGTGTGTTTACAGGCAAAGTGAGCGATACACATATGCCACTCAGGTAGTGTTCAACCATAAAATCATACTTTAACTAGAATTCAATGAGGACAATTTCTATGCCTCCCCAACCCCATGTTCCTCCTACTCAGGCCCAGTTGCACCACTATATCCTGTTGAGCTAGTCACGTGATTTGGAGATAGAATGTCTCTGATGGCACCTAACACCAGCAAAACTGGAAAAAAAACCCCACATGAATCTGTAAATCTCCTTCCAGAGGAGGATCAATTACAATTTAGTTGACGCACTTTGAGTCAATTGTTGAAAATCTAAGTACATAAGCAGTGCAGGAGCGCTGTGTTATTGGCTGCCTGCCTGCCACCCTCAGATGGATATCAAAGATTCAGTAACACTTTTCTAATATAATTGAAGAAAACAGATTAGCTGGTCATTACTTAAATACGCAAAATATTGCTGCACACATTTTGGTGACCATGTTCCTTCATTACAGCAGTAACGACACTTCCAGAATATTTAATTAGCTGCAATGTGCTTTGGGAAAAACTGAGGTTTTGAAGGGCACTATATAAGATATAGCTCAAGGGCAATTAGGAATAGCAACAACTGCTGGCTTGCTAGCAACATCCACAACCCATGAACAAATATATAGCAGAAACACAAATGCAAGAGAGAGCTGATTAACTAAGTTGGCTAGATGGCTACCACATGGTTTGGAATAAATTGCTGAGACAAGACTTGGGATCTGTTTCCTTGCCCATCACACTTTGATGTGGGGTGGTATCCTTCAAGCTATGTAACCAGTTGTTTCTCTCTTAAAAAAAGATGCCTATGGTCCCTTGTGGACTATTTTTAATTACTTACCTGTGATGCAATATCTTTTTTTAGGCAAAGCTCTCGAAGCACCTGAGGTTAGGAAATGGTTTAAGCGTGTTTTTACATAGCCTCAGGGCCCTCCTTTTAGAATTCATGGTGCTGACCTGAATATTACTTCAATATACACCACTCTTAAGCATGTCACAGACCAAGCCAAGACTCAATGAAGCCCCCTCCAGATCCCTACAACAGTATCACACCTCCTGCTGCCACTGTTCCCCCACCAAGGACGGGGTGAGCTTCAGAAATCCACATGCAATTTCTCTGTCCCATTTTCCACAACTTTGCAATAGGAAAACAAAAGATATTTTACAGGGAAGGGGAAAGGATTAATTCTGCTGTCTGAGTAAAAGGCTCAAGGAAAACAAAATTGTGTAAAAAGTGGGAACCTATACCTCTCAAGAGAATTTAAAATGAATGGACATTGGACTATTCTATTTGGAAAACAACGCCACATACTTAATGTCACTTACAATTACGTTATGGACTCTTTTGTGTATGTTGCATGAATCAGTAGCAAAATCTATTCACTCATCATGCTAGAAAACTGCACTGTCGGGACCGTGTACCCAGGGCAGCAGGGGCGGGTCAGGCCGCACCGCCGGGCCCATATGACCCCAGGGTAGCGGTGGCGGGTCAGGCCGCAGCACCCGGGCCCGTATACCCAGGGCGTCAGGGGCGGGTCAAGCCCACGTGCCCGGTAGCAGTTTGGGATAAAATGCGAACCAATACGATTGGAACGCGGAGACAATGGTTTGGAACATCCGGACATTCATCAGCCAATCAGCCTCCCCGCCTACGTTCCTCCCAGTTTGGATACAGCTTGGGGGGGGGGTTTCCTTTAGAAACAGTCGTAATTTTCCGCATCGTTTATTTTCCGACTGGAAAACAGTTCAAAAACAAAACCCACACGCAATGGAGGTGAACTCGGGACAAAAAGTTATAAAGGTGCGAAATAACCGCACAGCGTCACTCGCCCCTCCTTTTCTAATGATTCCTGCGTCACGTAGCGACGAGGACGTTTCACGACTGCCGTAAATGCGCCCACGGCCTATAAAAGGCGAGGGCAGCGCATGTTTGCGTCGAGTGGGGCTTTTGTGTGAGAGTTGGACGTTGGGTTGGAGTGTTGGGTAGTGGGACGAAAAGGTAGCCTGTAGTCGGGGTAGGGCGAAGTCAGTAGCCTTTCTTTCCCCCCACCCCTCCTCCTGCCGATCATTTATTCTGATCGCGGGGCTTAATCATGACTCGAGTCAGTTAATTTAAAAAGAAAGTTGCTGCCAGTTCAGTGTTGAGAGTTTAAAAGTGTGTATGTGTGTCCCTGTCTGTAAATCAGAGTTTGCTTATCACTGCAACAAAAAAAATAGCGTGGGAGTGACTAGGGGAGGAAGACCAGGAGTGGTAGCTGATCTGTTTCCCTTTCATTTTAAAATTTAAATCCCTGATTTTTTTTTTTTTGGTCCGGAACCCACGGGCTTTTTTGAACCAGAAGGAAGCATTAACTAGAATTGCCACCAAAGAGACTTGTAATCTGCGGAAGTTACATTTTTTTTTGCACTCTTCGCCCTCTCTCTCCCTGTGTGAGAGAAGCGAGGCAGCAAGCAGCCGGCTTCCCGCACACGGAGCCGGGACTCCAGCTAGCGAGGCTCTTTTTTTCCCCTCCTGAGTGATGCTTTGTGTCGCGCTGTGTGTCCGCAAATTTTCATAATCACCATGAGCATGGCCAACGACACATACGCATTTGTAAAAGACATTAAGCCAGGAATGAAAAATTTAAATGTCATCTTTATTGTTCTGGAAATAGGTAAGTTAGGTAGGGGCTCCAGCCCTGAAACAACAGAAATAAGTTGCCATTTGATCGTTTAAATAACGACCACAAGGTCTCTATTTAAGTTTACTTTAAAAAAAACCCCAAGACACGCTGGAAGTATGAACATCGAGTTTAAAAAAAAAATCGATGGAAAGTGATCCAAGCCAGTTTTAAAAACCCTTAAGTGCTAGCCAGGTACAGGTCAGCTTCCTGTCAAAGCGACGCCTCCAAATTTCTTTTATCTGTGAGTTTTATTTCTGGTGCAGTTAAGTGCATCTGCTTCTGGACAGGCTTGTGAATGTACGTTTCTGAAACTAATTATAGGTTTTTATTCACTCTTTGTGCAGGTCGAGTTACCAAAACTAAAGATGGACATGAAGTGAGGTCGTGCAAAGTAGCTGATAAAACTGGCAGCATCACAATTTCAGTGTGGGATGAGGTTGGAGGTCTAATACAGCCTGGGGATATCATTCGCTTGACAAGAGGGTATGTTAATGTGGCCAAGTCATAGAACGTGTGTCTGAATGGCAACGTGTCTGAATGGCACAGTGTGCCAGTATTATTAGATGTCTGTGTACAGTAAAAATATTAACCACTGCAAACTGACATGTGTTCCATTACAATGGTAACTTGGGGAATGGGTAGCAAATGTGAATTTGAAGTGCCACTGGGATTCTTGATCATCCTGCCTGGATAATTAAAGATGTTTCATCTGGACCTATTGGGAGAGGTGTCAATTTTCTGCTTGAGTAACAGAACCTAGGAATATGACTCCCATGGAGCATGAAGTCCTTTCCAGATACTGGAGCAGAATGGACTCTTCTAAAATAAGTGTAACATGAAGTTTTTGAAATTATTAAAATTCAACAATACAACATTGATTGATTGATTTGTGCAATTTTAACAGAGATCTGCAATGACCACTTGATCCAGTTAGGTTATTAAGGACTTGTGACTGATCAATGCCAAATAATCTTCTTTTTTTTTCTCTTCCCTCTCCAACCCTCCAACCCCCCCCCCCCAAACCTCATCCCGCCCCAGAATCTCTTTTGTAAAGATGTTAACCTGTCTTTTGCTGTGGCTGACTCATTGAACAATAAGTGCATCACAGTATATGCAGTTCCGTTCCCCTCTGGTTCACTTTCCAACCACAGATAATGAGTCACTCACTACCATGTTCTAACTTGGGTATAACCTGTTAATAGTAGTAATCAGTCAACTCTGATTAGGTTCAGCCATACATCGACCCACTGAATACTGGGGACATTTTAGGAGCTGAACTGTGCCTTGAAATACCAAGTCATGTGCTCTACTCTTCAGAGTTATCTTCGTCTCTGCCCGAGACTGCTTCAACAGCAATGACTTTATATGGCTCATTTTTAAAAAATATAACTAAACCCCCATGAGGTACTTCACGGGAGCCTTATAAAGCAAACTGGCACTACCACAAAGCAAGATGTTGAATTAGATGCCAAAAAAAACTGTTAGAAGTAGATTTTAAGTACCATCTTTAAAGGAGGATAGCAAGGGAATTCTGGAGGTTGGAACCTCGGTGACTGAAGGTCTGTTGACTTTAGTGTGGTCGCACATGCACCAGAGGCCAGAATCAGGAATCCACATCTCTTAGAGGCTTGAAGATGAGATAGTGAACATTTGAGGCTGTTTAGGGATTCTAAAACAGTCTTAGCATTCTTTTGAAAGATGTTGTTTGACTAGTAACTAATGTAGGCGCAAGTTACAAAGTGAGCAGCAGATTAGATGGTGTTCAGTCTAGATGATAGAAAGAGGTAGACCAGTCAGGAATGCATTGGAATAGACAAATTAATAGGTGTTGGTTTTTTATTTGATAAAATGAGTACTGGATGCCAAGTAGCCAGTTTCATAATTTAGTGGCAATGAAGTAGTTGAGAGAGCTGGTGATCAAGCAGAGCTGGGTGCCATCAATGCATGTCTGAAAGCAAGGTAATGCTGTGTTTTTAGATGATGTTGCTGTGGGGCAGCATGTAGATGAGCAAAAAGAGGAGGCCCAGGATAGATTTTACGTGGGGTTGGGGGCGTGGTGTAATGTGTAGACACACAGGCAGAGAACTTGTCATTGTTAGTGATTCTCTGGCTAAGGTTAGATGACAATAATGAATCTAGGTTAGAACAACCCTGCCCAGCTGGCTACCAGTGGAGAGGATTGGAGGAGGTCAAGTGGCCACTGTTGGTCAAAAGTTGTGAAACCTCAAGGATGAGGTGGGAAAGGTTTATTTCCTCCACTAAATCCCTACAGTGGGGAAACAAGCCATGTGGCTCAATGAGTCCACACCAACTCTCCAAAGATCGTTCCACCCAGACCTATCCCTGTAACCCTACATTTTGCCTGGCTAACATGCCTAATCTACGCATCCCTGAACACTATAGGCAATTTAGCATGGCCAATCCACCTAACCTGCACAAAGGAAGAATGTACAAACTCGGCGCAGACAAGTGCCTGAGTGTAGAATTAAACTTAGGTCCATGGCACTGTGAGGCAGCAGTGCTAACCATTGAGCCACCGTGCTGCCCATTCTTCATCCTTGGGATGTATTTTCTGACGTTGGTCTGAGTTGTCTTGGTACTATAGCAGTGTTGGAAATCGGATTGGTGGGACTTGTACATGGACTTCCAAGAAGGATGGAAAGATAATTTGGCATTCAAGGGCATTGGAGAAGAAAGGGAGATGGGAATGGGACAGTAGTTTGCCAGGGTGGCAGGGTTGAGATTGGTTTTGGAGAGCAGTAATGAGTTCTCGGGACTGGCACAAAACTTCCCTTTTAGTTCTTGTCCGCCTTTTGGCTGGACAAAGTCCCCTCAAGTTGGATGCTGTTCGATACATTTAGTATATAATATATTGCTTGCAGTCTCATGTCCACCTTCTCCTCCATGATTTGTTAATCTTGGTGACTTCTATCCTGTGACATTATTCTCTCTGTGGCCCATCTGAGTGCCCTATTCTTGTATTCCTACGTATTGTACTGTAACTATTGTCCCCAAATGATAACTGTTCTTTCTGTACCACCTTTAGTATTCTGCTAAGCCTCTTAAATTTATGCTGCTCTCGAAATTATAAACACTGTGTAAATTCCATGTTTATTAATCTTGTAACTTTAACTTCCACCACTAACCTTTTGATTGAAGGGCCCAGATCTTGCTGGAGTGAGGAATCTTCACAATTATTCAGCTTTAAGTAATTGCAAGTTCAAGCTGCTGGAGTGGTGAAGACAAAGGTCAAGTAAGATCTGAGTGTATGATGGGACCAAAGGACTATTCCTCAATCTTTGAGAAAGAGACAGTAGTAACAAATGGAGGGTGAATTAATCAAATTGGGTGCAGAATGAGAGCAGGGGCAAAAGATGATATTGAGATACATTAAGAAAAAGTTTAAGTTTGAGAATTTTCTGGAAGGGGGTGGGGTTTGGAAAACGACACTCAAGTTTTCCAGTTTGTTCTGAAGCTGAAGTTGTTTGGAATTACCATGCAGATAAACAGTGCTTCTGCTAAATGCCACTTAACTTTATGTATTTAACTTGCATTTGTGCAACTCCAGCAAATTCCAAAAAGAGAATAATGGGGAGGGCAAGGCTATGATGCTGTTTGTGTGAGGGATACCATGGAATAACAAAAGCCAACCAATAATTTTATAGCTATTTGCAATTCTGCCTGGACTAGTTGGCCAATTTTCCCCATGACACTGGTGAACTCAACCTTATTTTTCCAGCAAGATTTGAGCCATAAGTTCTGCCATGCTGCTGCTTGTATCACATTCTGGGTAAGACAGAAGCCATCCAGTTTTCATCTCTGCCTTTCAATATTTAAACTATGGCATGCATCTTTGGTTTCGTTATGGATCCCACTTATGTTGTTTCCTCGCACTCCACTATATGGCACGTCACCCACTGTATCTTTCACTGAGTTTTAAGATCCTGTGCCTTTCCAGCTCTCCTGAACTTTAGTTCCTATGGCTGCTTCCTATAACAGTCCTATCCTGCTTTAGGTTCTGATTATCCTACAAAACAAATTTTTTTTCCAATGAATTGCTTCAAAGATAGTACATGTTTCAAGCTGAAGGGGATTTAGAATTGTGCTAAATTAAACTTGGCTAAATTCCAGTGTTTGGCTTCAAACAACATTAATCTTTTATTTCCCTGGAGTTGTCCGTATGCAGTATACTGAACTTCTGCTTATCCCTGATCAGTTGGGTGGCTGACTGTTGAGATTGTGACTACATTTCAGATATTGTTTCGTAAAAGAATCTGTGGACAAATGAATTCTGTTCAGACCCAGGATCCATATGTGAACGGACAATATGCTAAACATCTTCATAATCCTAAACCACAGCACACTACAAATCCGTTCTGAAAATTGAGGCATTTCTTACAGCTTAAGACTTTACAAGTTAAGTGGAAGAAGCTCCTTTTATGTTTGGCTGTAGATACAGGAACCTCTAGCTCAGAGTACAATATTTGCAATGTATCGCTGGTTTTGTTGTGAAAGAAATCAAAATTTTAAGCCTTTCTTGAATGAATAAATGCTGGAGTATAAATCTGTTCTGTTCTATTCTGAGCAGATTTTCCGATGATTGATTGAGTAATATGGATGTTCAAACCACAGCCTCCTGTTTGTGCATTTAGATGTTTTGCCAAATCAGTGAAGCAAACAACATTTCTAAAGTTGATTTTGCACTCTCTGGTTCATTTCCAACACTGGATGTTTCCAGGACACATTTGTTTTACCTGGAGTTAAATGATTGGCCATCAAACAAGTATTTGTCATGGTTCTGTTCGGACTTGTTTTTACTGCAGTATGAAAGTTGTATTTCTCAATAAGTTCCCTTGTCGTCTTGTTACAAAATAATGGCAGATGAGTTCATGGACTTCAGCTATTTGTGTAAATGTGAAAGCTCCAGCTATTACACATGTAGGGTTTAATTCAGTTGCCAATTTTTTTAAATGATGAGTAAGCTTTGTCTAGAGGCAAAATTATCCTTAGTGTTTTTGTCTTTCTCGGTATATGCACGAGTCATACTTCTGTAGCATTTACATTTTTTTCCCCCTCCGTCATGGGCAGTTTACCTTATCACAGTTACATTGAGAACATGCCTGTCATTTTACTAAGCAGCTTTAAATCAGCTGCATGGTGTTCAGATTGTTTTTCACTGTGTAACAAATTTGGCATGTTCCAAACCAGTGGAGCCCAGATTAGCACTACAGTTTTTTGAAAGTTAATTGTGAAAATGATGTGCAGGGTTTATTTCTTTTTCTTCTGCTTTCTCTCCCAATCTGAATGGGGGAGGCCAAATCTCTTAGCATGAGGCAAGATGTATGGGTGAAAGCAGGAAATGATTCTTCTTGATGTCACTTGGTGAGTGTATGGTTTAGACACGTCAGTTAACACGTCAGTTTCCTATCTTAGAGATAGTAAGAACTGCTGATGCTGGAGTCAGAGATAAGTGTGGATCTGGAGGAACACAGCAGGCCAGGCAGCACCAGAGGAGCAGGAAGGCTGACGTTTCTGAAGAAGGGTCCTGATCCAAAACGTCAACTTTCCTGCTCCTCTGGTGCTGTCTGGCCTGTTGTGTTCCTCCAGCTCCACACTGTTATTTCAGTTTCCTGTCTTGCTGCCTCTACGTTGCAAGTTCTTTCTGATCTGTAGCAGTTTTCCTAGTCGAGAAAGGAAATTGTTTGGAAAAGGGTGATTAACTTTAAGTTAAAGTTCTGGTCAACTTTTTTAAAAATGACCAGAACTTTTTTTTTTTGCAGTTGCACTTCAGGCTTCCCACAAGCAGAATAATTTAATTGCACTGGTCAAAAAAAAATTGTCTAAAAATACACCAGTCATACGAAGCTCTCACTTGCAAAGCAGACAAGGATCAATACTGTGATTATCACTGATTTTAAAAGTGCTTCAGAGCCCTTCAGCTGAAGTGTGGTTGCATAGCTTTTAATTTTGAAGGAGAGTTTATGGTCTAATTGTAACGAAGTGAACTTTGGGTTTAGCACGTAATGAGGTATCTGATTTTAGAAGTATCAAATGTTATCAGAAACACTACTAAAGTAGTAGATTTTATGTATTTGTACCACATGCACACTTTGATTTGGAATTTTTAATGGTTTTAGAATGATTTGATTTTGATTGCTTGGTTAAATGTGGAAATGTAGGAACTATAGTTAGTCTCTGATACTTATTCAGATTTCACTTGGTTTTTAGTAGTTTATAATGTCAATTTCCATATCACTGACAAGTGAGATTGTTCTTTATGATACAGGATTCTCCAAACTGTTGAAACAAATAAGCCATAACTAATCTGATAACTAGGCAATTTAAGTGTAAAGAGGTAAAAGCCTAAAAAATGAAAGGCGTCTACATGCAAGACAAGCATCCATGAAGGTGAAGGGAGATCCATATTACCATGTTTAAAATAGAATTCATGAAATAAAACAGAAGTTACCACGTGGCCCAGTCATAACTATTCGGGTGCTGGTTACTTAACCAGGACTTAGTCTAAACACTGTTGCTTTGATTTTCGGTCCCTTTAAATCTGCCACAAGTAGCTTGTGATAAAGCACTCCATTGCCTAGACTATCGGCAACAAATTTATCCTATTACTTTTTGCATTCACTGTCACAAAAAGGAGATTAATAGTGTTTCTTTTTGTAAGTAGTGTACACTGCTTTACACAGGACATGTAACACAAACAGCCATTTGCTCCAACCAGTCCATCCTTGCCCCTGCCCAGCACAAAAATAAAGATCTATTTGAAATCAGTTTATTGACTGTGGTAATTGTAGACTGCTTTCTGACTCTCTTCAAATGCAGTTCTTTTATTTGTATTCATTGCTATTGGGAAGCTTATCTCAACTGACAAGATATTATGCACATTCACAAATGTAAACAGGCTTTTAAATGCTGAATATGAAACCAAAATTTGTTCTGTTTTTGAATCTTTTGGTTATCCCAGGTTAAGATCCAGTAAATATTCTAGCAGTATTGAGACCTTTAGTGAAAATGTAGATGTGGCTGACAGCTGTGCTATTTCCTAAGTGACTCAAGTTTTAATTTCCTGTCTGTGGAAGATCTGTTGCATAGCTGTACAATTGAAATGAGAGGCTACTAAACATGCAGATAGAACAGGCGCAAAGGGCTGAATGGCTGCCTCCTGTATTGCAAATTTCTCTGCTTTAGACATTACTGTGCCATTTTAAAGCATCAATGAAGGTTACAATTCAAGAACTAAAAGTTGGGAGTTGGAAGCCCACGCTAATATCTAGATACCTCTGTTCTTGGATAGATTTTACCACCACCGTCTGATAGTTGAAGTTGTGTATCTTAAAGGGAATGACAAAAAGGCTAGGCCTATTCTGACATTGATGGCTATTTTAAGTGGGTACACGTGACAATAAAATCTAAATAAATTTTAGTCTTTGCACTACAGACTATTCTGCCATCCTGTGGCAGGAGGTGGTAACTGTATGAATTTGATTATGTAACTTTATAAGTTGTAGTGGAAGACTTGCTTTAAGTTACTGGCCTCACTGCAAAGCCCCTTTTAATGTTTAGTAATGTGCTCCTAAGTGTTTTTTTTTCTCCTCTTGCATTTTGTACAGTGTATTTGAATTACTTTACAATTTTTAATTCACTAATTTTTCTGCATGACTTTTGTTTGCTCAGCTATGCTTCAATGTGGAAAAACTGCCTAACACTCTATACCGGGAGAGGTGGTGATCTTCAAAAAATAGGAGAGTAAGTATGACTGGGTGACATCGATTCCCAGGAAACTAGCTGTGGTCAAGTTCATTCTTGTAAACTGGTGAGAACAAGATCAGTCTTGTGTTGCTTTGTCAGGCTAACTTCACTCACTATAGCTCTTGTGCATCTGGGCAGCAAGTCATGTACCCGTGGGGCTGTACCCAATAGTATTGCCTTTGGGTGAGCCAAGAACTGGAATGAGAGATGTCGGGGACTCTGCTTTCTTTTAAAATACTGTTTCTGCATTTGTTCCCCCAGTCCTTCTGTTAAATTTTTTTTAGTCTGTGTTTGTTTTTAACAAAAAAGAAACTAAAAGAAAAGCTTGATTGCTAAATTGAACTTGCTGCTGCTTTCTATAGAAAGATGGAAGCACAATATTAATAGAACAAAACTAGCAGCAAGAGAAAACTCTCCTTCCCAAAGCTTGCTCTCTCTTTCAATGAAATCATTGATCTGGACTTGGCTTCCACTCACTGTATTCCACAATCTTTGACTCTCCTATTGTTCAAAAATCTGACTTAACACAGCCTTGTGTATTTTTATGTAGACTTCACACAGCTCAGTATAGAGAATTCTAAGATTTGCAATGTTCAGAAGAAATTTCTCAGTATTTCTTTTTGCATACAAGATTCTTCAAAGACTACAGTGGGTAGGAAGAGGTTGTCTCCATATAGGAGAGTCTAGGATCAGAGGACATAATCTCTTGATAAGGGGTCACACATTTAAGACTGATGAGGAGGAATTGCTTCTGAGTAGAGTGAATCTGTGGAATTCTTCACCACAGAAGGCTGTTGAGACTGGGTCATTATATTCAAGTCTGAGATTTTTGATCAGGGAGGAAGTAAAAGATTGTGGGGAAAAGGCAGGAAATCAGGAGCAACAACAAAGTTGCTGGAAAAACTCAGCAGGTCTGACAGCATCTGTGAAGAAAAAAAATCGTTAACGTTTCTGGACCTGAAACATTAACTTTTTTTGCTTCACAGATGCCATCAGACCTGCTGAGCTTTTCAGCAACTTTGTTTTTGCTCCTGATTTACAGCATCCACAGTTATTTTGGTTTTTATTTAGCAGGAAAGTAGTTGGGGATTATCAGATTGTCTGTCTGTGATCTTAATGAAGAAGCTGAATGGCCTATTTCTACTCCTACGTCTTGTGGCAGTGAGTGATCTGTTATTCCAAAGTTACACTCCCTTGCTCTAGATTCCTCTCATGATAAATATGCACTATCTACTTTGCTAAGACCCCTCAATATATTTATTGGGGGGAGCAGGGAGAGTGAGAGTGAGAGGTAGAGGCTGGGGCTTGAATGGAAGTTCCCCTTCCTCAGCAGTGCCTGTGCAGTAGGTCTCCTTGGCCTCTAATCCTCTAGTGTGCTCACCTTTGCCTGGCCCTCTACATCTGTTGCACTGCCTGGGGATTGCAACTGTATCTGCTTCTGTTGTTGGAGAGATAACCACTTCCTCCTGCTGACATCAAATGGCTGCATGTGCATGCGAAGATCAGCCTGGTGACATTAGCTGGGCAGATAGCTGTCTTCTGGTGTCATCCTGTTGCTCCACCTGGTGGACGTGTTCAGTCATTTCCCATGCACTCCATCTGGGATGGGGAGTGGGGAGTGCAAAAATCGATTTGGCTCACTTAGCTAGATGGGTAGAGTGTAATTAATGTCAAAGCTATAGATTTCTACCCTGTATACCAGCTGAGCCAGAGGTGGTGCCTGACCCCTCTCTCTGTAAAACAACATGGCTTATTGCTTTGGTCTGTTGAATGATTGTCAAGGATCTGTCTTTGGGTGGGGAGCTTAATATTGCAGCAGTCACGTTTGTGCATGTACTTCACCCCTCTATCCTTTTGCAGGCTCTGCACTTTCCTCCACTTATTTTCTGTTCATCTTTTTAATGTCAGCGGGTTTGACTACAATACAATTGGTCCATTCGTTCCATGCATAATGTTGTTTGGAAATAGTTATGGCCCAAGTAGACATACTTCCCTCTGCTCTATCCATTCTAGTGTCAATCTGAAAGTGACCTGTTTATCGTAACTGTTTTGGTTGACCTGTTCTCTATGCTTGTACTCCGCTGCCTCCTACCATGAGGTCATAGGTTGTGTGGTAATGTTTCTGTTTAGTAACGTAAAATGCTGGTTTAGGCTCATGTCCTAGTCAGTTCAAAATGATTGGAATGTAATTGCGATAACAAGGTGTAGAGCTGGATGAACACAGCAGGCCAAGCAGCATCAGAGGAGCAGGAAACACGAAACGTCAGCTTTCCTGATCCTCTGATGCTGCTTGGCCTGCTGTGTTTGTCCAGCTCTACGCTTTGTTATCACAATTACAGTCCCATGTCTTGTTTTTCATTCTTACTCTTTTAAAAAGAGAGAGCTGGTTTGACTTTCTGCTTTTTAAAAAGTACATTTGCGCTTTTTTTTTTTGCAGTTGTCGGAGGGACTATGGGCAAGACTAGTATAACACCAAACAACTAAGAATCTTCTTTTGGTGTAGGGATCACATTGCATAATTCATAATACAGAACCTGAACCAATGGCCTTCACTATAACATGCAAAGGGACGATAGTGGAATTTTGAAGTTTTTAGAATTTCTAATGTTTTATTCCCTACTGTGGAACATCTTTTAGATGCAGAAATATTGGTGATGAAGCCTCAAAGTGAGAAGTTCTATTTTTTTTGTATGAACTTTTTCATTGCATGGTATTTTTAAACTGCGAAAGATGCATTATTGCTGAAGTAAACGCTTGAATCGCCATATAACAAAATCATTACTTGTATAATATGTAATCTGACTAACATTGTGCCTGCCGCCTGTCTGTTAGTAAATTCACGGTGGGAGAGAAGAAGTAGACGTGGGACCAAATTAACGAAGCAGGACGTGACTGATGCACTTCTGGTTGTTTTGCTGCAAACCTCTCTAACCTCACACAAAAAACAGAAATTACTGGGTAAACTCAGCAGGTCTGGCAGCATCTGTGATGAGAAAGTGGATTTGAAATGTTAATCCTGCTTACTCTCCCCACATGCTGTCAGGCCTGCTGAGTTTCTAGAGCAATTTATGCTTTTAAGATTTCCAGCATCTGCAGTCTTTGTTTTATTTCATCTCTGACCAATGCCTGAAGCAACAGTTAGCCACTTCTGTAACCTGCCTCTGGCTGTGCAAGTCTCTTGAGGTGGGGGTTTGGGGTTATAGAGAGATGTAGAGGTGGTGGTACTTGTGGAGGGACTGAACTGTGTAGTGCTACTTTGTGTCAGTGCTGTTCTGATCGTGTCGTGTCACAGTAACCTAAAGCTGCTTCTCTCTCCATTTCCTTCCTGGTCAGTACATCAGCTGATGGGAGCTGAAAGCAGTGAAGTTATTATACAACTGTCTCAAACGCCTCCATTTTGCCTCCCCCCCCCCCCCCCCCTCATCCAGTTTTACAACTACTTCAAATTAAAGAGGGATATTTGCTGAGTGTAATATTTTAATGTTTTCTTTACTTTGCTGTCAGGTTTTGTATGGTATATTCAGAAGTACCCAACTTTAGTGAACCAAATCCAGAATACCTCAACCAGCTGAACCAAACAAACAAAGTTGTAAGTGGCATTAGGACTGTTGAAAGCATGTTCTGTTGGCATAATGCTTTTTCAAAATTAATATGCTCCACATTTTATGCAACTGTTTTTACTGCAGAGTTTTATTCCTCATTGTCTGTGATTACTGTTTGTTTTGTTTTCTTTTAAATTTAAATGTTTTGTCAAGGCACAAAGTGAACATAGAAACAATTCTCCTCCTAGTCAGCTGGCTACAAATGGACAGATGCAAGCAGGTAAGCTCGGAATGCACATCACACTTCAGTAAGACACGTGCTTGTGGATGATCGTTGCAGAGTCTACGCTTGTCCTTCTCCTGCACTCTCTTCTTTCTAGCTTTTCATATGCTCTGAATTCTAGTCAGTCATTGCCTTGTTAGTTTTGTCACCTGGTCTTCAGGCAAACATTCCATCTTGGCTAAACTACTTTATTTCACTCTGAAAGTATTAAACCTTGCCAAGCTAACTAAATTAGAAATATTTTTCTTTAATGTTTTACTGCTGTCCTACCAAAATCTCTAACTTTCCTTTATATCTAGCTGCATTCCTTTTTGAAAGGAAAAGAATAGATATTGTCTTGTGTTTTTAAGAAAATGTCACTTCAAGCTGTTTAGCAAAATTGAGTCTCATGGATTTGGCTAGGTATCGGTTGGTTAAAATTTTCTATCTTTTTTAGGAAAGCTGCAAGTTCTAGTAAATGGTCATCTTTCAGATTAGGGCCACTTTTTTTAGTATAAATAAATTACATATTTGAATATAACAAATTTTCATTTTGCAAGTGATGCTAAAACTTGTAGGAATGGCTGACAGTGAGGAGGATACCAAATGGCCAAAATGCATCAGGCTAGCAAATAGGGCAGATACATAGCAGATGGAACTTAATAGAGAAATGAAGTAAGGAATTTTGGCAGCAGGGTTAGGGTGAGGCTGTATTGATGAAATAGCATGATGAACCTGGCTGTTAATGAGCCCTAATCTTTTGAAGATGGCGAATGTTTGAGTGCTTAGCAAAGTAGATGAAATCTTGGCTGTAATTAGGCATTAAACATAAATGCAGTTTTAAAAAGCTCTAAGGTCATAGGTAGAATATTCAGCACAGTTCTGGTCACCACCCTTGAAGAATGTGGATGGTCTTGAAAGGGTGCAGAGGCAATTTACCAGAATGGTGCCAAGAATGGCTTACTTTAGTTGTAAGTTTAGGTTGGATATACTGAAGATGTTCTCTTGGAGCAAAGAAAATTTGACAAGTTTTGATCAAGGCGCACAAAATAAGTTGATCAGGTGGACAAAAATGACTCATTGACTGACACAAGGATCATGTTCTGGGAAGCCAATACGGGGGATTGTGAGAAGAGCTCTTCATTTGAATAATATGAACTGACAATCATCTGTTCTTAGAATGGTGGAAGTGGAGATAATAATAGACTTGAAAGGAAGTTACCATTCATCCCTAGGATGAAGGAGTTGAATTCTGGAAAGATTGGAGAAGCTAGGGGGTGGTTGTTCTTCCAGCAGAGTTAAGTGGTGAGGACATCCACAGTTGTGGAGTTTTGATACAAGTGGGGAGAACAATCCTCTTGTAAGCATGAAGGCAAACATGAATTTACAATCATTAGCAGAAGAACTGGTCTTCCTTTTTTGGGGGGAAAAGAAGGATGTTTGGTGCTAAATTAGACAATTCAAAGAGCTGGCAGCAGCATGGTTGGTTCAGTGGTTCTGTTCTGAAATGTAGGAAGGAGGATTAGATTTTGTTGTGGTGATTTCTTTTTTTATTTTTTTGCCCTGTGCTACTTGCTGATCACTTTAAACACTACATCAATGAACAAATTAATTGCAGTTAAGCTGCTGAAGCATCCCATGGACACTCAGTTGGCAAATGCTTAATGTCTGCATTGTGAAAAGGTTAAATATTTTTAGTGCAAACTTTTGAAATGGTCCATTTTAAGGCTAGGGAAAATTTCTTAGCTAAGCAATTTTGGCATCTGCCCCCAACTTGGTGCTGTGTTGTGAATTTTTGGGGGTAACTCTCCTCCTGGCCACACCTCTTCCCTTCCCCTATCTCTCCTTTCTGTCTTTCTTCCCTGGTATCACTTGATAATTGTGTATGGAGATCTAATTTGCGATGTCTTCTAATCTCGTAATGCAAATTTGAAACATTGACCAAAGGCCCCCCGTTATGGTGCATAATTCCTCTTCAGGTTGCACATTATCACATTTGTTTCTAAATACATTCTGTTTAGACATTGGTATCTGTTTCCTGCTTTGCAACAATGGCTGGACTTCAAAAGTATTTAATTGACTAAGGATTTTAAGACAATCTGTCATCATGAAAGGCTTGCTTTTTTACCGTGCCTTTTGAAAAGGACCAATTCCAAGTCATTGATAACAAGCATGGGGCTGGATGAACACAGCAGGCCAAGCAGCATCATAGGAGCAGGAAAACTTGACGTTTCGGGCCTAAACCTTTCTT